>CM027867.1:40357296-41557296 GCA_016097605.1 Eucalyptus guilfoylei
GTTCCCAAATCAACAGACCCACTATCATTGGAAATTGACGTGTTATTTTCAAACGCCTCTCTATTATGTTTTGAGACATGAAGTAAATGAGGTAGAAAAACAAACAAGGGTAACCTAATGTATGCTTTTGGAAATGGCTTCAAAAAAGTTTTTTTTTTTTTTGAGGAATATTTTGGATGAGAAAGCAGGAAGAAGCCCAGTCCTCAGAATTTCTCCAAGGATGATATTTTCTTATCATTGTTGGATATCGTCACCGGGCTGGTTTGGTATACTCCATCATGTCCTCAAAACAAAACTTGTAATTTTATTGATATTCATCAATCGAATTACATTTATTAGAATGTGATGTTCAAACACACAGAAGAAATTGAAATTAATCCCTAAAAAGCGATAAAAATTCCCACGCAGGGGAAGGTGCATGCCCCTAACTAAATGAGGAAATCAAACTACTTAGGACCATGAATAATGTGTACTTGAATTCTTCACCCTCCTTAATCTTGTGATGCGAACCCTTCAGGTTAGATATTCTTCCCTTTAGATATGTCACTAGTCTCTTCATGGTGGCATCAAATTCGGCCACCTCAGGAAAATGAGACGGTTCAACAAGTTTTCTTGGCTCTCTTCTTGGAGTTGCAATTTCTCATTGAAGATAGATCGCAGCACTTTTGCTTGACGAGATAAGCTCTTTTTGATCCGTCATTTTAGCTCTCAATCATGAACGGATGGATGAGCGAGATCGCTCCATAATCACCTAATTCAAATAAACGGAAACATGTAAGCATGAGGTGTAAATAGAAAGTTAGTCCATGACAATGATCTAATCAATTTTTCCATTTTTTTAAATTTATTCATGAAAAGTTCGTACAAGAAGGGCATTTCCTAAAAATGGACTAGGAAAATAAAGATAAACACCCTAGCAAGACCAAATTTCCTAGACATGAATTAAAAACAATTTTTCCAATTTTTTTTGCAAATGATTCATTGCATGACAATTTCCTCATTTCATTTCTAATTGACAAATGAATTAGATCAAACGACTAACTTAGATTGTCATGGATGGACCAAAAGTATGACAAAGTAAGTAAATTGCATAGTATAAGGGTAGAAGACTTACTTTACCAAGGAAAATCAATGGCAATCACATAGACATACGCATGGTAAGTGGCTCGATTTCTAATCTATAAGGCTTATCAAAGTGGAGCCACAAGGATGATCGGACTAGCCTCGGGCGTGTGGACTATGTTGGGTCCTCATGACTCCAGCTTGGTCAAAGAGCCGACCTGGGTTGCAGGCATGCGAACCGAGGTGGGTACTCTTGATACCAAAAAAAGAAACTTTGGGATTGAGATGGGCGACTCATACCGCAGGCAGGCGGTTGGAGTGGTATTCATCTCAATACCATCCTAGATGATCCTATGCGGCCTAGGTCCGACGGCAGGTTGTGTGTGCAATAGTGTAGTGTAAATGCATAAGCATGCACAACAGTTTATATCAAGCAACACTTCATAAAGGAAAGTAAACCATACATCCCTACACCTCTTTGCAAAACAAAGGTCAGCAAACACTTCCCCTTATACCTCCCATCCTGCAAAAACATTTAACACCTTAAACGTTAGGAACGTACTTAGGATCCTCGCTACCAAACAAAAACATTTTTCAAAAGAAAAGAAAATTTGGCTTAAGTCCATTAAGAGTTTTAACTCAAGTCCCCAGCGGAGTCGCCAAGCTGTCGCGACCAAATTTTCGGGTGCACCATCTAAAATTAGGCTAATAGATTGCTAAGCCTAGACTTAGCTCGGGTTCTCCCAAGCTCATACCAATTCGCGACTTAGGTTCAAATATCTAGCATGCAAAAGGGAGTCGCCACTAATCAATTTACGGTAGGTCAATTAGACACCTAAGTAAAATAATGGAAAAATTATTTTAATTCTACGAACCAGAGACTTTGGGTACAGGGACTTGGTTACATTAGACTTTTCTAATGCCCTTTCGGTACCTTTTGTCTTTTTATTTTGAAAAAAATTTTTTGCAAGCAGCTTGAATCAATTTTAAATCTATTTCCCTAATATGTGAAGTGATCATACGGGTGCGCAAACCACCAATTTAACACCCAAGAAAGTAATGAATAAATTGCAAGACTTACCTTGTAGCAATGAAAGCATCTGCGTTGTTAGATCAGAATTCACATCATCAACCCTAAATATGATTTTTTTAATTAACACGCAATTTCTTTTTTTCATTTTCACTTAATTAATGATAATATAATTCATGTGCAATGCAATGCTTCTGTTTTAACATGAAATGACATAACATGGCAATATAATCTAAATTACATGACATGAGTAAAAATGCGCAATAATTAAATATGCAATCTAAATTAATCTAATGACTTAACTCTAATGATGAGCAATTTCTAATTAAATGGACCTAACAACAGTCATTAAATGATGAGCATTTTCATGAACCTAATTCTATATAACGTGCACATGATTTTTTTTTTAATAAGCATGTAATCTATCATAATATGCAATGACGTGCAAAGAATGCCCTAATTCTAATTTTTTAATGTTTTTTTATAAAATTCGAAATTAAAAATGCCAAATAATTAAACGTGCAATTCAAATTTAAAACTAACATCCTAAACGAATGCATTTTTTATTCTTTTATTTTTTAACAAATTCGAAATAAAATCCCTATTCTAAGTATGCAAGATAACAAGAGATATTCTAAAACCAACCTAATACTAATTCAAATATTTTTTTTTGGATTTTTCCTTTTACAAAAATAAAATTGATTCAACCAACATGACGGCAAATCAGATAAGATAGGATTGATATCCACAAATTGGCGAACCATATCTCGCGCATGAGATCGGGTTGGCCAATTTTTAAATAAATCGCGAATCGAATTTCGGGCGGGAGATCGGATTGGCGATTTTTCAAGCGATTGTGATTGTGGGTCGGATTTCGGGCGCGAAAATCGAACTATCAATCCTTAATTTGAGAGTTTTGTTTTTGCTTTTCAAGCAAAGCAGCAATGTGGTGATCTCCGGCGTTATGGTGAGGGGCGACAACAGGCATCAGAGCTCTAGTGAGAGGGATCAGCAGGCGGGCGGAGGCGGCAGCAGCGGCATGGTGGTGTGAGTGGCTGCAGCGAAACGACAACAGCGCGGTTGTGGAGCTGCAGACGGGAGCGACGCTCGATCGCGGCGTCGGAGGCTGATTGAGGCGCGGTGGAGGCTGAGCGTTTAGGGGTCTGGAGAGGCATGCAGGGGCAGCCGGCGTCTAATTCGGGACCTGCTGGCGTTGGGGACGGTGTTAGGGCGTCACAGGCGGAGGCTGCAGATCCGGCTCGGTTCTGGCTCTAGCGGAGACTCAGCGAAGGTCGGCACGAGAGACTATCAGCAGGAGGGTCGCAGGCCGGCAGGTCGCAGGCGAGGTGGTGGTATAGCATTCGGCGAGCGGAGAGGCAGGCACTCGGGCAAAGGAGTCGTGGCAGAGCAAGGGGCTGCTGCTTCTGGCGTTGGGCTGCAACTGCGTCGATCGAAGGCAGAGGCTAGCAGTAGAAGACTCCAGTATAAGCTGCAGATCGGCGATGGTGCAGCAAGGAGGGCCCGAGGACGGATTCTGGCGTCACGAGTCGCTGCAGCTAGTCGCGGGTGGTGGTGCTACTGGGCGTTGGGTTGAAAGGGGCTGCCATCGGCGAAACAGGGGCACAGTGGCGAGTCATAGAGGTGCGATTGTCGGGCGCTAGGCACAATCGTCGAACGTCGGACACGGCGGTGCTCACTACTGTCGGCGCAGTGGCCGACGTGAAGGGCACAGGAGCAGCGGCAGTCGAGAGCAACAAACGGTTCGCTGAGGAAGACGAAGCGTTCTTTTTTTCCTTTTCTTTTTCGCCTGCGCACTTCTGCTCACATCTCTTTCTCACTGTATCTCTCTGCTGCACTTTCTATTTTGACCTATTCTCTCGAAAAGGAGCCCCCTACGAAGCGATTAAAGGAAAGCCCCATCGTATGGCGGTATATATCAATACGTGTGACCTCTCTAAACCCTACGCATTTAACCTATGTATAGGCCACGAGTTAGGGTTTTAATTTTTTCCAAATCCATATCCACGAAAATTCCTTTTTTCCGAAAGCAATATTTGTTTTACCAAATGCAATATTTGTTTTTGATACAATTTGGGATTGCAAGAGGATTCTTCTAAAATTTGAAATCTCGCACAAATAAATCCGTAAAATATCTCCGAGGATATGGGCTTGGGCCGATTTACTCCCTTCGTGGGCTTAGCCCAACTCATCAAATTAAAGTTCTGAACCATCAATTTGAACCCATTTGTCACCGGCCTACCGTAAATGCAAATTAAAAATAAATGTACCTAAAACTACATGCTATGCAATTAATTATTATTTTTTTTAGGGGTTAAAATCAATCCCTGATTTTTTTAATGCGGTGAATGACTAAATAGGTCGTCAAAATTTAGGGGTCAACATCTAGTTATCTCAAGAGTGATCAACTCTGAGAACAGCCTTATAAGCGCGTCGATGAAATGTCCGATTAATTTAATTGAAAGCAAAAGTGAAAATTTGGGATGTCATAGGTAGAACATCTCACCATATCTTGTCAAAATAGATAAAAACAATGGAAACATTGATCAGGAGTCATTTGGAAATTAATTTATTAGCATGAACTCTTCCAAGTCCATACCAATTGCAACTTTCGAATTTATAATTTAATTAACTTAACATGCAAATCAATTTCTTCAGGAGTCACCACTAATCAATTGTTGGTAGGTCGATTAAACACCTAAGCAAAGTGTGGAAAAGCACTTTGCTCCTATGAACCAAGGATTCATGGATACAAGGAGTTGATTACACTAGATAAATTAACGCCCTTTTGGTACCTTTTTTTCTTTATTTGAAAACTATTTTGCAAGCGGTCTCAATCAATTTTAAACCAAGCCACTAACATGAGATGTGACACAGGTCCGCAATAAAAAATTTAACATTCAATAAATCAAAGCAATAGGTAAATAAAGTGCTAGAATTAGAACTAACCTCAATGTAAAGCAAAACATAAATTTATTATGATCACACCCCAATATTTTCATTAGAAAAAATGCATGTCTAACCAAAATATGATTTCTAAATGATTATACAATTCTAGCTAATTCTTTTTGGGTTTTTCTTGTTTACGAAAACTAAACTATATGCAATGCATAAAACACAAGTTTTATCCCAAATTATAACTATATGACCTAATTTGACGTGACATACAACATGCAATCACTAAATGACATGCAAATATAATAACGTGAAAATTATTACATGGCAACAAATGACGTGGCAATGATGATGATGTGACAATGACGACATGGCAAGTGGTGACAAGAAATTGATGCTACAAATTCTAAATGACATATTTATGCTATTTTTGTGGTTTTCTTTTAAAATTAAAATATATGATTACTTAATTCAGACTTAGGAAATAATTGATATCAAATCTTATTTTGCATTAGGTAATTTTCTAATTAAATATATGGTTCTAAAATGCGCAGTTTTAAACTAGGAAACTAATATGAATGCAATATATCTTAACATGCAATGCAATTCTTTTTGTATTTTCAAAATAGGAAAGTTTCTTGAATTAAAGACAAGCAATATAATAAGCCACATAATCAGATATTCAGTGAAGTCAAAACAGGAAACCAAAATAATAATAAAAATCCGATCTAATCTCTCGCAACTCAAATCCTTAATTATTGAGATTTTCAACATGGAATTTTTCCTAATCGGGGTATGCCTAAAATTTTACTCCGAACCAATGTTGGAATTGAATAATCTAAATTAGGAAATCAATATATCGGAATTGAATATGGTTTGAATGATTATCTAATTTAAACAAACGTCCGTAACGATGGCAAAGCAAAATCGGGAAAGTCCGGAACGGTAACGGGAGGGACTCACGGTGATGCCAAAAAAGCGAACTTTGACGGTAGGAGCAACGAGTTACCACGGCATGAGTTGATGGACATTGAGGTTGTCGCGATGTTCTCTCTTCTTCCAACGCCACAGGTTTGCTGGCTTGCTTTGTCAAATCTGGCCAAGATGAGAAGAAAACAAACCACGACTTTGAACTCTCCAAAGTCACGTATGTTGCTCCGACTATTAGCTCTTCCCTCTTTTGGTTTTTTTTTTTTTTTGTTAAATTCTTTCAAGTGATTACAGCCTGGAGTTCTCAATGTGTGCTTGAGAGAACCGCAGCCCGATGGCCACCGCCAGCTTCCGTCAGTCCTTCCTCATGCAACACTTTGTTTTTTTTTTTTTTTTTTTTTTTTTAGTTTGGTTCAGAACGTCGGATTGAAGACGAGAACATGGGTTGGAGAAGAGAATACTAAATTTGCGATTTTTAATTTTAGAGTTTTGGCTATCTGTTATTCAAAATACTTGGACAAAAATGCCCATGTTCCGATTGTCAAAAATACCACAGGCTCACCAGCTAGTGAGCTCAGGCTTTATTTGAGATCGACTTAGATATTTTAAGCCCGTATTTAAAATAAGGTTCACTATAGGCTTTCTTTTAAAATGATGATGGCACTTTAATCCCTTATTTTAATATTTTTATAAAACATTTTAAGAGCAGATCTTGTGAACAATGCTACGAGTACATAGAGATTCTACAGAAAGTTCAATTCCGACAGTGTTAATTAGAAGCACCAAGAGAACGATCGATGCATTTGAAACATCAAACTCTCTTGGGCGCACAACGAAGGCTGACGCCGCCTCATGATCAAGAAAAACGCTCAACGGCAATCATTTCTCACAAAATTCCTAAAATATATAAAAATAATGAGAGGAAAACAAATTCATGCAGACCATGGTAATGGATCTTGTTAACTTACTAAATTGGCAACATCGATACGAAGAATGTAGTTGCTTGGTGTCAAATGTTGCCATGTTTTATTGATATCAACTAGGGTGAGCACACCGGACTGCTCAGATCGGGAACTACTCGTACCGGACCGGCCGAGCCGATTTGGTCTGGTTCGTAGAGGGATCGGTTTGGTTCCTGGTCCCATAAAAATGGAATAGGTGATTGTCGGTCCGGTTTCCAGTTCCGGAGGGAACCAGATCGACCCTTTTTTAATCATATATTTTTTAATTTCTTAAAAATAGCAATAAAACTTAAAAATAGTAACAATTCTTGTATTTTTCTTAATTTTAAAATTTTTTTGCTAAGTAATCGGCTCCATGGGACCGGAATGGACTGGACCAGTCGGTCCAGTCCTGTTCCCAGTCCTAAGTTGGTTCGGTCGGTCTGATCCTTTCTCAGTCCTAAGTCGGTCTGGTTGGTCCGGTCAAGTTCCCAGTCCCAAAAATTGGGAATCGGTTCTCCCAGTCCAATTCCTAGTTCCTAAGTGGAACCGGACCAAACCAGGAACTGATCACTCCTAATATTAACTTTATTTTACACCATGGAATCAAATATACTTATTTTACACACAATGCGTCACACTCTTTACTTGTCATGCAACTATCTATTCTGCATATTTAGATCACATATTCCAATCCATGTAGTTCATATTTCACATAATGAAACTCCCGAACACAATGTGACTAGACGGATACATCTTAATTTATGACAAGCTAAGTAAGCATTCATGATTCATGGAAACATAATTAAGTGCATGCGTGGAAAACCTACTGAAACCCTAAACCCCATCAATCTTTGAATCCATGCCTTAGTTGTGATTGAAGATCCTCTGTCCAGGAGACAACAACATTTTTGGATCGAACTGAGCTTTGCTCTCTTGAAAAGTCCTCCATTTCGAACCAAAATGTTCCATCCACTCTCTTTCGGTGTTGTAATTTGGAAGGTATTGCTTGACCTTAATACCATTATTTTCACAGAAAAGGAGCACCTCCTTATTTTGAAGGTCGAACTCTTGCCAGTCTTCAAACCCACTTGAATGCAGGAATCCAACCGTATAAAAGACATCTTCATCCGGTATAACAGCAGACATCCTATCATCCCATCTGCAAAACAGATCAATATATAATAAAGGGGTTAAATTCAATATATGGTCGCTAAGGTTTAGTGAAGTTTAGAAGCAAGCCCCTAAGATTTGATTTTAATCATTCAGTGAACTAAAACTTCCAAGTTTTTGCATTTTATGCACTTGCTGGATTTGACTGATTTCCTGACGAACTGAAGACATGGTGGACAGCTGACCAATTTACTGGATCTCATGCCATTGCCATGTCGGCAACACATCAAAAAATTCGTCAATAAATTAGTCTGGTTTTGATCAAAGTGCATCAGTTGCAAGAAATTAAACGTTTACTTTATTAACTTGATTGAAATCAAAGTTTAGTGACCATCACTCATTAACCTTTAGTGACAACCAACAAAATATATGCCGTAAATGAAAGTGTTGGCTAGCAAGAAAACATACTTGTCATTGTTCATAGGGTAAATGAGGACAAGTCCGGTTGTTATGTTCTTTTTAAGAACAATGTTCTTGAAAACACCCATGTTGAAATCAGCGATGCGAGATTTGGGCACAAATAGGTTAAGCCACGGGTGGGGAACGTTCCAAAGCCCCTGTCGTCGGAGCTTCAGCTCTTCAACTCGTACTCTATTCAAGAAATCTACATAGGCAACATCTTTCTCGAACATGAACTTGGGGACATGGCTCAAATCTTTCAATATTATCTCCAGGTCCTAATGTTGACAAGATAACAGTGAACTAAGTTAAAAGAAAAGATAACAGTGAACTAAGTTAAAAGAAAAGAGATACGATGTTTCTTGGAGGGAGAGAAGAGAGAGGTACTCCAAACGCTAGCCCAGCGCAAGCACAAATAATCAAAAGATGAGCTAGTATTTTCCTTTTCTTTCTTTTCTTGAAGATAGTTTGACATCGATCAACACTTACCTTGTCCACTGTAGTTTGGGTGCGTCCATCGTAGAACTTGGCTACTTCGATACAGTACAGGAGCTCATGCTCAGTCACGAGGGACATCAACCGCTGGCGGTCTGAGAGGGAAAAGAAAGATGTCCAACTGTCTGAATTTCGGTGCATGAGAAGCGAACCTTCTACATAATCCAATGCTTCATCTTGGTCTCTTCCATGGTGTGAAATCAAACTTTCTTGGTCTATTGTAAAATCTGAAAAATCACTATATAGCATTCTCACCCACTTAACCTGCATTGGATTCGAATAAAATTACATTCACTACCTTGTAAATCTTCTCTATCAACCAACTAAAAGAGTACCCTATATAAACGTATAAGCTGACTTGTAGGTTTATGGTCAATGTGAAAGATAGAGTCAATTGCCGCTTGCAAAAGGAAAATTGGTGCTTACGCTGTCATAAAAACACGTGGTTTCAAGTATGTCTTTTTCTCTTGTGAATTCTGATACATCAAGAGACTGAGGCATTCAATCTCATAAAAAAAGAAGAAGAAGAAGAAGAAGAAAAATTGTGATTGTCTCAATCCTAAAGAACAAGTATGGTGAATTCTGACCATATAATGATGATTGAATCCAGCTACTTACTCTCTTTGGAGCTTGACCCAGAGCAACACGTGCTCTGGTTATTATGCCAAATTGACCGAGACCGCCCAGGACAGAATAAAATAACTCCGGATTTTTGTCAGGGGAGCAAGTCAAAAAGTCCCCAGTTCCTACAAAAAATGAATGAAAAAGGAAGAAATAAAATTCTCTAGTGAACAAGCAAGAAAATATAAGAAAATGAAATATATATGGTGCGTAATTTAATACTTTAGAACAAGAAAGTATCTTGTGCATCAGAAAATAGTCATATATTTTCCTAGTCAACATATTTGGAAACTTAAAATCAAATTCCTTGTTCATATGTTAACACAAAAACAATTTCTTTCTTTTTTTTGGATAAGTATTAGTAGTACGCTATGGCAACAACATAAATAGCATTAATAAGATTTGTTTTCGCAGAGGAAATCATTGTCTTTTTCCATGTGTACGTTCATGCAGAAACTATAAAAATGGGAAGCTGGCGAGAGTTCGCAGTCTAGCTGTTTTTGTCGAATAGATCAAAGAAAAATAACTAGTTTAATTAGTTCCTAGTCAATATATGGAAGCCGAGGGTGAGTGTGATATACCAGTAATAACATCCATTTCGTAGACATTGCTGATCTGAGGACCATATCGAAACGTTTCCCCGCTAATGCCAGCATTAGAGAGCGTACCGCCCACAGTTAGGTACAGATAATCTGTCCACGATACCGGTGCAACACCGTGTTTCAGCGTCTCCTCCAACACATCGATCCAAAGTTGCTGGCCGCCGACATCAGCATAGTGGCCGAGCGACCAGCTCCACAACACGGTGGTCCCACGCCGCTTGTTTCCAAGAGACATCATGTCCACAACGACCCCATCGGGAGCCATAGCTTGTCCCTGGATAGAGTGGCTGCATCCTCTGGCTGAGATAGTGAAAGGAAGAGAGGATTTATTGTATGCGAATGCCACGAGAGTCACAATGTCCTTGGGGCAAGATGGGCGAAGGACGGCTGCTGGAATTTCTCGGACGATGAGGCCGAAGTCGACGGAGGCTGCGCGAGTGGATTCAGAGTCAACGTGGAGGATGTCGGCTATGGGGAGAGAAAGGAGCTTGTGGAATAGTGAATCGGTCAAAGGCTTGGATTGGCATACCATTGAGAGTAGTAAGCTCATCATGATGAGTAATATAATCATGCAACGTGAGGCCATCAGATGGTTTTGTGCCATTTTAACGATGGAGGAACAAAGAGATGATGGGCAAGTTGGTGTGTGTTAAAGTTTGGGGTGGAGTTGAGAGGGAGAGCTCCCAAGGGTCTCATATATAAACACGCAGACAGGGACACTATTGCGAAGCCATGCCCTCTTGGAAAAGGAAAGGTACTATACGCAGCTCGCAGGAAAATGATTTGTAGGGTTCTTGGCTTTGATTTGCGGAGATTTTGACATCATTAGTCAGTGATTTGACTTTCATTTGATGTCTCTGTATCTTTTGAATTGGGTTACCAGTGAGACGTGTACCGCAATAAGTACATTTTGAACCTTAGAAAAGGCCGTTGCCTTCTGAAGCCTTGATGTCCTTCAAAGCCATCTGTAGGGAACTTCTTACTCTGGCGCAGCCTGGCCATTCTGGATTTTATCTTTCTTGCAAACCTGAGTACGTTCCTTCAGTTCAAAGGGATGTTAAAGTATATCTTTAGGATATTAATTGTGCCCGATTCACAGAGATCCCATTATCACATAGTCGGTGAATCGATTATAGACAGAGCTGCCGAAGCAAGAACAATGTGAAACCTAGAAAACTGTGCACTATATGGAGTACATTTATAAGAATCGCCTAATCTTTACAATACTGTAAAGAGACAAGTCAAGCACTGACATAAAAATGTAAATGTATATAAAAAATTATAGAGGGTCATGTGTCGGTATATCATCTAATATTATGGAAACACACTTTGCAGAAACCTTCATTCGCAACACGAAATCTCAGTTGGAGGCTTTCAAACTCCTTGAATCAAACATCCAGGGGGAGTTCAAGCTTTAAAATGTGTATCGAGCCAAGTATTGAGGCCTTCAATTTTGATCCGAGTGAAGTCCACATGTAGCAAGTCTTTCATGATTTTGGTGTATGGACTCACCTCATCCAACAGTACATATGAATTGGGCTAATATGTATCTGGATCATGCAAGAATGTCTCGTCGAGATGGTAGCTTACTTAGACAGCTAAACTCGAATGGACCCCGCTACCATTCAGTATCGTTGTAATTGTTAATTATTATTATTATTTTTTAGTTTGAATTGTAATAGTTTAATCAACACATGAATAAACACATCATTTGTATGCTAAGTAGCACTAAAATCGATATGCGACATGCGACACAATACGACACGATACGTTAATATGTTGTTTATCAAAAAATAGAGAATTCCAACACATTATAACACATTATATATTAAATGTATAAAAATTGATAAATTATCATTATTATGATCATCTAATCAAATTAATTTAATTCGAATTTACAAATAAATAAATAATAAAAAAAGCCTACAATGAATTTACACTAAAAACATTATTCCACAATTTAGTAATATCATTTATTGTTTCAATTTTACAAATTCAACTTCATTGCATTGATTCATAAAACTTTAAGGAAAAAGCAAACAAGCAATCTAGATTTTGGACTCGTGCGTCAAAACGTGTCAAAGAGAAGTTGGGGAGTGAATTGTGTGTCACGAAAGTGAGAGTTAAAAAAAAAAGGTCTAGATTTTTCTTCTTTTCTTATTTTTCATTTTTATTATTTTAATTTCCATATTTACATTTTAACCCTTCATTTATGAAAATTTTTGAAAATTGATCTCATGTGTGTCGAAATTCCAAACTCGCATGTTGAAATTCCAAATTTGAATGTTGGAGAGTGTCAAGAGAGTTGATCATGTGTTGGACTTTTCGACACATGTTGACTACGTGTTGGAATTCCAGACTTGAGTGTTGGAGAGCGTTAAACATGTGTTGGAGCGTCCAACAGAACACGAAAGTTGCCGGAAAATATCGGTACTACTTAGTCCGTATGAAGTCGATTGACTCTATTGTTTAACATGCAACTATTGCATCTATGGACTGGCTTGCCGATGGCCAAACCCTAAAATACTATTGATACTTAATTTATTTTTATGGTATCTTGGATTCTTTTAATAAATTTTTATTAGTCCAATGTGTCATGTAAATATTTTAGTGAAGCCAAACCCTAAAAACTAGAAGGGACAAGTTCCCCTATTTGTACTTAGAAAAGTTCTAACTACTACTGGCTTGTCTTCTAAAGTTGAAACTTCGCATCAGCCATGAATAAAATGTAAGTGGCCTAAAGACTTTTCCACTCTGAAGAGGATTGTTCATATTTATAGCCCAAATCTAGGAGGAAGTTGAGTTGCATGATAATGGGGGTGAAGATCTTTGATTGCAGAGCAAATCTTGAGGTTTGGTTAGGAAAATGACGTCGAATTCGAGAAGGTCATCGCTGTATCTATCATTATGGATTCTCGTCAAAGATCAAAGATACGCAAGGAGACTGCATGGGATTTGTTCGATGAATGCCCGTCCTTCTCTTGTAAATTCACGACTTTTACTTTTCGATTGCGAATCAAAAACGTTTGGCAACATCGTGCGACCTGGGTTTATAACTTTATAGGTTCTCCGAAGACTCCTCGACGAGAGCCCCAGATTCTTCCATCAATACAGTAGACTATTCAACCGTTGTCTGAATTATTCATCGTAGAAAAAATAAATTGTTCGCGAAACATCTGCTAACGATCTTGGGTTGAATCGGTCAAGGTCACAATCAGGTAACCATCAAGAAGATACACAGGAGATTTTATTCGGGTGTTGCAAGATTTTCTATGATACGTTATCCATCAAAGAATGGTCTTACAAATTGAAGTGTCCTAATGGTGGGGGGGAACATCAACAAGATTTTCTCCAAGAAGATCTAGTTCATGATTCTGATTTAAGGGGCAGGTGATGACAAAACTAAGATTATCCTTAGATCATGTGTTTTCGGACTTCTATACTAAGGGACTAACTTCAACAACAATTGATAAAGAAGCTCGCCTTAGGTGACCTTTCATCAAACGCATGCACACGCACATACAAAGGGAACATGAATAAGATTTCTTCAAGAAGATCTATTCACGATTCTAAATTAAGGATACGTGACAAAAAGACTTTAGATTATCCTTAAATCATGTGTTTTCGGACTTCTGTACTTAGGGATTAACTAGAGCAATAATTATTAAAGACGCTAGCCATGGGCGACTGTTCATCAAGCATGCATGCACATACAAAGAGAGAGAGAGATGTTTATGACTATTGGAGGCACGATTGGGATAGATTGTGTAGCGATGGATCGTGGGGCATGGCGATGATCCATATTTTCTTCAAGGACTTGCTCGAGCAATGGGAGACAATTATAGTGCTAAAAGTTTGTAACATACTAGTTATTAATAAGACTCTGCATTCATATGACTCACTATCACTTATTATTTACTATTATGCACGATGACACATAAAATGTTGAACATAAAGGACAAGACGTAGTCCTCGTCGACGAAAACGTTGCCAATCTCGGTGCAATTGATGACGGTGATGGACCTCCTGAATGCGAACTGAACGTGAAACTGTGCAAGGGCCAGATCTTTGTCGGACGAGATCGTTAGAACTCAACGACTACTGCAGAAGGGCCAGAACTAGGTTGCTCGACCCTCGACCTTGACCTCAATTCTCAACGATCCTTAATACACAACGACCCTCAACTTTGGCCTGACCTCGGCAACTTTGCGCGATCTTGACCTCAGCGACCTCAACCTCGATGACTGGTGACATTGAACTCAGCGACCTCAGCAACCACGGAGCACACAGAGTGCATGAGAAAGAAGATGAACATAGTTTTTAGAGGCAGTAGCGAAATACGCAATTATCAGCGAGAGGACAAGATTAGGAGAGAAATAACATTAAACCCCACAATAACATTCCAAAAGCAGATTCCCTCCTACCTTGGGATTGATGACTTTCACTCAATGCTCTACCCAAAAAAAAAAAAAAAAAATTTCTATATGCCTAACTTTTTCTTAAGATTTTAGAGACTTAAAGTAGCTAGTGAAAGTTAAACCAAACGTACTTAATATATCATATTCAGTTCATATCTCTTTACATCAAGTTTTTTGAGTGAAGATAATGCAATTAGATATGTGATTAGTTCCAAGCGGACCTCTCCCTCGTCGATGTCCTTAGAATATATATTGGATTTCCGCTGCACATCGCCATAATTAGTACGAAATAATCAACATCGGCAGTATATCCATACGGAGCGCCAGTCAAGGTCCACATACTCAAGATCCTAAAGAACCTTTCCTTTCTGATTGAAAAATTATCACCGCTCCAAGACAGGAAAATCAATAATAGTAGTAGTACTAGGGATATATGTAAAACCAAGAAAACAATCAACTTTATGATCAAATAATCCATAGCAATGCATCTGATCCTCAAAAAAAAAAAAAATCCATAGTAATGTAAATTAAAACCTACTTGTGAGTAGAGGTGCTTCATGCACAGAATTTACATTAGAGTTTACTTAACAAAACCAGTAATTATAAGAACCAAAAATAACTTTCCATACCTGTGGGCATAAGAAAATTAAATCTCAGATTACCATTTAATTCCAATTAACCTATAAAAGATCATCACCTCCCCAGGGTCAAATGCAACATTACAATATGCCATTTGACCTTATGTAATCATCTCAGGAATTACGCTACATCAAATATCACTGCTACCCAATCCTTTCGCAAATTTGGATGATGTGGCTACTCCGAAATCACAAATATTGAAGAGTTTTATGACATCTTATTGTAGAATTCACCGAGGGACCAGTGATTTGGGATCTCTATAGACTTTCTGGTCGATGGGTTCCCCAGGACAATGACTTGATGATCAGCATCTAAGCAGGACAACACCCTACAAGACCCGACAATCTCGAATCTTTGGTCTCTCACGTAGGGAATCGAAGGTGGGTGGCCGATGTGCCTTTGTTCGCACTGTATTCGAGCGCTTCACAGTCCGCGAACTGGGGTGGGTTGGTGGTGATGAGGATTGTGAGAGAAGGAGTAGTCAGATCCCTATGGAGATGGGTCTTTATGAATTGGGGACGAATAAACTTGAACCGGATCAGAGACCTCACCGGAGGCCTGGATAGGATGTCGGTCTAGATCTCTTCGCTGATATCGTGCAAGGCTCTCGTCTCTCCGAGTGTCTGCTACTCTGTTCTATATACAATAAAAGTACAAAGTTACGTACAGTATGCACTGATATAACTCACATCAAATAGTAATCCCGAAAATTCGCCAAATGTGACAAGTCTGTTAGAAATAATCCAATATAGAATGTTGTTACTGATCAATGAAAAAGGCCTAAGAAGGTGATCAGGCCATGCTTCAGTGTAATTTACGACAAATTTACAGTACATAGGGGAATAAGAACATGAGAAAATTAGCTAACAAGTTAACGAGTATCCAGTAAGAAACTTTCAAGCCGACGAATGTGTTCAAGTGGAAAGGTAACTGAAGTGGATATGCAAGTCTAAGTCATGAATATAAAGATGTGGTGACCAAATTTGGTGCCCTCTAAACTGCTGAAATTGCCTATAGAGCAAGATTTGTAGTCTTCCATCAGCCACTCAGGGGTGCATGACAAACCAAACTTTCTGTTCCCGAAACAATTTTTCTATTCCAGACTTATTTCTAGAATAGAAATCCGTTTGATAAAATTATTTCATTTTTCTATTTCTGAAATAGATTTTTGTTCCAGAAATAGATTTGGAATAGAAATCATAAGTAAAAAATTTTCTTCTTTTCTATTTCTGGAACAGAAATGAGAAATAAAAATTATTCTCATCATTCATCATTGTTACGAACCGGTCGTCCATCCGTCACCGCCGACCACTGTCCGCTGGTCGCCGCTATCGCCATCTGTCGTCCGCCAGCCGCCGCCGTCACCGTCCCTGTCCGTCGACCGCCGCCGTCGCTGTCCACCGTCCACCCATCGTCGCCACCCGCCGTCCGCGGGTCATCAGCCACTGGTCGCCGCCGTCCGAAATTTAGAAATTTTGCATCGTTATCAAACAAATTTCTATTTTTAGAGTAAAAATTTTGTGTTGTTATCAAATGGGTATTTTTACTTGTAAACTCATCTAGAAATAGAAATAGAAAAATCTATTTCTCTTCCAGAAATCAATTTCTGGCTAGAATGGTTGTCATTCACGCCATTAATGTCCATGACACCTGAATTTTTGTCAACCGTTCAAGTGTCCATTTTTGCAAAAATATAAAAATTATGGAAAAAAAAAGGAGAAAAAAAAGATATAAAAAAAGAGACATAGCAAAAGTTTAATTAAAAAAATGAGAAACAAATGAACACGAGCGGGCCGGCATGTCCGGCTCACTCTTTCGATAAATTTTCGGTCAGCCCCTTCATTCATCTGACCCATCTTTTGGTTTCTCTTTTGGGCCCATTTCTATTATGTTCTTGAGCCCACCAGAGACCAAGAAAATAAGGCAAATGTCCAACCCCACCTCCAGCCTTTCTTCGGTAAGAACCAGCACGAGAGAAGGGCGGGTGACGCAAGGAGGAGAGAAGAACGCTGGTGCTCTGAGGATTTCAGCGAGGTTCTTCGGCAAGAGAGAGAGAGAGAGAGAGAGAGAGAGAGAGAGAGAGAGAGAGCTGGAGAGAGAGGGAGACGGTGAGGGTTTCCTTTCTTCGGTTGAAAACAGAGAGGGAGAGCAGCTCGAGAAAGGAGATCCGGTAGAGAGCGCGAGAGAAGCTTGGCCGTGCTCGAGACCCCATTTCCCGGCGCTCCTTTCATCGGGCCGAGGCTCGCGGTTCTTCGGTTTGCTTAAATCCCAACCGCGGCTGTGCTGCATTTTGTTGCCTCTGGACACTGCTTGGTTGTCTATATCCGTCTCAGTCGCGTTTTGATGTCCGGTCGAGTTATCGTTTGCTCTCCAGTCGATGCCCACCAGAAGTTCGACGGAATGTCTCTACGATACTCACAAAAGTCATGTTTGCCTTGCTGAAACCGTAGCCCCTTTTGTCCATATTTTGTTGGTTTTTATGAGTCATTGTCACGATTCCTCGCTTCTGTCCTTCATTATGGTTACTCTCGTGCTCGTGGTGTGTTTTGCGTTCATTGTTCCGGTGACGGATGGTGGCCTCACGTGACTTTCGTAGAGGGTGAGAAGTAAGGATGGGATCGGTAAGGAAGATGCTCCCCATGTTGGGCGAAGAGGAGGGGACGTCGCGAAGAATACGACGTGGAGAAGAAAAGGAAAAGGAAATAAAGAATGAAACAAAAGAGAAAAATAAAAAAATATGAAAAAAGAAGGCTCGGGCGTGGGAGAAGCTGCCATTTAAAGGGCAGACTAAGTTCGAAAGATGAACTTAAGGCTTGGGGGGACTTGATTTTGGTTTGGGCTGAACGTGAGATTGGGCATTAGGATTAACTTAGGATTTTTTTCTGTGGGCTTAGTTTAGTGTTGGGAAGCTTGGGCTTGTTAATTTAGCTTTGGGTCGAGCTTGATTTGTTGGGCTTAGGCTTTGTTAATTGCTGGAGAAATTGGGCCTAATTTGCCTAATTCGTTTTTATAAACTAAAGCCTCCTACTGTATAAAGCCCATTTCGTGTCCTTGAGTCCAGAGTCGTGTGGCCGCAGCAACCTATTTTCGGGCTGGGCCCCAGGGACGAGCCCATTTTCGGATAAAAAAATCAATAAAAAAATTAGAGTTTTAGAAAATTGTCAAAAAATTTAAAAAATTAAATTAGAAAACCTTTAATTGGGTAAGCCTTTTAGGGCTTTATAATAGGGTTTTTTTGTTTTGCATTGTCTTGTTTTTATTAGTAAGGACGATATAAGGATACTTGTGTGCTTTCTTTCATGATTATAATTAATTGCACATTTTCATATTTGGATGTTACTTTATTGTTTTAAAATGGTTAGGACGAATCTTAGATTCTTTTTTGATAGGCTGCTATGGCGTTAGTTAGCATTTAATTAGTTTAGCTACCAAAAGAGTGCTAACCTTAGGGTTAATATAATCAAGTATTCGAGTATGAAATCTTCGATTGCGTAAATAGTAAGACATTCTTCTACATCTTATTTGGTTTCTAGCCTATCGAGAAGGATAGTGGCGACTTTTTAGTCAAACTTTGTGTAGGCTTAATTGATTTAAAATTTGAATATCCGATTTTGTGCAAGATATAGGCTTAGGAGAGTTTGCATTTAAATAATGGGCCATAGGCCTATCCTTTAGGCAATACCTCTCTCTCTCTCTCTCTCTCTCTCTCTCTCTCTCTCTCTCTCTCTCTCTCTCTCTCTCTCTCTCTCTCTCTCTCTCTCTCTCTCTCTCTCTCTCTCTCTCTCTCTCTCTCTCTCTCTCTCTATTGCCAAATTGAGAAAACACTTCTCACACATTCTATTCACATTCGATCTTGGTCGAAGCGAATACTTAATCATCTTCTAGAGTTAGGGACTTGCTTCCAATTGCTAGGAATTAATAGAACACCTAAAAGGCATCTTTGAAATGGTCACCAGCTAGTGTGGTCCAAACGACCAACACCTATGCTTGCCTCGATAGGAAAATGCGGGACTCTCAAGATTAGATTGGACAGTTGGCGAGTCAGGAGGCCAACATGAATCAAGTGCTTGAGCATGAAAAGTCTTTGTTGGGGAAAACAAGGAAGTGGGGTGGAGAATTAGTTGGAGAGCATAAGGAGGCTTATGTGATGTAGGCAAGATAGAGTGAGAATTTCCCAAGGCAAGTGTGCTATGACGCCTAAGGATCGTAAGCTGCATGGACAAGCTCACCAACACAGTGGACTAGTTCTATGGGTAAGGCAGATTTACCAAAGGTCTCAGGATGTGGAAGCAGAACGAATTGGAGCTTCTGATCAAATTCCACTAGATGAACTCTTGAGTTAGTTCTTTCAAGTGAATCTAAATAAGATTTGGGATTGTTTGACAGATAGGGCACTACAATAGAAATTTCTTATGGCTGTGTTGGTTCTGATCTATAGTGACCATTGTTGGCAACAGCTTGTAGATAGCGTTAAAGGTGTGTCACATCCACAGCCCTTGGTTGCCATAAGAAGGTCTTGGATAGAACATTGGTCACATCTTATTGTGCTTATAAATCTCCAGATTATATTTGTTAGAGAAACATCTCCAAGTGATTTAGACAATATCCAAACTATCATTAGTATAATGTTTACTATGATGTATGCAGATAATATTACAAACAACACTAGAGATTCTGATATGAGGAGTGCTCTATAACTGTTTAGAGAGCTATGCTCGATATCTAAGGTGAACAAAGTATTGGACGATGAAAATGTATACAAGTTGAAAGAATCTTCAGACAATGTGAACATCCAGAAGGACCTTGATTAAGGGTGAACAAATGGAGAAGGACGGGGATGTTCATGATGGTTTAGAGGTACAAAGATCAGGTGAACAGGTGGATGGATTTAGTGAGGTGAACAAAGGTGAACAAGCCTAGAATGGATATTGAAAACAGTGATAGAACGGTGTTTGCACGATATATAAATCTTCGAATCAAATCTAGGTTTATTTAGTGTAGTAAAATAGTGTAGGCATCTTGGATTTAGCCTTTGCCATCTCAATGGCATGCACATTTCAAGTCATGCTAGTTCACCCACTTTTGACGATCACACTTCTAGCACTAACATCTACATTTCTAGACAGAAACCCTTTATTAATACGTTTTCCCTTCTAGTGAACTAACATTTGCCTTTGGATATGTTTTTAAGGAAGGAAAGAGACCAAAGCATTCGAACCGTTGTTTCTTTGGAAGGGTTGCAAAATGTGATTTAGAGCCCATTTGGTATGGCCGTGAGCTATGGCTTAACCGTGTTGTGCTATAATAACTATGTTACAAATTGCTATAAGATATGTTGGATGATAATCTTCCAAGTATTGTAGCTATCGATAATATTTTGAAGCTATAGCAACCTTTTTCACAGCTAAACTACTGCCAAAAGGCTACATCTCATTTTTTTATAGCGTAAAAATTATTAGTCCACTTCATTTGTTTTGTAGAACATAAACCATATGGAATAGATTTTCCTAGCTTTGGCTACTTGTATCGTTTAGGAAAATAAGATAACAACAAAAAATAACTCATGATTACAACTTAAAAATTTATGTTTAGAAAGACGGCCTTCAAACTTGTTAGCATCTTTTGGGCTAGGCTATCCTAGTCTGAGATGCCTTCAAAGGGGTCCAGAAGTAGAGCTCGGAACGAATGGGCTATTGGGCTTCTAATCTAGCTGAAATTGTATGATATTTTGAATCTAAATAAACTTGATGATTAGTTTGGCCCATATTAATGAAAGAAAGAACATGGAGGCTGGAGGGAATTGTCCTTTAATTGGTGAGTCATGAATACGAACACTATTCTCGTGTAAAATTGGTTAGATTTGCATGTTGGTGACATTGATGACCTACGATCCACCAATTAAAGTGTTGTTTAGAAGAAATCTCTTTCAATTAGGGATGGAGGAAAACATGGTCCTTTCATGAAAATTACTTAACTTTTTGGAGGGAAAGTCAAGTAAAATAGAATTTTACCCTAGGGTTTGTAATGGGTCCACGTCTTCCTTTGTAAATGTGAGATATTGCAAGACTTAGTGAATCATGTGGTAGGGTTTTAAAAGTATGCTCCTCGTCATTCCTTTTATTTAATCTTGATTTCAACACTGTAAGTTGTTATACTCCAACCTTCCTTTCTAATTTTCAGTTTGTTCTATAAAAGCCTATCCAATCGTATTCCCATGCCCAACCAAGTGTCAACCTCATCAACTACCTCCTTTCTTTGAATTGTTACTCTCTCCTTTCAACGTAATTAAGACAGTTTATAGAAAAAAATAGAAACATAAACAATAAGTTGGAGATTTCGTGACTTAGGGTAGGATCTCGATCAACCTTTTCAATGTGTTTCTTCTAAATCACCTATGCCACCTTAAGTAGTTATAAACATCTCAAAGTCTTGAGGCTTTGTTTTCTTCTAGGTGTGTCATTTTTTGTTGAAAGATATGTGAAAAGAGGAGTCACAGTTGGTTTTGTAGATGTAGTTCATTTATCATATTTGTTGGAAATATTCATCATAAAAAATATGAAGAGTTGATCTTATGAATAATGATAGGGAAAATTGTCAAAAAATTTCTAAAATTATTGCATTATTACTAATTTAGTCCTAAAACTTTTAATTGTGCAAATTGAGTTATAAACCTTTTCATGTTTTGCCAAGTGAATCCATCTAATCAATTTTGATCGGAAATTACCAATGAAAATGCTGGCCATCTTATTTTCGTTTTCCTTTTTTTTTCTTTTCTATTTTGTTTCTTCCCTTCTTTCTCTAGTCGATCACCGAGTCTCAATGACTAGCTATAAGCAAGGGCCAGCAAGGTTAATTCCGCTGATCTCTGGTGAAGCTTGCCCCCACCGACCACTAGCAAGAGCCAGTCTTGCTCGCTCTTGGTGAGACTTGACCTCACCGTTGCTAGGAAAGGTCGACCTCATTCAGCCACTAGTGAGGCCAACCTCACTTAGCGATCGCGAGGTCAAGCCTCACTAGGGGTAGGCGAGGCTCACCGTCATCGAGCTAATAAGGTCAACCTTGCTAGTGGCCAATGAGGATGAGCCTCGCTAGTGGCTGGGCTAGGCTCAATTTCTCCATATTTGGTGAGTGTTGGTAGGTTTGAGCCTCACCAGGGGCAGTGAGGCTTACTAGCCCTCATCTCTAGCCTGTTGTTGGCCATTGTTGTGGTGCGGTGACTGGCTAGAGGAAGAAGGGAAGGAAATAAAGAAAATAAAGAAAATATTAGAATATTATTTAAATTGCCTATGTTAGCCAGCCATGCCATGTAGGATGAACAATATCCACATTAACGATTTTCAGCTAAAATTGGCCGAATAGACTCAACTGACAAAATGTCAAACTTTTTATGATTTAATTGGACAATTAAAAAGTTTAGAATTAAATTGGTAAAAAATGCAAAGGTAATACTACAAATACATTGAGATTCTTCAATAATAATTCAATTTTAACAATACTAATTACATGTACTAAGAGAGCAATCAATGCATTTGAAACATCAAACTCATTTTACTTTGCTATTGATTTAACAAATACTTTATAAAATTGTGGGGTATATGCATTCACATTAATTGATTTAATTTCTTAACAACATCAAACGAAGATATCTTGTGAATTACTAGTATATCAATTCAATATATGTGTTTCATTGTATGTAATGTACATGTAGTATCAATTGGTCCCAAATATGATTTGATTGAGAAATTGGATACGCTTAATATGTATATAAGTGCTTGCTCATGTTCACAATCTAGAATGGTACTAAGAGTTATTCTAATTGCCCCTTGGATTATTATTAGAGTGATTTGAGCTAATGTCACTCTATCAGAACAATGAAACAAATTGACCTTTCTTAAGTGAGCCTTCTTAATTCCTTGAAAGATATACATATATATATATATATATATATATATATATATATATATATATATGTGGCTAAGTCAAGAATCCCTTTCCAAGATATAATATGCATCACCCATTAATTATTGCAAAAGACTCTCGATGCTCCATCTCAAATTTTAAGAAAATCGTTTGACATTGACAATTAAAATAATAAGACATTAGCAAATAAGTATAAGGAGATTAAGTTATATTTGTAATTTCCATGTTAAACCTACTTGAAGATGCTTGCTTGATGCAAGGACCAACTTTGACAATTGTTCTAGCATATATTTTTTATTCGACTTATCTATCCTTATCAACTGCCAATCGTCGACTAATATTCCAACTTGTTTGTCCTCATTCTTTATGGATGATATTTATTCTGATTTGCATACCTAAGAAACTTTTTTTAAATACTAATTATCCAGTTACTCCCTGATATATGTTTTTATTTTTTTTTATGACCCGGGAACCCCCGTACAGCCGGCAGCCAGCGAGGTAAACCCGGGGTGACGCTAGCGAAGGACCCACCACCCCGACATCACACTTAAGATCCCGTGCGGCCAGCGGGATTCGAACTCCTCTCCTCCTTGCAAAGGATCATAGGAGCCTTATCCAACTGGGCCACCGCTGGCGGTGGTCTCCCTGATATATGTTGGTCAGTATTTCCTTCAAAAATTGCCAGCTAATATATAAATTATGCACCCACAAGAAATTAATGCTAATTGCATTATTTGGGGAAGTTCTTCATTATTTGTTTGTGCACATATTTTGAATGACAAATTGGAGATTGGAACTAGGGGTAATGGGTTCTAGTGTGGATGATTCCTACCTTGAAATTGAGAATCGCCTATTGATTCCTAGACCCACCTATGAATCAAACCACTGGTACGATTCGATTTCTAGGTAGATCCATGAAACTGATCTATATAACATAATAATCACTCCAATATTTTGCCACGAAGTAGACCACTCTAGTTGGAGAGGGATGAGGACTTATATGAGAGTAAGTGACAAACGCCATGAGTGATTGAGGCCACGAGAGTCATGACAAGTGTCGTGAATGGCGAGCGAGGCTGTAAAATTGTGAGAAAGAGGTGAGAAATAGAGTCGTGAGACTTGAGTGAATAAACCAGAAACGGGGCAAATGGCAATTAGGATTTTGAACTTACATAAGAGAGAGCAACAAGTGTCGTGAGCGATCGAGGCTATGAAAATAGTGACAAGCATCGTGACTTATGAGTGAAGATGCAACCTACAAGCATCAAAAGTAAGTCGCAAGAGTCGATAGATACTGAGACAGCGACTCAAGATAGAGATGAGGTGAGGGAATTGCAGAGGGAAGCAAGGTTGTGACTATGAGGGAGGGCCGAAGGAGAGGCTATGATAGTGATGCCATGATAAAGGGCCAGAGGCAACTGAGAGTAAGATGAGGCGAGAGGATTGAGAGGATCATGTAAGGAGGCGACCGAGAATGAGATGAATTGAGAGAATAGGGAATAGGATTTTGTATAAAAATAAAAAATAATAAAAATATATTTGTTGGTCTGATCTAGGTAGTTTGGTTGGGCTATTCCACACCTAGAACCAAGATTTGTATTGGTACTCACCAGTTCCAATTTACTGGAATCGGGAACCGAATCAATTTTCGATTTTTTGGTACACCCTTAATTGGTAATGATGGTGGATTTAAAAAATTTCATCTAGGGGAAAGAGATCTAAGATTTCTACAGTACCTAACTTAGAGGGGAGAGATTTAAATATTGCTTGTATATTAAATTTCATGATATAGTGTACATTTGATGATGATGATGATGATGATGATGGTACGCGTTAGGGGGCGAAGGCCCTTGCTACGCACCCTTCCATCTATTTCAAAGATGGTGATGGTGATGATGATGATGGTCAATACATGTGTTAGGGGGCGAAGGCCCCTGGTACGCACCCTTTCATATGTTTCAAAGGAAGACTTAGGTTGGAGTGTCAAAGCTTAATCGGGAAAATCATCTTGTTTCCCCCTCATTCTGCTTTAATGGCGAAAAATTGTTTGGAATGCACATTGCACATTACTGGGATAAGTATACTAGAAGTGCTAAAAGTTGTGTACATCACTTAATTTAGTGCCAAAAGTTTTTGTCGACTCACTTAAGTGCTAAATCAGAGAAAGAATGATCACTTAAAGTACCAATGGCGAGAAATTCCGCCAAATTGATTATGTTTCATTTATAATTAAAATTATGATATGACTTGGCAAATTTTTAATAACGCCAGTCCACTAGCATACTTGGCACTGAGATGGTCATTTTTTAACAATGATTGGTACTAAAGTGGTCACTTTAGACAAAATTTGGCATTTAAATAATTACTTTAAATAAAATTTGGTGCTTAAATAATCACTATTTACAACTTTTGAACGATGTCGTTAAGAGGTTATATGCTAACTAAGCATATTGGCGAGCCACGTAGGATTGAGAAATTAATAAAATATAACCATGTTGAATTTTTGGTAACCCAAATCAGAGTTAGCAGTTAAATGATCGGTTTTTTTAAAATGGCATTTAAATGATTCGAAAAAAAAAATTATGGCACTAAAGTGAGCATCATACATAAATTTTGGCACTTCTATTGTACTTATCCCGCACATTACTATTACTTTTAGGTCATTAATGGAATATGAATTTGCAAGATAATTTCTATGCATCTTTTGTTTTTTTCTTATCAATTTTCGTACTAATCAATAGATAGAAAAAAGGCATAATGCTAAATGAAAGTTGTGTTTACTATATTTTGGTGGATTTATTTCAATGAATTGCAATGTGTAGTAAGAATTGGTCCGTTACTTGAGGTGTTTGAGGACATATCAAAATTTGCTTCAAAAGTAAAATTTTGACTACACTAGGCCGACGAGGAAAAGTGCACTCGCTTGAGGAAGTGGATCATTCGAGCACGTGGTATTACTATATGGGATGCATGAGTTATATAAATAGAGGGTTTTATCTTTTGACCCATAGATCTTATTCATCATAAATTAAATATGCATGATGCAAGGTTAACCTAGAGATAACATGAATAATCAAAGGCATGACGATTGAGTAATATGTGTTCAATCATCCACTGAGATAATCTTAGTTTCATTAGGACTTAATTACCACATAAATCTTACCTTAGTTTAGTTAGGATACCAAGGACATCAGTGTCATACATCGAATCTTAGCAGAAAAGGGGATCATATTGCCATTTTTCCACATAAAGGATGCAATCTCAACCCACCAATATCCAAGTCCCTACAATAATGCTCTCACTCTAATGGCCACTAACGAGAATTGTGAAAAATACAAAAGATGAATAGAATAAACAATCATAACATAGTGAATAGTGTGTATGCCTTCTAAGTAGATTGAGTACCCACAATTTACAAAACCATATTAAAACTCCTTTCAATTCCAAAATATAATACATATAAAAGATAAGAATGTGTTATATCACTTTAACATAACCCTATACATATTAGCAAAAATATTTGTTAAATTAATATTATAATGACAAACATCAATGATCAAGTCCATTAATCAATCTCAACAAAATACCATGCCAATGGACCATTCCATTGACTAATCTCAAATCACATGTCAATGGTCCATCCATTGATCAAACCTATGCCCAAATATCGACCATGGTCACAAATAATACCTATCACAAAAAGACCAAGCTCCCACCTTGACAAGGTCTCCACATATATTGCTGGTAACTGGCTCACAAGAATATTATAAACTAGTATTCATATCCACAAGCCCTTCATTAGACTCATGATAATATTGAACATCAACACCAATCCATAACAACATTCTCCACAATCCACAAAGCCAAATCTAGAAAATATTTCATATGTCACAATGTGTTTCCAAAATCATTTCATAAAGCAAGTTCACGAATCAACGTATATATACATATAACCTTTTGCGACAACTTTTCAAAAACATTTGGAAAACTATTCACAAATATCAAATCATAGTAAATGCCTGATCCAAATTTTATGTAACAAACATGTTTATTTATAACTCATAATATATCACATATTTTTCGCTTTTACAACATAAGTTTAGAAATTCATAGAAAATATAGCACTACTTATCTAGGAATGCCCAAGTCAAATAACGCATAGTTAAGCGAGACTAGGATCTTCTAATCTTAACAATTAAACAAGAATCGACCTTAAAATTAAATAAAACTCTACCCCAACTATGAAATGATTAAATTACATCCAAATACTAACAAAACAACTTATACGCGTTAACAAATCACTCAACTGAAACAATTGCTCAAACTTAAATGCAACATGAAATTTGCATGCGTAACCCCAAAATTCTTACTCCAACCAAACCGTTGCTTCAAAATGACTCCCACCAAACCCATGGCTCCACAATGCCATATACCACAAATTTCAAGAAATTCCAAAGCTCAACAACTCAAGATTTTGACTTTGCAACTCAAAAATCCCAAAATTCCAAATTTAAGCCTTAAATTTGAAAACTACTCCAATTCGAGGTAAAAGAACCTTTCAAGTGCCAAAAGTTGGTACAAAAGAACACTTAAGTGCCAAAACTTATGAAAGTACCACTTAAGTGCCACTTTTTATGAAAATTTGGACACTTGAGTGTCACATCCGGCGAACCTCGCCGGAAATCCTACGTGACATGTTTTTATTAATTTTTTCGCTTACGTGGCTCACCGAAAGGTTGACTCAGCAAACCACACACACAAAATGACGTCGTTTTGGTATAATTTGAATTTTAATATAATAATTAAATTAAATTAAATTTTAAATAAATAAATAAATAATTTTTTTTTTTAAATGAGGGGAGAAGGAGGAGGGAGGCAGCCGGTGACGGAGGAGAGGTGGCGGCGCGAGGGCCGAGCCCCTCGGCGTCGGCTGCCTCCCTCCTCCTCCTCCTCCTCCTCCTCCTCCCCCCTTAATTAATTAATTAATTATTTTATTTATTTATTTATTTATTTATTTAAAAATTTAATTTAATTAATTATTACATTAAAATTCGAATTATACCAAAATGACATCATTTTAACACTGTTTGGCCACATTAGCATGCAAAATGATACTTGAGTGATCCATTTTACTCCGATTTTGGCACTTAAGTGTCCATTTGCGCCAACTTTTGGGTCTCCAGGGGTATAGGTGTCCCAATTCGATGAACATTGAAATCAGCTTAGCAAGACATTCATGGCAGTTACTCTCTTCTTTCTTCTTTTTCTCTCCTTTTTTTATTCTTCTCTCTCTCTCTCTCTCTCTCTCTCTCTCTCTCTCTCTCTCTCTCTCTCTCTCTCTCTCTCTCTCTCTCAACCTTTGACTTTTCAAACCCATATTTTACATCAAGCCATGGACTATAGTTGAGTAGGTCCCGAAGGGGTAACCTATGACACCAAATGGGTGGTTGTTGAGGTGTGCGCTCGAGTAGTGACTCACCGATGATGAGCTACCGATAGATACTCGATGAGGGCCGTGGACCACCTAGGAGCACCAACATAAGACGAGAGCACACCAAGGAAAAAACCTTGAATGGCCAGCCATACCTCTTCAGAGAGAGAGAGAGAGAGAGAGAGAGAGAGAGAGAGAGTTTGAAAAAAGAAGAAAGAAGAGAGTAACTGCCATGAATGTCTTGCTAAGCTGATGTGGGAATATTCTATGTCATAAATCAGATTATTTGGGGAATATTCTTATCAAACCTAAATGCTTTTGAACTGGCTTTGATCATGTGAATCCTAACATTTTCAATAGCTATGGTTGCAAATACTCCATATATAGACCTCTCGGACATAATCAAGTCCTTAAACTGATTTGACCACCAGAAAAGTCTAGGTAGAGCCTGGGTGAGGGCTCGAAAAACATCATCTCCCCATTGGAGACCCCATCCACACCCCCTTCAGGGGGCAAGGGCTCCACACTAGAGCCCGCGATGCCGATCCCTGGAACCAACCGGGGCAAGTACAGGCTGTGAAGGTGCTCGGCCAGTGTCCATCTAGGTTAGGAATTCTCGATAAGATGTCTACAATCTCTACACAAACGCTTTGAAAAATTCCTCCCTCCCCTCCCCCTCTCTATTCACCAAAATTAAATCTCTCTCTGCCGTTGCTAGCTTGCATCTTTTGACGATCTTTTAGCCCACCTTCTTGAGTTTTTTCAAAGAACTTATTTGGTATCAAACATTGCCATGCTTTTGTTGACTTCAACCTTATGCTATTCAAAATGTACGAAGATAAGGTTTTGATGATCGTCATGTCGAAAGAAACAAAAACACAAATACTACGTTTAATGCATTATACTTTTTTATAGCGGAAATGGGACTGTTTATTCTGCATATTGGGGTCATTTAATCCGATCCATAGAGTTTTCAGATAAAGAAACTTAACTCAATATGATAAGATGGCTACATATGAAATAATCACAGGCTAAGTAAACACTCATGATTCATATAAACATGATCAATTGTGTGCGTGGAAATCCTACTGAACCCTAAACCCCATCAATCTTTAAATCCATGCCTTAGTTGTGGTTGAAGATATTCTGCCCAGGAGACAGCAACATTTTTGGATCAAACTGAGCTTTGCTCTCTTGAAATGCCCTCCATTTGGGACCAAAATGTTCCATCCATGCTCTTTCGGTATTGCAATTTGGAAGGTACTGCTTGACCTTAATACCATTATCTTCACAAAAAAGGAGCACCTCCTTATTCTGAAGGTCGAACTTTTGCCAGTCTTCAAACCCACTTGAATGCAAGAATCCAACTGTATAAAAGACATCTTCATCTAGTATGACAGCAGACATTCTATCATCCCATCTGCAAATTAGATCAAAATATGATAAAGGGGTTAAGTTCATATAATAGAGTGTATAATCAAGCCACTAGATCTGATTTTAATCATTCAATGGACTATAACTTCCTAGTTTTTGCATTTGATGTACTTGACGGATTTGACCGATTTTCATAAGAACTAATGACGCGGTGGATAGGTGGCCAATTTTCTGAATGTCACATCATCGCCATGTTGGCAACACATCAACGATTTCATCGAGAAATCAATCTGGTTTTGATCAAAGTGCATCAATTACAAGAAAATGAACATTTAGTGAATAACTTGATTAAAATCAAAGTTCAGTGACCATAACTCATTAACCTTTAGTGACAACCAACGAAATATATGCCCTAAATGAAAGTGGTGGCTAGCAAGAAAACATACTTGTCATTGTTCATAGGGTAAACGAGGACAAGTCCAGTTGTTATGTTATTTCTGAGAACAATGCTCTTGAAAACGCCCGTGTTGAAATCGGCAATGCGAGATTTGGGCACAAATAGGTTGAGCCACGGATGAGGAACGTTCCAGAGGCCCTGTTCTTGGAGCATCAGCTCTTCAACTCGCACTCTATTCAAGAATTCTACATAGCCGACATCCTTCTGGAACAGGAACTCGGGGCCATGGCTCAAATCTTTCAATATCATCTCCAGGTCCTAACATTAACAAGATAACAGTGAACTAAGTTAAAAAAGAAAAAGAAAAAAAGAGATAAGATGTTTCCTATGGAGCTGAGCAGAAGCTAATGGAAGGTTTATATGGTCAAACATGACTATACTATATTAGTGTGTGCGTATGTGCAAGAGAGAAAGAGAGAGAGGTACTCCAAAACCCTTGTCCGACATAAGCACAATTAGTTCAAAATATGACCTAGGAAATTTCCCCCCTCAAAGATAGTTCGATACAGATGAACAAGTACCTTGTCTATTGTACTTTGAGTGCGTTCATCATAGAACTTTGCTACTTCGATACAGTAGAGGAGCTCGTGTTCGGTCACTAGGGACATCAGCCGTGGGTGGTCCGAGAGAGAGAAGAAAGATAGCCAACTGTTTGAATTTTGGCGCATGAAAAGCTGACCTTCTACGTAGTCCGGCGCTTCATCTTGGTCCCTTTCATGGCGTGATATCAACCGTTCTTGGTCCGTCGAAAAAGCTAAGAAATCATTGTAAAGCATTCTCATCCACTTAGCCTACAAGGCATTCAGTACAAATACATTTATTAGCTTGGGGATCTTCTCTGTCAACCAATTGAAAGAATACCCTATAAAACGTGTAAGCTGACTTCTAGGTTCATGTTCAATGGCATAGACAAGAGTCAATTTCAACCTATAAAAAGGCAAACTATAGCATACTAAACTAATTTTTTTACAACAAAAAATCTCAAAATGCTATACATTTGACAAATTTACCACAAACTAATTTTTTGACTATCAAAAATCCCAAACTAGTATATTTGTGATAAATTTATCTTCCATTAGCTTTTATGAAATTGGATTAATATTATGAAAAATCATAAACTGATACACTTATGACAAACGGAGGGTAAAACCGCAAACTAGTGCACTCGTCAATTGCAACATGTCATTCAACTCAAAAATTTGACGATAAAATTTAGCGAAAACTAATGGAGGGTAGATTTGCTACAGGCGCAACGATTTGAGATTTTTAGCAGTTAAGAAATTAATTTGGGATAAATTTATTACATATGTATTGATTTGGGGTTTTGGGAGTTCCAATACATTAAGATACAAACGTTCAATCTCAGAAAAGAAATGTGATTGTCTCAATCCTATAGAATAAGAATAGTGACATTTTATCAAGCATTGATGATAGAGTTTAGTGTGCTACATACTCTCCTTGGAGCTGGACCCAGTGCAATCCTTACTCTAGTCATTATGCCAAATTGACCAAGACCACCAAGGACAGAATAAAATAATTCCGGATTTTTGTGGGGAGAGCAAGTCAAAAAGTGCCCAGTTCCTACCAAAGAAAAGAACAAGAAATTCTCCCATCATCAATTAGGCAATTATGAAGAAATGAAATTTATGGTGAGTAATTTGATACTTAAGATTCATTCGTTTCGTAAAAAATGTGGCGTTTCCGAAAAATGTTTTTTAGAAAGTTATTTTATAAAAAAACAACACTATTTTTCGATGTTCGGTTAAAATTTGAAAATGAACTAATAAATATTTGTAGCCATTTGGTAAGGAATTTATTTTCCTTCATGTAGTCCTTTCAATAATTTTTTATTATTTTATTTTTTAAAATTAATTTTTAATCTTTTTCTTTTTCTTTTTTTCATTTTTTCTTCTTCTAAACTTATTTAGTTGTCTGTCAGCAACTGACCATAGGTGAGCCTGAGCCTTGCCATAGGTTGGCGAGGCCTGAGCTCACCTAATTGGCCTCAAGTGAACTTGAGTCTCGCTAGATCTGACAAGCTAGGTAGCGTTCAAGCCTCCCCTGAGGTCAAGCCCTGCCTAGCTTGCCAACATGTGGCGAGGCTTAAGCTCGCCTGTGGCTAGCGATCGATCGAGGAAGAAGAAAAAGAAAAAGAAAAATTAATAACTTGATTTAAAAAAAAATTAAAAAAGAAAAAGAAAAAGGTGTTTGGTGAAAAAAATATATGGAAAATGTTTTCCCTTATTTAAAAAGTAGAAAATATTTCCTTCTATTTTAGAATTTTTTTTCTATTGTCGTAAAATGTTTTTCCCGCTCAATCCATTCTTCATGAACCGAACACCGAAAAGTTCAGAAAATATTTTCCTGAAAGTCATTTTCCGCAAAATGAATGGATCCTTAGAACACGAAAAAATTTTATGTATCAAAACATAGTCGTCACTTATTCCAATCTTTATATATATTGAAATTTAGTATCAAATTCCTAGCTTTATTGTAACACATTAATTGTTTTTTAATGATAGTCCTATGCGGTAACAACATATATAGTAGATATAAGATACTTTTTCGCCGAGGTCATCGCTGCCTTTTTCCATGTGTACATACATGCATCAACTGAAAAATTTGGTAGTCGGCTAGAGTTCGAAGTCTATCAATTTTTTTGTCGTATAGATTAAAGACTAAACACAACGTTCGTTCTTCAAAGATTAATTTGGACGTATCACTTAAACCCCGCGGACTTATCCGGTCAACCTAATCTTTTAATTTCAAGTCTTCAGACTGCCATGAAACAAATCTGGAACATGGGCCGGTTGACGTCAACTTCTTGATATGACACTCAAAGCACGTAGTTTTTAAGAGAGAGAAAAAAAAGAAGATTATGAGAGCGAATTCTTAAAATGCATTTGTTGAGCGTCAATGTTAAATGAGACATATGGTAATCAAACAGCTTATGGAAGGAAACGAATGATTAATTCATCGACAGTATTTAACAGATCTGCTTTTGTTGTTTTCTATTCATGACTTGTCGCATATCATTATCTGCCGAGATGATAGGCTCATTGACATCATAACCCTAGTTCAAGTAGTTTGTAATCAAAATACGGAAGAGGAGGGTGATTCTATACCAGTAATGACATCCATTTCGTAGATGTTGCTGATCTGAGGACCATATCGAAATGTTTCCCCGCTAATGCCTGCATTAGATAGCGTGCCACCCACAGTCAGGTACAAATATTCTGTCCAAGAAACCGGGGCAACACCGTGTTTCAGCATCTCCTCCAACACATCGATCCAAAGTTGCTGGCCTCCAACATCGGCATAGTGACCGAGCGACTGGCTCCATGACACGGTGGTCCCGTGCCGCTTGTTACCAAGAGACGTCATGTCCACGACGACCCCATTGCGAGCCATGGCTTGTCCCCGGACGGAGTGGCCACAGCCTCTGGCTGAGATGGTGAGAGGAATAGAGGATTCATTGAATGCGAATGCCACAAGAGTCGCAATGTCTTCGGGGTAAGATGGGCGAAGGATGGCTGCGGGAATTTCTCCAACAATGAGGCCAAAGTCAACGGAGGCCTCGCGGATGGATTCAGGATCGACATGGAGGTTGCCAGCGATGGGGAGAGAAAGGAGCTCGTGGTATTGTGAATCGGTCACAAGCTTGGATTGCCACAACATCGAGACCAATGTGCTCATCATGACGAGTGTTATCGTCATGCATTGTGAGGCCATTGGATGGTTTGTTGCCTTTTTAACGTCGGAGGGACAAAGAGATGATAAGCAAGTTTGTGTGCGTTGGTGTTTGTGGCGGAGTTGAGAGGGAGAGCTCACAAGGGTCTCATATATAAACAAGCATACAGGGACACGATGGCGCAGCCACACCCTCTTATAAAGAAAAAGTACTACACGCAACGTGCGAGGAAATATTTGATAGGATCTTGGCTTTGATTTGCAGAGATTTCGACATCATTAGTCAGCAATTTGACTTAGATCTTATTTCTCTGTAAGACAGTTCCAGTAAATACACTTTGAACCCTAGCAAGGCCCTTAATTTCAGAAGCCTTATTGTCCTTCATGGCCATCTATAGGAAACTTCTTGCATCTTTCTCGCAGACCTGAGGACGTTCGTTGAGTTCAAAGGGATGTCAAATTCATCTTTGGGATATTAATCGTGCCTGATTTATGGAGATTCCAATATCACCTAGTCGATCAATTGTCTCTATTATATTTCTTTCTATCTTCTAGAATGGGTGCCAAAGCAAAGGAAATGTGAACCCTAGAATACCGTGTACTCTTTCGGGTTATGTTTACGAGAATCACCTAATCTTTATAACCCTATGAAGAAACAAGTCAATTATTAATATAGAAAATGTACATCATCTAACGTAAAGGAAACACATTTTGTAGAAACCTTCATTTGCAACAGGAAAAATCAGTTGGAGGACCTTATACTTCTTGAATCAAACAACAAGAGAGAGCTCAAGCTTTAAAATTAAGCTTAAGTGCATCGTTTCGAGCATCAAGGCCTTCAATTTTAGTGTGAGTGAAGTCTAGGTGGAGCAAGTCTCGTGATTCTATTGTATGAACTCAGAGGTCCAACAATGCATGTGAATTGGGCTCAGATGCACCATACAAGAATGTTTCGTCAAGATGGTTGTCTACTCGGTCAGCTCAACTCGAGCGGACCACACCATGATTCATTAGTGTTCTAATTGTTTTTTAAGTCCAAATTGTAATAGTTTAATTTAAAGCAGGAATCTAAACAACATGCGATTGTATTCCACCAATTCTACTATTTAATATGCAACTAATACATCTATGCACGCACCCAAAGGGGCCTGCTGTATTTCTGTCGGTATCCTTGATGTTTAAGTAGCAAACATGAATTATGACATATTTTATGCAAATGAGGATTACAGGCCAGAAAATTTATGTTGATTGTCTTTCCTTGAATTACTTGATATTCCGAACAGATTTATGATCTATGTTTTATGTTTGTCGTAGCTTGTATTTTTTTTTTTTTTATTCCTAATTGTATGACTCCAAATCTGTCGTTCAAATACTTTAGTCTGGCGAAACCCTATATATATATATATGTACTTATAAAAGTTCTAACTACTGCTAACTCATCTTCTCCGATTAAAACTTTGCATTGACCAAGAATAACGCGTTAGTGGCCAAAAGACTTTTCCAATCTACAGAGGATTCTTTATTTTAATAGCCCAAATCTCGAAAGAAGATGAGGTGCATGAATATGTGGGCAAAGATCTCGGATTGCAGAGCAAATATTGCCGTTTGGTTGTGAAAACGGCGTCAGATTCGAGAAGATCACCGTTGTATCTACTTTTAAGGATTTTTGTCATTGATCAAAGACGCGCACCAAGAGTGCATTGGAGTGGATCGAGGAATAGCCGACCATCTTTTTTAGATTCACGACTTAGACTTTCCGCCTTCACATTTAAAACGTTTGGCAAATCGCGTTTATAAGGTTTTTGAAGATTCCTCGACAAGTACCCTAGATTCTTCCTTCAACACGTAGATTATTTCAAACATTGCTCGAAAGATTGACCGTGATCTGACGGGCCCGGCTTTGGGAGAATACCTTGTAGCGTTCAAATTGCAGTTCAGGCATAATAGGAAAAGGACAGCAACCGTTGGGAAATCTGCTGATAATCTTGGGTCAGATCGATTAAGATCTGAATGAGCTAAACATCAACTGGATACCCAGGAGATCTGATTCGGTTTGCAAGATTTTTATGATGCATCATCAAAGTGTGGTCTTCAAATTTAAGTGTTGTACTGGCGGGAGGGAACATCAACAATATTTTCTTCGGGATCTTGTTCGTGTAGTCTAACTTGAGGGCCAAGTGATGACAAAACTTTAGATTATCCTAGATCACGGGGAAAATATCTAGAAAATCCTAAACCTATTGTACTTTTACAAATTCAGTCATAAACTTTTTAATTTTGCTAATTCAGTTTTGAAAATTTTTAGTTTTGGCCAATTGAGTCAATTTGGCTAATTTTAGCCAATAATCACTCTTAGTCAAAAATCGTTAAAGTAGACGCTAGCCATCCTACATGGCACGTCCCGCGACGACGTGCATAATTTTTAATAATAATTAATTTTTTTCCTATTTTTTATTTGTTTGAATTTTTATTTTCATCTTCCTTTGATTTTTTTTTTTTTTTGCCTTTTTCTATGCCAACGAGGGTCACCAATGACCCTCATGTGACCACGAAGGCCTCACCTACGGTCAACGAGGCCACAAAGGCCTTGGGAAAGTCCAACGTAGCCCCGCCACCCACAAGCGCGAAGAGCACGTATGTCATCACAGACCACCAGCTAATTTTAGCCATGTTCGCAGCTTTATTAGTTAAGATTATAAATATGGAGAAGCTGATATAGCTTTTTTCTGTTTTTCTTAGTTACTAACATGCACAACTTTAGAGATCTCAATCTTAGGGTGCCAAATTGACCTAGTTTAGACTCGAGCCCTTGGGCCGCCTCCCTCATGAGCAAGGCCCTCATGGTCAGCGAGGGCCATTGATGACTATTGTTAGCATAAAAAACAATAGCATAGAAAAAAAAAAGGAAAAAAAATTAAAATTTTAAAAATTATGAAAAAATAATAAATTATTATTAAAAATTATCCACGTTTAAAAGTGCAATAGATTGAGAATGTAATTGACAATATCCTATGAATATTATAAGATTCTCCATGTTTTTTAACAGCTTAAATCACATCGGCATTGGAGATGTCGTTCGTGTCTCTCCTAGGCGAAGGCCCGCCCTCCCCTCCAAGTTGATGATCTCTTTCGTGAAGGACGAGAGGCTAGAGGGCTATCCTTTCCACACATTGCCCTTTCCACTCCTTTTAGTTTGGTTTGTAGAACTTGCTGAGCAGCTTCATCATCTCTCTGTCCCACATGGATAATCTCATCTTGTTGATTCACCCACCCCTGAGGAGTAATCCTGATGACCATTTTCTTGAGGGTCTATTTGCCAATTTCCACATTGACCATCTTATCGGCCTTGAGAGCATCATTGATAATGATGCATTTTGCTCGCAGAATGAGAGTGATCAGGGCTCCATAAGTCAACTTGTCAGCCTTCGGGCAACAAGAGCCATGTGCAAGATTATCATATGAGCTAGCGAAAAATTTGTTCCATTTAAAATGGCGCAGATGATTTGCGTTTCATAGTGAGAGATGTCATTGGTGGAGCTAGACTTAGGCAGAGACACGTGATTAGAATTTTGTAAATCTAATTCATTTTGAGGGGCAGCATGTTCAAGGGAATTTTGTCGCGACAGACGGGTTCAAGACTTTCCAAAATAAAAGAATATGCCTTACAAGGGGAAATGAGAATTTTCTCAAAATTGGTAACAGGATGGCGAATGAGATGAGTTAAGCCTTCAATAGCGACAATGTATAACTGATTTTCAAAACTGAAAATGAAATTGTCATGATTTGGAAAATGAATATTGGAGTAAAAGCATGCCACTGCAGAGGGGTAAGCTTCTTCTTGCAATGTGCAAAAGAAGGTTAGCGAAAGTTTTTCAAAAAGTTCAGAAATGAAAAAGCCACGTCTATCCAGATAAGAGTAGTTGACGGTCCGATTGGCAATGGGTTCACGAGTTTCAAGGGACAAAAAATGGTGTTCACGAATAGCTGAAAGAAGTTCACGAGAATGATAGGAGGGATCAGGTCCAAAACTTAGAAAGGGCGTAAACTGAGTGTAGTCTTAATCGTCGTCGTCGTCTTTCCTTTTCTCAACTTGGCCTATCTTGGATTCTGGCAAGGCTTCAGAGTTAGGTTCACCAGCAACAGCGCTGATGTCCTTTTTGAACATCCTGAATTTTTGTACTGGGAGGCTCGACATCTTCAAGCATTGCTTCCTCTTCAAGGGTAACTTCTTTCTAAGGTTCAGCAATGGGTTCAGCAATGGGAGGGATGTCTATACTAGGAGCATCAGTTGAAGGAGGTGTGCTAGGTAGGGCTAGTGCGGATGTAGATACTGAGGCCAGACATTGAGCTTGTCGTCGTCGTTGGAGCCAATTCTTGAACAAACCAATAGTAAGTGGAGGTTTACCTCTGGGTTGAGGAAGGATTTAATCGAGCAACTACTGTTGTTGTTCCTTGGCTAGAGGTTGTCCAGGTGCTGATGCAGAAAGGATTTCTGCTTGAATGGGTCGAACTGGGGTGAGCTCCTGATATGCTAGTGGTCGACACTGAGGAGTTTGAGCAACAAGACTCCTCCTAGTTGGTTTAGATTGTTGTGATCCACTCAAAGTGATAGCAGATGGAGCGATTGACTCACCAAGACCAGCGCTCACTTGTAGAGGCCTTTAATCAGGTCAATCTCAACGAATGCTTTAAAAGCATGAGAAAGAACAGTGGCCATACGAGATGATTTTCTCGTACCAGTTGGCTTGCTGGTTCCTTTTGATGATTTAGGAGGCATGATTTGAAGTGTTTGAAGAGGAGTAATTGAGATGAGAGGATGATGGGTTAAGAATGTGATAGTGAGAGGGTAGAAATAGGGAGGTGTAGAGTGGTTGATGACGAAGAGCATGAGGATAATTGATAGCCAAAAATGCATATAAGTAGGAGAGAGTAGAATTGTGGTTGAAGGGGAGAGAAAGAGAAAAAAGAATAAGGGTAAAATACTCAACTTCCTAATTTAGTGCTAATCAATCATTGAATTATAGTAAAGATAATTATATGTATCTAAAAAAAATATTATCAAAACGGTAACATACGGATAATATAATGGTAATTTTTTTGAAAATATTATGTACCGTAGCAGTATTATTTACCTGGTGCAATGTTGTGGCCATGTCCCTTGATAGTTTGATAATAAAATTTTTTCGGAATATTTTAAAATATATGTATAAATTTAAAAAAAGTTAATTTTATAATCCGAAAAAAGAGACCCGCCCCAGTATATGGGACTGGACTCATTAAGGCGTGGGCCTAATTCTACGGTCCGTGTCCACATTAAGGTCAGGTTTGGGTTATACAAGGACACGCTTTATATGGGCTTACTACTTAGGCTTATTTTAATTAGAACTTCACAAGCCCACTCTTCCTAAAGCAACACCGAGCCCATTACCGATGCCCTTCTTCAATTAGTCAATCCAAGCCTGAAAGTCACCAACTCAATTATAATTAGAACTAAGCCCACCTGCACTAAACCCGTTTCCTCTTCCTTTTGCTCTTATCACCTTCACGCTTGCTCCCATTGTGTCTTCTTCAACCCACTGAGAACGCCCCGCCTCCATCTAGATTCCGTACGCCAAAATCTTCCCAACATGAACAAATATTTCGCAATCAATCGCGAAGGGCAGCTACCGGACTATCACTAACTACCACAATGACTCATCGCTGGGAAACCAAAATCACCTCCGGCAACCAACATGGCGTCGGCTGTGCACCACACTCAATGGAGACAACATAGCGACAGAATACAAAGACAATAATTTCATGAAAATCAAGCTTAACAACTAATGACTAAGCAATCTCGCCAGGACATACCTTAGGATTCGAACAGAAATAGGAAATATTTCTCAATCACCTCTCGGAAGCATTTCATCAAGTGAGTCAATTGTTAAAATATGTCTCGAGTTTGAGCCAAATACAAAATTCCGAATATTCCGAATTAAATATGTTGCGAACATTCGAAATTGAGCAAAGAAGATCCGAAGATCAACTTCCCAAAATTCGAATTTGTGTTGGAGAATTTGGCCGCTAAAATAGGAAAGTCCAACTTTGACTTGGACTTGGATTTTGTTTAAAATATATAGAGATATAGTCTGATTGAAAACGGCAAGATAGCTGCAGAGAAAAGTCAAAACTTTTATTTTGGTTGTCCGGATCCTAGCTTGATTCAATTTCCTCACCCGTGGACTTATTTGGCGGTGGTGGTGGCTTTTATATATATATATATATATTCTCAAGGCTTGTTCGTTGGGGGAAGCAGAGGTGAAGGTTTTTGAAGTGCCGTTTTCACACGAGTGCTTGGTATTGAAGTTCATTTATGCAATTACATCCGAGAAGAATTAGTGTTTGTAGCCGATTAAATATTGTGGTAAAATTTGCGTGTAATTCCTTTGTGATATTGAGAGATTATTTCTTGAGTAATTTTGAGGCTAAACACTGCATGCGTTATTGGGTGTAATTGGGGCTTGTGAAACACGAAGAGAGTGTTTGAGTGTCTCGAGTGTGCAATCTCCTTGTATCACTTGATTTATAGTAAAATTCGCCGTTGCTCTCCCCGTAGACGTAAGTCTTTATGACCGAACTACGTAAATTCGGTATCCGATTTATTTTCTTCTTCTGTCTATATTATTGTTCGATCGCTCGCTTTCCGCAACATTAATCTCGCTTGGACATGCCTTTGGATTCAAATAGAAATAGAAAATATTTCTCAATCACTTTTCAGAACCATTTCATCAAGCAAGTCTTGTGTGTTCGACGAAAAGTGATGAGGCCCACCGATGAACCAATATTGTGGTGTCGACTTCATCCTACATTAATCAGTGGACATCTGAAGTGAATGGAAAATACTTCAAACGAATCCAAGATACTCTTTTATGGAAACAAACAAAAGCCACCCAACCGTGGGTAGCTGTGTTAGTTTAGAGTCTCTCATTCATTACTGAGGTCGAGAGTTCGAAACCCGCAATTGATAGCGTTGTAAGTGAAGGGCCATGGTGTTAGGGCCATGTGCTAGTCTCTCCCGAGGTATAGGGACTCGGCCCTTTGATGTCGTCCGGGCACGGGGGCCCGTGGTGGAGTCCTCAGTTGTAAAAATAAAAAAAAAAAAAACAAAACAAAAGCCTTAGTCTCCTTTTAGACTAACACTAACTGGGGCATTATATCAAACACGTGTTGAGCATGGATTAAGGAGGAGGTGTTGATCCTTTTTAGACCTTGAACTTAGATCTAGACCCAAGCAATAATGCACGGCATCAAAAGCATCAACATGGCTAGTTACAAAAACATTCAAGAACAGGAGAAAACGAGTTCCAATCATCCTATAAACAGAGCTGGGCAAGCCAAAGGGATTTAATAAGTTTATGAATTTTTAAACAATTTTCTGATGTTCCTTTACATGTAATTTTTCACTTGTCTTTACATTAAATCCTCGTCAACCTTTCCAATGTCTTGCTTCTGAATCACCTACAACCTAAAGTAATTAGAAACATCTGGAGATCTCGAGACTTTGTTCTCATTTGAGTGTGTCACTTTTTGTTGAAATATATGTGAAAGAGAGTCACAATTGGTTTTGTAAATGTAGTTCATTTATCATATGCGTAGAAAATTTTCGTCATAAAAAAATTTTAAGACCTGATCTTGTGAACAAATGCTACGAGTACATTGCAATTGTACAATGTGACATCCTGAAATTTTGGCCTTAGAATTCCGCTTAAGTTTGTGTTTGTCGATGGAAGAGGAATCGGGATAGGTGGATCATCCAATGGGCTTTGCGTGTGGGCTAGGCGTGTGATGGCCTAGTGGGCCTGATTTTGGGCTGAGTTTGGACTAGAGAGAGAATAGTGGACCATGAGTAAGGCCCGTGGGTTGGACGTGTGCAGAAGGCCCGTTTAAGGAGGATAAATGCCGAGATTTTTGGCCAATGTTCATCTTGCGCGAATTCGAGTAATTTCGATTTTTGATGGTGTTTTCTTGTGACTTAATTAGTGATGTTGTGATGTATATGAAATTAATGGTGGACGCAAGACCCTTGGATATTAGAAATTGTGACTTGAAGATGTGTACCATCCTACTAAGTTTTGGTCATGTTAATAATGGAGGATCTTAGAATAAAGTTGTTTAATTAATGCCTAGTGTTAGAGGTGGCCGAATTCTTTAGACTAGGAAGAGGATTAGCTTTATTTTGTTTGGATTAAACTTTGTTAGGGCAGGAAAGCTAGGGGAAAAATGACAAAATCTAGGATTTTTTGCATTATGTTTTGGCTTCCCCATGCAAGGTTTTGGTTCTACCCCCTTCCCCAGACAAAACCTCAACCCCTAAACCTCAGGATGGCCCTAAAATTTCCCCAGCCAATCTACTCCATTGCATGGCTACGGTAAGGGAAAATTTCCCAAGAAATTAATCATTTTCCCCCAACTTATGCTTCTATTTTTCCCTTCCCATTTGTTCTTCTTCTGCCTTCTTCCCCTCACACGCCCGATGCCTCCCTCTCTCATTTTCTTCTTGTTTCCTTGCTGTTCTTCGAAGGACCAGTGACCAAAGAAGCAGCCAGCCTTCAAGAGAGCCCAGGAAAGTGGTCTTTGAGTCCTAAAATAGGTAAGGGAATAAGCTAGGTATTAAACTCCGACATCCTCTCAACCCTTGAGGGTGGATTAGCTTGATCTAGTGAATTTTGGGTTATAGGAGCTAGATCTTTGGACGATTTTAGATTGCATGTATGCTGTGATGTGTGGGAAGTCTTGCATGTGATTTTCTTGAAGGTTTATGGTTACTAAGCTTGCAAGAGACGTGCTCAAAGGAGCTGAGGTTGGATTTTCCTCCAGATCTGTTTACTGGACACCCGATATTTGCTATTTTTGTGGGCTGAAATGTGCTACGATTTTGAGGTTGCTTTCTTCTTGAAAAATGTTCTAAAAATCTTCATTTATAACATATATTTTACTCATGATTTTCTAGATTTAAGGAAACAAGATTTCATCTTTGATGCATGCAAGTCAGAATCTCGATTCATGCTAGAATCCGTGACCTTTTGGTGTTCAACAAAATTTTATCAACTCTTGAGCTTCGATTTTCAAAATATTTTCTTGATAAAAGTTTTTCAGTACATCTTAAAGTTTAACATAGTAAAATTTCAGAAAAAATGGATGAGTTTTAGACTTCAAACCAAGCTGTTTTTGGAAAAACGTAATTTCTGAACACGGACACCATTTTGGTAACTGTTTGAGCGAATTACTGCTCCTATTCTAGAACGAACTGAGTCAAAATTTCTTCATGAAAAATGTTTTTTTAAGTTTTATTTACAACATATTTAAATTTGAAAATTTTTTGAACTCGTTTGATTATGTTTCTAGATTTAATCTTGGAGACATGCGAGTGGACTCGGTTTCTGCCAGTGAGAGCCAGATACTGTCTAGTTGTTGTTTTTGGTGTCTTGCTTGCTGAAGAATGCATATTTCGTGATTTTGGATGATTTCAGCATGCTGAGAACTTATGCTTGATGGCTGTGCATGAGTGGTGCTTATCATGTGTGCGGGATCATGTGTGATAAGTTTGTAAGGCTGTGTGAAGGGCAATTATGTTTTGTGCATGCTAATGCATTGAGATCTTGGTACACTGAGCATGATGTGTTGTGATGCATTTGTGTACTGGTGGTGTTAAAAGTGTGCCCTAATGGAAGATTGTGACGTGGTGAAATATGTAAATGAATCAAATTAATAGATGTTCCATCGGATAGCGTTCCGATGATGCCCCCGGGGAGTGGGGATGTCCCAAACAGTGAGGTTTTGGATGCCTTAGTTGAAGTCACAAGGCCAGCGACCCTTGGACACCAAGATGCCTCGGAGGGAGATGCCTAGGGCCAATGTCCCCTAGAAGTCCGGGCAGAGACTCGGAAGTGACTCGAACGGATCCGGCCAACATCCTAGGTTCAGTCCGTTTCGAGGTTGGATATGAAATGTTCACACATTGAAATTAACCAACAAGGCGTGCGAGTACGTGTGATGGTGTTGCTGTGTGTCATGAGATGCATGAATGGGATTGTGTGTGCTGTGTGATGCAGGATTGAGATTGTGTGTGCCGTGTGATGCATGAACATAGTTCATTTGCACATTGTGGTGTAGTCTTCATGCATTATACTCACTTTAGCTTGTCTAGTTTGCATGATATTATTGGTACTGTATGCTGTTCTAATTGATGTAGTCCATGGTTATGATGATTCACTTTATTGGTGCTACTTTCATTAAAGAGCGAAGCTAGGATCTCATTGTTTAATGCCATGCTTTATCCTTTACTGAGCATTGTTGCTCACCCCTTATTTTTCCTCTCAAATCATTAGCTATGGATGTGACACCTTTGGCGACTTATGGCATGCCTGTGAGGGTAGATGGCATGTATAGGAACTTTGAGGATCGAGATTCTGGCCTTGTTTTGACTCGTTATATATGTACTATCTGGATAGATGATGGACGCCCTAATCCTTTTCCTATGCGATTTGTGTCCATGTATCTCAATGTGAATGGGAGTTTGTTTGGCCCCATCCGTTGGTGATGTTTTGAGCTTGGAGTAGGAGGTGCGTGTGGTATGGAGGGATGTACTGGATGAGGAAAACTACCGGGTAGAGGAGTTAGGCACCTTTTTGGCCTCTCCCAGGTGTTTTGTTCGGGTCATCTTGATGTGTGTATTACTATGATGTAATTGTCAAGATGTCGTTTTCCTCTTGTAATCCCTATTTATGATGAATGAAGATAAGCATGTTATCATTATATGAAATGCGTTCTTAAGTGAAATGTCTTTATATGAAAAGTGTGTACTCTTCTGCTTGTGTAATAGAATTAAAGATTTTAGTTGAGGGTCTAGAGTGACAGCCTAGGACGTCACGGCTCGTCACATACAAAACCTTCAGTTTTTCTATATAAAAGAGCAATAATTCAATTTCAACAATATTAATTACATGAACCTATAGAACAGTCAATGCATTTGAAAAATCAAACTCTCTTCACTTTGCATTCACATTAAATGATTTAATTTCACACGTATGTGTAGCATCAATCTATATCAAATATAATCTAATTGATTGGATACACTTAATACATTTTTAAGCGCTTGCTCATGTTCACTTGTCAATGCTAAGAGTTATTCTAACCTCCCCATGGATTACTATTAGAGCAATTTGGGGATAATTATCCAGAAAGTTATAAACCTATTGTACAAAGGCAAATTTAGACCTAAACCTTTTAATTGTGTCAGTTTAACCTTAAACCTTTTGAAAGCTTACCAATTTAATCTTAAACATTTCTTTATGTCAATTTCGTTATAAAACTTTTGACGATTTACCAATTTAGTCATGAAACTTAATTTAGGTAATTAACCAGAATGACTATACTGGCAAATCGTTAGAAAATTGAAGATTAAATTGACACAATTCAAAAAATTTAGACTAAATTGGCAAATTGCCAAAAATGGTGCAACTAAATTAGCACAATTAAAAGGTTTAGACTAAATTGATCAACATACAATTGGTTTGGAACTTTTTAGATAATTTTTCTCAATAATTTGAGCTAATGTCATTCTATTAGAACTATGAAACGCATTGGCCTTTCTCAAGTGACCCTTCTTAATTCCGTGAAATATATACATATGTATGTATGTATATCTGTGTGTGCATGGCTAAGTCAAGAACCCCTTTTTAAGATGGGATATGTGAGATATCTTGCTTGGAATGAGAAGTGTGTGTCAGAGAAAAAAAAAAAAAGGGAGCACCGCCTCTCTCTCTCTCTCTCTCTCTGGATTTTTCCAGATTTCTCTCCTTTTCTCTGCTGCACCAGAATTTTCTCCCTCTCTCCAGATTTTTCTCTTCCCCTCTCTCCAGATTTTTCTCACCGACTTTACACCCTATAAATAGGGGTTCTTGCCCCTTGTGTGAGTGTGTGTGTGAAATGTGAGTGGAGTGTGTACGTGAGTGTGTGAGTGGGTGGAGTAGGTGACGTGAGTGTAGAGTGATAGAGAGTGAGTGGGTGTGTGCAAGAATTGTGTTCGTGTGAGGTGTGAGACGTGTATGAGAGTGGTGTGTGTAGAGAGTTTGTAATATTATTTATATAAAATAAAGCAATTGTTTTACTTGTACATCCACTTGCTTCTCAACAAGTGGTATCAGAGCCAGGTTGTCGGAGGCCGTGCGAAGACAGTGGTCGAGGACCATTGTAAGTGAGCAAGGCGGTTAGGGATCGTCGAGCCAAGGAGCAAAGAAGCGAAGGACATTGGAGTTCTACCAGTGCACAATCTGGGATTGTGAAGTCGGTTGGTCCGGGACCAGGCTTACTTGGTATAGTGCTAGGCATTATATTCAAGATCCTGAGAATGCCATCTCTGAGACAAGAATGAGAAGAGTAATAATTCACGGGTTAAGGCCGGAATATAATGGTATTGTTACGGCCACTCGTGGATGGGCAAATGAGCCAACTCTAACAGAGTTGGAGAATATATTGGCCAACCAAGAAGCCTTAGATAAACAAATTTCTAAGGTCACAATTAAGGAGGATGAAAGTGCCCTCTTTAGTAATAAAAGAGGTTTTAAGGGCCAGAATAGAAATAGAGCAGGTGCAAGAGATGGCAAACCATGGAAAAGCCATGGAGAATGGCCAAAGCGAATAGAAGGAACTGGACCTCGGGTAGGGGGAGCTCGTTGAGACCGCGACAAGGATGACAATGAAGATAAGAAGAATAGAAGGCGTAATGGACGGTGTTACACGTGTGGCAAAATAGGTCACTTTGCCAGGGATTGTCAATTCAAAAGAGTTGAAGGAAACGTTGCAGCATCTAAGGAAAATGATAGCGAAGAAGAGTGGGATTTCCAAGCATCCTTTGCAGTGGAGGAACAAGAAGAGCTTGCAAGCTCCTCCATCATAGAGTTAGAAGATGCAATGGCCCTCATCACGGTAAGTGATAAATTGATTGATTATGATGAAGATAGTTGACTCGGGGTGCTCAAATCACATGACCGGAGATCAAGGCAAGCTATCAGACATGTGTGAGTACAAAGGTGGACGAGTAGTTGTCACCGCAGACAACTCAAGGTTGCCGATTACCCATGTGGGCCAAACGATGATAACACCCCGATTCAGTTCGCATCAAGTCGAACTGAAAAATGTGTACCATGTACTAGGAATGAAGAAGAATCTATTGTATGTGGCACAACTTACAAACTCAGGCAATTATGTGGTGTTCGGTCCTAGAGACGTTAGGGTGTACCGCAATTTGAAACCTACCAGTACACCAATCATGGAGGGGCATCGATTAGAGTCTGTCTACGTGATGTCAGCTCAGACGGCATACGTGGACAAAACTTGAAAGAGTGAAACGCCCGATCTGTGGCATGCACGGCTTGGGCACGTGAGCTACCATAAATTAAAGGTGATGATGAAGAAAGGTATGCTAAAAGGTCTCCCCCACTTGGAAGTCCAAGAAGATATCATCTGCGCTGGATGCCAGTATGGGAAGGCACATCAGCTTCCATATGAAGAGTCCACATTCAGAGCTAAGATGCCTCTAGAGCTTATCCACTCAGGTGTATTTGGACCAGTGAAGCAACCATCAGTCAGAGGATCAAAATACATGATAACATTCATCGATGATTTCTCCAGGTACGTCTGGGTCGACTTCATGAAAGAAAAATCCGAGGCATTAAACAAATTTAAGGAGTTTAAAGCAAAAGTAGAATATGAAGTAGGCAATAAAATACTATGCCTTCGCACAGATAATGGGGGAGAATATAAGTCAGATGACTTAACAAAATTTCTTCAAGAATGGAAGATACGTCGACAATTTACCTACCCATATACACCACAACAAAATGGAGTTGCCGAAAGAAAGAATCGGCATTTGGTGGAGACATGCAATGCATGTGAAGAGTGTTCCACCCAAGTTTTGGGCCGAGTGTATGAAGACGGCAACGCACGTGATCAACAGACTACCTCAAGCAAGGCTTGGCTTTATGTTACCATATGAGAAGTTGTGGAATCGCAAGCCCACGGTAAGTCACTTTAGAGTATTTGGGTGTGTATGTTATGCATTCGTGCCAGACCATCTTCGCAACAAGTTCGATAAGAAGGCAGTTCGCTGCATATTCGTGGGCTACGATGATCAAAGAAAAGGATGGAAGTGTTGTGACCCTACAACAGGGAGGTGTTACACTTCTAGAAATGTGGTGTTCGACGAACTATCATCTTGGTGGACATCACAACCTAATTCAAAACAAGTTGAAGAACAAATTTGTGAAGGAATGGAAGAAAATGACGAGATTGATAAGAGCCAGTCAATTGAAGAAGGAAATGATAATGTAACTGGAAGAAAAGAAGTCAGAGCATAGTCACCAGAAAAATCAAAGAGTCCATGGCGATCTGGTGTACATCCAAGAACTACAGAAGAGTTCCGACCAAGTCAAATGGAAGAACCTGAAGAGGAGGAATCTCAACTTAGGAGATCAATAAGACAAAGAAGACCAAATCCCAAATATGCAAATGCGGCATTGACCGAAGATGTCAGAGTAGTCGAGTCGTCCACGTATGAGGAAGCTTCGCAAGGCGTGGAATGGAGGAAAGCCATGGAGGAAGAGATACAAGCACTAAGAAAGAACGAAACATGCGATCTAGTGCCAAGACCTAAAGAGGTACGTCCTATATTTTGCAAATGGGTCTATAAACTTAAAACTTGACCAGATGGGTCGATAGAAAGATATAAGGCACGACTAGTTGCTTGAGGATTCTCTCAAAAGTATGGCCTAGATTATGATGAGACCTTTAGTCCAGTAGCAAAGATCACTACAGTTCGAGTCTTACTAGCACTTGCAGCAAGCAAGTCGTGGAAATTATGGCAAATGGATGTGAAGAATGCCTTCTTACATGGAGAACTAGATCGAGATATATACATGGAACAGCCAGATGGTTTCAAAAGTAAGATTTATCCAGATTATGTTTGTAATTTAAAGAAAGCTCTCTATGGCTTAATTTTTGGTACGGGAATATTGCTGAATTTTTGGTACAAAGTGGTTACTTTGTAGCCCCAGCAGAGTCGAGCTTGTTTGTGAAGGCAGAAGATGGCAAGCTTGCAATAGTATTAATCTACATGGATGATCTAATCATCACTGGAGATAATGAAGAGGAGATATGCCAAATCAGAACCAACCTCTCAGTGCGGTTTCAGATGAAAGAGCTTGGAGAATTAAAACATTTCCTGGGACTCGAGATCGAGAAGACCAATGAAGGATTATTCCTATGTCAGCAGAAGTATGCACGAGACCTCTTAGACAAGTTCGGGATGCTTGATTGCAAACCTATTTCTACTCCAATTGATAGAAATGTAAAGTTATGTACAATTGAAGGACGAGAATTGGAAAACTCAACTATGTATAGGCAATTGGTGGGTAGCCTTATTTACCTAACCATAACACGGCCTGATATTGCCTTTGCAGTGGGAGTAGCAAGCTGATTCATGGAGAAGACGCGAAGGCCCCACTTAGATGCAGTCAGGCGCATACTAAGGTATGTAAATGGTACATTTGATTTTGGGCTTCTGTATAAGAAAGAAGCATCATGTGAAGTTGTAGGCCATTGCGATGTTGACTTTGCTGGAGATCGTGACACGCGACGATCAACTACTAGATATATGTTTAGCCTCGGATCAGCAGTAGTGTCATGGTGTAGCAAAAGACAGGCAACTGTGTCACTATCTACGACAGAAGCTGAGTATAGAGCAGCAGCAATGGCAGCACAAGAGAGTACATGGCTGGTACAGCTAATGGAGGATCTCCATCAACCAATAAATCAACTTACACGGATATATTGTGATAATCTGTCAGCCATAAGCTTAGCAGAGAATCCAATTTTCCATGCGAGGACCAAGCATGTAGAAGTGCACTGTCATTTCCTATGGGAAAAAGTATTACAAGACGAGATAAAGATGGAGTATGCCAAAACAGATGATCAAGTTGCAGATATCTTCACCAAAGGTCTTGGAGCTGTAAAATTCGAAGAGTTTTGAAGGCAACTTGGTATGATCACAATGTCCATGCTAAGAGAGAGTAGTCGGTGAGGGGGAGTGTCAGAAGAAAAAAAAAAAAAAAAGGAGCACCGCCTCTCTCTCTCTCTGGATTTTTCCAGATTTCTCTCATTTTCTCTGCTGCACCAGAATTTTCTCCCTCTCTCCAGATTTTTCTCACTGACTTTACACCCTATAAATAGGGGTTCTTGCCCCTTGCGTGAGTGTGTGTGAAATGTGAGTGGAGTGTGTACGTGAGTGTGTGAGTGGGTGGAGTAGGTGACGTGAGTGTAGAGTGATAGAGAGTGAGTGGGTGTGTGCAAGAATTGTGTTCGTGTGAGGTGTGAGACGTGTATGAGAGTGGTGTGTGTAGAGAGTTTGTAATATTATTTATATAAAATAAAGCAATTATTTTACTTGTACATCCACTTGCTTCTCAACAGTGTGGAATGCTGCATGATCACGCATCACCATTAATTATTGCAAAATTTTTTTGACGCTCCATCTAAAATTTCAAGAAAATCCTCTGACATCAACTATTTAAATAATAAGGTAATAGCAAATAAGCATTATCAAATTAACTTGCATCTACAATTTCCACATTATAACTATCAGGAGATGTTTGATCGACGCTGGACCAAACTTGACGCTTGTTCTAGCATATATCTCCAATCCCCAACTTGCGTTGATTACCTAAAAAAAAAAAATTATAATTCCTTTATCAACTGCAAATCATTGATAAAGTATTACATAACGTGAATATTCCCACGCGTCTGTCCTTGTCTTTTGATAATGATATATATTATGATTTGCATATCTAAGCGACCACTTTAAACCCTAATTATCTACTTACTCCTTAAGATATGTTGGTCAGCATTTCCTTCAAAAATTGCCAGCTAATGAATAAATTATGCATCTGCTTTCAAGAAGTTAATGCTAACGGTATTGTTTGGGAAAACTGTGTTGAAATAAGAAATGTCATTATTTATTTGTACAAATATTTTGACTAACAAATTAGAGATTAGAATGAGGGGTAATTAGTTCTAGGGTGGGAATCACCCACCCTGAAATTGGAGTGGTTCGATCCCCAGGTGGTTCTAGGAACCAATTTGTATAACACAAAAATGACTACAAAATTATGCCACAAGTCGAGCACTCTAGCTGAAGAAGGACTGAGGACTTACAGGAGAGGGAGCGACAAGCACCGCGAGCAAGCGATGCTGAGTCACAACAAGCATTGTGAGCAGCAAGTGAGCTGTGAGAGAGAGGCGTGAGACTTGAGTGAAGAAACTAGAAAGGGAACAAATGGGAATTAGAATTTTGAACTTTCAAGATAGGGAAAGACGAGCATCCTGAGTGAGTGAGGTTGCGAGAATAGCAACGAGTGTTGTGACTCCTGAGTGAGGATGCGACCTACGAGTGCCGAGAGCAGCCTGCCAAAGTCAATAGAGACTGAGAGAGCAAGTCGTGTGAGAGATAAAGCAAGAGAGGTGAGGGACTTGAAGAGGGAGGCGAGGCTGTGATAGCGAGGGAGGGCCGAAGGTGAGACCGTGACTATGATGACGCTATAGAGTGCTGGAGGTGAGACCGAGAGCGAGATGAGACGAGACAGTTAAGAGAATTGTGCAAGGAGGCGTCCAAGAGCGAGATAAAGTAAGGGAATTAGGAATTAGGATTTTGTGAAAACATAAAAATTCAAAATATATATATTGGTCCAGTCTAGGTAATTTGGGTGGGTGGTTCCTCAAATGGAACTGAGATTTGCATCATTACTCACCAATTTCAATTTATTAGAATCGGGAAATAGCCGGTTCTAGATTCTTTTGCTCACCCGTAATTGGAACCAGAGGTGGATGTAGAACATCTCATATGAGGGAAAGAGATAAAAGATTTTTGCAATACCTAACTTAGAGGGGACTTCTATATAAAATTTCTTGATAAAAAGTATATATATCATAAAAGAAAGAAAGGCATTAGGGGGCAAAGGCCCTGCTAGCTCACCCTTCCATCCGTTGTTGATTGGAAGGAAGACTTTGGTTGGATTGTCATGGCTAAATAGGAAAATCTTCTTATTTCCTCCTCATTTTGCTTTAATTGCAAAAAATTGTTTGAAATGCACATTGGACGTTACTAATACTTTAAGGTGATCCGTGGATTAGGAATTTACGGGATAATTTCTAAATGTATCTTTTGTTTTTCAATAATACCAAATTTCATATTGACCAATAGAAGAAGGCATAATATATTCTTTGCTAAATGTATAAAAAAAAAATTACTATATTTTGGTGGATTCATTTCAATGAATTAATGTGTAGTAAGAAGCAGTCCATTACTTGAGGTGTTTGAGGACATATAGCAGAATTTGCTTCAAAAGTAAAATTCTAAATGTACTAGACCAATGTGGAAAAGTGCGCTTGCTTGGGTAGGTGGATCATTTAAGAAAGTAGCATTACTATTTGGAATGCATGAGCAATATAATAAAGGGTCCTATCTTTTGACTCAAGGATCCAAAGATAAAAGGTTAACCTAGAAAAAACATGAATAACAAAAGGCGTGACGACTACATAATATGCATTTGATTGTCCATTAAGATAATCTTACTTCTATTAGGACTTAATTACCACATCAATCTTATCTTAGTTTAGTTAGGATACCAAGGACATCGAGTCATGGAACATAGCTGAGTAAGTCATGACGGGGCAACCTATGAGGCGATGACACCGGACGAGTGGTTGTTGAGGTGTGCACTTAGGTAAGGACTCACAGCTGATTAGCCACCAAAGGACACCTTGATGAGGGGGGTGGATGCTAGCTGCCGATGGAAGAATAGAGAACACCAATGAAAAATTGGAAGAGAGAGAGAGAGAGAGAGAGAGAGAGAGAGAGAGAGAGAATATGATGATGTCTGTTGTGAGATGAATATTGTGATTGCACAATTCACCTCATTTCCCTTGCATTGGGGGTGAGGTTCACACCTATCCACTCTTGAAAAGAATTGGCTAAGTATGATTATTTCTATTGTGAGATGAATGTTGTGATTGCAAAATTCACCCCATTTCCCTCGAATTGTGGGTGAGGTTCACCCCTCTCCCCTCTTGGAAAGAATTGGTTGAATAATTATGGAAATTATTGCCTTTCTATCAAGTAGACATGTGTTGAATGAGGGACGTAGTTACTTCTCTACTAACCTTGAATTGCTAGCAATACCCCTTCTAGAAACAATTATGGATGAAATCACCTCTCTGTCCCTTCTGTTTGTCTGAACTTACCTAATGATTGCTCTTAGTTTACTTCATGAAATATAAATGTAGCATCTAGGCAAGATCGGGTGTCAACACTGAGTCACCCAACCATGAAATGAGAATAGCTTCAAATGGCAATTGTTGTTCCCTTCACCATCCATTTGACGGAGTACAACCCAAGATAATAAGAACAACTTTAAATGTAATCAAAAATTAGATTACTTGAGGGAATTTTATACTTAGAAAGTGAACCCACAAAGCAAAAGCTTGCATCATAAAATGGATTATTGGAGGAATATAGGAATATTTTTGGCAGACCTAAATGCTCACAAACCGGGTCAATCTCTTGATCTTGTGGATTTTATGTTGATACTAACATTTTCAATAGTGATGGTTATGTATAGACCTTCGTCTAGGTTAGGAATTCCTGATAAGATGTCTGAGATATTTCACACCATCTCTACTCAAAACGTGGCAAGGAAAATCTAAAACACCAGTCACATGGGCCAACCTCCCTTAAAAAAATAATCTTTCTCTTGGTAAAATCGACGTTAACAAAGATAGACTTTGCCAAGAAATAGAAAGGAAAGAGGATAAGGTCACTCAAACTGATGTATTCTTGTCATGGCCTCAACCTTGGGTCATATAACTTATGGAAATTCTTATAATATGAGTTAGTAGTGCTCACATGATATTTTAACAGCTCGCACTATTTCTACCCTCCTTATTGGCTCCAAACATCCTCTATACATTGAATTGGCTATGTTATCCCTTATAGATTCCACTCTTGATTTAATATTATTTCTTACCTTTTTTTTCTTCTCTTTATTTTTTTCCAGTTTTACTAAAAGATAAAACTACCCACACCCCTTTTATTTTTTTTATCAAATTGCTTGTTGTAATATGAGCAAGCACTAATCATATATTAAAGTGAAGAAATATTAATTTTATCTTCAAATTGTTTTACATTATTTCACTAGATTATCCTCAAGATGGTGAATTTTTCGTCTTTGATATTGTGGTTGATACATGTGTTCTGCACAATTTTGGTTTAATAATTTGGTAAGACAATCGGTGTAGGCCAGCCAGTATATGTATAATGATTTGTGGTGAATAAGCCTATTATAATAGACTCTATAAATAGGCTATGGTCCCTTTGGTTAAATTCTGGACTCGAATGCTTTGAAAATTCCCCCCCCCCCCTCCGTTCACCAAAATAAAATTTCTTTCTCCATCTAGCTTGCATCTTTTAATGATCTTTTAACCTAACTTCTTGAGTTTTTTTATTCAATGAATTTATTTGGTATCAAACATTGCCATTTTTTTGTTGATTTCAACCTTATGCTATTCGAAATGTAAGCAGATAAGGTTTTGATGATCGTCAATGTTGAAAGAAACAAAAACACAAATACTATGTTTAATGAATGCATTACACTTCTTATAGTGGAAGGGGGACTGTTTATTCTACATATTGGGATCATTTATTCTAATCCATAGAGTTTTTCACATAATGAAACTTAACGCAATATAATTAGACGGTTACATATGAAATTATCATAAGCTAAGAAAACATTCATGATTCATATAAACATAATCAGTTGTGTGAGTAGATATCCTACTGAACCCTAAACCCCATCGATCTTTGAATTCATGCCTTGGTTGTGGTTGAAGATATTCTGCCCAGGAGACAACAACATTTTTGGATCAAACTGAGCTTTGTTCTCTTCAAATGCCCTCCATTTGGCACCAAAATGTTGAATCCAATCGCTTTCGGTACTGTAATTTGGAAGGTATTGCTTGATACCATTATCTTCACAAAAATGGAGTACCTCCTTATTTTGAAGGTCGAACTCTTGCCAGTCTTCAAACCCACTTGAAAGCAAGAATCCAACCGTATAAAAGACATCTTCATCTGGTATGACAGCAGACATTCTATCATCCCATCTACAAAAAAGATCAAAAAATGATAAAGGGTTTAAGTTCATATAATAGAGTTTATACTCAAGCCACTTAAAATTTGATTTTAATCATTCAATGGACTTATAACTTCCAAACTTTTGCAGTTGATGCACTTGTCGGATTTGACAGATTTTTGTAAGAATTAATGACGTGACGGATAGGTGGCCAATTTTCTGAAAGTCACGTCATTGCCATGTTGTCAACACATCAACAATTTTGTCGAGAAATCAGTCTGGTTTTGATCACAGTGCATCAGTTGTAAGAAATCGAACGTTGAGTGAATAACTTGATTAAATTCGAAGTTCAGTGACCGTAACTCATTAGCCTTTAGTGACAACCAGCGAAATATATGCCCTAAATGAAAGTGGCGGCTAGCAAGAACACATACTTGTCATTGTTCATAGGGTAAATGAGGACAGCTCCAGTTGTTATGTTCTTTTTTAGAACAATGTTCTTGAAAACACCCGTGTTGAAATCGGCAATGCGAGATTTGGGCACGAATAGGTTGAGCCAGGGGTGAGGAGCGTTCCAGAGCCCCTGTTCTCGGAGCACCAGCTCTTCAACTCGCACTCTATTCAAGAAATCTACGTAGCCGACATCCTTCTGGTACAGGAACTCGGGGCCATGGCTCAAATCTTTCAATATCTTCTCCAGGTCCTAATATTAATGAGATAACAGTGAACTAACTTAAAAGAAAGGAGTGAAATGTTTCTTATGGGGCTGAGTAGAAGCTCATGGAAAGGTCGATGTGGTAAAATACAACTATAATATATTTGCGTGGTGTGTGAGAGAGACAGAGAGGTAGGTACTCCAAAACACTGGTCCGACACAAGCACAATTAGTTCAAAATATGACCTAGGATTTTTTCCCCTCAAAGATAGTTCGATATAGATCAACAAGTACCTTGTCTACTGTACTTTGAGTGCATTCATCATAGAACTTGGCTACTTCAATGCAGTAGAGAAGCTCGTGTTCGGTCACTAGGGACATCAGCCGCGGGTGGTCCAAAAGAGAGAAGAAAGATATCCAGCTATCTGAATTTCGGCGCATGAAAAGCTGACCTTCTACGTAGTCCAGCACTTCATCTTGGTCCCTTCTATGGCGCGATATCAACCGTTCTTGGTCCGTCGTAAAAGCTGAAAAATCACTGTATAACAGTTTCACCCACTTAGCCTACAAGGGATTCAATGCAAATACATTTATTAGCTTGTGGATCTTCTATGTCAACCAACTGATAGAATACCCTATAGAAACGTATAAGCTGACTTCTAGTTTCATGTTCAATGTCATAGATAGAGAGTCAATTACAACTATAAAAAAGCAAACTAGAGCATAGCCGGTTCATTTACAGGCTGTCATGTAACTGTCATTTTTTCTCCTTGCGAGTTCCAATACATCGAGAGAATAGGACATTCAGTCTCAAAAAAGAAATGTGATTGTCGCAATCCTAAAGAATAAGAACAGTGAAATCTCAAAAAAGCAATGATGATTGAATCTAGTGTGCTACATACTCTCTTTGGAGCTGGACCAAGTGCAATCCTTGCTCTGGTTATTATGCCAAATTGACCGAGACCACCCAGGACAGAATGAAATAACTCCGGATTTTCGTGGGGAGAGCAAGTCAAAAAGTGCCCGGTTCCTACCAAAAGAAAGAACAAAAAAATTCTCTCGTCAACAATCAAGCAATTATGAAGAAATGATATATATGGTGTGTAATTCGATGCTTAGAACGAGAAAGAATCTTATGCACCAAAACAAAGTCATCAAAATATAGTCGTCACTTATTCCGGTCTCTATATTTTGAAACGTAATATTAAATTCCTTACTATATTGTAACACATTAATTTTTGTTTTTAATGGTAGTCCGATACGAAGGCATCATATATAGTACATATGAGGTGCTTTTTCCCTGAGGACATCACTGTCTTTTTCCATGTGTAGATACATGCATCAACTAGAAAATTTGGTAGTCGGCTAGAGTTCGAAGTCTATCATTTTTTTTTTGTCCAATAGATTAGGAAAAAAAAACGCAATGGCCGTTCTTCAGAGATTAATCTGGACGTATTACTTTAACCCCGTTGACTTATCCGGCCAACCCAATTAGTTTTTGGCCGGTTGATGTTAACTTCCAGGTATCTTCGGTAGATAACATGAGTTAAAATACAGTAAAAGTCAACTTCTTGATATAACACTCCAAGTACATAGTTTTTAGACAGAAAGAAGAAAAGATCAGAAGAGCGAATTCGCTAATTGCACGCGTTGAGCCTCAATATTAAAATAGACGTAAATTAATAAAAACAACTTTTGGAGGCATGAAACGAATGATTAATTCATTGACTTCATTTAACAAAACTGCTTTTGTTGTTTATTAACCATGACTTGTTTTGCAGACCTTTATCTACCGAGATGATAGGCTCATTAACATCATAACCCTAGTTCAATTAGTTTCTAATCAAAATACGGAAGAGGAGAGTGATTCCATCCATACCAGTAATGACATTCATTTCGTAGACATTGCTGATCTGAGGCCCATATCGAAATGTTTCCCCGCTAATGCCTGCATTAGAGAGCGTACCACCCACAGTTAGGTACAAATAATCTGTCCACGAAACTGGGGCAACACCATGTTTCAGCGTCTCCTCCAGCACATCGATCCAAAGTTGCTGGCCTCCGACGTCGGCATAGTGGCCGAGCGACTGGCTCCATGACACGGTGGTCTTGTTACCAAGAGACGTCATGTCCACAACGACCCCATCACGAGCCATAGCTTGTCCCCGGACGGAGTGGCCACATCCTCTGGCTGAGATAGTGAAAGGAATAGAGGATTTACTGTATGCGAATGCCACGAGAATCGCGATGTCTTCGGGGTGAGATGGGCGAAGGACGGCTGCAGGAATTTCTCGGACGATGAGGCCAAAGTCGACAGAGGCCTCACCGATAGATTCGGGGTCAGCGTGGAGTTTGTCGGCTATGGGGAGAGAAAGGAGCTTGTGGTATAGTGAATTAGTCAAACGCTTGGATGAGAGCAGCATGCAACGTGAGGCCATCTGATGGTTTTGCGCCATTTTAACGATGGAGGAACAAAGAGATGATGAGCAAGTTGGTGTGTTTCGGTGTTTGTGGTGGAGTTGAGGGGGAGAGCTCCCAAGGGTCTCATTTATAAACACGCAGACGGACACTATTGCAATGCCATGCCCTCTTGGAAAGGAAAAATTTTTATAGGCAACTCGCAAGAAAATGATTTTTGGGGTTCTTGGCTTTAATTTGATGAGATTTTGATATCGTTAATCAGTTATTTGACTTTCATTTGATTCCTCTGTATATTATTAATTGGATTACCAGTAAGACGTGTACCGCGATAAGTAAATTGTGAACCCATGAAAGGCCCTTACTTTCAGAAGCCCTGAGGTCCTTCAAAGCCATCTGTAGGGAACTTCTTTTTCTTTGGCTTAGCTTGGTCATCCTAGACTTTATCTTTCTTGCAAACCTAAGTACGTTCCCGGAGTTCAAAGGGATTTTAAAATATATCTTTAGGATATTAATTGTGCTTGATTCATAGAGATCCCATTATCACATTGCCGGTGAATCGATTATAGACTGAGCTGCCGAAGCAAGAAAATGGTGAACCCAAGAAAACTATGTACTCTTTGGAGTTATATTTATAAGAATTGCTCAATCTTTACACTACTGTAAAGAAACAAGTCAAGCACTGACATAAAAATTTGTACATGCATATTAAAAATTATACAGGTTCATTTACTGATATATCATCTAATGTTAAGGAAACACGCTTTGCATAAATCTCCATTCGCAACACGAAATCTTAGTTGGAGGCTTTTAAACTCCTTTAATCAAACATCAAAAAAGAGTTCAAGCTTTAAAATCAAGCTTATGTGTATCGAGCTAAGTATGGAGGCCTTCAATTTTGAACCGAGTGAAGTCCAAATGGATCAAGTCTTTCATGGTTTTGGTGTATGGACTAATCTCATCCAACGGTGCATGTGACTTGGGCAAATATGTATCTGGATCACGTAAGAATGCCTTGTTGAGATGGTAGCTTACTTAGACAGTTCAACTCGACCCCCACTACCATCTAGTAATGTTGTAATTGTTTATTTTGTTTAAGTATGAATCATAATAGTTTAATTTAAAACATGAATATGCACAGCATCCATATGGAGTCGATCAAGTCTATATTGTTTAAGATGCAACTATGGCATCTATGGACTGGCTTGCCGGCAGCCAAACCCTAAAATACAATCGATACTTAATTTATTTTTTTGTTGTATCTTGGATTATTTTTCTAATGAATTTTTATTAGTCCAACTGTGTCGTTCAAATATATTAGTGAAGCCAAACCCTAAAAATTAGCGTGGTCAAGTTTCTCTATGCGTACTTAAAAAAGTTCTAACAACTACTGGCTCGTCTTCTGAAGTTAAAACTTCCCATCAACCTCGAATAACATGTTAGTGGCCTGAAGACTTTTCCACTCTGAAGAGGGTTGTTCATATTTATAACCCAAATCTAGAAGGAAGTTGAGTTGCATGAAAATGAGGGTGAAAATCTTTGATCGCAGAACAAGTCTTGAGGTTTGGTTGGGACAACGACGTCGGATTTCGAGTGTCATCGCTGTATTTATCATTATGGATTCTTGTCAAAGATCAAAGATACGCAACGAGGGTGCATGGGATTTGTTCGATGAATGCGCGTGCTTCTCTTCTAAATTCACGACTTTGACTTTTCGCTTGCGAATGAAAAACGTTTGGTGACATCGGGCGACCTGGGTTTATAACTCTATGGGCTCTCCGAAGATCCCTCGACAGGAGCCCTAGATTCTTCCTTCAATACAGTAGACTACTTCAACCATTGTCTGAATTATGCATCATAGAAAAAAGAAATTATACGTGAAAAATCTGCTAACGATCTTGGGTTGGATCGATCAACGTCACAATAGGTAACCATCAAGAAGATACACAGGAGATTTGATTTGAAGGTTTCAAGATTTTCTATGATACATCATCCATTAAAACATGGTCTTACAAATTGAAGCGTCGTAATGGTGGGAGGGAGCATCAACAAGATTTTCTCCAAGAATATGTAATTCACGATTCTGATTTAAGGACCAGGTGATGGCAAAACTTAAGATTTTGCTTGGATCATGTGTTTTTGGACTTCTATACTAAGGGAGTAACTTGAACATCAATAAATAAAGAAGCTTGCCTAGGCGGCCTTTCATTGAGCGCATGCACATGCACATACAAAGGGAAAATCAATAAGATTTCTTCAAGAAGATCTAGTTCTTGATTTTAAATTAAGGGATACGTGACGACAGAACTTTAGATTATAATACGTGATGACAAAACTTTAGATTTTCCTTGGATCTTGTGTTTTTGGACTTCTACGCTAAGGGAGTAACTTGAACATCAATTGATAAAGAAGCTTGCCTTAGGCGACCTTTCATTGAGTGCGTGCACAGGCACATACAAAAGGAACATCAATAAGATTTCTTCAAGAAGATCTAGTTCATGATTTTAAATTAAGGGATATGTGACGACATAATTTTAGATTATAATACGTGACGATAGAACTTTAGATTATCTTTGGATCTTGTGTTTTCGGACTTTGGTTCTTGGGGATTAACTTGAACAATAATTATTAAAGAAGCTCGCCTTGGGCGGCTGTTCATGGAGCATGCGTGTGCATACAAAGAGAGATGTTTATGACTGTTGGAGGTGCGATAGATGGTGTAGAGATGGATCGTGGCGCATGGCGATGACTCCATATTTTCTTCAAGGACTTGCTCGAGCAATGGGAAACAATCGTAGTGCTAAGTTTCATGAAAGTTTGTAACTAGTTATAAGTAAGACTCTGCATTCATATGACTTACAATTACTTACTATTATGCACGATAACACATTAAATGTTGAACATAAAGGACAAGACGGAGTCCTCGTCCACGAAAACGTTGCCAATCTCGGTGCAATTGATGACGGTGGTGGACCTCCTGAATGCGAACTGAAGGTGAAGTCGTGCAAGGGCCAGATCTTTGTCGGAGGAGGTCGTTAGACCTCGATGACTACTGCAGAAGGGCCAGAACTAGGTCGCTCGCCCCTCGACCTTGACCTCAGTTCACAACGATCCTTAATCCACAACGACCCTCAACTTTGGCCTGACCTTGGCAACCCTCGACTTGCGCGATCTTGATCTCAGCGACCTCAACCTCGATGACTGGTGACATTGAACTCAGCGACCTCGGCAACCATGGAGCACAAAGAGTGTATGAAAAAAGAAGACGAACATAGTTTTAAGAGGCAATAGTGGAATTCGCAATTATCAGCGAGGGCAAGGTCAGAAGAGAAATATCGTTAAACCCCATGGTAGCATTCCAAAAGCAAGTCCCCTCCTACCTTGGGATTGATTACTTTCAATCCATGCTCTGCACAAAGAAGAAAAAAGAAAAAAGAAAGAACTTTATAGAATGCCCTAACTTTTTCTTGAGATAATTTAGAGGTCCAAAGCCCTTTGAAAAATTGAACCAAACACACTCGATAAATCATGTTCAGCTCATATCTCATTAAGCTAGCTAAGCTTTTTTATTGATATGATGCAATTGGATATGTCGGTAGCTCCAACTCGACCTTTCCCTTGACAATTTCCTTAAATGAATACATGTTAGAATTCCGCTGCACATCCCCAGTAATTAGTATGAGAGAATTAACATTGGCGGTATATCCATACGGAGCGCCAGTCAAGTTCCACATATTCAAGATCCTAAAGAACCTGTCCTTTCTGATTGAAAAAATTATCACCGCTCCAAGACAGGAAAATCAATAATAGTAGTATTAGGAATATATGTAAAATCGAGAAAGCAATCAACTTTACGATAAAAAAAATCCATAGTAATGCATCTGATCCCAAAAATAAAAATAAAAAATCCATAGCAATGTAAATTAAAACTTTCTTGTGGGTAGAGGTGCTTCATGCACAGAGTTTACATTAGAGTTTACTTAACAAAACCAGTAATTATGGGAACCAAAAATAACTTTCCATACCTGTGGGCATAAAAAAATTAAATCACAGATTACCGTTTAATTCCAATTAACTTATAGATCATCACCTCCCCAGGGGGTCAAATGCAACATTACAATATGCCATTTGACCTCATGTAATCATCTGGGGAATTACTTTACATCAAATATCACTACTACTCAAGCCATACCTTTCGCAAATTTGGATGATGTGGCTACTTTTAAATCACAAATATTGAACACTTTTATGACATCTTATAGTAAAATTCACCGAGGGACCAGGAATTTGGGATCTCTATAGACTTTTTGGGATCTCTATAGACTTTCTGGTCGATGGGTTCCCCAGGACAATGACTTCTTGATCGGCATCTAAGTAGAACAACCCCTTACAAGACTCGACAATCTCGAAATGATACCTCGAATCTTTGGTCTCTTACGTAGGGAATCGAAGGTGGGTGGCTGATGTACCTTCGCTCATACTGTTGGGTGATTTGAGCGCTTCACAGTCTCCGGGCTGAGGCGGGTTAATGGTGATGAGGACTTTGCGGGAAGGAGAAGCCAGATCCCTATGGAGGTGGATCTTGATGATTTGGGACCTTTTGATCACGCTTATAAACGCACTTGAACCAGATCAAAGACCTCACCGGAATCCTGGAGAGGATGTCGGTCTCGATGTCTTCACTGAGATTGTGCATGGCTCTGGTCTCTCTAAGTGTCCACTACTCTATTCTATATACAATAAAAGTACATAGCCACGTACAGTATGCACCGATGTGGCTCACATTAAATAGTAATCCCAAAAATTCGCCAAATGTGACAAGTCTGTCAGAAATAACCCCAATGCAAAATGTTGTCACTGATCAATGGAAAGGCCCAAGAATGTGATCAGGCCATGCTTTAGTGTAATTTACTACAAACTTACAGTACATGAGGAAACAAGAACATGAGAAAATTAGCTAACAATTTGACAAGCATCCACTCAGAAACTTTCAAGTCAACGAATGGGTTCAAGTGGAAAGGGAACTAAAGTGGATATCCAAGTCTGTCATGAAATAAAGATGTGCTCATCAAATTTGGTGCCCTCTAAACTGCTGAAACTACCTATAGAGCAAGATTTGCAGTCATCCATCAGCCACTCAGTGTCCATGTACATATTTCTACATATCGCGCGACGATCTAGTGTTGTGCATTGACTCGCCCATAACCAAATCATCCTCACCTAATCTACTGAACATTACATTATTTAATCAAGTGTTTCTTCTGTTGCCATAGTGAGAAAACACTTTTCACACATTCTGTTCACATTCGATCCTGTGTGAAGCGAATACTTAATCATCTTATGGAATTAGGGACTTGTTCCAATTGCTAGGAATTAATGGAACGCTTGAAAGGTGTCTTCGAAATGGTCACTGGCTACATGAGTGTGGTCCAAACAGCCCACGCCTATGCTTGCCTCGACAGGAAGATGTGGACCCTCAAGATTAGATTGGAGAGTTGGTGAGCTGGAAGATCAACGTGAATCAAATGGTCAAGCACGAAGAGTCTTTGCTGTGGAAGACAAGGAAGAGGAGGTCGAGAATTAGCTAGAGAGCAAAGGGAGGCTCAAGCACGATGAAGGCAAGATGGAGTAGGAATTTCCCAAGGCGAGTATGCTGCCGTGCCTGAGGATCGTAAGTTGCGTGGACTAGTTCACCAGCGTGGTGGACTGGTTCTATGAGCAAGGCAAATTTGCCAGAGGTCTCACTTTGGATTTGGAAGGGAAATAAATCGGAGCTTCTCATCAAATGCCACTGAATGAATTCTTGAGTCAATTATTTCAAGCAAATCTGAGTAAGATTTGGGATTGCTTGATGGATAAGGCATTGCAACAGAAACTTCTTATGGCCATGTTGGCTCTGATCTATAGCGACCATTGTCAGCAGCAGCTTGCAAACAGCGTTAGAGGCATGTCACTACAAGCTGGTTGTTGATGTTGCATTCCACAGCCCTCGGTTGCCATAAGAGGGTCTTAAATAGAACGTTGTCCGCATCTTATGGCAATTATAAATCTCCTAATCAGATTTAGGTTTATTCGGTGCAGTAAAATAGTGTCAACATCTCGGATTTAGCCTTTACCATCTCAATAGCATACACATCTCGAGTCATGCTTGTTAGCCACTACATTTGCATTTCTTGTTTGCTAAGTTTCACTCACTTTTGACATTCACATTTCTAACACTGACTTCTACATTTCTGTACATAAAACCTTGATTGATATGTTTTGCCTTCTAACGAACTAACTGTTGAGAAAATTCCTACGAAGTTTTGAAGTTGACAAAACTTTATAGTTCTTATTCTTATTCTGAAGAACAGAATAATTATGAAATTATGTCGCAGACTCTTGTTAAAGTTTATTCATTCTGGAAGTATTTCCCATTGTGACGCAATTTAGACTGAAATCGTGTCCAGAATGAGGATGAAATCAAACTCAGATTCATTGATCTTGCGACAAGGATTCAGAATGAATGCATTAAAAATTTATTCTACAACATTTAGCTCTCTGGCGAAAAATCTCACTTACCTTCTATAAATACGTTGATGGAATCAATCACAAATTGACGGACTCAATCTTGAAGACAAGTTCATTTTTGGGAAGTATCTACTTATGGAAACCTAGATTCTGATTGTATGGGCGACCAGAATTAACGGATTTTCATCTCAATCTTTAAACGGATATAAGAACTCCTTAATCCATTCTGTCCAACAAATTGATTGGAATAATTCCTTTGGAAAATGCCAACGACTAGTGAGGCGTGGAGAAGTATTTAAGGAGATCATTCAGTCTCGTTGAGTTAGAGACATGAAAATTGAAATTCCAAAGTTTGAAGTCTTTCCAACTGTTTGCTCTTCATTGGCGATCCTTACAAATTGTATTCAAGAGAGAAAATCATAAGAAGAGTGACTTAATGAGAGAGTGGGGATCTTCCACTAAATATTTGCACTAAAAAATTGTACTTCTCTGTTGATTCTATAGTGAATTTCAACCAAAAGGCTGTCAACGTGGAAGAATAGACGTAGGCTTGATCTAAACCAAACAATTATAAATTTTATGTGTAATCTTCTCTTTCCTTAACTCTCTTTATTTAAATTTATTGCATTATTTTACGTATCGCAAAAATCAATTCCATCTCTTATCTGATTCTGAACTTTCATCAAAAGTCCGTTGACTTGTTTTATCAGATTTTGTTTGATACTCAAACTTTATTCAAAATTTATTTTATTTATCAAAGTTTATTTTAAACACCTATTCACCCCCCCTCCTCTAGGTGCTCGTACTAGCATTATCACTAACCTTTGCCTTTGGATATGTTTTCAAACAATGTAAGAGACCAAAGCATTCGAACCCTTTTTCTTTGAAAGGGATTCCAAAATATGATTTAGAGCCCATTTAGTATTGTCATGGGCCGTGGCTAAATTGTGTTGTGTTGTAACTATGTTATAAAATGATTTAAGTTACACATAGTGTAATAATCTTAGAATTAGTGTAGGTATTGACAACATTTAAAAGTTACAACAACTTTTTTTGTCACAACTGAAACTGCTGTCAGAAAGTTGTACCTCGCTTTTTTTACAACGTAAAAATAATTAATCCACTCAATTTGTTTCATAGAATATAAACCATCTTGAATAGATTTTCCTAGCTTTGGCTGCTTATATCATTGAGGAAAATAAGTTAAGAACAAAAATTAACTCATGATTACAACTTAGAAATTTTCTACTTAGGAAGTCGGCCTTCAAATTTGTTAGCATCTTTTGGGCTCAGCCAACCTAGTCTAAGACTCCTTCAAAGGGGTCCAGAAGTGGAGTTCATAGCGAATGGGTTATTGTTCTTCTAATTTGGGCCAAAATTTTATGATACTTTGATCTAAATAAACTTGATGGTTAGTTTTGGCCTATATCAATGAAAGAACATGGAGGCTAGAGCGAACTATCCTTTGATTGGCAAGTCACAAATATGGACACTACTCTCGTGCAAAATTAGTTAGATTTGCATGTTGGTCACGTTCATAATCTACAATCCACCAATTAAACAAGAAAAGATGAGTCACAGTTGGCTTGGTAGACGTAGTTCGTTTATCATATGTGTAGGAAATTTTTGTCATAAAACATTTGAAGAGCTGAACTTGTGAACAATATGAGGGAAAATAATCCAAAAAGTCTTAAATCTGTTGCGTTATTACCAATTGAATCCTAAAATTTTTAAATTGGGCAAATTGAATTTTAAACCTTTTCATATTTTGTTAATGAGGGCATCCGATCAATTTTAGCTAGAAATTGCCAACATGAATACCGACCATTCTACATGGTATAACCAGTATTAACGTAAACAACTTTTAATAATATTTTCGTAATTTTATCAATTTTTAAAATTTTTCTTTTCTTTCCTTTTTTTCATCCTTTCCTCCTCTAACCAATCACCGAGCCTCAACAACTAGCTAGAGGCAAGGTGAGGGCAAGCCTCACTTGCCCTTGGTGAGGCTCGAGCTTGCTGCTAGAGGTGGCAAATAGGTGGATCGGGTCGGGCATGGATCGGGTCGAAAATGGGTCGATCCATACTTGACCCATTTAACCCGTTTTGACCCATATTGTTATAGTGTAAATCAAGTGACCCATACCTGACCCGACCCGTACCCGACCCATACCCGACCTGATCCGTATTACTAAAACCTATTAATATTTTAGGAAAATCCACTTCTATTATATGCTAATTAGATTAAAACTTCAAATTAAATTTAAAATAGTAAATAAAATAAAATAAAAAGTTTTAAAAACCTATAAATGGAAATATTTATAAAAAATTAAACTATGCACATGCTTCTCTTATTTGAAGTGAACAAATCATTAAATAACTAAAAACGTAACATGAAAATTTTTTAACTAAACCTAAAAAAGCTCATTTTTATGATTTTTTTTATAAAAAAATTATTATTAAAACATTTTTATGAAATACAAATTTTTTAACAATTTTTATGCAATACAAATTTAATGCAAAATTTCTATAATTATTTTTAAAATATTTTTAAAAAAATAGAATTTTTTAATTTTTTTTAATATAATTTTTAATTATTTGTATTTTTTTAAAATGTAATTTTTATAATTTTTATTTTTTTTAAATGTAATTTTTATAATTTTTATTTTTTAAAATATAATTTTTAATAATTAATAATTATTTTTTCTTTTTCTCTTTTCTCTTTTCTTTTTTCTTCTTCTTCGGCCGGCCGCCGGCCGGCAATTGACCACGGGCGAGATTAAGCTCACCGGCGTCGAGCGGGGCTCGATCTCGCCGATTCGGCAAGGTCGAGGCCTCGCCCAACACTAGTGAGCTCGAGCCTCGCCAGTCGTCGACAAGACTCGAGCTTGCCGGCGTCAAGCGAGGCTTGATCTCGCCGATCGGGCGGGGCTCGATCTTGCCAATCTGGCAAGGCTAAGGCCCCGCTCGACGCCGACGAGCTCGAGCCTCACCTAGCCTGTCGCCGGCCGATGGCCAGCTGTCGCCTTGCTGGCCCGCCTACTAAGGAAGGAAGAAAAAGAAAGAAAAAAGAAAATAAAAGAAATTTGAAACATGAAAAATAATTATAATTTCGAGTTTTTAGAAAAAAAAACATTTTTATAATTTTAAAAAAGGCCATGAGTTTAAACTTTAAAGTGGGTTTTTTTAATAACCCATTTAAACTCATTTCTTTTTGTATTTTACTTTCTTAAACCCATTTATGACCCATATGTAACTTTCACTTGACCCATTTATGACCCACATTTAACTTTCACTTGATCCATTTATGACCCGCATTTAACTTTCACTTGACCCATATATAACCCATTTAACTAAAAATGAGTCATAATATGAGTTTATGACCCATTTTGCCAGCTCTACTTGCTGCCACTAGGCAAGGTCGGGTTTTGCCAAGGGTGAGCGAGGCTCACCATCTTTAAGCTAGAAAGGTCGACTTTGCTGGTGGCTGGTGAGGGCAAGCCTTGCCAGTGATTAGGTGAGGATCAACTTTACTATATCTACAACTTTACCAAATCTAGCAAGTTCTAGTAGGTTCAAACCTTAGTAGGGGCGAGCGAGGCTCTTTGGCCATCAAATCTAGCTGGTCATTGGCCATTGCCAAGGCTTGACAACTGGCCAGAGGAAGAAGGGAAGGGAAGAAAAAAGAGAAAAGAAATAAATAAATAATTTGAAAAAAAATTATGTCGCGACCACCTACGGTTTGGGTAATAGATTGCTAAGTCTAAACTTAGCTCGGGCTCTCTCAAATCCATATTAATTCACGACTTAGGTTCAAATATTTAGCATGCAAAAGGGAGTCTCCATTAATCAGTTTACCGTAGGTCGATTAGACACCTAAGTAAAATAATTGGAGAATTATTTTTCTTCTACAAACCAAAGACTTTGAGTACGGGGATTTGGTTACACTAAATTTTTCTAATACCCTTTCGGTACCTTTATCTTTTTATTTTGAAAAAATGTTTTGCAGACAGCTTGAATTAATTTTAATTCGTTTCCTTAACATGTGAGGTGATTATGCGGGTGTGCAAACCATCAATTTAACACCCAGATAAAGCAGTGAATAAATTGCAGGACTTATCTCATGGCAACGAAAATATCTGCAGTAATAGATCAAAATTCACAACAGTCATATATATGATTTCTAATTAACACGCAATCATTCAATCTTTTTTTTTTAAAAAAATTCTTATTTAATGAAATCTAATATATATGCAATGCAATATAACCAAATGATCCAATTATATATGACGTGCACATGATATTTTTATTCTCCTAAAAAGGCATGCAATCTATCTAAAAGATTTATCTAAACTTAAAATTAAACATGCAATTTTATCATAATATACAATGAAATGCCCTAATTCTAGTTTTTTTCTTTTTCTTTTCTATGAAACTTGAAATTAAAATTGTCATCTAATTAAACGTGCAACTTAAATTTTAAAATAAAAAAAACTAACATCCTAATTGAATGCATTTTTTTTGGATTTTTTCATTTTTATGAAAACAAAATCGACTCAAACCACACGACGGCAAATTCGAGATATTCAAAAATTAACGAACTGGATTGGTCAATTTTAAATAAACTGCGAATTGAATCTCGAGTGTGAGATCAGATTAACAATTTTTCAAGCGATTGCTAGTCAGATTTTAAGTGTGGACTGTCAATCCTTAATTTAAAAGGCTATTTTATGTCGGGAATTTCTTCTTTTTTTTGGGTAAAAATCATATTGGGAATTTCAATTACACATTAGAGAATATTTCAAATAAAGAAACAATCCAACCAAAAATAAATAAAAATAAAAATAAAAATAAGAAATCTACCTAATTGAGATTTTGGGCTCCTAAACTAGGGTTAGCAAACGGCGAGGGAACCGGCAGCGGCGGCTGGTGGTGACGTCGCTCGGGGTTCGGAGGTCACAGTCGTCGGAGCTCCGGCGAGAGGACCGGCGAAGGTGGACCAGCAGCGAGCAGGGGACGTCGGACACCGGGTGCTGCAGCGGCGTCGCTCGGGGGAAGCTCGGAGCAGCGTGCGGTTCGGAGCTGGCGTTGGGTCGCGCGGCGGTGGAGATCGGCGCAACAGAGGCCGGCAGGCGGAAGCGTCGCGGCTAGGGGGAGAGCAGGGGCGTCGTTGCTGGTGCAGTGGACAGCGTAGCGCTTCGCGGGTCGGTGCGGTGGTGGTGGCGGCTTCTGGCGAGACGGAGCAGAGGCGCGAGGACACCGGCAGCAGGCGAAGGTGGGTGACGGCAGGCGGGTTGCTGGTGTCGCGGGGCGCTCGCGGACGAGCGGCAGGCGGTGGTGGTCGGCGGGCGGAAACGCGGCTGCTGAACGGCGTCGCTGGTGACGCGAGCTCGCTGCGGTCGCGGGCTGCTGCGGCGGTTCAGTGACAGGAGAGCGGCCAGCGGGGACAGACGGTGGCGGAGGTTCAGCGAGGGGCTCGTGGGCTCGGAATCTGGCTGGGAACGGCCCGGGCAGCGGCGAAGGAGCGGCGAAGAGCGGGGGGTGCTGGTGTGTCGGCCGGCGGGAACTGCTGCACGAGGAAGAAGAAGAGGAACAGTAGCCTTGCTTTTTCCTTATTTCTTCTTTTGTTTTTTTTTTCTCTTTCCCTCTCTTCTCACGTCCCTTTCACGTCGCTTCCTCTGCTGCTCCCTCAGCTTCTGCTTGCTGTACTTTTCTCCTTTTCAAAAGCTTTTCTTTTTCTTTTGTATTTGTGTTTCTTTTTCAATGAACGAAGAAAGCAAATTTTCTTTTGTCTTCAATTTTCGACAAAGTAAACCGTGAGAAGCCCCCAAACCCTACGCGTTTAACCTTTATATAGGCCATGGATTGGTGTTTTAATTTTTCCAAATCAATATCCACGAAGATTTCTTTTTTAAACGCAATATTTGTTTATGATACGATTCAAGATTGTAAAAGGATCTTTTTGAAATTTCAAATCCTACAAAATTGAGCTCGCAATATTTTTCACACCTGCACTATCCGAAGATATTTTAAAATAATTCTTATCATATCCCGGAAAATTTCAAATTCCTATTTTTCACGAGATAATTTTCAATCATTAAAAAAAGGGCTTGGGCCAATTTGCTCGCTTTATGGGCTTAGTTCAACCTGTCAACTTAAAACTCAGAGCCACCAATTCGAACCCATTTATCATCAATTCAATGCAAATGCAAATTAAAAATAAATGCACTTAAAATTATATGCTATGCAATTAATTAATTATTTTAATTTTTTTAGGGGTTAAAAATTAATCCCTAATTTTTTAATACAATAAATAAATAAATAATTAGGTCACCAAAATTTAGGTGTCAATAAATTAAAATATTATTAAAAATAATCAATGTTGGCATCAGTCATGCCATGTAAGATAGTCGGCAGCCATGTCATTAATATTTTTGCCACAATTGGTTAGATAAACTCAATCGGTAAAACACAAAAATGGTTAGAACTTAATTAACATAATGAAAAAGTTTAAGACTGAATTAGTAAAAATACAATAAGCTTAAAATTTTTTAACTATTTTCCCACAATGGTATGAGTGCATTGAGATTCTACAAAAAACTTCAATAATAATTCAATTTCAACATTATTAATTACACGTACCATGAGTACAATCAATGCATTAGAAACATCAAACTCTTTTTACTTTGCTATTGATTTAACAAATACTTTATAAAATCGTGGGGTATAAGCATTCACATTAAATGATTTAATTTCACTAAAATGCATCAAATGATGATATCTTGTGAATTACTAGTGTGTGTATATATATAAATAAAAAACCTTCCTCTCCCAAAAAACCCTCCCTCAACGAAACTTCTCATGGAGGCTCTCAGCTTTTGCTTTGATTTTTTTTTTTTTCGAGGCCTTGACTTCATGTTTTTTTTTCCTATCCCAATCTAATTTGGGAGTCTTAATTCACTCGTTTAGCTTCTTCTTTCACTTGTTGTTGTTGCTTTTCTTCGCTCATCGTAGCAAATAAATTTGCTTGTGGCTACAAATTTTGTGAGAGCGTCATCCCCAATCTAACCAACAAGTTGCCCAAGATGTGGTTCTATGACTTCTCAAAGATTCAACAAAAGCTCTCATCTCCTAATTTAGATGTAGATCTTAATTTGGGAGCTTTCCTCTCTCGATTTAAATCTGGCTATGGGAGTTTCTTAGAAGCATTCCATCTATGGTGGTTCAACATATTATTGTAGTTGTTGTCTCCATATATTGATGGTGTTGAAGGTGCCGAAACTAGGTGCATATTACAAGTTGTAGTTTCTGGAGAAAGAGATCCTGGCATATACCCATCACTGATGTTTCCAATGATTAGCCACCAGTTTTTTTAATGCTGTGACAAATTTGATTTTTTGGGATAAGAGTGTGCTTAGAGCTACAAGCCACACTCCTTTTTTGGGGGGGTTTTATTTTGTTTTGTAGATCTTTTGGGATTTGTTTTACTTGGAAGCTTTTTATGTTTCTCTCATGTTTGATTATGATAAATGAATGAAATTTTCTTTTGATCAAAATAAAATTCAATATATGAGTTTTGTTTTGTCTAATGTACGTGTAACATCAATTGGTCTCATATATGATTTGATTAAGAAATTGGATATGCTTAATAATACATACCTAAGTGCTTGCTCACATTCACTGTCACAACCTAGAATGGTAGTCAAGAGTAATCTAACACTTTTTGGATTATTATTAGAGTGATTTGAGGTAATGTGACTCTACCAGAACAATGAAATGATTGACCTTTCTCAAGTAATCATTTTCTAATTCCTTGAAACGTAAATATGTATGTATGTATGTATGTATGTATGTATGTATGTATGTATGTATATCTGTGTGCGTGACTAAGTCGAGAACCCCTTTCGAAGATGGGATATGTGCTATATCGTTCTTGGACGGGGATGTTTGTGACAATGCAAGATCATGCATCGCCGATTAATTATTGCAAAATAGTCTCAACGCTCCATCTCAAATTTCAAGAAAATTCTCTGAGATCGATTATGTAAATGGTAAGATTTTAGCAAATAAGTATAAGGAGAATAATTCATACCGGCAATTTCCATGTTAAACCTACCTGACGATGCTCGCTTGATGCAAGGACCAACTTTGACAATTGTTCTAGTATATATCTCTAATCCCCAACCTGGGTTAATTACATAACATAAACATTGAACTCCTTTATCAACTACCAATTGTTGACTAAATTATTATGTAATGTGAATATTCCGGGGATAAGTACACTAATGGTGCCATAAGTTGTGTATGGCGCTCACTTTGGTGCCAAAAGTTTCCGCCGGATCACTTAAGTGCCAAATTAGAGAAAAAAACGATCACTTTAGTGCCACCGGCGAGAAATTCCGGCCAAAATGATTACATGGCATTTTTATTTAAAAAAAATTCAACAACTCTTAATATTGTCCACGGTGGATGGCAGAAAACGACGCCATTTCCTTTGCTTCGTAAGAAACGACGTCGTTTTACCATTCCACGTGGATTACCTACAAAACGATCGTCGTATAGTGGATTCACTACAGTAAAAAATGACGTGGGCCAAAAACGGTGTTCGTATAGGATTCTTGCTCGACGCCGTTGGCCGTAGCTCACTAACCCATCGTCGTTCACTCGCCCGCCATCACTCGGCCACCATTGTAGTTGCGTCATCGTTCACGTTCGTTCACTGGCTGCGTCCTCAACTCTTGCTCACTCAAGTTTGTCATGTTCTATACGTGGGTCAATTTAGTGAAAAATTTAGAGTTCCAACGAGCAAGTTAGGGCGTGGAGGGCAAATTGAGGGCTCGGCTCAGGGGGAAAGTGGTGGGGACCGAATAGAAAATTTGAGAGTTTCGTCGTTCGTTCGCTTTCTTTTGTGGGGACCGAATAGAAAAATAGAGTGCGGAGGGGAAAATGGGGCTCGACTCGGGGGGAAACAGTGGTGGGACCGAATTTATTTCATTAATTGGACTGCTTCTGTGGGGGAAACAAGGGGACCGAATGTGATTGAATTGAAAAATGGGTGGTGGGACATCACTTTGTTTATTCAATTCGGTTTCTTTTGTTTCTGTAAAAGCACCGAATTGGGGAGATTAGTCGCATTTGTTTCTTCACAACAAAACGACAAGGACTTACATGTGAAGTTGCTGATTCTGTCATGTGGTCCCAACAAGTAATGACATTTGTTTTTTTTTTTCATTGGGTGCAGCATCGACATGGATGTGAATCAGGTAGGCATCATTGTTTGCTATGGTGGAGAGTTTCTTATTGGCACCGATGATTGGAAATATACTGGTGGAAATGAAGGTACTATTTATGTCAATGTTCGGAAGCCATCATATATTGATTTTCTGAGGGATTTGGTGTATTTTTTATGATGCAAAGTGCAAAAACTACATTACTGTGTTCCTTGGAAGGAATTGAAGGATGGCTTGAGATTTTTTAATGACGATAATGGTATTAAGGATATCATTTACCATTATCTTCACGGCGAAGAAGCTAAGGTATATGTTGAGTATTATAGTGATGGTGAGAATGAGGATGATGATGAGGATGGTGAGGATGAGGATGAGGATGGGGATGAGCAGACCACCACTGAAAGAGGAGAAGTGAGGGATCCTATTCAAGCGAGTAATCAGGTCGGGGATGAAAGAGATGAAAGGGAGAGAACTCACATTGATAAAGATAAACAAACAGTGACATGTCCTGAAAGCTTGGGTGAAGATTTGGGTGAAGATGTGGGCGATGAAGACTTCATTGGATTAGAATGGGAAATTGCTTTATCCAGTAAATCGGAAGATTAATATTTTGCTTCAGTAAATTTCCCAAGTGATGAAGATGATGATGAACTCGCACATTCAAGACAAAAGCAAAGGGAATTTCTGAAAAAAAAACTTGCACATTCCGAGCCAGTAAATGGGGATGGAGTTCCAGCTGAAGGTAATAGAAGTGAAAATGAAGAAAGCTACGGCGATAAAGTTGCTGGTTCGGAGAATGAGCTTAACAATGATAATGAAGAACCTGCTCGTCGAAGAAAAAGTAAGTACCCTTGCTATGATCCGACTGTTGATAAACCTATTTTGTCTATGGGCATGAGATTTGACGATGCCAAACAGTTCAAGGAAGCTGTTGTGAAGAACTCCATTAGTGAATAGAGGAGTGTTTAATTCATTAGATACACGAAAGAATTTGTGAGAGCTAAGTGCTCACAACCCAATTGTCCATGGAAGCTCTATGACGCGATGAGTAAGAATGGGTCATTCCAGATTAGGTCCTTGCAGGAGGAGCATACTTGTCCAATTATCTTTAACAATAAAAGGGTAACAAGTGTGTGGTTATCGAAGCATTTTTTCAACACTATCAAAGCAATGCCCGAGATCAAGAGTCCTCAATTTCAACAGTTAGTGAAGGAGCAAGTAGGGGTTAATGTGTCAAGGAATCAATGCAAGAGAGCTAAGATGAGGGTGATTAAAATATTGATGGGTGGGTATAAGGAAGAATATGCGCAGGTATGGGACTATGCTGGCGAATGCATGTTTCAAAACCCATCTAGTAGGGTGTATGTAGAGGTTGTGGAGAGGCCACTCCCGGATCTTGGGCCTAGATTTGATAGATTTTATGTCTGTTTTGATGCATGCAAACGGGGCTTCTTGGCTGGTTGTAGAAGAGTTATAGGATTGGATGGATGCTTTCTAAAGGGTTTGTGTAATGGGGAGTTGTTGGCTGCTGTGAGGAGAGATGCCAATAATCAAATGTTTCCGATAGCTTGGGTGGTGGTGAAGATAGAGAACAATGATATTTGGTCCTGGTTTCTCAAAAATTTAATGGCTGACCTTGAGATAACTGATGGAGGAGGATGGGCATTCATGAGTGACCAACAGAAAGTAATTTCATTGTCAATTAATTCACTCCCTTTTAATATTAATCATTTGCATATTTTTCCTGACTTGTATTTATTGGTTTGAATTTTTGTAGGAACTTATTCCTGCATTGGCTGAGTTGATGCCACATGCTGAGCATAGAATGTGCGCGAGGCACATATATGCAAACTGGTCAAGGAACTTCAAAGGAGATAAGCTGCAGAAGCAGTTCTGGCAGATAGCAAAGAGTACCAACATGGCTGATTTCAGATTAGCCAAACAAGGATTGTTGCAGCTGACAAAGGAAGGTTTTGATGCACTCTTCCAGACAGAAGCTAAGCACTGGTGTCGAGCCTTCTTCAACTAATAGTTCAAATGCGATATCATTGATAACAACCTCAGTGAGGCTTTCAATGACAGAATTTTAGAGGCCAAGTGCAAACCAATTATCAGCATGCTTGATGATATTCGAGTGATGGTGATGACTAGATTGCATAGGCAAAGAGATGAGGCTACGAAATGGACTAGAGACTGTGGGCCTAGGATTATGAAGAGATTGGATGCAAACATTGCTGCTAGTAGGTTCTGCCATCCGGTTTGGAATGGAGATATGAATATGAAATTATTCAAAATCAGAATAAGTATGTTGTCAACCTAGATAGAAGAAAGTGTTCATGCCGAGCCCGACAACTGAATGGAATTTCCTGTACCCATGCAATTTGTGCTATTCAGATGAAGCAAGAAAACCCAGATGATTATCTACATGATTGGTACAAAAAAAGCTCATACCTTGCTTCATACCAATTCATGATGCAGCCTATCAGAAGCAGCAAATTTTGGGAGCCAACAAATCATGAAAGCCCTCTACCTTTGCCGTTGAAGAAGCAAATTGGAAGGCCAAAAAAAGAAAGAAGAATGCAGCAGGAAGAGGCATCAAGTCAAAGGATGAGGAGGACTAGGTCAAAGATGAAATGCTCTTATTGCCGCAAGGAAGGACACAATAAGAAAGGTTGTGAGCTGAAAATGCAGCATCAACAGCAAGATGTAATGGCTGAAGGTAGGACAGAAGGCCCTACTAAAGAGCTTCTTGTTGGGCCTAGTGAAGATAGGACAGAAGGCCCTACAGTAATGCCTACTGAAGGGCAAACAGAAAGCCATGCTGTAAGGTAAGTATCCTATTTACCTCAATAACTTTACATTTCCTATTCGATAGAGTTTGATGGTTGACCATGTGTACGGGCTTCTCTTGTGCTTTTCCTCTATCATGCACTTGTAATTTGATAAATTTTCTCCATTTGTTTCAACCATGAGAATGAGTAGATGTCTAATTATCCATTGTAGTTGGTTATGATCCTGATATAGTACATTGTTGTAAGGCCTTCTAAAGGGCCAGAAAAAGGCCTTGTTGTAGGCCTAAGTGCAGGGACATGGACTGGAACAGGCAGGACAGCAACAACAACAACTGAGTCCACTGTTGAGCAAACGACAAGAAAAAAATTTCCTGTGAGTTGTACATCGCTGTGTTTGTCTTTTATGGGCTGAATTTTAAGTTTATTATATTATTTAATTAATTTTTGGAATAAATTTAATTAATTATTATTTTTCAAAAATTATTCCGGGATCTTAAATTGTCAGAATTTCACGCTGATCATTGCTATATATTCAGATTATTAATTTGATGGGTGGATATTGCAAATTGAGTGTTGATTGTGAAAAATATGGGTTTTATTCAGAAAATCTCGGGTGTCGGGTTTGACATCAAAAGTAGATTTTAAGAATTATATTAAATGGTAGGGTTTGAAAAAGTAAGATATTAGTTTTCTAATTCGAAATTAACGTGTCTCCACACACGTGAATAATTTCTTGAACATTTTTAATATGAAGAAAAGAGACCGGGATCACTATTTTAGATGGAAGCCTTAAGTGAAATGCAAAGCGTCCTGAGCCGAGTATGAATTTGTTATGTGTTAATTAAGAGAAAATTGTCCTGAGCTGTTGAGCCGAACTTGCTCCTATGGGATGTCTCATACAACGGATGCGGGTCATAGTAGATTCTAGGCCCATGCTCCTTCGGGAATGCCGTCAATGTAATGACAAAGCCGTGCTCCAAGATGGGGAGACGATGCCTGGCTAAACGCCAGTAGATAGCTGAACTACGAGTAGGCTATGTTCATGCGTGGCAGTGAATAAAGATTGGAACGCTTGCTGTGGTTGTTGATTATGTGAAAGTGATTGCGCTCCAGTTGTTTAAGTTCTTATTACTACCGGTGATTGAGTGATATGAACTATACTGACCTGTAGGAAGGAAATAAGGTGAGGTAAGTCTTCTGTGTAGTGTGGCTAGGCCACCCTTGGATGTATTTTCTTTCTAATAGGAGTTTAGGGGGTGAACTTGCTGAGACAATGTCTCACCCCGTTGTGGGCCAAATATTTTCAGGTCCTTAGATGGCAGTCATGGAGGACCCGAAGCCATGGAGTCTGGGAAGGTGGAGACTGAAGGATCGGCGAACGTGTCCAGCTAGTTGGTCTTAGGACAGTTTCCCTTTTTGTTGAGCCGGTCTATTTTGTAGACAGCCCAGTGTTGTATATAAACCTATGTGTTTATAAATAAGTGTTTGGTTGTGATTGATTGCCTGCTTTTCTATCCCAAGTTAAATGTTGTCAGAGGATTTGTTTCGCTTCCACATGTGTAATAAAATAAATGGGTCGGTGACGTGTCCTGGGATGTCGCATAATTTTATCAACCATTGAGTGATGTGCGCGTGCTCGAGGTTCGGGGAATGACAATGCATGTGCAATATAATAAAGAGTACCATCTTTTGACTCATAGATCCGATGATGCATTCAATCTTACCTTAGTTTAGTTAGGATACCAACGACATCAAGCATAGACATAGCCGAGTGGGTCACGACGGGGTAACCTATGAGGCTATGACGTCGGATGAGTGGTTGTTGAGGCGTGCACTTGGGTAGGGACTCACCAGTGATCAACCACCAAATGACACCTCGATGAGGGCGGTGGATGCTAGCTGCCAACGGAAGAAGAGAGCACACCAAGGAAAAACTGAAGGAGGGAGCTGAGAGAGAGAGAGAGAGAGAGAGAGAGAGAGAGAGAGAGAGAGAGAGAGAGCTTGAGAGCATGATGATGTCTGCTGTAAGGTGAATGTTGTGAGTGCACAATTCACCCCCATTTCCCTTGCATTGTGAGTGAGGGTCACACCTCTTCCCTCTTGGAAAGAATTGGCTGAATATTTCTGGAAATTATTGCCTTTCCATCAAGTGGACATGTTGAACGAGGGACGCATTTACTTTTCTAGCCATGAATGGCTGGCTATACTTCTTCGGAAGCAATTGTGGATGAAATCATCCCCTTGTCCCTTCCGTTTGGCTGAACTTAACTAATAATTGCTCCAGTTTACTTTATGAAATAAAAATGTAGTCCTCTAGGTAAAAATCAGGTGTCTCATCCAAACATAAAATGAGAACAGCTTTAGATGATAATCGTTATTCCCTTCACCATCGACTTGATTAAGTACAGCGCAAGACAATAATGACAGCTTTAGATGCAATCATAAACCGGATTGTTTGAGAGAAATTTGTACTTAAGAAGTGAACCCAAAAGGCAGAACTTTGCGTCATAAATCGGATTATTTGAGGAATATTCTTGTCAGACCTAAATGCTTGCAAACTAGCTTTGATCATGTGAATCCTAACATTTTTCAATAGTTGTGGTTGCAAATACTCTATATATAGACCTCCATCTAGGTTAGGAATTCCCGATAAGATGTCCAAGATATAATTCACACAATCTCTACACAAAAGCATGGCCAGGAAAAATTTGAAACCAGACACAGAGTTCTCTTGGTAAAATCAACATGAACAAGATAGACTTGGCTAGCATATACAATCAAGAAATAGAAAGGAAAGAGGAAAAGGTCGCTCATATTCTTGTCGATTAATCAAACGCAGCCTCAAACCCAGGTCATAACTTTTGGAAATTCTTATAGTATGGACTAGCATTGCTTGCATAATATTTTAATCAGTGAAATATGTGAGACAATGTATGATAGCCTAAACATGATTATCATATCAGATTATATTGAGTTTAGCTATCTTGGTTTAATAATTTGATAAGACGGTCAATGTAGGCCAGTATATTAATAATGATTTATGGTAAATGGCCCTGTTCTAATAGAATCTATAAATATGCTATGGTCCCCTCAAGTTAAATTTTCAACTCAAATGCTTCGAAAAATTCCACCTTCCCCTCCCCTTCTCTCTCCGTTCAACAAAATTAAATTTCTCTCTCTGTCGCTGCTAGCTTGCATCTTTTGATGATCTTTTAATCTACCTACTTGATTTTTTTTTTCAATTAATTTATTTGGTATCAAACATTACCATGCTTTTGTTGACTTCAATGCTATCCGAAATGTACCGAGATAAGGTTTTGATGATCGTCCTGTCGAAAGAAATAAAAACACAAATACTATGTTTAATGCATTACACTTCATATGGCGGAAGTGGGACCGTTTATTCTGCATATTGGGATCATTTAATCTGATCCATAGAGTTTTTCACATAATGAAACTTAATGCAATATGATTAGATAGTTACTTATGAAATTATCAGAAGCTATATAAACATTCGTGATTCATATAAAGATAATTAATTGTGTGATTAGAAAACCTACTGAACCATAAACCCCGTCAATCTTTGAATCCATGCCTTAGTTTTGGTTGAAGATCCTCTGCCCAGGAGACAACAACATTTTTGGGTCGAACTGAGCTTTGCTCTCTTGAAATGCCCTCCATTTGGGACCAAAATGTTGCATCCACTCTCTTTCGCTGCTGTAATTTGGAAGGTACTGCTTGACCTTTATACCATTATCTTCACAAAAAAGGAGCACCTCCTTATTTTGAAGGTCGAACTCTTGCCAGTCTTTAAACCCACTTGAAAGCAAGAATCCAACCGTATAAAAGACATCTTCATCTGGTATGACAGCAGACATTCTATCATCCCATCTGCAAAATAGATCAAAATATGATAAAGGAGTTAAGTTTATATAATAGAGTTTATAGTCAAGCCACTTAGATTTGATTTTAGTCATTCGATGGACTATAACTTCCAAGTTTCTACATTTGAGGCACTTGCCGGATTTGACCAATTTTCATAAGAACTAATGACGTGGTGGATAGATGGCCAATTTTCTGGATGTCACATTATTGCCATGTCGGCAACACATCAACAATTTTGTGGAGAAATCAGTCTAGTTTTGATCAAAGTGCATCAGTTGCAAGAATTCGAACATTTGGTGAATAACTTGATTAAAATCAAAGTTTAGTGACCAAAACTCATTAACCTTTAGCAACAACCAACGAAATATATGTCCTAAATGATATTGATGGCTCGCAAGAAAACATACTTGTCTTTGTTCATAGGGTAAATGAGAACAGGTCCGGTTGTTATGTTCTTTCTGAGAACAATGTTCTTGAAAACGCCTGTGTTGAAATCGGCAATGCGAGATTTGGGCACAAATAGGTTAAGCCACGGATGAGGAACGTTCCAGAGCCCCAGTTTTTGGAGCGTCAGCTCTTCTGCTCGCACTCTATTCAAGAAATCTACGTAGCCGACATCTTTTTGGAACAGGAACTCAGGGACATGGCTCAAATCTTTCAATATCATCTTCAGGTCCTAATATTAACGAGATAACAGTGAACTAAGTTAAAAGAAAAGAGATGGGATGTTTCTTATGGAGCTGAGCAGAAGCTAGTGGGAGGTAGATATGGAAAAATACAACTATACTATATTAGTGTGTGTGCACGTGCGCGCGCGCAATAGAGAGAGAGAGAGAGAGAGGTACTCCCAAACCCCAGTCTGACATAAGCACAATTAGTTCAAAATATGACCTAGGATTTTTTTTTTCCGTCAAAAATAGTTCGATACAGATCAACAAATACCTTGTCTACTGTACTTCGAGTGCGTTCATCGTAGAACTTGGCTACTTCGATGCAGTAGAGGAGCTCGTGTTCGGTTAATAGGGACATCAGCCGCGGGTGATCCGAGAGAGAGAAGAAAGATATCCAACTGTCTGAATTTCGGCGCATGAAAAGCTGACCTTCTACGTAGTCCAGTGCTTCATCTTGGTCCCTTCCATGGACCGATATCAACCGTTCTTGGTCCGTTGTAAAAGCTGAAAAATCACTGTATATCATTCTCACCCACTTAGCCTACAAGGTCAATACAAATACATTTATTAGCTTGTGGATCTTCTCTGTCAACCAACTGAAGAAATGCCCTATAGAAACGTATAAGCTGACTTGTAGGTTTCTGTTCAGTGTCATAGATAAGGGCAATTACAACTTATAAAAAGGCAAGCCAGCTCATGGCTAGTTCATTTAAAAACATGGGTTATCATGGATCTGTCTTTTTTTTTTTTTACTTGTGAGTTCTAATACATTAAGAGACTTGGACATTCAATCTCAAAAAAGGATTGTTCTCGATCTTTATGGAACAAGAATAGTGAAATCTTAGCAGAAAATGATGATTGAGTCCAGTGCGCTACATACTCTCTTTGGAGCTTGACCCAATGCGATCCTTGCTCTGGTTATTATGCCAAATTGACCAAGACCACCGAGGACGGAGTAAAATAACTCCGGATTTTTGTGGGGAGAGCACGTAAAAAAGTGCCCAGTTCCTACCACAAAAAAGAACAAAACAAATTCTCTCGTCAACAATCACGAAATTATGAAGAAATGAAATATATGGTTTGTAATATGATACTTAAAACGAGAAAGAATCGTATGCAGCAAAATATAGTACATATATTAATTTTTTTGTTTTTAATGGTAGTCCGGTGCGACAGCAACATAAATAGTACATATAAAGATACTTTTTCCCTAGGGACACCGTTGTCTTTTTCCAAGTGTAGATACCTTCATCAACTAGAAAATTTGGTAGTCGGCTAGAGTTCGAAGTCTATCAATTTTTTTGTCAAATAGATTAAAAATAAAAAATGCAATGGCCGTTCTTCAAAATCTGGACGTATTACTTTAACCCCATTGACTTATTAGGTCAACCTAATTAGTTTTTGGCCGGTTGACGTCAACTTCCGGGTATCATCGGTAGTTAACACGAGATAAAATATAGTAAAAGTCGACTTCTTGATATAACATTCAAAGTACATAGTTTTTAGACAGAAAGAAAAAAAAAAGATTAGAAGAGCGAATTCGCAAATTGCTTTCGTTGAGCCTCGATATTAAAGTAGACATAAATTAATCAAACAACTTTTGGAGGCATGAAACGATTGATTAATTCATTGACTTCATTTAACAAATCTGCTTTTGTTGTTTTCTAATCATGAATCGTTTCGCAGATCGTTATCTACAGATGATAGGCTCATTGGCATCATAACCCTATTTCAATTAGTTTCTGATCAAAATACGGAAGAGGAGAGCGATTCCATCCATACCAGTGATGACATCCATTTCGTAGACATTGCTGATCTGAGGACCATATCGAAATGTTTCCCCGCTAATGCCTGCATTAGAGAGCGTACCACCCACAGTTAGGTACAAATAATCTGTCCACGAAACTGGGGCAACACCATGTTTCAGCGTCTCCTCCAGCACATCGATCCAAAGTTGCTGGCCTCCAACGTCGGCATAGTGGCCAAGCGACTGGCTCCACGACACTATGGTCTTGTTACCAAGAGACGTCATGTCCACAACGACCCCATCACGAGCCATAGCTTGTCCCCGGACGGAGTGGCCACATCCTCTGGCTGAGATAGTGAAAGGAATAGAGGATTTACTGGATTTACTGTACGCGAACGCCACAAGAATCGCGATGTCTTCGGGGCGAGATGGGCGAAGGACGACTGCCGGAATTTCTCGAACAATGAGGCCAAAGTCAACAGAGGCCTCACCGATGGATTCGGGGTCAATGTGGAGGTCGCTGGCGATGGGGAGAGAAAGGAGCTCGCGGTATAGTGAATCGTTCAAAAGCTTGGATTGGCACACCAGTGTGCTCATCAAGATGAGTGTTATCGTCATGCAATGTGAGACCATTGGATGGTTTTGTGCCATTCTGATGTTGAAGGGATGAAAAGATGATGGGCAAGTTTGTGTGCGTTGGTGTTTGTGGCGAAGTTGAGGGGGAGAGCCCTCAAGGGTCTCATATATAAACATGCGTACAGGGAGACTATGGCGAAGCCACGTCATCTTGGAAAAGAAAAGTACCATACGCGACCTGTAAGAAATTATTTGTTAGGGTTCTCGGCTTTGATTTGCAGATATTTCCGTATCTTTAGTCAGCGATTCAGTTAATTTGTGATTAGCTTGGTAAAGTGGGAATGTAATCGTGATATAATTGTGTATATTCTCTTTCCTTTCTTTCTCTTGTAACATATACAGAACAGTGCTCTTGTACATGAATATACAGAAAATACAGATTACAATTTCTCCCAAACACTCTTCATTTTTCTGACATTTCTTCAATTTCTGTCAGATTTGACTTCGATCTTATTTCTCTGTAAGAAATTAGGTAACCCAATAAATACACTTTGAAACCTAGCAAGGCCCTTAATTTTGGAAGCGTTAATGTCCTTCATGGCCATCTATAGGAAACTTTTTTTATCTTTCTTGCAGACCTGAGTACGTTCCTTGAGTTCAAAGGGATGTTAATCAAGCTTGATTTATGGAGATTCCAATCACGTAGTCGGTGAATTGATTCTAATTCTTTTTCTTTTTCTTTTTCTTTTTCTTTTTCTTTTTTCTATCTTCTAGAATGGGTTGCCGAAGCCGGAACTTTTGAACCCTAGAATACCATGTACTTTTTGGGGTTATGTTTATAAGAATCAATTAATCTTTATAAAACAGAAAGAAACAAGTCAGTCATTGATATGTACATGTACATCATCTAACGTTATGGAAACACATTTTGTAGAAACATTCATTCACAACAGGAAAAGTCAATTGGAGGATCCTATGCTCCTTGAATCAAACACCCTATTAGACATATATTGTCTAATTCTGAATGATTGTAATTTCTATTGTAATATTCTATTACTTTAGATAAACATTCTGTAAAGCCTATAAATAGGCTAATGTGTTGTTCAATGAAATATAAAGAAAATTCCACAACTTTATATTCTGCTTTATATATATCACACCCAAAGAGAGCTTAAACTTTTAAAATTAAGTTTAAGTGCATCGTGCCAAGCATCTAGGACTTCAATTTTAGTGTGAGTAAAGTTTGATAGGGTTGATAATATTATTGAAAGGAACTCAGCAACTTGGCTTTGCGGTATGTGGAAAGAACTCGACAACCGAGCTTTATCTTTACTCTAATAACACACTGAACTTATACGGGTATCTAGACTCTGATTGGGCTAGCTGTTTTGAGACTCGGAGGTCAACAATAAGGTTTTGCACTTTCTTGGGATCAAATATAATTTCATGGTCTGTAAAACAGCAGGTGACAGTGTCAAGATCATCAATGGAGGCTGAATATAGGGCCTTAGCTTCTGCCACAGTGGATCTTACATGGGTCTCTTTTGTATTGAGAGATTTGGGTATTTCGCTCATGGGTCCAACTTTGCTTTACAATGATAACCGCTAGGCCATTTCATTAACAGCAAATCCAATCCTTAATGCAAGGACAAAGTATGTGGAGATCAATTTTCATTTCTTTCGAGAGAAAGTCACTCTCAAGTTTCTTGAAATCCACTATTTTCCCGCTACTCATCAAATTGTTGACATATTTACAAAAGCTTTACCATGCAAACTTTTACCACGCTTTGATCATTGTAGGTTACGATACAAACTGGGACTAGGTTTTCCACCTAATCTCAGTTTGAGGGATGCTGATAAGGTTAATAATATTATTAGTGAATCATCCAAAGATTAGATTAGAGTATGAGATATGATTTGATTCTAATTATTCTAATTGTCGGTTAATTGACCCGGTCAATCCATAAGATTAGACATTAATCTTATGAACTTGTCCCATCCAACGGTGTGTGTGAGCTAGGCTCTGGTGCACCTAAATCATGTAAGAATATTTCATCGAGATGGTTATCTAGTTGGTCGGCTCAACTCTAGTGGTGCACACCACGGTTCCTTAGTGTCCTAATTGCTTTCTTTTTTAAGTCTGAATTGTAATAATTTTATTTAAAACGTGAACCTAAAGAACATTCGATTGTAGTCGACCAAGTCTATTATTTATTATGCAACTAATGCATCCATGGACGGACCCAAAGGGGCGTGCAGTATTTCTATTAAAATAATTGACGTTTAAGTAGCAAACATGAATTAAGACTTATATTTTATGCAAATAGGATTACAGACAAAAAAATTATGTTGATTGTCTTTCCTTGAAGTACTCAATATTCCGAACAGATGTATGATCTTTACTTTATGTTTGTTGTAGCTTGTATTTTTTCTAAATTCTATTGCTCCAAATCGGTCATTCAAATACTTTAGTCTGGGCAAACCCTAGAACTTAGGGTGGTCAAGTTTCTATGCATGTACTTGGAAAAGTTCTAACTACTGCTAACTCGTTTTCTTCAATTAAAACTTTGCTTTGACCAGGAATGACGTGTTAGTGGCCAAAAGACTCTTCCAATCTAAAGAGGATCCTTTATTTTACTAACCCAATTCTAAAAAGATGAGTTGCATGAAATGAGGGCAAAGATCTCGGAGTGCAGAGCAAATCTTTACGTTTGGTTAGAAAAACGATGTGGGGCTCGAGAGGATCATCGCTGTATCTATTTTAAAGGATTTTTGCCTTAGATCAAAGACACGCAACGGGAGTTCATTGGAGTGGCTCAATGAATAGCCGTCCTCCTTTTTCAGATTCACGACTTTGACTTTCTTTTTGCAAATTGAAAACGTTTGGCAACAAAATGCGACTTGGCTTTATAAGCTCTCCGAAGATTCCTCGACAAGAGCCCTGGATTCTTCCTTCAATACACGTAGACTAATTCAAACATTGCTCGAGCGTTTGATCGTGATCTGACGGGCCTGGCTCTGGGGCAATACCTTGTAGCATCCAAATTGAAGTTTATGCATAATAGGAAAAGGACATTAACTGTTGGGAAATCTGGTTATGATCCTGGGTTGAATCGATTATGGTCAGAATTAGGTAATCATCAAGTGGATACACAGAGATCCGATTCGATTTGCAAGATTTTCATGATGCATCATCAACGTATGGTCTTCCAATCCAATTGAGGTGTTGTAAGGGCGGGAGGGAACATCAACAAGATTTTCTTCAAGATCCGGTTCGTGTGGTCTAATTTAGGGGCCACGTCATGACAAAACTATGGATTACCCTTGGATCATGTGCTGGGAACTTCTAGGATATAGGTTGAATTCACTTCTTATGCGAGAACTTGATCTCCAATCTTGGGTCTAACCTTGCTTTTGTCAAGCGACATAGCAGAAAAAGGTGTTCAATTGTTTCCCACGCTTGTAAGCATAGCGGACAAATTGGATTATGTAAAGACATTTTGTTTGAACAGGTTTTCTCGCATGAGTAATGCATTTTGAAATATGCTTCACATGAAGAGTCTAGTTTTTTCGTACGAGTTTAATTTTCAGATTTTTTGACAATAGAGCCCGAGGTGTTTGATATTATGATGATGCTTGATCAGTAGTCGGCGAATGTTCAATAGCTCTCAAGCTGTTGTACCCCCTCTTTATTAAGTACATTCCTATTTTGTTTCCTAACCAGACCAAGTTATCTCCATCAGAGTTCGAACATAATGGAATAGTCAGGAATTTGTTCACTATATACTCTTCAAATAGGTTGTGCAATCTTTATTCACTCCAAATCCTTTCACTCTAGTTAAACAGTTCTTCTACTTTTTGAGGGTCTACTTGGTTCGTTGGGCCTCCTATCACACCTTCTTACAGCCACTCATCCTCTCAAATATTAGTAGTCTTTCCATCACCTATAGATCACTTAGGGAGTGCATGACAAATTGCAATTTCTGTTCCACAAACAATTTTTCTATTCCAGACTTGTTTCTGGAATAGAAATCCGTTTGATAAACCTATTCCATTTTTCTATTTCTAAAGTAGATTCTTGTTTCAGAAATAGATTTGGAATAGAAATCAGAAGTAGAAATTTTCTACTTCTCTATTTCTAGAATAGAAATGAGAAATAAAAATTCTTTTCATCGTTTGTCAACCGATCATTCATTCGTCATCGTCAACCACCGTCCGTCGGTTGCCCGCCCGCCGCCGCCGCCATCGGTCGCCGCACCGCCGTTCGAAAAGAAAATTTTTTGTCTCATTATCAAATGAATTTTTATTTTTAGAGTAAAAACTTTGTGTTGTTATCAAACGGTTTTTTTGTTTTAGAAACTCTTTTAGAAATAGAAATAGAAAAATCTATTTCTCTTCCAGAACCTATTTCTGGAACAGAATGGTTATCATTCACCCATTTACATCCTTAAGAGTTAGAATCCCTATCAATTAACAAACTTTGCAAACCCCAAGAGGGGTGGGATCTCATACCAGCATTCTAGAAATCACCCCTAAGAATATATATTCATTTTAGCCATTGACTTCATAGAGCCAAAGGAGATTGAGATAGTCGTCATGCTTACTCACTGTTGACACCCAAATTTCGCCTAGGTATTTTAAATTAAGACTTAGCTTTTATTTTCCCTTTTTCTACTTTTTTCGGATAATAATAATAATAACAACAACAACAAAATAATAAATAAAACAACAAACAAAAAGAAAGCAAAAAGAAGCAGCAGCCGCTGGGGCTGGGCCTTTGAGCCCAGCCCCTTTCCTTTTGTTCCCCCTCGCGCGGGCCCCAAAGGCCCAACCTTCGCAACCCGGCCCAGCCCCCCTTCTCCTTCTTCCTCCTTTCCCCTTCTTCCCTGGCGCTGCACCTCACGCACACAGGCCGCCGACGCGCGCAAGGATAGCAACGCCGACGTACGGTGCAGGCGGTGGGGACACACCTTCAATGCGGAGCAGCGGCGCAGGTGGGCGGCTGAGGCGACATCGGTCCGGCCGCACCAAGGCCGGTCGGCGTGTGAGGACCGGCGGCCAAAGCCCCGTCGACCGGCCTCCCCCTCGCCTATAAGTAGGCCCTCCGACGAAGGCTAAACGGCATAGACGACGCCGAGGAAGATCCAAGGCACGCAAGCTCCTAAAAACTTCCCCCGAGAGATTTCGGGGGAGGCCCGAGAGCAGGCGAGCCTAGATTCGAACGGAGGTCGGCCGAAGCGAGGGGGGTTGAGATCTGACATTCAAATCTGGCCGGAGAGGGGCCAAGCGTGGGCGATGCGAGAAAGAGAGAGCCAGATTTGAGAGAAGGCTGCCGGTGGCCGCACCCAACGGACAACCAACGGGTCCCCGCCGCAACTGAAACATCCCAACAGCCCTCGACGACCTCCAGCCGGTAGCCTCAAAGTCGGTGAGCATCCCCAACCCCGTACTTGTTGCCTCGCTTCTGGGTAGGCCGAGTCGAAGCTCGCGGCCATCTAGCTCACTCGAGCTCTGACCGCCGACCGTCCTAGCTTTGCTGCCTTGCCGTGTTGAACCGCCGTCGCCGAAATCGCCTGTTCGAGCCAAGAAACCCTCCTCCCAGCGACGCCCTCGACCTGTTCGACAGAACGCCCGAACCAGCTCTTCTTTCCCTTCCCCGAGTCCAAGCACTCGACAGCCGCGGCGGGAGACGCGATGGCCGCCGACGGACGGAAGCGGGCCAGGCAGAGCTCGAACCTTCGGCTCGAGGCAGCTGGGGCGCCGCCCGGACGCTCCTTCCGCCGTCTCTGCCGTAGCCATGCCAGAAGCAGCGGAGGCCGCGAATCGGGTTGCGGCTGCGAACCGGGTCGGCGAAGCCCTCCAATCGGGTAGGGTTTGGCCAGAACCGGGTCGGGACTCGAGGCCAGGTCAGACGTGGGCCTGCGCATGGGCTGGCTGATTCCTGGGTCGGCATATCTTCATTTTGTTCGAGCTTGTTTTTTTTTTTAAAAAGGGGTATACCGGGTTGGACCCGTATCTCGGGCCCAACCCGGTCCGCCAATCTTAACGAACCAGGTCAGTCCCAACCCGAAAATCCGACCCGGGTCGTTTCTTGAATATATAATAATAATAATAATAATAATAATAATATTTTAATAATAAAAAATAATTTATTTTCAAAAATTAAAAAAAAAAATCAAAAATATCCCATGTTTTCCTAAAAAGTCCGAAAAAATCAGAAAAAAAAAACCAAAAAATGATTTATATTTTCTAAAAGAGATCAAAAATCCAAAGAATGCTTTTTATGTTAAAAAAAAAATAGAAAAAGACCCTAAAAATGTTTTTCCTCCACAAAATGCATAGAAAACCCCCAAAAATCCAAAAAGCCTTAAGGTTTAAATAAGATTAGGTACCAAAAGGGTATTAGTGATTAACTAGTGTAATCAAGTCACCGATCCTAATTTCTCTGGTTGCGCAGAAGCGAATATTCCTCCTAATATTTCGTTTAGGTTTCTAATCAACCCACCCCAAATTAATTAGTGGTGACTCCTTTTTAAAATTATTTTATAGGTTAAAAAATCAAATCATTAAGTCGTAAATTAGTGGGCTTGAGAGAGCCCGAGCTAAACCTAATAGACCTAGCCAAACCATTAGCCTCCGCAAACACTCACCCCTAACGCCCGCCCTATTCGAGGGCGTAAAAAAAAATGGTCGCGACAGCTTGGCGACTCTGCTTGGGACAATTTTTGAGGACTTAGGCCGTTTTATCTTGTTTAAGCGCTTTACTGACTTGGGTTTTTTTTTTTTTTTTTTTATGCAAGTCAGTAGCTTAAAGGGCTATTTTAATATAATGTTTTGTGATTGCAAACTGCTATGCATGTTTTAATATTTTAGCACTACACATGATACACACAACCCGGTCATCGAACATAGGTCACCATAGGATATTTAGGATGGTGTTAAGAAAAATATGGTCTTGAACGCGAGAATGCAATGTAGGGGTTGCCTTTCTTTTCCCTGAATTCCTTTAGGTAGAGCCGAGAATAGGAGGATATGATGCCAATGCAAGATTGCAACGGCCAAACACCCTTTTTAATTTCAACAAGCCTTCTCAGTTAGATATCAAGCAACACATATCATGCGCATGTTTATGTGATTGTCATCTATTTTCTCGCATGAAGTAAGTTTTTTTATCCGTGCACTTTGCAATTTACTTACCTTCCTATATGAATTGTGCAATCCATGATTAGTCTAGCATTTAATACTACGGTCATTTAAATTTAGGAAGTAATTGTCATAAAGTTTTTTTTTTAAAATTTTGCAAAAGAAATTACTTTTAGTCAGTGCTTTTGTTTCCTCAAGCATGTTATAAATTTCTTTTCCAAAAAATTTTTTGTTTCAAAAAGGGATATAAGTTTTTTTTGAAAATTTGTTTTCAATTCATGCTTCCATAGTCTTTCAAATTGAATATCATTTTAATCCATGCTAACATGTCGCATGCCTTTTTTCAATCCATGCTTAGAAAATCCTCTATATGTACAAACTTTTCATGAATAAATAGAAAGAATAGGACTAGGTCATCATCATGGACTGACTCCCTATTTACGCCTTGTATTTATTGATGACCAGGTGATCATGGAACGTCAACGTTTGCTAATCCAAACTCGCTCAAAAGCAAGAGCAAGAATGGCCGAAGAGAATGTACCAAGCCGTGTTGCGGTTGTGGAAAACGAAATAAAACAAGTCTTTAACGTGCTTCAACAACTCTCAAAGCAGATAGACTCCATCCAAGGCAAACTTACTCCCACCCCGGCCTCAATCGAAGTATTGTTACCACAATCATCCATCAAGGGTGATCAAGGTAAAGATACCAACGATAACATGCCCGAATTGGAGGATGATCTGCACCAAACCATGATTGAGAGAGCTAAGTCAGACAGTTTGTCTAAAACTGAGCATGACAAACACCTCGAGAAGCTTGAGGAGAGGCTGAAACAACTGTAAGACCTCTAAGATCCTACTCTGACGAACCTCTCCATTTATTCCAAAGTCAAAATGCTGAAAAAAAATTCAAAATACCCGAATTTGAAAAGTATGATGGCACGACTTGCCCAAGAGCTCATCTGCAAATGTACTTGGTTCGAATGGCCCAACAAGTCAATAATGCATCCTTGATGATCCAATTATTCCAATCAAGTCTAGTAGGCCCTACTCTGAGGTGGTACATTACAAATAACATGAACATCCTCAAAACGTGAAACGAAGTGACTGAGGCATTCCTCAAGCAGTACAAGTTCATAATGAACATTACCCCTTCTCATGAGGATCTTAAGCGTATCGAGAAGAAAAAGTACAAACCGTTCAAAGAATATGCCACTAGATGGAGGAATCTAGCCGCCTAAATCAGTCATGAACCAACCAATTTCGAGCTAAGAAAAATGTTTATCAAAACTCTCCCCTATGAGTACCACAATCGAATGATAAACATGATCACCGAATCGTTTAATCAACTCATTCCACTAGGGGAGCAAATCAAGATAGGATTGAGGGATGGTTGGTTCACTGAACCTACACCCATGAGCAGGAGGCTCAACATGAAGAAAGATAAAGAACCCCTGGTATATGTCAACGCAACCTACAATTATCCTCCGACAATTTAAACAAGTGCAGGACAGCAACAGACCACCAGCCGTCAGCCGTCAGCCATCCTAGCGTTACAACAATAGGAGACAATTTATTCCGCTTCCTGGATCTCCATCACAGATACTTGCAATCCTCCGGAAGAAGAACCTTCTTTCGATTGAGCCAAAACGACCCAACACCGAAAGCTTTTCCAACTACGATCCGTCAAAGATATGCAACTACCACATGGGCGAAGTAGGGCACTCGAATGATGAGTGCTTCGCCCTTGAGAATTGAATCTAGAACCTGTTGGACACTAAAGCTTTCTCATTCCAAAGCACCAAATCAAATGTCCAGAGCAATCCACTCCCTGACCATACCGACAAAGTAAACACGGTATTCAATTCTAAAGTCAGTCGAATCAGAAACGTCAAAGCACATACCGTCGACATTTATCGAGGGTTGGTAAAGGTTAGGTATTATTCATGCAATGAAGTACCACCCTAGCAACAATGAAAGAAAGAGTATCAAGAATGATGGAGGCTGGAATAAATGTACATGATGGCCGCACCGGCATAATCTCTACTATATCACAAGTCATCATCGATTGGGATGAAGAGTTTGCCACGCTAAACATGGGAAAGGAAAAGACATATCCCACCCCGCCTGAAGGCATCTTCGAGGGAAAAGGAGCTATAGCCAAAGTGTCAACAGCAAAGGCATATATAGTTATTGAGATCCCCTAACCTTATAAATATGAAAGTAGCAATGTAGTTCCTTGGTCCTACGACCTCGACGTTGGCCTAGTCACGAGGTCTGGGCGATTCTATACTCAGGCCAATACGCAACTTGCCAAGCCTGTCAAAAGCCAAAGAATTTTTTGCCGTAATCAAAGCCAATGAATACAATGTGGTGGAACAATTGTGGAAATCATCAGCACAGATCTCTCTGTTGGAATTACTTCATATGTCTATCAAGCACCGGAAATCCCTAATGAAGGTATTAAGCGAAGTATATGTCCCTAAAATGATGGAGCATGACAAACTCGAGGAGTTTGTCGGCACCATCCTTCTAAAAGATCAAATGGTGTTTTCCGATGAAGAGATCCCTAAGGAGGGTAGAGGACACACCAAGGGTCTCTACATATCAATCAAGTGCAACGCCTCCCACGTTGCTTGAGTATTGATTGATAATGGATTTGCTCTTAACATATGTCCACTAGCGACACTCTATCGTCTTAAAATAAAGACGTCCCGAATCCAGGCAGCCAAGACTTCCGCTCGAGCATTCAATGGGACAAAGAAGGAAATGATGGGTGAAATTGAGCTAGACGTTCAAATAGGTCCAACCACATTCAAAATTTTGTTCTAAGTAATGGATATTCCCACTGCATTTAACTTCCTTTTAGGTCACCCATGGATCCACGTCGCTAGATTAGTACCCTCAAGTCTCCACCAAAATGTAAAGTTCGTGGTTGAATGAAAACTAGTCACGGTTCGTGGAGAAGAGGACCACCATATCTACCACGAGACGGCCATTCCTTATGTTGAGCCTGATGGTTGAATCCAGCTATCAATCGTTCGAACTTTTGTCTACTATACATGAGACTCAAGGGACTCCACCCTTTGTCTCCGAAATGTCAAGTGTTGCAATCATGGTAGGGAATATCATGGCTGAATACGGTTTTACCCTCGGTCAAGGGCTCGACAAAGGATGCCAAGGCATCCGTCAGCCTATTAAAGCCTTGAAGAGACCCCATACTATCGGGTTAGGATATTGCCCGAAGAGAAAGTCAAAGAAAAAAATTGGCCTTGTATATCCCCACCTCGAAGAAAGCTTGAAATTTCCCATTTACCCGGGCAGGGGTTAGGATAGCATAACTCAGCCGACACTCACAAAGAAAGAAAACAACTATGTTTGGAGTGGAGACCTTTTCATAGGTGCCATTGAGGAGGAACAACTAGAAGGAACAGGTGATAACTTCTCGTTCAACCAGCTTCAACATCAAGTCGACGAACTAAGCGAGACAGTACACCACTTGACCAAAAATTTTACTCAAGCTGCCTGTGTATTCCTCTCTAGTCACACGGAGGATTCTATAACCGAAATAAATGATGAATACCTTACTGACACGACCTAGCAAGGAGCCCGGCTACCCTAGTCCTCAAACAACATGTGACCATATTCGCCACTTCCTAAATCGATGATCAATATTTTCCCCATCCTCCTAGAGCAAGGAATGATCGCTAAGGAGTTGAGGTGTCCTACTCCTGAGTACTTTCCTGATTATGATCCATCCAAGTACTACGACTATCATTCGGGGAAATTGGGACACTTGCTAGATGACTATACTATCCTGAAAGACAAGGTTCAGGATCTTTTGGATGCCAAGGTATTCACGTTCCACTCTCCATGGCTATGTTATGGCAAGGATGACCTCCTCGTGTTACCTAGTACCCGTACCATATTCCCTAAACACACTAAGGAGATGCATGGAGGAAAGGCAATCATGGACACCTTAGGTCAACCGAGTGGTAAATTCAATTACTATGTTAATTATTTAGTCCCCCAAGACCTTTATGACCATCATCAGAGCATCGTCCTAATGGATGGGGAGGCATGGATGATCTAAGATTCACGAAGCTGAGAGCACAAGAAGGCGTGACTGGTGACTGGTACAAAGACTTCTTCGTAGGCGCTATCAACAAAGGACCATTAAGAGAGATGGGTGCAGGCCCTCTTGAGTAGAAACTTTTTTCTTTCCATGCATATTCCCCGACGTAGGAACCTATCCATTTTTCTTAAGTTTGACTTGTTTTGTTTTTAACATCAGTTCCACTTGAGGAACTAACTTTTGAAATCATTCTTCCAAAATTTAAATCCACTTATTACTAAATAAAATTGAAAATATTTTGAGGGCATGAGGAGGCATACCAAACCAGCCCAGTGATGCTATCCAACCATGAAAATAAAATACCATCCAAGGAGAATACTGAGGGCTGGGTTTCCTCATGCTTCCTCCCCCCTAAAATATATACTTTCGAAAACAAAAATATTTCATTACCAAAAGCCTTTGTCAAAGCAAGATATTAAATTTTTACTTACTCACTTCGTGTCTCAGAAATATCATCCCCTTTGACTTAGCGTGACGGGGGCATTTGAAACTAGCACATCATGTGAATTCGCCGAATTTGAAGACACTCTTTCAAGAAGGCAGGGGCAAACAGAAAAGATCACCCTATTTTAGAAAAGGGTGAGTCTTATTCCCTGAACGTAATGTTGGAAATGACATCCTCTCTCTTCTATTTACAGGAGGAGAAAGATAGGACGTAATAGGCACATGCATACGGTTGAATTCAAAGCATGCATACCACAATAGCTTAGGGTAGGGTAACCTCCTCCATGCTACTCTCAGCCTTCCCATTTTTGTAAGCCGTCCCCGGAGCTTTATGTACTCCACCTCGCTCCTGTCCAACTCATTCTCAAGCAAGAGCAATATCTTATCCCCACAACATGCTCGGGCAAGTAGAGGTTGCGATTTTATTAATGGGATTTCCAGTTTTGACAATCCAAGAAGCACAGGGAATGAATTTCTTCTCTTCCTTTGAATTGACTACTGTCAATAAGGAGAAAATCCAGACAGTTGAGGCAATCTCTAGCCCCTTGTCCCAAATGATGACTTTAGAACCTGGAAATCTCACTTCTTGTTCCAGATGTATACTCTCCCAAGAAATGGTTACCATCAGAAATTGAAGATTTTGATTGTCCATCTCAAGTTCCATGGAAGCTTGAGGTACATGACTTTGCCTAATGCTACTAATGGTCATATGGTCAAAGACAAAGGAAAAATTCCATAGAAGGAAGGCGTTGAAGATGAATCAACGACCATCAATCATGCATACATGGCCACAAATGAGAAAGGCCAATTGAAAGAGATGTCAAACGGTGTCAAGACGAAGAGGCCGTTAGCAACATTCAAATATCCCTAAGAGTCATCAAATACAAACTTGGGGAAAGAGTAATTTGGTATCGTTCCCAATACTCCCCCTCATTAAATTCGCTTTTCACATGTCTTCCCCTATTGACAGGAAGCATCGCGACTCAAGAGACAAACTCGATGGTTTGGCAAATCAATATTGGCCAAGTTAGCACTCAACTGGGTGCGAAAATATGTGTCGTCCAAGAACCAATTCAGTTAAATGGAAAAATAAGCACTCCATGAACACTACCAGCACCATGGCCTAATGGTATGAGAGATGAAGCGGCCTAGACACAACTAAGGCTCAATCCTAAAAAATGGCAACTAGTTGCCATCTATAAATACTAATGAAAATTTTTGCTTCTCCTGCAATTGCAAAAACGAGAGAATAATTGACTAAACAAAACGAAAGATGTAGGGCTTCGTGTCCTTCTCATACTTCAAGTCTATTCAATCATATGCAAACCAATGAAGGGTAATGTTGTATCGCTTCCAGTTGTTAGACTCCTAAAAGAGTTCGTGACTAACATGATTCCTCTTACCTACTGTAGGATCACTTGACTGTCAAAAATACAAATAACAAATCAAGGAGAGGCATGTCAAATTCTTATCTACTCTCCCAAGTGAAATAATGTCTCAAATATCGCCAAAGCAGATGACAGAAACCTTTCAGGCCTCAACTCACATTTGATTTTGGGCCTATTGATTGATCCATTTTTATCTTTTCTTCTGCAGAGGCAAAAGCAAAACTGCCCGTCGAATCAATGATCAAATTCCCACCCTAGCTGATCATTCATTTGTCATCTCCCTATTGAATAGGGACAGTTCATCGACACCCATTTGTAATTAACTCTTTGATGTATTTGTAAATACAATTCTACCAAGTAAACACCCCTAAAGCTGTTAATAGGGTTTCTTGAGTAAAAATCATTCATTTGTTTTGAGAGTACAAACTCCATCATATTTAAAATGATGTATACTTTTTCCAAATGGATTTGGCATTATGATTTTGTCTGTCTAAATCACTAATTCCACTGAGGATTACCAAAATAGACAGCTAAATGAAGAATATAAGATTAATCGAACATGCTGGATGAGGTGCTCTAGGATGATAAAAGGCAAGCCATATCCTACACATAGTCCCCTATCTATACACTTGTGAGATGAGTGCAGAAGATTCCATGTATGCAAGGTAAAGGGTGCTCTTGCAAATGGTACGATAACCAAAGTAATGATGGGCATTTCATTTCTTTACCCTAAACACTATATGTTACCCATTGCTTACCCCCTTGGAGCCCCATACACTTGTGAAGTTTCTTTCATACCCTTGTCAAGAACCACCCCACACTGGGGCAAATCGGAGATGAGGCAACATCACAAGGTGAGAAAGGGGATAGAAATTATCTTCCTCGCACTTGCATCAATCCTCGGGTGTCTTTATTGCATATTGAATACTCATAATAATTTAAGTGCCATAGAATGACGAAGAGCAATTCCTTCTTTATGCACATGTACTCATTGTATAGCCCAAGTGAGTCTGTAATTTTACCCTCACATTAAGACAAAGTAGAAGTTACTGACATTTAAGCAGCATAACTCGGAGCGCCGATTAAAGATGAAAACTCAAGAGTCTAACAACTGTGTTTGCTCAAACTTGCCTAGGCCAGTTCCTCAGACAAAAAAAAAACTAGGGGCATGAAAAAGCAATGTACCTGGTAAAAGCAAGGTCAATGCCCATGAATGAGAAAGTTGGAAAAAAAAAACTAGGGGAATGAAAAAGTAGTGTACCTGGTAAAAGCAAGGCCAATGCCCCCCCCCAGACAAAAAAATACAATCATTTGTATCCCCAAGAAAAGTTTCTGTTGTGATTCGATTAATAGAGCCTCCATCTGACATTGAGAAGAAAGACCGTGACAAATGCCAAGGCAATCACCAACTCTCACCTTTTTACACATTAGTCAAGCCTACATTGTGTCCCATTGTAAAAGTCTCTTTAGACTAGAGCACTTCAATTAACGTATGATTTCACATGTCTATAAGCATCGCTCGAAGAAGTATGAGCAAGATTATTTTATTTCTTTTCACAGGATTCTTGACCGATAAACCCGGAGATGATCATGTGGCAATTCTTTCGGGAGCCTTGACCTTGATGGTCCCCTTTGATAAGCCATTGACCAAGCCTACATTACGGTCCCAACAAAGACCTCTCATATTGGAAAAGTCGTACCGCTTACGAGAATACTCAGACCCTTGCTGACATGATGACAATGAGATTGTGTGGTCCTTATAAATCTCGCATCAATGGTCAGGATAAAACAGCATTTTCCATGAGAGTGAACGGAAAGTTCTTTCAGACTGAAAGTCCCTCATCTAGCATGCTCAAAACATCCACATTCTAAATGAAGACTATCTTTCAAATTTTCTCCAATGGAACTCAGATGATGCAAAACTAACAAAATTGTCATGCATGAATCACATTTAAATCCATAAATTTATGGCATGTACGATCCTGTGTGCATACAGTGCAAATAGCAAACATACCCTCATAGATCAGAGATATCACTAGGTAAGCATATTCCTATCCCCATTTGTCTTTAGGTACCTACCACTGCCTGGGAACTCTCTTAACAATGCTCGACCTACTCGAGTCGTCTCCTAAGTTTGGATACTTACGATTGTCCGGGTATCCTCTTGTCTTTGAGTATCGGCCACCGTTCGGATACTCCCTTCTCTTGACACTCGACCTATTCGAGTTGTCTTCATAGTAAAGATGCTTGCGATTGTTCAGGTATCCCCTTGTCTTTGAGTATCAGCCACCATTCGAATACTCCATTTCCTTGACACTCAACCTGTTCGAGTTGTCCTTAGAATATTGGTACTTGCAAATGTCCGAGTATCCCTTTGTCTTTAAGTACATTTGACACTTGACCTGTTCGAGTTGTCCTCAGAGTATTGATACTTGCAACTATCCAGGTATCCCTTTGTCTTTAAGTACCTACCACTATTTAGGTACCCTCTTATTGACACTCGACATGTTTGAGTTGTCCTTAGAATATTGATACTAGCAACTAATCAAGTGTCCCATTGTCTTCAAGTACCTGTCGCCGTCCAGGTACTCCCTTTTCATGATGCTCGACTTGCCTGAGTTGTCCCCAACTTATACTAATAGCTGTTCAAGCATTCCACTGCTTTTTATGCTTGTGGTTACCCAGGTGTTCCAACCCTTTCAAGCGCCTGTGACCATCCAGGAGGTGGGAGACCTTCACAAATATACGAGGCGAGTCCTTGATATTCCAATTACCAGGAGGTGGAAGACCTTCACGAATATGTGAGGTGCGTTCTTGATATCCCAACTGCCGGGAGGTGGGAGACCTTCGTGAATATTCCAAGTACGTTCTCGATATTCCCATTACCAAAAGGCGAAGGACCTTTACAAATATCTCAGGTATGTCCTCGATATTCCCATTACTAGGAGGTGAGAGACCTTCATGAATATCATAGGTGTGTCCTCGATATTCCAACTATCAGGAGGTGGGAGACCTTCACGAATATGCGAGGCGTGTCCTCAATATTCCAACTGCTAGAAGGTGAGAGACCTTCATGAATATGTGAGGCGCATCCTCAATATTCCAACTACCAAAAGGTGGGAAGCCTTCCCAAATATTCAAGGCTTGTGAGACTTCAAATACCCCTTCAATACCTACAAACGATCAAGTATCTTCCAAGGTTCGTACTTGTGATCATCCAAGTACTCTTTCAAAGCTTGTACTCCTTCGACGCCTACAATAGTCTAGATATCCTCTAAGTTAGTACTTGTGAAAATCCAGGTACTCTTTAAATGCCCGTGAATGTCTACGTATCTTCAAACAAACAAATGCCCTGAGAAAGGTTGGCACATCCCCGAGAAAGGTTAGGTAACCATCTAGTGTCCCTGACGAAGATCAAACACCCCATAAACAGATGCCTTGAGAAAGGTCGACACATCCCCTAAAAAAAGTTGGGTAACCAACCGATGTCATTGACAGAGATTAGGCATCCAACAAATAAATGCCCTAAGAAAAGTCGACGCATCCCCTGAGAAAGGTCGGGTAATCAACCGATGTCCTTGACCAAGGTCAGGCACCCACTAAATAGATGCCTTGAGAAAGATCAATGCATCCCCCGAGAAAGGTCGGGTAAATAACTTATTGCTCTAATAGGCGACCGAAGAATGGTTTGTCTCCTGGAAAAGGAATTTCCTATCATGGCGACCGGAGAAAGGTTCAGGTCCTAGACAAATGACTTATTACTCTAATAGGCGACTAAAGAATGGTTTGGGTTCTCGAAAGGCAATTTCTCGTCAAGGCAACCAAAGAAAGGTTTGGGTCCAAGACAAACCACTCATTGCTCCAACAAGCGACCAAAGAAAGGTTCAAGTCCTGGAAAAGCAATTTTTCATCAAGGCGATCGAAGAAATGGTTCGGATCCTAGACAAACAACTTATTGCTCTAACAGTCGACCAAAGAATGGTTTGGGTCCTGGAAAAACAATTTCCCATCAAGGCGACCGAAGAAAGGTTTGGGTCTTGGAACTTGCCAAACTCGGGATTCGCACCCTATCTTACTCATTCCCGATAAGTAACTACATGTATCTTTTGGAGCTCTAAGGTAAGTCCTACAATGTATTATTGCTTTTTTGGGTGTTAAATTAGTGTTTTCTATACCAATAGCTCACATGTTAGAAAGTAATAAAATGAATCGAAGTTGCCTGTTAAATGTTTTTCTCATAAAAAGAACAGTACTGAAAAGGCATCAGAGAAATCTAATATAACCAAATCTTATGACCCAAAATCTCTATTTCATTGGAGTAAAGTAAATTTTCTGTTACTTTACTTGGTTTGCTAATCGATCCACCACAAACTAATTAGTGATGAATTTTTTATTGAAAATCATTTACATATTAAAAACTTGAACCCAAAGTTGCAAATTGATATGGGCTTGGGAGAGACTAATTAAATTTAGGCTTAATAATCCATTAGCCAACACCGTGCAACCCAAGGTAAGTCACAACACCACTATGCTTAAAATTTACACTCTTTTTTCCTTTTCACTAACTCGGGTATAAGTGACAAAATAATTGAGCTATGGTCGAAACCTATTGCCAATAAGGCAAAGACTTCACCATTAGGAAACATCACTCATCCAATCAACGTTGCAAAGGACCGTATCCAATCTTTTCTTAACCAAGTCTTCACCATTTCTATTGTTTGCCTAAATGATGGCACAGCCCTTACTCTTAATATCCATAAGCGAGCCACCAATTATGAATTCATAAAATGCAACTGATCTGTAATGTTTAACGTCCGGATATCGAAGAGGCGGGATGTTGAAGGACGCTGATCTAAGCATGCTCCTGTCGATCGCTGAAGATAGCTGGGTGGAAGCCCCAACTCCGCTGGAGACGTCTATTCCTCGGGATATCAGGGATATTAGAAAAGCTTGCAGCTTTGTCCTTCACACTTTTGATAATGTGATTTTTGATTGAAGTAAGGACGACCGACTCTCCACGGAAGATAACGACATTCCTTTTCTTCCAAATGATATAGCACATAGCAGCAAAAGAATGTCGTGCTATAATGTGAAAAAATTCTTTGCCTTTGAGGAACCACATAGCCCAGAGGAGGTTATCCTTCCAAGGCCTAGAACGCCAGGGAAGATTGCAACAAGTGGCCTAGAAGTAAGCGACAGAAGCCGTTAGATGGCAATTAAAAAATAAGTGGTCAGTGGAATCAGGGACCTCATTGCAAAAAGCACAGGTGGTGTAGTCAATTCTACCATATGATAGAAGGAGTTGCTGCATGGGTAGACGATTTTTAGCAATCAATCAGAGAATGAATTGGAACCTAGGAGTAATGTCGCCTACCCAAATGAGAGAAGCCCAAGGAGCAGGGGGTCTCTTCCTTCTGAGGCGATCCCATGCGGACCCAATGGTGAAGCGACCCGAAGGGTGCCATCTCCAGGAAAAGCAATCCGGAGAGGAGTTAGGCGCCGGAGAAGAGAGACCCCAGCTCAATAGAAGGAGGCGCGTGGAACAACCCAGGGGGGAAAGAAGATCCGCCACCACTGCATTTCTGGAAGCTCGGATCTCCGGATGGCGGTTCCCGGTAATAGGATGTGAAGAGGCCCTTTTGGATGCCGGTGGTCATACCACGGGGGCGAGAGGCCATTCCCAATTTTCCAAAGGAAGGATAGGCGAGACTCGCTTCTTAATTGCAAAATCTTCTTCCAAGCCCAAGAACAAACCGTGGGAGTGGTGGCGATCCAAAATTTTTGCCTCTTTAAGAAGTTGGAATGAATCCAACGACACCACGGGGATACCTTGTCCGTGAAAAGGATTCAGATATACTTCATCATGGCTGCTTTGTTACAGTCTCTTAATTTTCGAATGCCAAGACCTCCTTCATTTTTTGGTAGACAAATGTCTTCCCAAGAGACCTTTGCCCCTCCCATACCGAGATCAGCACCTTTCCATAAGAATTGGCGCAACACTTGTTCAATGTCGTTTAGGACCGAGATTGGTAAGGTGAAAACACTCGACCAGAAAGCCTGAATTGAATGTAGGACTGACCTGATTAGTTGAAGTCTTCCAGCATAGGAGAGTAGGCGATGGGCCTAGGACTTGGCTCTAGAAGTAATCCGCTCAATTAAGGCAATACAGTCAGTCTTCCGAAGCCTGGAGGAAATAATAGGTACTCTAAGGTAACGCACCGAGAGTGAACCTTCATGAAATCCAAAGGCTAGCAATATGTAGTTGTGGATAGTCGGAGAGCCTCCTGAAATGAAGACTTCGCTCTTGTTCTTGTTTGGAAGTAATCCACTCCAAGAGGAGAATAAGTCGAGTCCTTTCTTCAGCAATGTGAGGGAACCCCAATCTGCTTGGCTAAACAGGAAAACATCATCTGCGAAGAATAGGTGAGAAAGCCTAACCGGTTTGCATCGCCAGAAATAGTTGAAATTTGCATGGGATGTGCGAGCACTCAATATTCCCGAAAATACCTCCATTACTAGGGTAAAGAGGTAAGGGGACATGGGGTCGCCCTGGCGAAGGCCCCTCCCGCTTGAGAAGAATCCGTGCAGCTCACCATTAATCAAGATCGAGTACTTGGGGGTCCGGACGCACACCATAATCAGCTTGATCATAAATTGAGGGAATCCAAAGGCTAAGAGTGTCAGCTGAAGGAAGTCCCAATCGACAGTGTCGTAGGCCTTTTGGAAATCCACCTTAACAGCACATTTGGGGAGATAGGGTTGCAGGTGGAAGCCAGCAAAAAGTTCCTGGGCAATCAGAATATTATCTCTAATCCTCCTACATTTTACAAAGGCATTCTGCGCCGGATCTACCACATCTCCCAAGACTGAGGCCAAGTGATTTGGTAAGATTTTCGTGATGACCTTATAGATGGTATTGCAGCATGCGATTGGTCTGTAGTCCGTGACCGCACACGCATTTAGCACTTTTGGAACTAAGGTGAGGATAGTATTATTTACCTCCTTGAGGAGTCGCCCGGAGGAAAAAAAATTCTTTGACCGCGTCGAGGACAGATGGGCCAACTATGTCCCAATTACTCTTGAAGAATTCCACTGTGAACCCATCATGGCCTGGGGCTTTACCTCTCGGGAGAGAGAAAAACGTATCACAAATTTCCATATCAAGAACCGGCCTAAACAAAGTACTGACCTGGTCCATAGTTAAAGGCCTCTGGATGTAATCTGTAACCTCCTGTAAGGAGGGCTTAGACAGGGCTGAGTGAGGAGCAAGCAAGTTAGCGAAGAAGGAAACAAAGACCTGTGGAACCATAAGAGGGTCAGTGATCAACTCCCCCGCCACATTTGTAACCGATAAAATCCTATTACGGAGCTCTCTCTTCTTGACCGAGAGGTGGAAAAATCTTGTATTACTATCGCCTTCTTTAAGCCACCGAATTCGGACTTTTGCACGTAGAAGGATTCTTCATCACGCGCAAGTCCACGAGGTTACGGCGTCGTGTGTTCGCGGCTCGATGCCAAGCGTGGGTTATGCGGATCAAGGACCGGTTCGATGCAACCGAAAGGCTCTCCCTAGCTTCCTCCACTCTAGCCGAGATATTGGAGAAAGTGTCCCTGTTGAGTTGTTTAAGTCTACCCTTGAGCAATTTCAGCTTGGAAACTAGTTTGTACATAGGAATGCCCTATATGTGTGAATCCCAAACCTGTTGCACAATAGAGATAAAGTTTGGATGCTCCGACCAAAAGTCAAAGTATTTGAAGGGTCTTCGCCTAATCACCGGGTCAAGAATTCTGACCACCATGGGAGAGTGATCAGAAATGCCTGGATTGAGGAAGGATGCTTTAGAGAAAGAAAACTCAAAGTTCCATTTGGAATTTACCAAGACCCTATCGATTTTCCTCATTTTTCTAGCTTGGCCAGAAGACGTCGACCAAGTGAACCGAAGGCCTACAAATCTGAGATCCTCTAATTTCCGATCGGCCGTGCAATTGGCGAATTCATCAAAGTACGGGATCCAGGCATTAGAGCCCCCGCTTCTGTCAGATGGATCCTTTATGGCATTAAAATCTCCAGCAACAAGCTAGGGTGAATCCTGCAGAAGATTACTCATATGTAGGAGGTTTGCCTAAAGAGGACGACGTCATAAGAAGGAGTGCTCACCATACACAACTGAAAGACAGCAACACTTTCCAGAGAGATTGATGGTTACCTGCCCGTGGATAGCCTGGTCGGTGATGTCCATCGATTCAAATCTTATAAAGTCCGGGTTCCACCCAACCCATATCCGTCCCTTAGGAGAGTACTCATAATTTGCGACCTATTTCCAACCAGTAAGCAAAGACGAGGACAAAGAATCGAAATCCACTTCAGAGACTTTCGTCTCAACAAGACCAACAAAAGAAAGATTATATTTGGAAACTAACTTTCTAACTTCCGCCCGCTTTAACGGGTCGTGAAGGCCCCTAATGTTCCATATTCCTATATACATGAAGAAAGAGGGAAGGTCACTTACCTCGTTTAGAGGCCTTTTTCTTTGCCGGCACGGACTTGGGATCCAAGGATGGGGCCAGGTCGGGGCGAAGTAACAACAGCTTATCCTGGATAGTAACTAAATCAGTCGCAGGAGAGGATGTTGGGGATGGGCACCCAACCGAAAGAAGGTCCTCATCTTCAATTCCAGCGTGCACACTAGAAATTTCATCAGGGCATTCCGCTTGCTCATTTATGGCAGCCTGTTTCGGTCTTACTACCGAGGAACCTGTACGTGTAATGGAAGGAGCAAGGGGGATACCAACCGGCTTTCGGGGCATTGGAGGCGGGCTCGATTTCTGGGCAGTCCTTTTCAATTTCAGCGAGCCATCTTTAGAAAGCTGGGCCAGGCTGGAGGAGGCCGCCTCTTTCGGGATCTTCTTCTTCTTAGTCATGACCTGTTGCCACGATGAGTCCACAGCAGGAGTCGGAAGAAGAGATTGGGAGTGAAGGTCCTTCTCCTGGTGGGGAGGACAATCGGAGGCAGCAGGCGCAACTCTAGGTGAGTGAGTGGCCAGCAGTGTGTCTAGAGGAGGCCGGGCGCTCGTCCGTCTCCGCACCAGCAAATCAGCGAGGCCTAGTCAAGGGCCCTTCTTTTTCCAAACTTCTTCCAATGGTACAAAGTCCAATTAGAATCGCTTTCTTAGGTCTACATAAAGGGGTTTCCCAACATAGCTCGTGGACACCCAAGGGAGATGATATTTCAAATGGATATATTTATTCCCCCCCCAAATAATAAGAGCCTTTCTTGAAAGTTGGTTAGTGCATGTATAAAGGTAAGTTTCATGACTTTTTCATTTCTCATCACCTTACATATTAATTCACTATACACATTAGAGCTTGCATCAACCTCCCATTCGACATAATAGCCAACCCTTAACAATACCTATTGAATTAACGATAATTAACTTCTGAAATTGAAAGGATGTCTAATTCTATCCATAATTTCTTTAAGTTTTAATCTTCATGACAAATAGAACATCAAGTTCTTTTTGAGCAACTAAGGCTCTTAGATTTTGGAATGTCAATGGTGTGCCCAACCCTTAACAATTCCAACATAAAAATTTCATTTATATCTCAATTTTTTATTAGAACTAGCCACCAACACCCATTCTTCTGCACCTTCCACAACTTGAGTGGGAGTTTCAAGCAACAGGGTGTTATCAAAAGCACTAGCTATTGTTCATTGTGTTTCGTAAGGAGTATACCTTCTCACCCTCTTAATAGTAGGACATCAATACCCTTTCTTACACTTTTCATTATGATTAACTTACAGAAGAATATCCTTGTCCAAAAAAAAAAAAACTTACAGAAGAATATCACCTCCCTAAGAGGTCAAGTAATTATCATTTACAAGTCAAATGCAACATTACAAGATGTTATTTAACCTTATGTAATCATCTTAGGTATTGTTTTGCATCACATATGAGTATTAATGAAGTAGTATCCTTTCACTGTTTAAATTGTATTGTCTGCTCGAAAATTACAACCATCAAAGCCTTATAATGGACAAGATATAATCAAATTAATGTAGAAAAAGCAAGCCGCCATAATTGTCAAAATATATAGCATCATACAATAAGTACATAAGACAAAATCTCAGCCATTTATATCACAATTAGCATAATTACATATTAGAGAATATCGAATATGATGCATTATATCATATTCAGATGTCCCCAATTTAATTTATACACTAAGTTGTAATTGGTGTCGAGCCCTAAAATCCTTATGCTTATAATAATTTATCAAAATCTGCAAGTATGATAACCCCTTATTATTCACAAGCTCCAAGTACAAGAAGAACCAAAATAAAATATGAAGAAAACATGACATTATATTGATTCAAACTATGGAAATTGCCTTGCCTAAAACTTAAAAAATTCAAATATCATTATCAACTCAAGAGCATGGTATCAGTAGTCTCCTCAACATCATAATCCCGTCAATCACCCGATCTAACAAAAACCATCATTCACCATAGGAAACTAATTAAACGAGGCAATGATATCCCGAGGATACGAGGTGTAACCATCATAATAGACACATATATTACAAGTGATGAACTAAACAAAGCTTCAAGAGTATAGGATGTGTTTTGTTTAGCATTTAAAATGGACTTTGAGGCTGTAAAGTCTCTTGGCCAAATGCAAATAGCTTTTGGGTACTTTTGTTACTTACTTTAGTGTGACCCAATTGCATTTCCAAGGCTCTCCAAAGGACTTCAGCTGAATACAAGGTTACAAGTATCTTAAGAAGTTGCATTTTTGGAATGTTGAGCCTTGGTTTAATGAAAATTTCCCATTTTACCCTCAATTATCAAGTATGCTTCCATTTTTACCCCTTTTAAAACAAACCCTAAATATATTCACTCCTCTCTCTTTCGTGTCTCCTCTCTTTCACTCTCAACACATTGTTCTCACCTCTTCACTCTCAATGGCATCTCACTTCGCCTCTTCCCTCTCGATGTCGCTCGCCTCTCTTCCCTCACGCCCTCTCTCAACACCACTTGCCACTTCGCCTTTCTTCCCCAAGGTTGCTCTCAATGCCACTTGCCTCTCTTCCTTAAAGATGTATTGGTTTTTACGATTTTCAAATAACTTCATGTTAAGTGTGAATGTTTTTATGATGTCAATTTGATTTGTGCTTTGTTAGATGGTCTTGATTCGGATGCACTTCAATTTTTGGATAACCCTAGGATTGCAATTACTTATGTGTTGTGTTAATTTTTAGTTTTTATTTTTCAATAACCCTAGAACTTCAATTGATGGATGGTCTTGATTAGGTTTTTATTTCTAGTTTATGCTATGCCAATTTCTAGATGACCCTAAGAGACTTGCTCTAATTCTTTGTTTTAGTGTTGTGCCAATTACTAGTCTTGTTGGGCCAATTTCGTGTCTTCACTTCATTTTCTTGCTTTGCTCTAGGTCTTTTCTTACTTTAGTTCTTTGATTCTTCAATTTTTGGTTCATGTTATACCAATCACTTTATTTCATGTTGTGTTAAAACATTTTGTGAGTTTTAAAGAGAATCACAAAATACTTAATTGGATGTTTTTGAGCTTTACTTTGGAGAGAATCACAAAACACTTAACTATACATAAGTTTTAGAGAGAATCACAAAACATAAGTGATTGGCACGGTAGGAAATGTTTTCATGCTTTGCGTTGGATTGTTAGCAATTTGCAATTATTTCATTAAGTCTCATAAAATAATAACCTCAATTTTACGCTAATCGGTTGATATAACCTCATATGATAACCAATAGAAATAAGCAAAGCCTCTTTTGAACTTAAGAATCACTTTTATAATCTCATTTTAACAATCACGTTGACACCAAAGCTTCATCTCAAATGAAGCCATTTAAGTCCCATAAAGTAAACCAATCTCTACTTGTCCGATTCTATTTCGTCCATTCTATTTGTCTCTATGCTTGTGATAATATCATATTGTTTTTTCCATGCTGTTTTGATTTTTTAGTCACTTGTAATTTACTCATCAATTTTATTTTATTTTTCATGTTCATATTACTAGAATATAGCAAGCTCATTGAAAGAAAAGTCATATTAAACAGTCGAAGATGTAGAACATTTTATGAGTTGTGCTTTAAACAAATTGAAACAGCCAACCGTCCTACAACCAATAAGAAGGATGGATAGGTAGTCATAATTGATAAGTTCGAGTAGTTGAGGGGCAAAAAGTATGATAAAACTCAAATGAATTGTAAATGAAATAATCTTAAAGAAAAATGGAACAGATGGAGGCCATTGGTTTTAAGTAAAACAAGACTATGATGAGATTCAAAGAGGAAAATCATTAATGCGAGTGATGAACAGTGGGAGAGTAAAATTTAGGAACTTCTTCCTTTACTTTTTGTTAAATTCATCTTCAATTATACAACTTACTCAAATGTTCTATTATAAAAGGCCAATCCTAAGATAAAGGATTTTGGACAAAAAGCATACCTTCTGATCTTAAAGTATTGTTAGATAGAATGTTCAAGAATACAATTATTACTAGAGATGTCACATGGAATCCTACACAATGATTATGTATTGATGAGAATGTTGAGGCCACATAACTTGATACCTTTTATGGTGCAAGATCTAATTATGAGAATATGGAGAGTCATGTGAGTGAAAATATTAATGAACCAATTCAAACTCAGACCCACAAAGAAGCAGCGTAGGAAGAAAGAAAAGAGAATGACCTCAACACAATTGCTTCGAAATCACTACTATTGAAAGTAGAAGCGGTACTACTATTACATCTCAAGCAAATGAAGGATATGATCCTTATAAGGACCTTGTACTTATGTTGGATATCATATCTGAGATTGTGAAAGATGAAAAGGTGTACAATTTTACAATCAAACATTTTAAGGAAAAAACAGACAATAGGCAAGTATTCATGAGCTTAAATAGTGATTCACTAAGCGTCAACTATCTCAAGCTAAAATGGAAGAGCTTAGTCATAGCTATTTTGTTTTCATTTGAGGTCATAAAGTATTGTTAGATAGAATGTAAATAGAATATTCTTGAACATTCTATCTAACAATACTTTAAGATCATAAGGTATGACAAAAAGCATACCTTCTGATACTTTAATTGAACTCTTTAGTATGTGAACTCTTTATTAATATTTTAATGTAAGAATTTTTTCTAGTTGATATCATGTATATGTGGTTGAGTTATATGATGGCTGATATTATTATTATTTCTCTTGATGGATGATTAAGATTGTTCCTAGTTTCTCTTACTCAAATTCTATATTTTGTTATGTTAGGCAATTATGGATGACTATGGAAATGAGGAAAATTAAATATAGGATTTTCTCTCAATCATTCAAGCTTTAATTACTTATCAGGCAACATACATTTACAAACAACCTTCCATGACCTCATCATAAATAGGGTATGCACATTTAAAAGAGTTGATGGGCAAATATGCTATAATCTAATAAGGTGGTATAATATCTTTAGAATGCATAGGTTGCATTTATTTATATAATGCATAACCTAGTAATAGGGAGAAGAACAGCAGGTGTGTCACAACTTTTATAAAACGCTCACTTGAGTGCCAAAACTTTTTTTCACTCACTAGAGAGCCAAATCAGAGTAAAATTGATCACTTGAGAACCAACTCTGACAACCTACGTGGATTTTTTAAAAAAATTTATTAATTTTTTTTGAATTTTTCACTTTTCTTTTCTTTTTTTTTAAGGCCAACGAGGGTCACCGACGACCCTCATTCAGATTGGGCGAGGCTGTTACAGCCTCACTAACTAGGGGCGAGGTCGCGAATGACTAGATCTAGGCGAGGCGGCCTCGCCAGCTACACTAGGCAAAGGCCGCCTTGCCTTCGGCCGCAAAGCCCTCACCAGATTTAGGCGATCATGGGTGACACTACCTCACCTAGATTTGGCGATTCGCGACCTCACCCCTAGCCAACAAGGGTGAGGGTTTCATGATTGGCAAAGGTCACCAGTGACCCTTGTTAGCCCTAAATATATATATAAATAAATAAACAAGAAAATAAAAAATAAACAAGAAAATAAAAAGAAAATTTTAAAAATTAAAAATTAAAAAGTATTTAAAAGATATTAAAAAATTCTCCACATTGGGTTTTCTAACTAGACAAATCGCCGATGGTACTCAAGTGATCAATTTTTCAAATTTGTGCCACTCAAATGAGAAAAAAAAAAAAAATTGGGCTCTCAAGTGAGTGCCATACAAAAGTTAAGACACTTTACTATTCTTACCTCGCTAGTAACACGCTATGGTCTTAAAAGATCTAGGAAATGTTACAAAAATGGTTGGTATGTTTCATTATTTAATAAGACATGGTATAGATAATAGATTAGCACAAAAGCACTTTTGGCACTTTAGGAAAACCATAAGTAGGTGCGTTAGCTTTTAGTTAAAGTATATGATGTGGGAAGAAATTTGATCCAACCAATATCTCGAGAATATATGGAAGTTCAAGATAAGATCAAGAAAGATCGATAGTTTTATTCATATTTTAAGGTATGTTACGATGTACAAAAAGATTTTAAAAAAAAAATTAAGTGTAAATCAACTAATAGTTGTGTTATTTGATTTAGGATTGCATTGAGTTATGAATGGTACATATATCCCAGCAGTGGTACCTACATATCATAAAATTTATCATCTTGTTCAAAAAGGAATGACCACTCAAAATGTATTGGCCATATATAATTAAACATGAATTTTGTCTATGTTTATGCCGGTTAGGAGGGACAAACTCATTATATTCGTATTTTCTACAACACCATTGGAAGACGTGGTGCACAATTTCCCAATCCTCCTCCAGGTTCATTAATTGATTGTTTATATGCATCCGCATGTATTTTTGTGGCATATGTTGATTAAAGTTACATTATATTTATGTAGGTAAATATTATTTAGTAGATGTTGGATATCATAATCACGCGAATTATTTGGGACATATAAAGAAGTTTGATATTATTTGCCAATGTTTCTATAAGATTCTCCACTTATAGGATATAGAGAATTATTCAGCCGTGCCCACTCCTCACCACACTTAGAAATTGAGCAAGCATTTGGCATCTTAAAAAAGAAATGGAAGATTCTAATTGATATGCAAAGTATTCCATATGAAAAACAAGTGCAAATCATTAAAACAACAATGGCTTTGCACAATTATATACAAAGAAATGCCATGATTGATATAGATTTTGAAATAACGGATTTGGATCCCAAATATAGATATTCAATTGACAATGATGCTGTAAATGAGGGGATAAGTATTTCAAATGATAAACCATCTCCTACATGCCAAGTTTAAGTGATGAAATAACTATTAGTTTAAGAAATAGTTGAGGAGGTTTGTAATATTTAATGATAACATTTTTCTTTCATCAAGTTACTTGCGATCATGTTTATTATAATGAATTTACTCTCTTTTTAATTAACAAGATCTAGTTTTTTTTTTTTTGTCGAAATTAAGAAGATCTAGTTTGAAGTGATTTTTTATTTATAAATTTGTTGACATAGTTTTTTTTTACATTACTTTCAATGCAAAAAATAAAAGTTAAAGTCATTTTTTTTTTTTCCAATTTTAAACAAATTAGAAAAACTTAAATTGATCACATCAAATGACTTTCCATATATGTGTTTGGCAAATAGCATTTCCCCTAAAGTTCCCAAGGCAATTTTTAATTATAGTTTACCAAACAGTATTTGTATTTCCCAAACACCTTTAGGCTAAAAGCCTCTCCAAAGGCTTTCTCCAAATGTTGAGCTAAACATGCCCATTAATGTGGAGTAAGATCCATATGCATATCAATTGGTCAAAAGTTTCACATTTTTAAGATTAGCAAATTTAATGGCTCAATTTTCTTTGCTTCCAATACCTTTGAACAACAAATATAGAATTCCAAAAACAAATATTAAGATTAAAGGGTAGACTTGTCCAATTGGTCATAAACCTTTTAATTTTGTCAATTTTGTCCTAAAGATCGGTGCAAAATTTTAATATAATCCTTCCAGTCAATGTTCGTCGTAAATCACTAATGTAGCGATGTACTACATAAGACAGTCGAAGATAACTAGACTGTTGTGTTAGCGGTTTCTAGCAAAAATTGACCAAAAGGATTATATTGAAATTTTTGCGTACAAGTTTAGGACTAAATTGGTAAACTTGAAAAAATTTAGAATGAATTGATATCTATACAATAGGTTTAGAGGATGTATTGGGTAATTTTCCTTGATTTAAAGCATGTATGGGATACTCAAATAAGAAAAAACATCTAACTTAAATAACTTTTGGAGAACTCCAATATAAGATCTAGCAAACACTTTATACTCTGAATAATATGGACGTAGTATGGCTCTAATACCACTAATGTAAGCAAAATATTAGTTACTCATATATACTCGGTGGAGTACACATACTTCCAGCCATAAATGTCCAATAGTAAGCTTTAGCTGATGCACAGATAATCCACTTCATAGACCTCTTCAATCATAGAATGCATGACCACACGAGCAACGCCTAATGTGATATTTGGCGACTTTCAATCTATGTTTTATGGAACTCCAAAAGAGCCTTAGAGCAAAGGCAATCTTTACTTCTAAGTACAAGAGCCTCAGCCAAAAATGAACCGCATAGCAAGGGAGGCGAACACCGCACAACTGCATCCACGACGAATTCATCTCTGCATTCTTCCCCGGCAACCCGTAAGCTTGGAAAGTCAGCGCCCTCTTTGGCCTCTGGCAACTACTATACCATGCCAAACTCCTCTCAATTCGAGCCAAACGAAACAACTGAATTATGAAATCCAACGCGGATGCTCATGGAAGCCGGTCATCATTAGTGTGGCAACAGTGCCGCAAGATCCTGTAATCATCGGTTCACAGATCATGCTCGACTCCACAAAGGATCCCTAAATAAGGAACACCGAGAGACCTAGGGTTTGGGATCTCTATAGACTCTCCGGTCGATAGGTTCCACAGGAGAATGATTTGGTCGGCCTCTAAACGGACCAACCCATCACAGGACCCGACGATCTCGATATGATACCTCGAAGCCTCAGGGTCTAACAGATGGAATCGGAGGTGGGTGACCGATGTACCTTCTTTAGTAATGTCGGGTGATTCGAGCACTTCACTGTCCACGAACTGAGGCGGATTGGTGGTCATGAGGACTTTGAAGGAAGGGGAAGCCAGATTCCTATGGAGGTGGACCTTGGTGAAATGGGGGCTCGAGATCAACGAACACCAACGCATACAGACGCACCTGAAGGGATCAGAGACCTCGCTGGAAGCCTCGAGACGATGTTGATCTCCACGTCTTTGCTGAGAGAGTGCATGGCTCTCTTCACTCCGAATGTCCACTCCTCTTTTCTATATATTGAAGTAACAAATCACATAGCTAAAAAAATCTGGTCATGGTGCGGAATCTTCATCGAATCTATATGGGGATAACGCATGCATAAGTCAATCATTCAAAGATTTTTTTCTTGATGTATTTTTCACTCAATTTCTATATAGATATAAACTTTTAACTTCCGCCATATGAATCTCTCTATTTATGCTATTATGCTGTACAAGATATCAATCGAAGTTGTGTGCTTCATTGACTCAATTATATATTTATCTTCAAGGTATCAAAGCTACGCAAAGATACACTCATTCTTGTTGATAAAAAAAAATTGATACAACATGCCATCTCCTTTAAACTCAAAATTTCCCTTTCCTCCAAACATCAAAACATCAAAGTGTCAAACTTTGTTACATTGAAACTCGATGAAAGTCGGGATTTACTTTAGGAGGCATAGTTTATTTTTCTGATTGAAAGTCAAGACTTACTTTGGCTTCCTTACTGGAGAGATGATCCTACCACCTGGGACATCAAAAAATCCAGCCTAAGACAATAATCCAGACTACACATCATTGCTATTACTGATCGCCTCGTAAAATCTTGGATCATGGGCACACTCTCTAAGGAGGTTCTCAGACATACCGTTGGTCTTCAAATAGCAAAACAATTATGGAAAGCTCTCACCGATCATTTCCAGCAAAGCTTGGTAACTCGTGAACATGACCTCTTTGGACAACTTCAACACATCAAGATAGAAAATACGTCTTTATCTATTTATCCCGTGACCTTAAATCTATTTGCGATCAATTGCGTTTCCCTGGTAAACTTGTCCTGGATGCTAACAAAGTGTACGGATTACCTAAACAACTTAATGATAGCTACGAGTCTATGCTGAGGCCTCCTCTTCTTCCCCATCCCCGAGCTACAAAACAGGCCAACTATAACTGTGCGGATTTTTTGCTATTTGATCTATTATTTTGATACCGTATCCAATAAAAGTACGTAATTACGTAGAAAAGGCGCTCGATGCAACTCATTTCAAATAGTTTTTTCTGAAAATTTGCCAAATGACACTGCAAGTCTGCCGTACATAACCCCATGCGGAATGTGATCGGGCTTAGGATGGCTTAGGATGTAATCGGCCCATGCTATAAGAGCATTAGAAAATTAGCTAACAATTTGTGGTGGATCCGATCAGACATTTTCGAGTCAATAAACGTGTTCAAGTCATAAAAATTAAAAAATGGTCGCCAAATTTGCTGCCACCTAACTGAATACTTTTTGGTTAGTGAATTGCTTAAAAGTGATCGAGAAGAGCTGGAAATAGATATGAAAACTGATATCCTCGACCAAACTAATGCGAAATGCCCAGAAAAGAGTAATTCATTAATTCATTAATTTCCAGGAAAGTGAGAAATAGGGCACAAGGGGCGCAGAATTTCATTTTCATCTAGCAATTGAGTTTGATCTTAGTCAAGTGTTTCATCTGTTGCCAGAGTGAGAACACGCTTTTTTCACACATTGTGTTCACATATGGAGTTAGGTGTTGAATTCCTCTTCACTTTTCACACTCTTCACCTAGCAATTGAGTTCGATCTTTCAGGAGTTAGGTGCTGAATTCGTAATCACTTCTTTCCTGTTGCTAGGAATTAATGGAACACTTGAAAGGCCTCTTCGAAATGGTCACTGGCTGCACGAGCCTGGTCCAGACGGCCAATTCCTACGCACGCCTCGACAGGAAGATGCGGACCCTTGAGAGGAGACTAGAGACGTTGGTGAGCCGGGAGGCCGACGTGAATCGGACACTTGAGCACGAAGAGTCCTTGCTGGGGAAGATAAGGAAGAGGGAGGTCGAGAACTGGCTGGAGAACGTGGGGAGGCTCAAGCTCGACGTGGGCAAGATGGAGCGGGAATTCGCTGAGGGGAGCATGCTGTCGCGCCTGCGGATCGTGAGCTGCGTGGACGAGCTCGCCAGCGAGGTGGACCGGTTCTACGAGCAAGGGAAGTTTGCTGAAGGTCTCTCGTTGGATGCGGAAGTGGAACGGGTCGGAGCTTCTAACCAAATGCCGCCACTGAATGAACTATTCGGTCGATTCTTTCAAGTGAATCTGAGCAAGATTTGGGACTACTTGATGGACAGGGCGCTGCAGCAGAAATTTCTCATGGCCGTGTTGGTTCTGATCTATAGCGAACATTGTCGGCAGCAAATGTGGAGTCGGCATTAGATGGCACGGCATCGCTACGGATAGGATGTTGTTTGCGCAATCCGTAGTGCTTGTAAACCTCCGATCAGATCGAAGTTTCTTGGAATGAAAGGTCGTGTTCTTTCAAGGTCAACGCCCTGTACTTCAGTAGCATAAACATCTTTACTTTAGCCCCTGCCTTCTCAATGGCAAATACCTCTCGAGTTTTGTTTTGGTTTTCTTTTTATCGCAAAAGGCATAGCTTTCAGTAAATCGAAACTTAAGCATACGGGGGGGCTCGAAGTCAAAACATAGCAGAGACCAAAGAGAATGGGGAGGCTTAGTAAGCCAATTCGGGCAAAGAAAGTCAATCCAGTGGGCTTTCGCCACCCAATCCGTAGCCTCATTAGCACGCTTAAGACAAAAGGCTAGAGACACTCCCTGCAAATGGGCCAAATGCTCCTCATGGTCCATAAGCATCTCGACGTACCCCTGCTATAAATCCATGCTACCAAATGGACTCTAAATCGCTACGTTTGCATTTCCTATAAACTAAGTTCGCTCACTTTTAACCTTTATATTTCAAATATTAACACCTAAATTTCTGTACATAAACCCTTGATTACTACGTTTTTCCTTCCGGTATGCTAACATTTAGATATTTTTCCAGGAAGGAGAGAGAGAAAAGCGCTCATAGCCATTGTTTCTATGGAAGGGGAATGCAAAAAGTGATTTAGAGTCCATTTGGTATAGCCGTAGACCATGGCTGAAGTCTATTGTGCTGTAATAACTATCTTATAAAATGCTATTAGATAAATGTTTGGTAATAACTTTGGAAGTATTGCGGCTATTGAGAACCTTTTAAAAGCTGCAGCAACTTTTTTCACAATTGAAACTATAGCGGAAAACCTGCATCAAAGAGCCTCTTACATGAGAACCGTATATTTGTCATCTATAATCTTATCGTTCAAACCTCATTCTTTTTGGAATGTAAAATTGGTAATCCACGCAATTTGTTTTGCGGAAAACAAATCACCTGCAATTTGTTTCGTTTAAAAATGTTATCATCTTTTGGGCTGGGCCAACCCAGTCTGAGAGTTCTTCAAAGGGGTCCATAAGTGAAGCTCAAAACAAATGGGCTGTTTGGGATTCTAAGCTGGGTCGGATTCGTATAAAATTTTCACAATCTAAATTACATGATGGTTAGATTTAGCCCACATCAATGAAAAGAATGCATAAGAGTAGGATTTTGACTTTGAATTGAGTTTGCCAAACCAACCCGAGAAGGCCATATACGAAACTGTCTGCCGATTGATGAGTTACAAACATAGACACTATCCTTGTGTAAAATTAGTGAAATCTGCATGTTGGTGACTTCTGTAAGTTGTAATCCACCAATTAGAGCCTTATTTAGAATGAAATCCTTTTCAACAAGGAATGGAGGAAAACATTACCATTTCATGAAAAGCAGCGAACTTCTGAAAGTCAAGCAATAATACAGAATGAAATTCGCCCTAGGGTTTGCTACTTGTCCTCGTTGTCCTTTTCTTAATGCAAGATCGCGAGACTTAGTGAAATTGCGGGCTAGTGTTTTGAAAGTATGTTGGTAATTATTCCTTTTATCGTATCTTGATTTCGACATCGTAAGTCCTTATGCTCCAATCTTCCTTCCCTATCTTCAGTTTGTTCTTTAAAAATTTAACCAAGGATGCTCCCACAACTGACAGTTAAGTGTCAACCTCTTCAACCACCTTCGAATCTTCAATTGGGCAGATTTGCTTGGAGGATTACTGACGTAGAAAAATAGAAACACAATCAACAAAGCTTGGAGAATTCCTGACGTAGGACTTTGTTTCCTTGCATGTAATTTTTCGAATTTCTTTACGTTAAATCCCCATCAACCTTTCCAATGCATTGCATCTGAAACGCCTGCGACCCCTTAAGTAATTATAAAATATCTCGAATTCTTGCATCGCTCTTTTGCAGACATCATTTTCCGTTGAAAGATGCGTGCAAAGAGAGCCGCAGCTGGTTTTTGCAGGTGTAGTTCATTGATCGGATGCATAGAAAAACTTTCATCACAGAACAAAGAGCTGGTCTGGTAAATACCTTTCTGAATATTTTGAGATTTTACGACACGTTGAACATACTAAACGACAGTCATTCAATTTCAACCATATTAATTACAATTTCCGAGAGAACCGAACCATCTTTACTTTTTTATTGATTTAACAAGAACACTTTATAAAAATTGTGTGGTATTTGCATTCACAATAGTATACGAGTTTTATTCTATGTAATGTATGCGTAGCACCGATCAGATATCATAAATGATTGAAGCGCTTTGCGCATGTTCGCCCGTCGCAATCTAGAAGGGTACCAAAAGAAGACAACAACTATGACTTCCAGGGGTTTTTCTAATTTCCCATTGGATTAGCATTACAACGACGAAACGAGCCGTGTCTCTTAGTCAAGAAAACCCTTCCTTAGATGTGATTTGTGCTGTAGCTTTATGTCTTGCTTTGAAGGGGACGTGTGCGACACTGCAAAGATCACACGCATCCCCCCCTTCAATTATTGCGAAAAGATTCTGGACGCTGCAACTAAAAATTTCAAGGGAAATCCTCATCTGACATTGACTAAATTTTAATCATTTTAAGAAGATGGCAGATAACATACAAGGGAGATTAACCCAGATCTGCAAATTTTCCTGCCATAAGTCATACCTACTGGAGATGCTTGCTTGACGAAGGGACCAGCTTTGACACTTGTCCTAAGTATGTATCTCCTCCAATCCCCTCCCCCTCAACATGGTTTTAATTTCCTTAAAATAGGCATTAAGCTTCCTTCATCATCTACCAATCATTGACCAGATTATTTGCATCAAATGTGCAGATTCCTACCTGCCTGTCCTTATCTTGTAATAATGCTGCTCGTTCTGATTCGCTGCTTACCTAAACAAGTATTTTAAAACCCTAATTGTCCAGTTCTTTTTTGTATGTGTTCATCTGCAATTTTATGACAAATTGCCGGATGATGTGTGCATGGTGCACCTCCTTTCCAAGAAATTAACCTCTAACTGCATCATTTGTTGAAGATGATTTGAAATGAAGAATGATGATTCTCTGTGCTCTTAGTTTAGCCACAAAAAAAAAAAGGTTGGAACCGGTGGTAGATGCAGAAATCTCATTTAGGGAGCAAGATAAAAGAAATGCAATACCTAAAATACAGTAGGAAAGGATTTAGAAAATATTAATTTCATAAAGTACAGTATAGTTGGAAGGTCACAACTAACAGGGAATCTTCTTGTTTCGACCTCATTTTGTTTTAATAGAGAAATTTATTTAGAAATCACATTGCATGTTACCGTTACTTTTGAGGGATCAATTGAATAGGATTTTGCATGAAAATTTCTTAATGTATCTTTTGTTTTTCAATGGTACCCAATTTCATACTAAGCAATATTTAGAAATCTATGTATAAATTTTTCGCTAAAATGCATACAAATTTCTATTTATTGTATTTTGGTGGATTCATTTCAAAGAGTTGTAATTGTATAGTAAGAGGGTGGTTCCTTACTTAAAGTATTTGAGGACACACATGTGCGAGTGCGCATATATATATATAGAGAGAGAGAAGTATTTGAGGACACACATGTGCGAGTGCGCATATATATATATAGAGAGAGAGAGAGAGAGAGAGAGAAGTTGAGTTTGCTTCTCTCCAGGTTGGTTCAAATTTTGTCTATAACACTTCAAAAATAAAGTCTCCAATGTGCTTAGTCGATGTGGAAGAATGCCGCCTTAAGATCAATTGGTTAGACATATAAGTTGGCTCGGATACCACTTGATTCTATAATCCCAACAAAAAATAAAAAAATTCCAAAAGCTTAGTTCTCTTTAATCGAATCCCTTTTGTATTTTAAAAAAAAAAAGGACGATGAGTAGAAGGAAATAATAAGAAAAAGAAAGCATTCTAGCCTGTCGAAAGAAAATAATTGCACTGAACTGTTGTGACTTGATTACGAAAGATACTAAAATTATATATTCATGTGCATGTCCTTGTCTTCCCCTCTTAACCACAATTTTTTCCGGTGAAAGCAAATTTGATTATTCTTATTAAAGATATATCGGCACGGTACGGGAAATTAATAAATACCCAAAAATCAAAGCGTAAGTTATGAGGAAAGCCATTATTGTATTCTTCCATGTATACACTTGTGAGCTGCACCCGTTTTGGCGGTTTCCCTGAACGTCATCGCCAAGCATCGATAACATCTCTTTTTCTTGATCCACTAATAAAATGAAATAAATTAATTGTCCTCTGCCTATAATTATAAAATGATATAAAAAAGAAAATCTCAACTTGGTTTAAAAATTATTCTATTAGATGAAATGTACACCGTGTGCGTGGTCGAATAGAAGTCTGAGAAAAAATCCGACGCATCTTTACGGGTCATTAACTTTTTTTTCCCTATTTTTAATTCCTGCTTTTTTTTTCACAAAATTTAAATGGACCATGGTGGCGCAGAAATAATTATGAGTTGCTTCAGGCTACTTGGTCGACTACAAGAAGAACATATAATTTCTTTTTCTTTATATTTATTTGTTTGTTTATCTTTTAAAAAAGAATATTGCAACTGGGAAAATCTAACGCCCGCTAGAAGACAAAGCTGCTGATTTGTCAGTTCTTACTCCTTCAACGAATAAGAAAAATATAGGAATATAAAAACCAATTAATTTCTGACAGGCACAGCAATTTCGAATTTTCAATGGCTATATATCCACACCTGGATTAATTGACCAAATAAGTATTCTTATTATATAGTTGAATGTGGTGAGAAGCAACAGAGCCCGAAAGCTTCAGAAGAGATAAAGCAAACTCCACGTCATTGACAATAAGACAATCTGAGTTTAGGGGTATATTGCCGATCTGGATAGTAGGTTATTTATTTATTTTTTATTTTTTTTTATTGTGGAGGTGGAGTGTAAGGGACAATCGCGTAATCCTGGAATCATGAGAAATTATTTTTGGAAAATTAATTTTTTAATCTTGTGTCGTTTGCAACTAGCACATCTCTGTTTAGACATTACTTCAGTCGAACAAAAATTCGAGGAACCTTAGCGACAATCGCACCCTAATGATCTCCAGAGGTTTCGGAAATCTTCTTTCTCGATTCACCTTGCATCAAAAATACTTATCTAAAAGGAGTAATTTTGTTGAATACATGACTATATCCATGATAATTCATCCGATCACTTTCTAGGAACTCAGAAACAAACGAAGATATTTTTCAAAGCACTACACAAAATCCACCAGATACTGAAAAACATGATAGCTTTGGTGTGGTACAAGAGGAAAAAATAACAATTAGAGAATATAATAATTATTATTTTTTAAATTGCTCTAAGAGCACGATGCCTTCTGTGGAATATATGCCGAAGCCAGTGACCCAAAAATGTCCCAGAATGGGAGGCCATGTTCTGGTCCTGTGTTCTGGAAGAGCCCAGTGCCGTCAAAGGCACGCTAAAAGCTATACATTGATGAGGGGCATCTCTCTTCCATAATTCCAAGTTCATATTTTAAAACCAACCTCACAAGTTTCAGATACTTAGATAGAATCGGCCGATTTAGGGGATTCGATTAAGACTAGTTCCTGAATTTTCAAACTAGGAACAAGGCAGACCCCTTTGAGAACCGAGCTCAAAAATGGCCGAGTAAGGCCATCATGGGCCAGTTCTTGGGTTGAACTGGTTTCTTTTGACCGGCTGGGTAAGGTCGATTATGGCTAGTTCGCGGCTAGTTCCCGAGATTGAACTGGCCGGTTGCTTGCCCCTACGAGTGATATCATCAGCATATATATATATATTCAAAAATCTGTCTTTGATCCAGCAACATTTGCTTCAGAATTTTAGGACCTCCCATTAGGGTTCTGAATTCTACCATTTATTGAGGAGCTCAGCTCCATTCATGAGAAGGTGAGTGATTCATTTTTAATTTGCTCTGCGCTTCGAGTGATGTTGATTCCTTTGCTAAATATGGCAAATGCAAGCTGTCCCACTATTAATTTTTAGGTTTGGATTTTGTGCCATAGGGGAAAATAAAGTTAAAAATAATAGTAAACCTCACAAAAAATCAAATAGAAGCATAATTCACGATGACATTGACACAGTACAATCCCCAGCTTCATTCAATTTTTCATATGAATTCAGAGCTGCCCTACATGATTTAATTGCCAAAACAGCAGAGCAGAGAGGCATTCAAGAGAGAAAAAATCCACAATTACTTTTGATTAAGGTTGCCAACAATTGAAATCTCTCTTCTTCTTCTTTTTTAGATTACTTTACTTAAAAAATGTTTCTTGGGCCACTTTGGTAATTTCTTATTCTTGTGCGGGTCAAGGTGCAAAAATCAATGTACCAAATTTTGTCCATTTTTTTTTCAAAATTGACAGAAAAAGGTTTTACCTTTTTTTTTTTGCCATATTGTTCTTATGTGGGAGAAGAGACATTTTAAAAATCAACCGAAACACAAATTAATTTTTTTTTTGTTTTTTCTCGCCCTCCATCATTCAGTCATAACCTTATTTTGGCATTTCGTATCTGCCCGCGGCCTCAGAAAACAAATTGAAGGATCGGGTCAACCCCAAAAGGGAACACCAAAAGTGGTTAAATTAATATAAAATATGGTGCAAAACCTTTTTCTTTTTTTTTTTTTTTTTTTTCATTTTGGCCCTTAATTTTGTCAAGGACAACTCACAAGTCAAGCAGCAGATCGGCCCAATTCCATGAAATCAAAATCCAAACCATAAATGAGCATCCAAGGAGCTGTCTTTCTTTATTATGTAATTTAGGTTTTATTGGAGAAGGTTCTTTGGAGATGAGAATGGTCTACTACATGCTAATCAATGGGTCTTATGTGCTAAGCAAAATCCACAGAATTTATATTAGGAACATATTAAAAGTCTAATACGCAACATCGGTATGATTAGAATTAATCCCTATGTACATATATATTTGACTAAAAATATAGGTGACTTTCTAGAGAGAAAATGTAAAGGTTGATTTGTTCTCTGTTGGGCAAATCTTCTTATTTCTTCCATATGTTAAAATATATATATATATATATATATATATATATCTTATGACCCTAAGTATATAAATATATATATATATATATATATATAGAAAAAGAAAGAAATGGGAAGTGCGGTCCAAATTGGACCAGCTTGAAACCCTAACTCGCAGATCATGTCGTACAGGTAAAATGCTGGTGGAAAATTCAAGACAAGCATGTAAAAAGAAGGCCAATAAATAAGACATGGGAGGGTGCTCGCCTTCCCTCGGGCATACATGATCTCGAGGACATTTTTCGCTAACAAGAATAATTTATGTACCTCAAAAACAAAGCTTGAATGAATAGATTACTTTCCAAGACATCCTCGTGACGTGGTAAACATATTTACTTACGAGCACCTCTTACAATGAAAAAAATAATTAGATTAGGATGGTGTAATTAAGATTGTGATTTCGATGAGATGTGCGGATTATTTTCGCTCCCTAATGCCGAGTGGCAATTCTTGCGTGCTCCTTATAGGAGCTAACCTACCTACCTACCTATGGGGATCCTTGACTAAGGCCAATCTTGAGGCACGTCTTATTGTTAATTGAGTTATGGACGCCATGTCTGCATGTTCACTGTATTTTAGCTTCCTATGTGTGCATGTTTCACTATTGAGGACTTAGATCCATGTTTGCATGTTCACTATATTTCGAGAGTGTTTCTGAAAGAAAAAGTTGAATTCGGGGTTAGTTTCTGATATTGACATTTGTGAAAATAAAAAATTAAAAGTATCCGATGCCTACTACACCCATAAGTCTCAAAAGTACTATGACAAATTGGACCACACTACTCGTATTAGCTCAGTTTACACCCACCCCAAAAAAGAAAAACTCAATATTTTTTTCTTCACCCTTTGTTTACCTTTATAGGCTTTCGTCCAACTTTCGATCCACCTTTTTTCCTGCGGCCAATCGCTCCGGCTTAAATATTTAAAACCCATCAATAAATGGACAAATTAGAATAACCATTTCTTTTATAAAATTGGATACCATATTAAATCCTAGGTACCAGTGCAAATTAAGCAAGAAAGATGCAAAAGAGCTGGGAAACTTGTAGACACTGCACAAGAATCAATGACCCCTTTATGGTTATTGATTTCATTAACTCCAAGATTTAATTATTATATTTAACCTTATAAAAGTACAAACGACCCACCAATGCTTATTTTTTAAATTTTTTTCCCTTTTTTTTTCTCAACATTTGAGCGCTCCGGTTTCGTGCGGTCTAGGCAAAACTCAGTGAAAAAACCAAATTCACGCCTCACAAGAAATGAGAGAGAGAAAGTAGGTGGAGGGTTGCTTTCAGAAAGGGGTAATTATTATTGTCAAACTTTTGGGCAATTGGCTTTTATTATTTAGCTTTATGTCACAGGGACCCCAGAACTGGTCTTCATCCCCACCCTCCAAAACATTTTCAAAAAAATAAAATTCGAAATCCAGAATTTAAATTTAAAAAAAATGCAACGGAATAAAAATATGAAAAGGAGAGAAAGAGACCCCACAACGCCAAATAAGTCCTCATAGCTTTTGTAACCGACCCCATCCACTTTCACCATAAATAGGGATAATATCAATAAATTTAACAAATATTTTCCCACATAGCATGATGGATTTTACCCATAGTCCCCACAACAATCATTGTGCTACTTGTATCTTCTCCCTCTCTGTTTGATTTTAGGTGTAAGGAAATGTTTCACGGTTCGAGAGCAACTGGAATTTTTTAAATTTTATTTTTCAAACGAGATTGGAATAAAGCCAAAAGAGTTCGGATATTCCCTGAATTTTCGCAATTTGCATAGATTGGCAAATTAGGCCAAAAGGCAAAAAAATCAAGTTCCCGGCGTGCCCGACGTATGGTGGGGAAATTTGCAGCTTTTTTTCTTTTGAGAGCTTTATTTTTTTTTTTAATCTATTTACGGAAACGGCACGCCCAACCTCCTAAATTATTCTTGCCCATACAAAAAGAGAGAGAGAGAGAGGAGGAAAATGACGTGATAATCCCCCCAACGGAAACCCAAAAAGCATCGCCTCACGTCAAGACGTGGAAAAAACATAAAGCGCTACAGTTATTGCGTGACAGTTTCCCGCAAAGAATATACCGAAAATACGATGGTTTTCCTTTAATGGGGTCTTAGAGGAGAGGAAAAGAAAAAAAAAAAAACTTAATCATATGAAGCCATTCTCTCCCTAAACGTAGCCCCTTATATAACTGATTTCCCGGTAAAATCGCATTTATTTAGAAATTACCAAAGATTAGAATGGCACCTCGCAATTAATCATCCATATTTTCTTAATCGGGGAACAGAAATTAAAAGTAGGCCAATGCCATGATGCCGATTTTTTGGGCGCATTTTTGGGTTTCAAGTTAGAGACGATAATTCAATGCTAACGTGCATCCCAATGGAGGAAAAACAAGGGGGGTCGTAGCTCGAAATGAGGTAAAAATCCCTTAATTTGGAGGATTATCACTGCTCGCCCGTGAGATGGCGTATGGTCAAGGAGAACAAGAGGCCCCAAGCAAAAGGGAGGCCGATTTCCCAATGCGAATATTTAAAAAAAATGAAAGCAAAATTCGCGATTCCTTCCTTTTTTTTCCCCTTTTTTTTTCCCATTTTTTCAGCAGAAAAGAGGAAGGGGATGGGGGGGTTGGTTTTCACGAGACTCGCGAGCGAATCGGAGTGGGGAGGCAGAAAAGAGGCGTTCTCAATCGCTTCAAAAATTTCTTTTAATTAATTTCGAAAAGAGGTTTGGAAATAAAAACAAGAAAAGGGAATATCACGCAAATCTAATGCCCGCGCCCTCCTCACACGCTTATCGAAACGCCACGAGCCTTGTCCCTGCCGTCGTCACCACCACCACCAAACCCTCAACCGCTCCCTCATCCATTTTCAGAGCTGCTCAAACTCCAAGGCACGACCCCCGAACCCCCCATAATATATTATTATTATTCTCCCTTTATTTTACCGCTACAATACAAAATAAACGAAAAACCCATGATAAAAAAGTCGGGGGAAATCCTAAAATTTAATGTATTGGATTTGATAAACGCTGAGAAATTCGATGTTTGTGAAGAAAGATTCGGGGGGAGATGATAAAAAGCAGGGATGGCATGTGGTTTTACGGCAAAAAGCGCAGACGAGGGGAGGGAAGGCCTCAAAAGATGAGAAATTTCATGAGTAGAAAAGAGGAGAAAAGGGGGTTGCCCGCTGTCCCCTCTGTTTCCTTTGCAGGAACCGTCGTCTGCACTGCAAGTTCATTCGCTTTTGGGGGTAATAACCAAGCCCATAAAAAAAATCGATCGAAAAAGAAGAAATTAGAATAAGCTTTTTATGATTTATTATCCTTGGCCTATAATTGTCTTTTGGAGGAAAATAAAAAAACGAGGGGCTCGATTATTTTTATTTCCACGATGCAGTTCTGGGTATGACGAGAAGAGAAGATGATGACGCCACTCACCGAAAGACTCTCAGGGTGCTCCTTGCCGGCCAAAAAAAAAAAAAAAAAAAAAAAATATTTTTTCTATTTTTCATTGTTATCCTTCGTTTATATAGGACAAGCGTAAACCAGAGAAAATTACTCGAGCTCGACGAATTTAAAGTTTAACCTCGGATATATATATTCCTCGACTGGACACATATTTATATTTTCATTTTCCATGTTGCATATTATGGATATATATATCTTTTTTTTAGCCGGAGAAAATTGGGCGATGAAGGAGAAAAAAAAAAGGATGGAGGGTTAAGAAAAGAAAATTGCCAAAATTGGTTAGGGTTTCTCCTTGAGAAGGGAGGCCAGTCCGGTGACCACCTTGGCACCTCCTCCCATCATCTCGACGCTCTTCGGCCTCAACGCCGGCGGCCGCCACTCTCCCGTCGCGGCACCTCCGGTCGACGGCTCCGATCCCTCCTCCGGCGACGACGGCGACGACGGCGACGGCGACGGCGGCGGCGGGGGTTCCTCCACGCCGAATATCAGCTCGAATTCGCCGTACTCCTCGCTTTCCTTCTCACCTCCGGTCTTCTCCGGATCAGCGTCGGCGGAAGCATCGGCGGGGGCGGCGTCGGGGTCGGCGCCGGCCTTGGAGGCTCTTGTGTAGGGGCTCAGCCACCTGGCCCGCATGTACTCGGCCTTCCGCCACGGAGCAACGTGCATGCCTTTCTTCTTCAGGCTCTGCCTCGCCGCCTCCGACACGAAGGCGACGATCTGGCCGAGACGCTCCGCCTTGCCGACGAAGATGTACGGCAGCAACTGGAGGATCGCCTTGTAGGTCCCAGTCGATCGAGCTATCTCGAACTCCGATCTGAAGTCGACGTCGATCAGCAGCCTCTCCCCTTCGACGATCGCATCGATGTACTCGTACTCGCCTGAAACAGAACTTCCATTTTTCACAAACGAGCTCGATTCGGGGAAAGGTAGGAATTCTCAGATCGGATGGTTCTAGAGAGAGAAAAGGTTAGAGAGAGAGAGTGAGTACCGGCAGGGAAAGAGGCAGTTTTATCCCATTTCGATTTGCAGATGGAAGAATCGTAGCCGAGGGAGGACAGATTCTCGACGACGATCGTCCTCAGGTCGTCCTTGCGCTTCACGTTCTTGTTCTTCTCCACGATCTTCGCAGTGTCCGCCAAGAGGTTTCTCTCCGAAACGCTGCTGCACGGAATCAATCCCTGCGTCGAATCAAATTCAGAACGAACCAATTAGAACATCATTCTCCTTCATTCAGCTCGGAAATTCGAATTTTAAACGGCGCAAGCCGAATCAGGAAGCGACATTTTTTTTTTTTTGTTTTACCTTGAGAGCATCCGAGGAGTCGCCGGACGATCCGTTGGTCACCGACTCGGCGAAGCCGTCGAACATGTCCAATTCGTCGTCGGAGCTGTCGTTGTTGTTGCCGTTGAAGCAATTGCAGCGGTTGCGGCCGCACTTGGCCACCGGTTGCTTCTCGTTGCTCTCCTCGATGAAGTTCTGCACCATCTTCGCCAGGCAGACGGAGCTCGGCTCGAACTCGGCCGCCCCGCCCCCGCCCCCTCCATCCTTGCCGCACTGCGGGGGAGCTTCCCCGCCGGTCGCCTTCTCCGACGACGAAATTTTCAGGACGCCCGGGAACTGCCGGTCGAACAGCCTCCTGAGGCGCGACTTCAGGACCGGCTTATTCCCGGCGTCGGCCCGAGCGACAGGCTCGCGACCGAGATGAACTCCATAATCGATGTCGATGGGTTGGATTTTCGGCGGCATGGCTCCGGCGGCGACGGATCGATGCTCCTCTCGTCGCCGATTCCTCTTCCTCTTTCTCTACCGCACAAGCTCTAAAATTCCCAGTGCCCACGCTCCCTCGTCAACAGTACTCCATTTTCACCGACGCCTCGGAGGCCGCGCGCTTCGAATCCAAACAGTGGGAGGCACTTACTCAAGTTTCGAAAGACGGATGGATTGCTCCGATCCTTTGCATGTGCATACAATTGCGCCTCTCCGACTCCAAAAAACAGCTATTTACACAAAAATTCCAGAGCGAGGAACAGAACGCAACAAGCAGCAAAAAAGAAGCAAAAAACCGCAAAGCCGCTCAGAGATTCCCGAAACAGGCGTTCCCGGAGAAGAAATTCCGGCACATTTCACAGGAAGAGTCCACGCGCACGGCGACGGTCCGGCCACAGGAACCTCGAATAAATCCGGGCCAAATCGGGCTCGATCAGCAGCTAATTGTTACCTTCCACTTCAATCCGGGAATGAATTTCACGTCGAAGGATCGAATAACTTGTGGCGAGCGAGAGAGAGAGAAGGGTTGCTTTGCTTGGGCTTAGCAGAGGGGCTTTTCGTGGAAGACGTGACGGGGATGATCAGAGATACGGACATTCCGTGCGGAAGGAGAGGAGGAGGAGGAGATCGCCGGAGCTTCCATTCACCGGCGGAGACAGATCGTCGGCCGGCGAGTGGTTCCGGGGAGGTTTTCTTTTTTTTTTCTTCTCTTCTCGAATTTTTTTTTTTTTTTGGGGAGGAGGCTTTTTTTTCTTAAAATCTTTTTTTCTTTTGCGGATTTTATCTCTTTGAAGCTGCTGCGAGACTACCGATCTCCGAAACGCCCCAGTACGTTTATATAGGAAGGGGGGGGTGGGTTGAGTGCAATGCTGACTGGGACTGAGGAGTGCCACGTAAGGTGCTAGATGATCGAAAAGAGAAGAGTACCGCATTGCCTGGGGGCGACCACACGGGAGTTTTTCGTGGGGTCGACACGTCATCGTATTTCTGTCAAGTCAAGAAATTTTCAGCCTTGACTGTTAAGAAGAAAGTCAAGAAAATCCCCCAAGGAGGAAAAATCAAATGGCTACAAGTTCTACGTTTGTCTTGAAAATAAGAAAATGTTTTCTTTTTAAAAATGGCCACTTATATTATTTAAAATAATTAATTAATGAAAAATATCTTCATCATCAACAATGATTTCATAAAATATTCTTAATTTATTCATTTTCATAAATAATACAAGCGATCATTTTTAGAAAATTATATTTCAAATCATTAATTTTTTTTTACGAAACAAATTGAGCTTAAATAATTTCAATTTTTTCATGGCCATTGAGTGCTCTCATTGTTCAAGCTCTTTTTATTTGTCAAGGAAATATTTTTAAGTTAATGCACAATTTTACATCACGGTACTTAATAGAAATTTTTTAAAAAATGATCGGTTAAAAGATCCTTATCTGAAAATGCCGAGATCGAATATTTATGAGCAAGATCGCATTGATGAAAGTGTCTCGATATACTTGTTAGGAAAAAAAAAAGAGGAAAAAATACAAGAAAAACTCTAAACTTTGCCCATTGACACATTTACCATAAATGATCTTTTATAACACTAAAAACTTCAAACTTTGTTCACCGTGACACATTTATCTCAACTTTTTTTTTGCGACACGGAAATCCCAAACTTTTACTTCTGTGATACATTTATCCGAAAAAACTTTTTTCTATGACACCAAATTTTTAGGATAATGTGTCATATAGATACAAATTTATGATTTTTTAGAGTAAATATGTCATATAAATATAAGTTTGGAGTCTTTTATATCACAAAAAAATTCAAAATAGACATGTCACCATGGATAAAGTTTGGGGCTTTGATGGCTTTCTTTGAAAGAAAAGAAGCAGTAGGAATTTTGCATAATCTGAGATCATACATCTCCGACCTTTTCTGTTTGGGGGTTGCTGACGTGGCGGCAGATCCGGACGCGGGAGGTCCCGCGGACCTGTGCGAGAGCGTGGGGGCGTCCTCTCCGGGGGGAGCGGAACGCATGAAGGCGAGGGGGCCAGCCTCTGCGAAAAGACGGGATTACCCTCGCACGTTTACGCGCTCGGGGGGTGCGCCTTGTTCGTGAATCGGAACGTGGATGGAGGGCAGAATCGTCTTAACGCCAACGGAAGTAGGAGAGAGAAGGTGTACGCCTCACGCCGTTTGGGGGGGTGGGACACGTCCAAAACGGTCGATCGTTTTTTGGGCCATTTTCTCTCTTTTTCCAGTCCTATTTATTTACTTTGGCCCGTTTTAATTGTCAATTTCTGAATCGTTTGAAATGCTGCTCCCATACGTTGGATTTGACTCTCGGGCATGAACCTTCCCCTCATGTCCGTCCAAAAACTTTGGTCTGTCACTTTTTTTCCTTTTCCTTCTTTCGTTTTTTTGTGTTTCGGTTCAGCAAGCTTCCGCTTCGCATCTCCCGAACCGGTCCGGCTTCCGGTCGGTCCACGGGCCGACCGGTTGAACCGCTGGATTGATAAGATTTCCTCGTTTCGAACCAAATTCTCTTAATTGTCATTAGAAAAATAAAAATGTTTGGCTTAGTTGGCTTGGGAATTTAGTTGCCTGCTCTATATACACTATCGTTAAGAGGTAAAAACTGATCAAGATCAGGCCAAATCGAGGTCATCGGTTCTTTGCAAAGATCAATTTTTAATCACTCCAGTTCTCAAGTGAAATTTGGAGCTGCCATAGTCCGATTCCCCGATCCAATCAATCGAATTGGCTAGTCCGCTCCGAATTTGAAAATGCCGAGTAATCGGACATGGAAGATTTTGGCCGTTGGTCTACCTAATCTAGAAATATAATTCTTGTACGAACATAAGACCCAAGGCCAGTTGTACTGCTATTCAATGGAAGAAAGTCGCTCGTACCTTGCATTTAGCCAGGGTTGTGGACTTTTCGCATTTCGAAGTACAAAAGCAGAGTTTGAATTTGATCCAATGTATTTATCGAGTGAGTGATAAAACGTTATGAACATTGTCTTATAGGTTTCGATGCAAGTAATCCACGCCAACTGCAAAAATTGACTTATGTTAAGTCTTATTCGGATCGATTGTCACAATGTATCCACCAGAAACCTGTCTCATTCCCTTTCCATTAAGCAAACATCAGACTGACCATTTTTGCCCTAAAAGCTTAAGTTGTCAAGGAATAAACCAGCGCTGCAAGGCCGGATGCGTGTTAAACATATATTTAAGATATTATGTGATTCTGTATATTATTATGTGATTCTATAAATTCTCCTTAATTAATCACGATTTGTTACTTTAGATAGTTGTTAAACAAAACCTATAAATAGGCATATGTACTATTCATTAGTTCATAGACAAAATATGATTTTTCTCTTTATTCACAAGTTTCACATGGTGTCGGAGCTACAGTTTCTGATATTGAATCTTTTCAAACTCTATGCAAAAGACTAGACTAAACGTAAAAAGGAGTGTAAAAATATTTAAATATTAAACCACGCATTCATCTAACAGCTTAAATTTTTAGAACAGTTAACAATAGTTCCATAATTTATCACAATGCGAATGAAACCACATTAAGTAGATAACTAGATTGACGGAACATAAGCATATGGGATAATGGGTAACAACAAGCACAAGAAAATTAAGAGGGGGAGAGTCGGGATTCAAATCCTTAATCCCTACTGCTGTGTTAGATAAACGTCGCTATCTTGGATACTTAAACTCTCAGGAAATGGGGCTTACAATGTACATGAGGCGTATCTCTTAATGGTGAAAATCAATGAATCATTCATCACATCGAACAAATCTGAGCAAGTGGAATGTTATAGACCCGAGTTTCTGTTATATTTTAATTATATAAACATATATATATACGCACACGCATGTTTGTGTATTTCGTTTTACTTTATTTTTTGTCTTAGTTTGATGTGAGTAAGATGTGCAAGCAAAAATTGCGTGAAGCCAAGATGACTTGTTCTTCCACAAGTTTACCGTAGCATGTCCTTTCGATTCTAAACAGGTTAGGCAGCACATAGAATCCTAGCTGCCCTGGATTTATTTTATTTTATTTTATTTTTTAACTTAAAGTTAAGGATGGTTTGGTTTTTTTTAGTTTTCCATGTAGTGTAAGAAGGTGTGAGAATCATTAGAATATTTTACCCACCTAAAAGAGAAAAGAAGAAAATTATAGGGAGTCAAAAAAGTTTAAAGATAGCGATTGAGGTTGAATTTTCGCCACCATTGGGAATGTGCAATGTATCTTATTATTCTACCAAGAAAAATATCGAGCATATTTAATGCATTATTCATATGTAAATTCCTTTTCTTTATGTACGTGGCACTTTGACAATTTTCCATAGATTAATAAATGAAGGGAAATAGCATGGGTTTTTTTAACAAAATATGGGCTTTTAGTTTCTTTAATTTCTTGAAATTATTGGCCTTTCTGTTTTTTTAAATGGTTCACAAGAAAAGCATCTGAGCTTACCCTAGTCAAACTACTTAATTTATTCCGTTTTAAATATATGTAAAAAAATTTGATTCGAGCCGTTTATTTCAATTGGGAAAAAAAGAGATCCATCTACCATTTGGAAATATTGAATGCAGTCCTTGGCGTTGGCTTAAATAAAAAGCAATAAATTTTATGTGGGGATGGTCTCACCTTATCTGATTGGGCAAGGTCCAAAAAGAGAGCAATTAATATTTACTCCTATAATTCACTTTATGTCCAATTATATTTCCAATTATATCACTCCCGACAGCACTTTTTCATAAACTTTATCGCGATATAACTCCCCAATAAAAACAAAATATAGATTTTTTGGTTTTTCCTGTTCCAACAAGGTAACTGGAAGAGGAAAAGCACCACATAAAAGCAGTTTTCGATATATGTTATGTCATCGAATATTAAAATATATTTTTTGCTAATACCCAAAAACACAAATTTTCAAAATATAATTAATACTTCTTATCGAGTTTCTTAAGTGTAACTTTTTAAAGGAGTGGACATGGATTCCACTGATTTTTACACTAATAATATGCACTTGAATGACATAAACACCTTCAATCTTTCTAAGGGTTAAAAATCCAAGAGGGCTGCTTTCCAATTCTCCAAAAACGACAAGCCAAACACAAGGAGTAAACGCTGATGACTGCTAATTTAACCCCACCTTAGATAGAGATAACTTATGATTAACATAAAAAATTGGTACAATTAGCAATTAAAAAAAGGGGAATCAAGAGGGTGAAACTATGCATTTAACACTCTGTAATTACCAACGAAAATTACCAAAGATCTCACTATCAGAAGCATCAGAACAAGAGGGAGGGCACTTCGGGAGTGGCCCTTCTTTTACCGACCCTTGTCACGCACGAAATAATCGCATCAGATTCTTCCAAGCAGCAAGAAAACTTTGTCAACAAAATTGACATCGAATGGACCCTTTCGCTTTTGACTCATGTGAAAGGTGAACTATTGTTCTTTTAACGTGTTCCTTGTGTTTTATTTCTTTCCTAGTCCAATTTCTTTTAGGGTTTTGCCTCTTGTAGTTTTGCAAGTTAGCCCAAATTTTCTTATGTTTATCAGCGTGAACACCATCAATTTAGAACAAATTGTTCAACCCTAAGGCATCAACTAATAGAAGCAAATAAATTACATATATATAATTAGCATATAAATGCTGTAGATCGGGGATGTGTGATACTTTAACACCTTTTCTCATGTGCAATTTGATGAATAGGAAGGAGCTTAAGCTAATAGATGAAGAAAGTTTGCATATCCTTGTATATAAAGGGACTTGTGATACTTTAACATAACAAAGCCATACATTGATTGTGACTCCTACGAACTATGAACTATTATTTTAATGTGTTTCTCATGGTTTTACTTAGGGGTGTGCATGGTCCGGGTGGGCGGTTCCTGACCTAGAACTGAAAACCGCCCGCTAAGAACCGGTTCCAAAAAATTGAAACCGGGAACCGCTCGCTAGTTGCATGGATCCACCCGGGAACCAGACTGCCAGTCCAATCTAGTTCCTAGGTGGATCCATAGAACCGGTCCAACCTCCGCGCCTTCCCATTTTTGCCCTCCCCGTATCTACTTATTCTGGCTCTCCCGACCATGATAGCTTGATTCTCCTCAAGTACTAGCGCCGCGGCAGCAGCGGTCACAATCCTCGCGTCGCTTCCGTCCCAACCACCACCACCATCTTCGCCACCACCTCCGTCGTCTCCCGAAGTTGACTTTCTTGGCCATTTTATAGCAAAATGCTATGAGTCAAACGCAATCGTGAAGCCCAGATTTGTTTCAGAGCTTAAGGAGCGAAAATGGAATGGATGCTTTACAAAGCAGCAGTTGAAGGAGATGCGGCTTCTCTGCTCGATGAGACATTACACGTCGTAGCAATGCTTCGACATGAAAAATTCGTTGATGAGATTCCAAATCAGAAACCCGAGCTTGTAGGAGAGTTGGATTCTCGGAAACTTTCACCTTTACACCTCGCAACAACAAAAGGTTAATTGTTGAACGTAAATGCAAATATGTGCTACACCCGTGACAAATATGGAAGGAACCCTCTTTACACTGCAACACCGGTCCGTCCGAGTGGGTGGGTGGGCGGATCCGTCCATGGAACCAAGAACCGGACCGATATCCACCAGTTCCTATCAATTGGAACCGGGAACCGGACCAGTTCCCTTAAGAACCGCCGGTTCCGGGCGGTTCCGATCCGGTTCTGGGCAGTCCGGGCGGTGTCCCGGTTCTTTTGCAGACCCTTATTTTTGCTAGTCCATTTCTTATGGCTTCTGCCTTTGGTAGTTACACTAGTTGCCCAAAGTTTCTTATGTTTATCCGCATAAACAGCATCAATACCAATAAATAGAAAGAGATTGCATGTGTATAAATAGCATATAAATGTCGTAAATTAGGATGTGGGATACTTTAACACCCTTTCTTATGTGGAATTAATAATTGCACATGGAATTTGGCAAACGCGACGCACACATGTGAAATATGCTGCATAAAATGGGGGTAAGCGGTTTTAGGTTATGTATAGATTCCATCTGGAACCTATCCATCAAAACGAGTACCTCATTTTTGGAACTTGAAACCTATCCTACAAACTTAGAACCTACTCTATCACAGGTTCCAAAGTCGATTACAAGGTCTTCCTAAGTTCCACTTGTATTATTAATCGAACGATTGGAGTAAATCATCACCTTCAATGGCCATCAATTGCTACTACAATCCACTAACCACAATTTATATTTAGACATGAAAAAAAAAAATGAAACACTAACGGAGTAAAAGTCTTGGTCATAAAATGGAATATTGTAGGATAGCACAAAGACAAATACCAAGAAAAATACAAAAACTTGCTCCTACTTCCAATTTGCAAGTTATAGATTCCAAGTTTTACCTATCTAGATACCACAACCTACCCGTTGAAATAGGCTTCCCAATTTTTTAAACTTGAAATCTACCATGCATACTCTAAAACCTAAAACTATATAGGTTCACACCTATCTGGTTCTTAGATTTTAGGTTCTACCCGGAAACCATGCTTACCTCTAGCGTAGAATTGACTCTAATACAATGTTAGAATGTCAAATTTAGGAGTTTAAGTTAATGATGAAGGGAGATTGCAAATCCCCGTGAATAAAGGGATTTGTGATACTTTAACAAGGATATGCATTACTTTTGACTCATGTGAATTGTGAACTATTATTTTGACGTGTTTCTTATGGTTTTGCTATCTTACGGCTTTTGCCTCTCGTAACTGCATGAGTTGGCAACTCCTTTTGAAAGTTTCTTTGCTTTTCCTTTTCCCTGAAATCACCATCAGTTGAGAACAAATTATCCAATTCAAAAAGCTTAAACTAATTAGTAAAAGAAGACTTGCATGTATTTGAAAAGTATATAAATATCATAGACAAATGATATCGCATACTTTAAAACCCTTCACGCATGCAATTAAAACACGTGAAATTTGACAGACAAAAAGTTGTACACATGAGATAAACTGAGGAAACCTTGACTTTGGGTGCCAAGAAAACTGTCTCTACCGAATTGACATTGAAAAACCCTGTTGCTTTAGGCTCACGTGAATTGCAAAAAATTGAGATCGAAAATTTTAACACGTTTCTAATGTTTTTCCTCTCATAGTTAAACGAGTTCTCCCAATTCTTTTTTAACTTTTCTTTTCTTTTCCCCTTTAAACAATGATGGCTGAGAACAAATTGTCTGACCCAAAATCGTAAACCAATAAGTGGGAGGAGAACTTGTGTGTATCCTAGATGAGCGATGTGGGGCGTGCAATTAAGAACGACAAACTGAATTTGACGAATAGAGAATCACCCATGCAAGATAAAATAGGTAGAATTAGTTCTGATACAATATTAAAAAGTCCAACCTAAAACTTTAGCCAATAAATTGAAGAAGATCGTATGTATATAAGTAAAATATAGACCTTGAAAACAAGAGATTTGTGATACTTTTGACGACAGCATATATTGCTTTTGACTTGTGTTGCGAATGCGAACTACTTATAATAAACGTGTTCCTTGTGTTTTTGCTAATCCAGTTTCTCACGGCTTTTGCCTCTTGTAGCTCCACTAATTCCCAACTCTTTTTGGAGTTCTCTTTTCATTTTACCCATGAAAACCATCAATGGAAAACAGGTCGTGCAAATTGATTTGTGATTCTAGGAGCGCTCAAATCAAATTCCCCCCAAAAAAATATTAAAGTGATGATCGATTGACCGTAGATTAATGGATCGATTCTACTTTAATTGCTTCATAGGATCCCTCTCAAGTGAAAACTTCCGGCCTTCACAGGATCGAACTACATGAGCATTGATTCCGTAGGGTCTTAGCAACCTATTCCCTCGATCTGATGTCATGGCTTGGTTTGTTTTACACTATTGTAAAAACCGGTCAAGACGCACCCTATCAGAATCCTCTAATCTAGAAGATTACTCTATGCCCTCATCTGATCAATTTGCTAAAGGCACGCCTAGCTTCTAATCGGTCCGCTCATACATCTACTGAAATGGCTCTTCATACGATATTCTATGTAATAACAAAATCCCACATGTTCAAGATTGTCAAGTTTCATGTATCCTCTAATAAGCCTCATGGGTTTGCCATTTGGGTATAATTGAGGTTGAAGCAATGACGAGCAATCAACCCTCTTGATCATACTTTTAAATAGGCACCCTCATCGATGTTAAATACCGACGTTAATCCAAGGTTTTACAACATTAAAATATCTTCATGAACCTTTATATACTCCAACTTCCCTTCCTTGTCATATCTCATTCGGTAGTCCATTTGCAATAGCATCATCTTCAGATTTGTTTAGGTAATTGGGCATAATCAAATCAGCTTGAACCCCCAAAATTAATTTTGGGTCAATTTTGATGAACACGGGTATACTTGATTAGGAAAAAAACAAGTTTATACATTCACGTTCACTTCTAATATGTAATATATTAACCTAAAAATGTTTAAAAAGAAACATTAGAGTCTCATTCCAATCAATGAGTCCATATTTATTGAAATCTCACGGTTCAATTAGTGAGTCGATCTAAGTATATCCCAAATTTTAAAGATTAATTTACATCACAATCAATGACAATGACCTTGCATGTTTTACTAATCGTATCATGATGACTTATGGAAATAAGTGCAGCTTCATGGAGTTCTCCAAAGTTGAATTTTTGTAGAGGGACAAGCCGTTGTGATGAACTTTGATTACAAGTTGCATCTCATATCCTTATATATATGAAAATCCTTTGCTTCTATTGTTAAACATTCTAGTAGGTCAAAATATGATGTTGACTAAATTGACTTTACTACATAAATGATTTATGGAATAGAAAATAATGATATCTATATGGAGTATCATTTATGGAATAGAAAATAATGAGATCCAACCTATTGTTTCGTGGTCCAATTAGTTTTTTTTTTTTCGGTCAAAGTGGTCCAATTAGTTTGATCACTTTTGAGTTGGCATGCGTTGAGACTTCGCGATGATTTGGCCACCTTTTCATCTTTGGTTGGTCTTTCTTCCAATATGCTCTCACTGTCGATTTGTTTATATATATTTATCAAAATGATATATTATTTTTTGATGAGTAATATATATTATTTTGCGACAAAAATAATGATATATTATTGTAAAAGATTATAATCCTCCTAATTTCCCAAAATTCTGTAATTATTCCATTAATGGAAAAATGAGTAAATTTCTACTTTTATCTCTCATGCATTTCAGTTTTAAAAAAATTTGACATTTCTTCTATTTTTGTTTAAAATGTTACTGTTAAAAAATTCAAGATTTGAATTATTTTTCTCTTTCTACATATAGTTTGATCAATTTCTTCATATTATGTCAATGATTCATTTCTCTAATCAATAACGCAAGTATCTGTAATTACAAAATCTTTTTAAATGTCAGTTTTTTTTACATACACTTACATCTATGTTTGTTTTCTAGGAAATATAAAAGGAGCACAACTCTTTCAAAAAAATTGTATATGATGATTGATTTTATTCATCGTATTATTTTATTTATTAAAATCAGCATAGATAACACTTTTCCTGCTGGTCACTATTCCCAAAGATCGCTGACGTCTCATGTGCACAAAGATTGCACAAACCCATTTTTATTTTTCTTTTCTTAATTTCTTTTTGTGAATGCAAAATCGATATGTGATTGCGAGCTGCAAGGATCCATCCATGCCCCTGCCTTTCTGATGTCATGGCTGAAGTTGACACTGAAAAACTTGCCATTTAAATACTCAGCTCTCAAAATTCGATGAAAGCCCTTTCCTCCTTTTTCTCGTTTCATTGTCCATTGCACTGTTGAGTTTCTCCTTGTCTATTCCCTCAGGTGGAATTTTCGCAAAAGCAAAAGGTGAATTCCTAGTCCTTGATGAGCGAGAAAGGCAATTTGAATTATTTATAGTATAAAGACATAATTTTACCCCGTATTATTGTTATTTTTAGTAAATTCTTACCATTTGGTTTGCCAATAAATTAATTCATGATTATTCTTAAAGTGCCTAACTAGGCTCTCGAGCTGATTGATCTTCACATCGTGTCTAAGGATGTAAATAATCTAATTGTCTTTATTATTATTATTATTATTATTATTATTATTATTATTTTGCCTTGCTAGGACTTTGACGTCTCCACCTTGACCCCTCAACCACTGGGCCGAATGCCTTGTTGGCTCTTACTATCTTTAGTTAAACTAGTGCTGGTTGTGGCAATTGTGCTATATCCCATTAACTGTATATCGATATGATTTCTATCGATGCACACCATAATTGCATGACTATTTCAAGTTCCAACTTTTGCCATCTTTATAATTGTAGTGCCTTTTCGTCTAGCATTTACTTGACCATCAAAAAATTCTCCTACACACAACACTTTATAAATCAAGAAAAAAAAAACAAATATATGGGGTTGGATCGACATCTAAGGAATGAATTTTCATATTTGGATTAGGCACACTACTCGTATCTGGTTCTCTTTTATCACCAAGTACCGACAGTTTCATAATGGATGTCATTTATTTGAAATATGATTCGCATCTTATCCGATATTTCACGAATTTACCTAATTCCTTGTAAAACCAAAAGGAAGGTTTCAAAACATTAGGTCTAAGTGGGAGACGAGGAAATTAAAATCGGGCCCAGTCCCTATGGGTTCAAAAAGAAAATCAACCAAAAAAAGATTGGAATGGCAAAGATTACATCTTCCTTTGCACGCATGTCTTGTCATTGTCCTCAGAATTGTCATAATTTTTGTGTACAAATTTCAGAGTACAAAATGTTTAGACATAATCTGAGGGGCGAGACAAAGGTAAAAATCTAAAAAATCCGCAAGCCCTGGGGACCGAAACTCAAATCCTCCGCAAAATATAAGGACTCGGATTCCTCTCAGATGGCAATGTCCCCTTTCTTTTTCTCGTTTGGAATCCCAAATGTCCCATTTCTTGTGTTTTCTAATATTTCAGAAAGTGGGGATTGAATTACGTAATTATTTTCGAAAAAGGGCCTTGAATTCAAAAAAAGCACAAAAAGACGAAGGAGAAGAATAAGAAGAAGAAGAAATTTGCATAAAATGCAGAATTGAACGTGGTTCACTTTTCGTCGTTGTCAAGTACTTAACTTTATCTTTAATTTCCTTTCTCTTTCTTAAATCTCTTCTTTACCTTTCCGCTTTAAATTAGGGGGGTGCAAAAGCAAGAAATCCGGCCATTCCCCCATCAAAATCATACTAGACAATTGTCACTAATCTGGTGGAATACTTACTATTCATTGCTTTTGATTGTAGGGCCTTTAATGGGGGCAAGGGTGATTATGGCAACTTTAGTGTTGTAACTTCTTTTGATGATGCCCGTTTGGAATGATTTAATGAGTTATTTTTTTCCCCAGCTTTAAAAACTCATCATTCGTCCGCGGAAAAGGCTTTTGGGAACGTGAGCTGGGGGGGCTTTCGGGGAGACTCGAATTTTTTGCTTTTGAATTCGCAATGAGTTGCTTTGCGTGACTCGGGAAAAAGAGGAACACTTTAAAGGGAAACTGATTTTGGTGGTGACTTCGAGGGTTGATTAGATTGCAATTAGAGGGGATAGTCTCCCTGTTCGGGAGTGAAACTGATGCCAGTTGCTAGGTGATAATCTCGGCTTCTAGCTTTTTGCTTTTGTTGAACCAAAGCAACCAAGCGACATAGGGCATTTCAAAACTTTGATCGGAATAAGGGTTTAGATAAATGCTAAAAGTTAGTTTTGATAAGGTGAATGCAAGTCGAATTAGGAATAACATGTGAAATTTAACGAATGGATAAATGCACACACGAATTAAATTGGAGCAAAAACTTGGCTCTAAAGACATGATTCAATATTAAAATATTTTAACACTTTCTCTCTTGGTAGGCAACGTGAAAATATATAATTGGGGATGCAAATGAAGTTTAAAACATATTAAACTCAAAACATCTTACTTTGTAGTCATCGAATTCAGGTCACTTGGATTTGGATTACCATATTTCAATTGTTCTAGTTAAAACCAATAATAAAAAATGACCATTGCATTATTTGACACTATAATATTTTACAAGCAATGTGTATTTATTTTTGAACTACGTGCACATGAAAGAAAGTAATCTAATATAACAAAGAAGCTAACTATACTATGATATAACAAAATATCAAATAATATCCCCAATATTCAATAATGTCTCTAACAATATTCTCTAGCAATTCTTACCAAATGCAAATATCTTTACATTTATTGGCAACTAATGTATTTCAATTTCTTCTAACAGATAAAAAGTATTTTGATTTTATTACTTTTAGGTCGTATCATTCTAAATCCATTTATGACCCATTTACCACATAAATTTAGCCTATATGATAGCCCAACCCATTAAATAAGGGTTTAGAAATGGCTTTGACCCATTTTGACAGGTTTATCGACCATTTTGATGTCACCATTAGTTGGCGCCAATTAAGGTAGTGATACACATGTGCCAAATAAACTCGTCAAACGGTTGGGTCAGGTCGAAAATGATAAAATCCAAATTGACCCCATTTAAGCCATTTTGATCAATTTTCATATCCTACAAATCTAGCCAACCCAACCCATATTACTACAATAGTTCTATATATAACCCAATCTAGGAAAGCCCATCCTCAAACTAATGTGGAAGCATGGAGTAAGTGAGCGAGATCGAGTGAAGGCAAAAAAGAATAAAAAGAGTCATAGAAGTGAGTTGGTTTAAGTAAGCTGTGAACTCATTTAACACTTATAACGGTCGAATCGTTCACTTTTGTTAAGGCAATTAAATTTTGTAACAAAAAGACCTCATTGAATCAACTTTGAAAATTTCAAATACTTAATTGAACGGAAAAAATTCTAGTATCATATTGCATAATGAGAACGCTGTTTATATACTTGTGATGTCATGATACAAATTTCAAAACTCCTTGCTATGGTCAATAATATAGAGACGCTTGTTTCCCCCAAAATATATTTGATGATTTAGGACCCCATTCATCGCATCGATTTTTGCTTTGTCATGCTGGATCATGATCTATCCAAATTCAGCATATGTGGCTCCTCTTCCTGCCAGAATCGACGGAGAAAAAGTCCGTGAAAAGAGAAAAAACCTTAAAGCGTGAAAAGATTTATGGTCTAACTAAACCTTGCCCCAAAAAGTATGGGAAGAAAGGTGAGGGCAAGGAGCTAAAGCTATGTAGTGTCATTTTCCATCAAAATAGAGGAGTTTCATTTATTTTTATTTCTTCCTTCTTCTTTTTTTTTTTAATCATGTGGTCGTTTGTTACAAGGGTCCCCAATTTCTTTATAAGTATGCTCGGTAGATGAGATGTCAAATCCTTGTGGAGACCTCACAATAATGGCAGTGTGCTCAAAAGTGTGTTGTACCCACATCGGACTCTCCATCATAGCTTCGCAAGTTGCAACACTCGCGAAATAATTCAAGCTTTTACGTGGGGAGGCCCTATTAGTTTTAGCACAGACACTATGATGGTTGGGAACCATGTATAGGATTGTGGATGATTGATACTAAAAATCGTGTCTTGTAGTTTTCCCCCCTTATTAATTATGGGTGTAGAATGGTGGGTTCATGATGTAATTATAAGTCCTACCTTGATCAAAGCACAAGGAGGCTGTGCACCCTATTCTCATGGAGTTGTCTCTGTCGACATAAATGGCACAATGGAGTTTCGTAGGGTCTTTGAATTCTGACTCCAGGTTTTGTAAGTTGAAAGTTAATCTGTAGGAAAAGAAGAAGAAGAAGAAGAAGGTGCTCACGTTAAATAGCCCTATAGACTATCTTTTCCCCTTTCCCAGTTCAAAGCTTTTGAGTAAAATTTGGAGCGATTTGATTTGATGAACTTGTGTTAATTTAGTGCATTGATTTGGTTGAGGTCCCCATTTTCACAACTTGTTATGCATGAGTGGTCATGTCAAATTTAGCCATAATGCCAACCTATATTTCTTGTAAGCATGCTGGTTTAGGCTGAATCATCGGGGTCCCTAATCTGTATGTGACACCAAGACAAGTGCATGGTGTGTTCCTTCAACCATCATGTTTCTCCTCATTGCATTCAACGTTCATCATTGTTCAAAAGTCCGAGCTAATTTGATTTGATGACAAAAAATGCCCTTGATAAGTATCATGGGACTTACATTATGAGATGCATGGAAATGTTTGATTATGAAGTTTCAAAGTTTATATGATCTTTGTAACTTAGAAATTGAGAATTCAACTATAGAATTATGATAAGTGACACAGCAAATACTAGTCAATGAGAAAAAAAATATTATCCCTTTAAGTCCCATGTGAGAAGACCACACATAATGCTCTCGAATGAAAGATTGGAGTTTTCAATTTAACCATGTGGTGATCAAAGTAAGGATCTAGGAAGTACATTGATCCAATACAATACTAAAATCATTCATATGGTCCTTCATAAGGGAGAACCGGGGACCATGTTATGGTTCAATCCCTCCACTCCCCACTCTCTTCCTTCTTTCATAAGTGGAGATGGGAAATGCACGAAAATGTATGATCTCACGTTAGAACACCTGCCCAAGGTTCGAAGTTGGAATAACTGGTGAAACTGTCGCAAGAAAAATGTAAATTGTCAATTCTCAAGAATTTCTTATTGCTATACACCTCCTAGATGAGATCTACCCTATGACAAACAAAACAAGAATAAGGGTTTTTGGAGGTTTGAGGCTGTCTTAAATTTTATAAGGCAACCACCCCCCTTGAAGGAAATAAATTATAAAGAAAATGCATATCATATAATAATGAAAAATTACTTAACAAAAGCCATCTTATATTTAACCACTTAAACCAAATAGGAACTAACGTCACCCCCTCCCTAGTTATATTTCCCTATCCTCCCTCCCAAAGGACCCCCATTCGTTGGCCTACTCAATGCCCTTCTTTAAGAACTTAGTCAATCTCTCTCTCTCTCTCTCTCTCTCTCTCTCTCTCTACAAACATTTATAAATTAGAGACTTGCCTCAAACATATCCACAGATATAAAATGCAACCACACCACCATCTTGAGATAATATTCCCTTGTTTTGGACCCGCATGAAGAATTATACTTTAGTTTGCCCTTGTTTATGATGCCTATGTGCTCCACGTTGACAAGAACCCATAGAGATAATTATTTTTTCCCTAAATGGTTTTGCGAACACAGACGAAAATCAATGATGATATAAAGAGGCAACAAATAATGTAGTGCATTAATCGCCATCACACCTAGATAAAAAGTCCTCGACTCTCTCTCACACATCAAATTAGTCAATTTGGAGGCATTCTCTACATCTATGTCATCCGCCATTGCAATCCATCAAATAGGAGCTACGTGGTTCAATAATTCAAAGGAAAATGAAAAGATGGTACTCTCCCTCTTGGACTCCATTTTGCTCTATGATCTCTTGGCTCTTGGCAAGTGAGATCAACGGCTGTGATTGCCGTCTATGGTGGGCACTCCCCCAATGAATTTAATACTCTCACACGGAGAAATTAACAAGGTTTGTTCGTATCGATCCCGACAAGATTATGGCTCAAACCAAATAAATATTTGTTGCTTGAAATTTTTATGGAGAGATGATGACCGATGAGGACATAAAGCTGTTTGATAAAGAGGGTATGATTTGATGGCTTTGTCTTTGTCCATCCCCAACCCCCCCCCCCACTCTCCCTTTTCTTCTCTCTCACTGTATTATTGAGGTTGAATTTTAAATTATTTTCCTATCTGAACCTTTCTTGTTCAACTCATTTGGATTTTCGCATTTGTTCCTTATTTATAAGGGCATAGGTCATTTCATTTTGTTCGAGTATGTTACATAGAATTATTTCCACATGATGGAGTTTAATATTAGGGATGAAGAAGTCCGGACTCATGAAACCGTGGGCCCAATCTGATGGTGCCGAAGATTTATCAAATATCAAGCCCTCATGGTTTACATCTCCAGAATACTTCTTTTATTTACGTAATTTATCGAATAAATTTCGACTAAAGATAATCCATCACACGTGTCAATGGTGCTACAGTCAATGCGATGATCTAATCCTGACAATCCATATGTATTATTAAATGATCTAGGTGATTAGCATAGGAAATTAAAAATGGCGGTGCGTTGTGCACATCAAGACATGACTACACCAACTAATCTAAACAGAGAGATAATCTTTGAGTGAAGCAGCGGGTCACATAGGCTCTTTCTTGGGTCACATCCGGTAGCTTATTTATGGAGTTGTATTTGGAAATTTCATCAAAGTGGGCCAAGTTAATAATGATGAAACTTAGAAGCAAAAATAAGAACCGAAAATAATAAGAGAAATCTATAGAAAGAGAAAGAGGAAATTGAACTTGTGGTTGGAAATGATGTGCTTGCTTTTTCCTTGGCCCCAGCTACTTCCGAACGAAGATTAATCTTTTCCTCTCCCCTTCTTGCTTTTGGGTTTTCTTGGATCAACACGACAGGACCAATTCAATGCGATATCATAGCATTGTACGTTAACAGGAATGAGAGGCCAAAGTTAATTGTTCGGACATGTAGATGCCATCAATGCCTCAAATGGATGTCATGTCTCTAAATAATCTGGACCATCCTATAGCACTCATGTAGGGGGATGACGACAATTTGATCAATCTCCCAGCTTAACTTACGCGCACAAGATTAAGTTTATCCATCTTTTTAGGAAATGACGTGACTTAACCTATGTTGAGATAAGGGAAATCACTAGAAATTACTTTCCTTGTAGTTGAGCTTTCTGGCGTCATGCTCTTTGAAGAGTAAGGTATTGTTCAATTTACCAATTTGTTGAGATCCACCTCAGTTAGTCTTTGCTTTGATCATGATTTGGCAAATGCTCTAGGTATACTACAATGTCACGGATTTATGACTAGTCGATAACCCATCCAATAGCATTTGAGAATGGAAAAAAATTGATGATGAATCATGTAGAATAATTCGTTTCATGTTTGAGGTAAGACATTACATGTCATTTCTCTCTTTTCATCGAGTCCTCTTTAACATTAATTTTATATCTCTTTTCCAATCTTTTCTAAGATGATATTATAATCATACTACAGTTTGAACGAGCCATTATAAGAGCACAGCCATTCTTCGTCTAACGGCCCTAATCGGATCATCAAAATAGATCTTTAGCGATCCAGTGCAAAGTTGACATAATAACAAGGAAAGGTTAATTTGTTTTATGAGCTTATAAATCCAAAATAAGGAACATATTTGCAGGAAAATATTGGTTGCAACTAGGAGAGATCGTTACACACTCATATTTAGTTGCTGCATCTTATGTTATAAATCCACGACTTTGCTTTCCACAATCTAATTTGTTCGACTTCTATGGAAATAAAAACACATATAATCAAAAGTTGATCAAGAAACCAACGAGCATTACATACATGAATAAATATATTTATCCTTCCTTGATTAATACGTGTACTCTTAAAGGAAATTATGACCATAGAGCTATTAAAACCCTATCTCATCGTCTAATCTCTTGAAGTGCATGTTCATCAAGATTCGATTAAGGTGAGAACCTAAATAGTAACCGGTTAGATGGCGAAACCAAAAGTTGGTCAAGTGAAGTGTAATATATTTTCTTTTTTCACCATACAAAGCTTTCGTTCAAACTCTCTATCACGGAAACCAAGCGATCAAGCAATAAAATAAACAAACAAGAAAATAAATCAGACATAAGATTTATGTGATTCGATCGTAGTGACCTATGTCCACAGAGAGAGCAATAACGAATTTCACTATAAATCAGGCGATACATGAAAATTACAACCACACACGAGTCACTAATGGTCTGTTTGGCAATGCTCCAATTTCTATGTTTTTTTTTTGTTCCCTAGAACATAATTAGAATAGAAATCCATTCGGTAATTTTTTTGTTCCCGGGAACAATTTGTTCCATAGAATAGATTTTGAATAGAAATAAGAAATAAAAATAAAATTGCTTCTTTGTTTCTGGGAACAACTTAAGAAGCAAGCCTTTTTTTTCTTTTCTTTCTTCTTTCTCTTCCTTCTCTTCTTCCCCTAGCTGGTTACGGGCCTTGGCACTGGCCAGTGACAGTCTAGACGAAGCTCGAGAGGTCGCCCCGAGCTTGTTGGCCATTGGCGAGTTCAACCTAAGCCTTGCTGGTGGCCATCGACCTTGTCAGCTCTCATCTGGCTAGTCGTCGATAATCGACCAGGAGGAAAAAGAAGAAAAAGAAAAAAAGAAAAATGTAATAAAATTATTAATAAATTAAAAGAAATTCTAAGAAAAACGAAAAGAAAAAAAAAAAGAAAAAGTAATAAAATTATTAATAAATTAAAATAAATTCTAAATCATCGTATCAAATGCATTTCTATTTTGGGAATAGAAATATATATATATATATATATATATATTTGAATAGAAATTATTCTTAGAAATAAAAAGGAAAATATCACAAATGGTCACTGAATTTTCATCTAATGTTCAATTTCATTCTTGAGCTTTCGATTTACTCAATTTGGTTCACTGAACTTTCATCTAATATTCCATTTAGTCCCTAACTATTTGAAAATTGACCAATTTCATTTTTTTAATACCAAACTGTTTTTTTTATAAATAAAAAAATACCAAAGCTGGTTTTTTTTTGGTCAAAAAAATACCACATTTATGCAAAGTAATAAAGGTCAATCTTTTTTTTTTTTCCATATTAAAAAAATGGAAAAAGGACCACCCATGGTGGCGGCGTAGGTGGTTGGGCGCCGGTTCCTCTCACGAAAGGTCCAGTGTTCGATCCACGGCGTCGTCTGCCTTGAAGGAAAGGAACCCACGACTTACCCAGCAGGCAAGGGTGGTGGTGACTCTACTTGTCGTCTAGGGTTTACCCGCCGGCTGCCGGCTGTACGAGATTTCCTAGGTAACAAAAAAAAAAATGGAAAAAGGGACAGTAATAATAAACAAATGTGAATCTTGCATTTTGATTTCTTTTTTGTATATCCAAATTACTTGAATAATGTACAAAAGCCCATCAATCAATTTTTTTTTTTTTATGGACTTCACCGAAAAGGGAAAAATCAATTGATGGGCTTTACATTATTCAAGTAATTTGCATATACAAAAAAGAAATCAAAATGCAAGATTCACCTTTGGTATTAAAAAAAGGGAAATTGGTCAATTTTCAAATAATTAGGGACTAGATGGAACATTAGATGAAAGTTCAGGGATCAAATTGAGCAAATCAAAAGCTCAAGGATGAAATTGAATATTAGATGAAAGTTCATGGACTAAATTTAGCAAATCGAAAGCTTATGGATCAAATTGAGCAAATCGAAAGTTTAGGAATTAAATTGAACATTAGATGAAAGTTCATGGACTATTTATGATATTTTTCCAAACGGAAACATTACCATATGCACTCTAGAACACTTTCAATGTTTTCCAAGCTCCAATTACATCTAATAACTCATGCAATATTTAGCTTCATAATTTCTTACTAAATAATTTCTCAATCTTATGAAGAAATTAACAAATCTTGAACTCGCAAGATTTAATTGACTCGAATACTAAATCTTGTTCAACATGACGGAGAAACCGACGATCGAGCACTCGTGAAACGGCACTTCAAGACTCTGACAACGGCGTGCCCAAGCACTCACGTAAAGTAGCGCTTCTATTTTCTTGACATCAACAATGGCACATCAAACGAACCTTGACCATCGATACATATAAACCACTGCCAGAAGAAGACAATATTGCATCGGTCAAAAGGTCACGACCGAATGGGAGAAAGAAACGAGTCCAACTGTACTTTCCTTTTTTTAATATTCCTAATATGGTCAAAGTCCGAAACCACCCTGTACTTCAAAGTGGAAATAAGAAACTGCCTTGTGTTCGTAGAAGATTAATGTATGATGCTTTGCTCAATATTTCACACATCCATAAATAATAATTCATCTTGTGTTGGGCTTCGTTCGTGAGCCCAAAATCGAGATATATTTTAATATTATTGTACTTTATCGCCATCAAGAGTACATACTTGTGTTTCTGATGAACGAATGTAACGTGTTGTGTTAATAAAATCAAAACCTGGCAATTAAACTACAAAATCTACTCAAGTTCAAGGACCATCCGTTCAATATATTCGTGCCCATGAAATTTGATTAGTAGTTGAAGAATGTACCTGTATATGTTGTTTAGCTATATTATTGAGGGTTGGAGTACTTGTATTATTGGGTGCAAACAATATCATGTTCAAGGCTATTCACCCGAGCCATGCTTAGGGTGACATTTCATTTGTTAATCAATAGGTTCATGCAATCAAAAGCCAAGAGGAGTACAATCGCTTGTGTTCTGCACCAAAATTTCTTAGTGATAGATTGGTTTGCACCGATTTTCGCCATTAACAATGAAGCTTCTCCAGCCAAGACTTTTGCCGTTTTGCAGCTGTCTCAGAGCCACCACGGGTCTCGTCACGTAATTCCAACCCAGAAGCACCGGAATCGGGTACACAGGAGGCTTGTTCTTGAAGATGTCAGAATTTGTCGTCGGAGCTGTCGTCCTTTTTGCCGCTGAAGCAATTGCACCGGTGGCAGCGGCCCTTTGCCACTGATTGCTTGTCGTTGCTCTCCTTGATGAAGTTCTGACCCATCTTCACTAAGGACCGAGCTCAGCCACTCCGCCGACTCCTACATCCTTGCCGTACTGAGGAGGAGCTTCGCTCCCCAGTCGCCTTCTCCGACAACGAAATCCTCGGGACGTCTGGGAACTGCCAGTCAAACAGCCTCCTGAGCCGCACTTCAGGACTGGCTTCCCAGCATCGCCCGAACGGCCTCCCAATACTGATGAACATCGATTGGTTGGATCTCTGGCGGCATGGCTCCGGCGGCAACTGATCGATCGTCTCGTCACTGATTCCTCCTCTACTGCACAAGCTCAAAATTCAGTCCAACTCTCTCCTCCGAGCCTCCATATCGCCGGAGAGCGATTGTCGGCCGGTGAGAATTAGTCATGTGCGGAAGCCGGGGATTTATATAGGGGGAGTACTTGCTGAGCGGGACTGCTTGAATTTTTCTGATCCGTTTAAGTGGTTGCATGCGAGTATGAGAGTTCCGAAATTAACACGTCCTATTTGTTAAGTCAGAAGTTTTCTTTTTCGATAATATAAAAAAGTCAAGATTTCCCATGAAAGAAATAAAAAACGAGCTGAATAACTTCAAGCTTTATGGCCCAAAAAAGGGCAACCAAAAAAAAAAGAAAAAAGAAATATCAAGCTTGCAGAGCTTGTCCGTGTCCATGTATCAATCTTTAGTCATTGCCTTCTACATGCATAGATTGGTAATTTCACTTACAGTTCAAATATAAAGATGCACGATAATTAATTATTATATAATTAAAGAAGAAAGTGTTATCCCTGCAAATTCGAATCCTTTTTACTTCAATAACGTATTCAATTTTGAAGTAAATTTTAAGATAACAAATGGGGCGTAATTTCGCTTTAGAGCACTGTAATAATAAGAGATAAGTTAAAGAGTTCATTATTGTGGAAATCCCGATCCTAAATATTCATAAACAATATCTTGCTAACAAAGTGTTTTAAAATACTTATTAATAAGATAGTGATGAATATTGGATTTTTTGGGATAACATATCTTCAATAGGGGTTTCATCGAAAAGTATTGGTGAAAAACCTTTAAGAATGTGGATTCATGTAGAAATCGATAAAGAATGTGAAGGATCCTTGTTGACTATTGGATAGGAAAACACAAATTGATGAGAAAATGAAAGGTACTGAGATTAAGGACAATCGTGGCCAGCCATGTCAAATGATACATAAATATAAATATGAGAGGAAGATAAAATCAGATAAGTGAAGTTCATTGATTGATTGGCAGTCCTAGTTATAAATTGAAATTGTTAAAGGTGTAACCTAGATAGAACCTAATACATCTTTGTGGAATTATCAAAATCAAGTTTGATATATGTAGAAGCAGCTAATATATGCGAAAAAAAAAAAATGATTTTATCAAATGCAATGCTTCTATTAGATAAATAAAGAAATATATAAAGAGACAAAAGAAGAGCACCATAATCTTCATTGTGGTTCGATTTAGATTAAGTCCGCTTCTAATCTCCTAGATTGACAGCCACCAACAAAGTTAGGATCCACTAGTGATCCTGCGAGTAGGTGCAATGAATTATGGTGTTGCTTTTAGCTGAAGTTGCTCGATCACAGTATTAGTAAACCAGCATTGCTCACACACTTGTACATTCTTCAAATCACAGACTACGATCAATAGCAAAAACTCAAAAATAAAGTACAACAGAACTTGGATATAAGCACTATCTAAGAGAGAACTTTGACTATATTAGGGCACGATAAAATCTTTGGAATAAAAATCAATTTCTATTCCCCGGATGAGTTTCGAGCAAAGAAACATGTTTGGTAACAATTCAAAATTTTTTATTAGAATAGAAATTCGTTTGATAACATAATAAAATTTCTATTTCTAGGGGTGGCGACGAACGTCGGGCGTTTGGCGATGAGTGGCCGGTATTTGGCGGCGAGGTTTCGGCATTCGACAGTCGGCGTTTGGCATTCGGCAACGAGTGTTCGGTAGTCAATGGTTGGCATTCGGTGGTGAGTGGCTGATGACCAGCGGCCGACGACTAGCGTCCGGCGGCCGGCGTCCAATGTCCGACAACCAGCAATGGGCGGTCGGTCGATGATGTTTAGCGTTTGACGTCCGGCATCTAGTGGTGAGTGTCCAGCAGTTAGCAGTCGATGTCTAGTGGTGAGTGGTTGACGATTGACGTCCGGTGGCTGGCAATCGGTGGCCGATGATTGGTGATGGGTGGTCGAAGTTTGGCGTCCAGCGGTGGCCGGCCGGCGTCCGACGACTGGTGGCGGGTCCAGCGACTGGCGGTGGGTCCAGCGACTGGCGGCAAGTAACGGGCGGTGGGCATCCGACGTCCCATGGGCGGTGAGTGGGCAACGGTGATGACGGGAGTGAATGATGAAAAGAGTTATGATTTCTCACTTTTATTTCAGAATTTGAAAAGCTGAAAATTCTAACTTCTAATTTCTGCTCAAAATCTATTTCTGAAATGGAAATAAGTTCCAGAAATATAAAAATGAAATTATTTTATCAAACGGATTTATGCTCCAAATCTATTCGCCCGGTCGGTGACGCTTCGGTGAGGTCGCCGGCCCTCGTACCGGCGAGGGGGAGCAGAAATGAGAAATCAGAAATTTTGAAATTTTATCATAAAAAAGAATGCGCCCTTAATCTTCAATTTCCAAACTAGCCGTTAGAAGATCTTCAAGATGATTGATTAGCCATAAATTTGGTCGTCTATAAAATCAAATCTTTTGGTAATGGTAAAGTTCCCTAGAATAGAGTTGGCCACACTTGGTAATAATCCATTTTTCCTAATATGGTAATAAACCAATTAGTTTATCTCCAATCTTCTTTCCATAATTTCAGGCCTTGGAGATAGTTAAATCACTTCTGACAAATAACTTTAGTCCAAGGAATATTTGGGTCTTCTTATCCATATAATAAACACGTTATAAGCATGTTGGTGATTATATCCAATCTGGTTAATTGGTTGAGGAATTGCTATCGATGGTTCTTCATGAGTATATTGGTGATCTAAACTTCACTTAGCCGTTGACCTATTATGTTACCTCCAAGTCTTCTCGTTCACCCTCTATCAAGGTTTGTCCAAATTCTATTTGTCTTTTCACTATATACTTAGGACACCTTGGATATTCGCGAAATATTTATCACATCAACTTCACTCAAGATTTTGTTTTCTCAAGCATATTGACAATTATGGCTCTACCTAATTGTTTACATTGTCCTTCCAAGCATTATCGAGCTCCCTATTCTAGGCTTGTTCACCTTTTATTAAACTCCATCCAGTTTGTAGACACCTCGGCACCCAAGACATTGTTCAACCTTGATAGAGAACTCCTAACCTTTAGATGATCTTATTAGGACACCATCCACATATTGATTTATGCATCTCTCACTTGATTTTACTCAACCAATACACAAATTAGTAGTTTTTTATTATGTTTATCATTTTCAAAACATCATAAGGGGTTTTCTCAACAGAAGCTACAATTCAACTATTTATACTTATACTGACAATCAAGAACGGTTATAACAAAAGTAAATACATGTGCAAGTACATTTTAGGTGACTCCTATGTTCAGCAACTTGTATTTACAAGTAATTACTAAGCAAAGCCACCACTTCAATAGTAAGGAAAAGTATCAAAAAAGTCTTAAACATATTACATTGATATTAATTCAGTCATAAATATTTTATTTATACTAATTTACTCCTAAACCTTTTTATATTGGTATTAATTCAATTTGTTCGGCGAATTTTGACCAGTTGGTGCTGACATAGATGTTGGCTATCCAACCAATATCGACATGACAAATGTTAAAAACTTTTTAAAAAAATTTCGAATTTTTTATTAATTTTTTTCTCTTATTCTTTCTTGGGCTTCTTCTCCTATAGTGGCTAGCGAGGCTTCGGCGAGGGTCACAAAGCCCTTGTTGGCCACCAACAAGGGTTGCGGCCCTTGCCCAACCTTGCCTAGATCTAGGCTAGGCTTAAGGGTTGTGGTCGAGGTAGCTTCGCCCAAATTTGGGTAGGCCAACTTCACTGTGATGAGGCCGCCTTCGCCCATGATGAGGTCACGGCGAGACTAGCCTTGCTTGTTGCCCTAAGAGAGGCCGGGCAAGGTCCATGACCCTTGCCAATGGGTGGTAAGGGCTTACAGTCCTCAGCCAATGGTTGGCAAGCCTTGTTGGCCACCGCGGGAAAAGAAGCCCAAGGAAGAAGAAGAGAAAAAAAAGAAAAAAAAAATTTAAAAATTGCCACATCAGCGTTCGACCACTGGACGGCAAGCCAAAATTGGCTGAATAGATTGAATTAGTACAAATATGAAAAGTTTTAAGACTAAATTTGTCCAACTTAAAATGTTTAAGACTGAATTGGTACAAATACAATATGTTTATGACTTTTTTGGTACTTTATCCCTTCGACAGCCATTACTTTGCCACTCTCTTATGCCGAACAACAATTGTTACTTTAACAGCTTGTGGCTTCACTTATTGATAGTTACACCAAACTATGTTTTTCAACCTTCATAGTTAGTGGCCTTTGTGATTTATGGCTCCACGACAACATGATCATGTCGATCTTACTTCTCCATGACCATACAGATTTACCTTAACAAATTGCATCTGAAATTATTGGACCCATTACTTAGGCAGTTACCTGGCATCCAACTCGTGATTCATGTTAGTCGTGGTCCTCTTGTTGATCAAATTGAGATTCATTTATCGACGCTCATGTCTGACGACTTTGTAATTTCACTTTGCTTTGCATTTCTTTAGTCGTTTTATCCACGTCTATATTTGTCGACTAAGAGCTCCCGACACTCAGCGAATTTTGCCTCTGTCATGTCTTGCTCGACTCTCCTAGTCCAAGATGTCGGTCGGGAACTTGAGCATTTTTTATATTTTTTTTGTCAGCAACAGGAAACGCCACCGACGTGGTAGGCAGATCCGCACGAGCGGTCCCGTGGACCTGCACGGAGCGTGGGACTTCCGGGCGAGATGGAAAGACGGGAGTACCCTTGTACGTTAGGCATTGATCCTTTGTAATTTCTTTTTTTTTTCCTTTAATGTAATTAATGAGCCCAACAAGCAGACATTTGTTCTTGACAGGATAATATCAAAATATGTTGTGAACTTAAGTCCAATAATTATTTTCCATGCTGATAATCGCAGTGTTTTTAAACTTGGACCGGCCAAAAAACCGCCTAGCTTCCGGTTTGTCGGTTGAATTGTTGGGTCGATAAATTTTCCCAATTTAGAACTAAATTTTTTTGTTTATATAATTACTGAAACCTCTAGACAGATGAAAATATCCAGGCTAGTTAAAGCTAAAGACCATGGTCTCCGGTTGGTCGATTCAACCAAGTCAATGTCGGCCTTGATCAGTTGTTGACCATTCCAATTTTCAAGTAACACCCGGATTGGCCATGGTCCGCTTTCCGGTTCAACCGGTTCAACCGGTTGCTTCGGTCCTCCCCAAAAAAACATTAAATAATGAACACATGGAGGGTTCTGGTACTGCTTTTCAATAGAAGAATTTTATCGTACCTTACATTTGGCGAGGTCGTGGTCCTTTTGTTCCTTTTGACTCTAACAAGGTTAGGCAGCACATAGAAACGATAACTGCCCCGGATTTTTAATATTTTATTTTTTAAGGATGGATTGGTTTGTGTACTTTTTCTGTGAAGTGTAAGGAGTAGGAAATACTATAATGTTTTACCAAAGTATTACAAGGAGTTAAAAGCTCAAAGATAGTGATTGAGGTTGAATTTTCGCCACTATGCCTATATAACTTATTATTCAACCAAGAATAGATCGAGCTTTTTTAATAAATTATTGATATGTGTGAATATTCTTTTCTTATATATGGGGCACTTTGACTACTTTCCACAATTTCATATATGAATAAACTTAGCATGGTTTATTGCATATTTAATGCATTATTGGTTATTTCTATCTTTATTTTTGGCTAAGCGCACAGATGGGGGAATACTTCTACTTTCCTTTTAAAAAGAAAATTGTAATTGCTAAGACTATATATATGTATGTATATGTATGTGTGTATAAGCCAAAAAGTAAAGAAAATCACAAATGGTTCACAAGAAAAGCATCTGAGCTTACATTAGTCAACATATTTAATTAATTCCATGGCAAATGCATGTCAAATATTAATACAAGCCGCTTATTTTGATGGGAAAAAGAGATCCATCTACCATTTGGAAACATTGAATGGAGTCCTCGGCGTTGGCATAAATAAAGCAATAAATCGAATTTTGTTGTGGTCTCACCTTATCGGATTGGGCAAGGTCCAAAAAGAGAGCTGTACTCCTATAATTCACTTTATGTCCAATTACCTTTCCAATAATGTCATCCCCAATCGCACTTTTTCTTGAACTTTGTCGTGATATAACTTCCCAATTCATTTTTTTGGTAAGGATAACTCCCCGATTCATTCATTATTTTTTAGCAAGGTAACTGAGAAATGAAGAGCACTAGCTGTAGCTAACATGTAATAGTTATGATCCCATCACCAAATAACTTTGTGACATGATTTATAAGAACCTAAAGATATAAAACTCTGTTTTCCATAGTTATTATCATGCATCAAAATATTTCTTTTTTACACGTTTAGTCATAGGCCAAAAGTCCAGCATACATGAAGGGAGTGTTGGAATATATAGTTATTAAATCATGATTTTATCTAGCAACTTAACTTTTTAGAGCTGTTGACAGTAGTCCTACAAGATTTTATAATGAGTTTTGAGAAAATTCTTATTTGACTTACAAGCTAAAACAAGATAACACATTTTCACCCAACTTTGACACTAATAATATGTACTTAAATACCCCAGTAATTTAGAAATACCATTTGAATGACGTAAACAGAGTGTTCCAATGGGTTGAAATCCTTTGGCAAAAAGAAGGGCCAAAATCCAAAAAGGGCTGCTTTCAAATTCTCCAAAACGATGAACCAGACAATCCTGTTGAAATCTTCTAGGCACCAAAAAAGCGTTTCTGCAAAATCGACGTTGAATACACCCTGTTGCTTTTGACTCGTGTGAATCGTGAACTACAATTATTTTGACATGTTCCTCTTGTTTTTTTTTTTCCTTTTCTTTTCCCTTGTAAACACCATTGCTTAAGAACATATCGTCTTGCCTTAAAAGCTTAAACCATTTGATGGAAGGAATTTTACATGTATGTAAAAGGCATATGGATACTATAAAGAATCGATGTGAGATACTTAAGCATCTCCTCTTAAGTATGATTAAGAATGGCATATGAAATTTGTTGAACAGGGAATCATACAAATGAGGTAAATTGAGCAGAATTTGACTATGACATCATGTTATAATGTCCAAATCAAAAGCTTAGATTAATAAACGGAGGGAGACCCCGAAAAATAAGAGATCCATGATAATTCAACGAGTACTTGTGTCGCTTTTGAATCATTTAAATTGTGAACTATTATTTTAACGTGCTCTTTGTGTTTTTCCTAGTCCAGTTTCTCACGGCTTTTGTCTCTTGAAGTCAACATGGTGAAAAACAGATTGTACGCAAGTACATGTATCGATTTGTGATTATGCGACCACTTGAATCGAGTCCCCCGGAAGAAATGTTAAAAGTGATGATCGATTGACTGTATATTGGTGAATGTCTCCTGTAATTACTTCACAGGCCCCCCTCTCAAGTGACAAATTCTGCAATTTAAAGCATCGACTGCATGAGCATTGATCTGTAGAGTCTAGCAATATGTTCTCCCGATCCGATTTTATGGTTTGGTTTGTTTTCCTATCCCATTTCATTATCTTAAAAGCCTGTCGAGAACAGCACTCTATATAAACCCTATGGTCTTGAAGATTGCTCTTTGCCCTCATCTGATTGATTTGCTAAAGGCACGCCTAGCTTCTACTTGGTCCATCCGGGACCATACATCTACTGAAATGGCTTTTGATACGATATTATGCATGCTAACAACCCAACTTATTCAAGATTTTTAAGTTCCATGTATCCTCTAATAAGTCTCGGAAGTGAGGTTCAAGCGATAATGAGAGGTCAAATATTGATGTTAATCTAAGCTCTTAACCCAAGAAAGTTCCCTCATGAATCTATACACTCCATGATTCCTTCGTTCTTATAAATAATCGGTCTTCCATGTTCAAACTTTTTAGTTAATTGGGCATCATCAAATCAACTAGAACCCCCAGAACTTAATTTTGGGTCAATTTTTATAAACGTGGATTTCAAGGAAAATTTAATAATATAACATATTAGCCTGACGATGTTAAAAGAAAACATTAGAATGTAAGTCTCTATAATCGATGAGTCCATTTGCACTAAAACCTTACGATTTGGTAGGGAATTAATCTAAGTTTTTCCCCAAGTTTTGAAGACGCGTATTCAATTTACATGACGATCAATGAAAATGACCTAGTACTTTTTTTTTTAAAATCATATCATGACTTATGGAAATGAGTGCAGCCCCAAGGAGTTCTCTAAAGTTGAATTTTTGTGTGGGGACAAGCCGTTGTGATGAACTTTGATTACAAATTGCATATCATATCCTTTTCATAAAATCCTATCCTTCCGGTGTCGATCATCTAGTAGGTCAAAAGATGATATTGACTGAATCGAATGGACTTCATAAAGCATGATGATATCCACAATCGAGAATCACTTGAGGAATAGAAACTAATGAGATCAAACCTATTTTTCCGTGGTCCTATAAGTTGGATCCGTTTTGGATTGGCACGCCTTGAGACTCAATGGTTCGCTTTGGCAACCCTTCAGTAATCTCTCATTACTCTTTATTCGTTGTTTAGGTCGATTTGTTTACATAATACTTACCAAAATAATATACGCACATGTATTTTTATATAAAGCAAAAGGAATCCCCTACTTTTAAGAGACTATAATCCTTTTTCCTTCTCAAAATATTCTGAATAAGATTTTTTTTTAAATGAAAAAATGCGCAACTTCCTACTTTTTTTTCTCATGTATTTCAATTTTAAAATTTAAATTTCCTTTTCTCTTTTTTGCAAAAAAAAACCTTACTTTAGAAAAATCAAAACTTGAAATGTTTTCTTTCTCTTTCCACATATATGTGTACAATTTTTACAGATGTAGTCAATAATTGCTTTCCACTAATCGATACCTCAAATATTTTGTAACAAGGCGATTTTGCAAAATCTTTTTATATGTCAATTCTTTCTTTTTTATTTACATGCAATGCATGTAGATTTTTTCTGACAAAAAAAGCAAACCCAAGTCTAAATTTTTTTTATATGATAATTTATGGGACTCTATCCATTACATTATTTTATTTATAGAGATGGGTATAGACAACACGTTTCCTTGCTTGCCACCATTTCAGATACTGCTCATGAGTCATCTGCACAAAGAATGCGCAACCCTTCTTATTTTTGTTTACTTAATTTTTTGTGAATACAAAATTGTTATGCGATCGCTAGGCTAGAAGGATCTATCCACTATTGCTACTGAATTACGGAAAATTTTTGCAAAAAAAAGTTCCTAGTCGTTGATGAACGAGAAAGTCAATTTAAATTCTATATAGTATGAAGACACAATTTTACCATTTAATGTTGTTAAATTTAGTAAGTTCTTACTATTTAATTTACCCGTAACTTAATTTACAATCACTCTTCTTTGACTATTTTGAGTTTTCATTTTTACCTTCTTTATACTGGCAACTCCTTTTCATCTAGCATTTAGTTGAGTTCTCCTATAGCAAAAACCAATTCACTTATAACACAATATAAATCAAGAAAAAGAAACACATGGGGTTGGCTCGACGTCTATGAAACAAACTTTCATAATTGGATTAGACACATCATTACTAACCGGTTCTCTTTTGTCATCAAGTGTAGACAATCTCATTATAGAGGTTATTTATTTGAAATATGACTCGCATTTTATTCGATACATAAGGTTAACAAGATATTTCACAAGTTCACTCAATTTTTTGTGATGCCAAAAGGTTTTCAAAACTTTTAGTAAAATAAAGAAATCGACAAAAAAAGAAAAAGAAAAGGATTTGAATGGCCAGATTACATCTTTCCTTTGTATGCTTGTCTCGTCATTGTCCTCAGAGTGTGAAAAAAGCCACTGAGATGTCAATTTTTGTGTACAAGTGCCAGAGTCCAAAATGTCTGAACATAATCAGCTGGCGACGATGCTAAAATCGAAAAAATTCCTGAGCCCTAGGGACTGAAACTCAAATCTTCTGTAAATAAAGGGACTAGGATTCCTATCGCACGGCAACGTCTCTTTTTCCTTCGGAATTCCCAATCTCTCATGTCTTGTTTGACTACATTACACTATATATTTCCTTCTTTTTTGTTCAGAAAGTGGGACTGAATTAATAAGTATTTAAAAAAAAGGGTCTTAAATTCAAAAAGGACAAAAAGACGAACAAGAAGGAGAGGAGGAAATTGCGTAAATGCACAATTGAACACGGTTCACTTTTCGTCATTGTCAAGTACTTCATCTTTATCTTTAGTTTCTTCCCCTTTCTCAATCTCTTCTTTACCTTTCTGCTTTAAATTAGATGGTGTAAAAGCAAGAAATCCGGCCATTACCCCGACAAAATCATGCCAGCAAAACATTAGACATCTGTCACTACTCCGCTGGATTACTCGTTATTCATTGCTTTCGATTGTTAGGACTTTAATGGGGCAGGGGTAATTAAGCCAGCTTTAGGGTTACTTCTTTAGATGATGCCCGGTTTAAAATGATTTCCTCTCTCCTCTTTTAAAGCTCATCATTCGTCGTCCTCTAAAGGGTTTTTGGAACATGAGCTCGAGCTTTGGGAGACTCGAATTGCTTTTTTGATTTACAGGCCGAGTTGCGTTGCGTGACTAGGGAAAAAGATGAGCATTTCAAGGAGATTTCATTCTGGTGGTGACTTCGAGGGTTAAGTGAGATTGCAATTAAGAGGGCTCTAACCTCACTTTTAATGATTTCGGCTCCTGGTTTTTGTACGAACGGAAATGGATAAAAGATGTACATGTTTCCTTTCAGGCGCCACTCAATTTGGGATCGCTTGCTGCAACCCACTAAACAAAGAATGCCACTGGGGTTTCCTTCACAATCATACAATAATTTGGGTTTCACTGCGAATTGGATAATTAGATTTCGATTGTCCTGGTTAGAACCCATAATAAGAATTGATGATCTGTTGTATTACTTAACACTATAATGCGTCACAATCAATGGGTATTTATATACAAACAATATGTACATGAAATGAAGTCTATACTAACAAAGAAACTAGCTATCCTACTCTAACACGGAAACTTGTTTTGTTAGGATATAACGAAATATTTTTTTTTTAAAAAAAACCTAATATCTAACAATATGTCCAACAATATTATCAAACATCCCCCTCAAATTCAATGTGTAAGTAATATCAAGTTATTTTTATACTAGAAAATTAAAAAGCGTAACATATGCAGAAGCAATGTCACTGAAGTGTGAGCACTCCCACTTAGTGTGTAAGCCATTCTTATACTTTGGATGTAACCATATCAAATAAATTATTGGGTTGTTGTTCTTGTTGGGCACCAACACTATAAAAAATTACACCAGCTCTTAACTAAATTGCGTAGCATTGGCAGTCAATACCATAAGAGTTGCACTAACTCTTAACTAAATTGGGTAGCATTGCAGCGGAGGCGGTTGTATATTTGGGTGAAGGCCTAGGTTTACAATTCCAATCGCGTGTAAGCATGAGCCTTTCATGAAAACAAACATAATATACACAGTAACCAACATAGAATATGGGTGTGACCACATCAACTAGAGAACGGGAACCAATGAGGGTGGACAAATTGCCATGAGATCACGTTGCTAGAATATCATTGGACGAGACAACAATGTTGAGGATCAAAATTGACAAAAGGATATTAGTAATGACTGAAAAAGAGAACAACCCGGGATGCTATTTGTGCTTTCGATGAGCTCCAGATGTACACTCGAGTATCCCAGTGCATTTGGGATAGCCAAATTCTGATACTAAGTTAGAACTGAAAATAATTAAAGGATTACCGTGTTACTCGACACTATAATGTGTTACAATCAACATGTATATATATAAAACCATGTGTACATGAAATAAAGTAAGGTGATGTTATAACAAAACTAGTTATCCTAATCTACCAAGGAAACTAAATTTGCTGGGTTATCACAAAATATCAAGTAATATCACAAATATCTAATAATATTTTCCTACAGTTGTTACCTTTGCATTGTTTGGTAACTTGTGTATTTTTATTTTGCTACTTTGGCAAATGTATTTCATTGATGTGGTCCTCAATTAGTGCCAACTAATAGTAACACCATAATGGTCACAACACTCACTTCAGTTAAGGCCATTAGATTTTGCAATCAAAGGACCACATTTAATTCACTTCGAAAAGTTCTTGACCCAAAAAAAAATTGTTTGTTGAAAAGTTCACATTTTTAATTGAACGGAAAAATCAAAATTAAATTGCACAATAAAAGAAAGTATATATGCTCGCTATTTTAATATGTGATTTGATTTTCAAAAATTCCTTGCCTTGGTGAATGCTGTAGAAAAGTTTGTTTACCTCAAAACCTATTGATGATTTAAGACTCCATTCCTCACATTGATTTTGCTTTGTCGAGCTAGATCTTGATGTATCCAAATTCAGCATATGTGGCTCATCTTCCTTGTCAAATTAGGATAGAGAAAGTCCCCGGAAAGAGGAAAAGCCTCAACGGGTGAAAAAATTTATGGTCCAACTGAACTTGCCCCAAAGTTTGGGAGGAAAGCGAGGGCAAGGAGCTAAAGCTATGCAGTGTCATTTTCTATCAAATTCATCCCCTTAGAGGAGTTTTAAATGGTCATTTATTACAAGGGTCCCCAATTTCTTTTATAAGTATGCAATACAGATAAGACGTCAAATCATTGTGGATACCTCACAACAATGGCAGTGGGCTCAAAAGTATGTTGTACCCACATTGGACTCTTTATCATAGCTTTGCAAGTTGCTACACTTGGAAAAATAATTCAAGCTTTCTTTTGGGAAGGCCCTATTAGTTTTAGGAGAGACACTGTGATGGTTGGGAACCTTATTTAGAATTGTGGATGATTGAGACTAAAAATTGTCTTGTAGTTTTCCCCCTTATTAATCATGGGTGTAGGGTAGTGGATTCATGATTCAATTGGAATTCCTACCCATGATGAAAGCACTAGGAGGTTATGCATCTTTTTTTTTATGGAGTTGTCTTAGTTGATATCAATAGCACAATGGACTTTTGCGGGGTGTTTCAGTTCTGGTACCAGGTTTTATAGGTTTGATGTTAGTTGCATTTGATTGATGGAGTTGGTAGATGCAAAACTCAATGTGTGCAGAACATTAATAGTATAAATTAAAAAAAATATAAACTTCAACCTTGATAACTTTTGAGTAAAATTTTGGTCTTTGATTTAATTAGTGCATCAATTTGGTTGAGGTCCCTCATTTCCATAACTCCATTATAGGGTCTTGAAATTTTGATTGAGTGATCATGTTTGCCAACCTACATTTCTTGTGAGGATGCTGGTTAGGCTGGATAATTGGGGTCCCTAATCTGTTTGTGACATCTAACCAAGACAAGTGCTTGTTGTGTTCTTTCAACCATCATATATCTCCTCATTAAAATCAACATCTATCATTATTCATATGTCAAGCTAATTTGACGATAGAATTGCTCTTCACGCATGTTGCGGGACTTACAATGTTAAACATATCCATCTGAGTAGCTTTAGAAATCATCAATTTAACTTTAAAATCATGGTATGATGAAACCGCAAGTAAGCAAAAAATGTGAAATGCCAAACGCTAGTTAAGTGAAAGAAGTTTCATCCCTTTAGGTCCTATTTATACTTTGCTTGATGCTCTTGGACGACAGATTGGCATTTTCATTTTATCCAGCAAAATAGGAAAGGATAAATCGCACTCCTTTTATGGTAACAATGTGGTGGTCAAAGTAAATAAGCCCTCTAGGAATTACATTGATCCAAGGCAATACCGAAACCATTCATATGGTCCTATATAAGAGTGACCCAGGACCATGTTATGGTTTAATCCCTCCAAGTGCCACTCCCTTCCTTCTTTCATAAGTTGAGATGGGAAATGCACACAAATGTATAATTTTAGGGCAAGGGTTCTCTCGTTAGGGCACCAGTCTGCATGTTTATAAGTTGGAGTAGTAGGTGAAATCGGCCCAAGAAGAAACTTCACCAAAAAAAAAAAAAAAAAAAGAAAATAAGAAAAGAATTGGGTAGAATTTCTAATTACTATACACCTTCTAGATAAGACCTTCCCCTTGGAAAACAACGAAAGAAAGGGTTTTTGGAGGTTTGAGGTCGTCTTGTGTTTATGAGGCCATCACCCCATTGGAGGAAATTAATTAATAAAGCAATTATCATATACTGATGAAAATCAGTAAACAAATGCCATCTTAGGTTAAACCACTTAAACCAAATTATATTCCCCTATCCGTCATCCCAAAGGACCCCATTCGTTGGCCTACCAAATGCCCTTTCTTATAAACCTAGTCAATCTCTCTCTCTCGCTCTCGCTCTCTCTCCCCAAAAAAATTTATATCCACAGATATTAAATGCAACCACACTAACCCTCTTCAGAAAATATTCCCTTGTTTTGGCCCCACATGGAGAATTGAATTTTTATTTTTATTTTCCCCACCTAAAAATATACTTTGGTTTGCCTTGTTTATAATGCCTATATGCTCTTAAGGCACCACTGATAACATCTCAGAGAGATAATCGCTTTTTAAATGGCTTCGCTAACATAGAAAAAAGTAAGGTTGAGAGAGAGGCAACAATAATCTAGTTCACCTAAGTTAAAGTTCTCGACTCTCTTTCACATCAAACTAGTCAATTTGGAGGCATTCTCTCCATCTATGTCACCCCCATTGCAATCCGTCAAATAGGAGCTATGTGGTTCAATAATTCAAAGGGACATAAAAAGAGGTACTACTCCCTCTTGGGCCCCATTCTGCTCTTTGATCCCTTGGCCTTTTTGGCTAGTGAGATCAACGGCTATGACTGCCATCAATGGTGGGCACTCCCCCACTGAATCATTCATTCTCACATAGGGAGAGATTTACAAGGTTTGTTCGTGTGGATCCCAACAAGACTATGTCCTAACAAAGAAAATTTTGCGCTTAATATATAAATGGGGAGATGATGACTGATGAGGACATAAAGTTGTTTGATAAAGAGGGTATGATTTGATTGCTTTGTCTTTGTCGATTCCTCTCTCTCTCTCGGGATTATTGGGGTTGAATTTTGATTTTTTTTTTCCTTGTTTAACCTTCCTTTTTTGTGTTGGGCATTGTTCCTGTAATTTGGATTTTCGTATTTGTATCTTATTATAAGATCATAGATCATCTCGTTTTATTCGAGTATATTGCATAAGATAATCACCACATGATGGGGTTTAATATGAAGGTTGAAGAAATCTGATGAAGCCGTGGGCCCCCTCTGATGGTTCAAAATATTCATCAAATGTCAAGTCCCCATAGTTTATATCTAGACAATACTTCTTTTATTCATGTAATTCATCGAATAAATTTCCACTAAAAATAATCCGTTACACATATTGTCACGCCATATTCAATGTGGCGATCTGATCCTAGTAATCCATATATCTAGGTGATTAGCATAGGAAATTAAAAAATGGGGGTGTGTTGTGTCCATCAGGACATTACTACAACAACTAAAATGAGGGAAGATAATTTTTGAGTGAAGCAGGCGTCACCTATAAGCCTCTTTCTCGGGTCACATCAGACGATGTATTTGCGAACGCCATCGAAGTGGGCCAAGTTAAAAATGTAACCTTGAAGCAACTGAAGAATTTCAAAAAAGAAAAATAAAAGAAAATTGAAGATTATAAAAGAAAATTGAACTTGTGGTTGGAAGCGAGGGGCTTGTTATTTTCTGGTCCTATCTTCTTTCTCAGCTTGGATTTTTTGAGGTCTGTGACAATGCCAATTTTGTGCAATCTCGTAGCGTTGTACATGACACGCAATGAGGGGGGCAAAGCTGTTTGTTCAGACATGGCGATGCCATCAATGTCTTCAAAGAAAGTCACGTCCCTAAATAATCTCGACCGTCTGATTTCGCTTGTCTAAGGGGATGATGATGATATGACTAATACCCAGTATTAACCTTTGAGCATCAATTAAGTTTATCCATCTTTCTAAGTCGATGGTAGGGCCAACTTACATTAAGAGGACAGAATTCACGATAAATTACATTCCTCATAACAAGTTTATGACTTTATACTCTTTGAAAGGGTAAGCTACCGCTCGTTTTACCGATTCATTGAGATTCACGTCAGCAATCTTTGCTTTAAGCATGATTCGGCTAATGCTCTAGCGTATAATAGACCATCAAAAATTCATTGCCAGTTGATAATCCATCCTATAGCATTTGAGAATCGACAAAATTGAAGTAATGAAGTGAAATTTACAACCCGAAGCTTTGATTGCTGCTGTTGTTTTGCATAGGTTAATGTTTTAGTCCCAACCCAGTGCTCATATTGTGCAAAGCTTCCTTTACACTCTAGGGCTTAGTACTTAAATCTTGGATGCCTAGTCAGACAGTGACTGGTTCCAAGACTCGATAATAGCGATTCCCTAGTTTAGCATGCCTTCGATATTATGTAGGATGTGTATAGCTTTAAGGTAATTGGGTGGTTCCACATAGCCAAATAAATATAATATATAATATTTTTAGAAAATAATTTTAAAAAACTATAGGGGGGGAGGGGAATCGATCTCCAAAGTACACAAAGGGAAACATTTGGGGCCTGCTGCTGCTTAATTTCCTCTGCCTCCCTTTACATTTCATTCCTTTTTGGGGCCTCCCACAGCCTCAAGTTGCTCATAATCTTCTCTCTCTCTCTCTCTCTCTCTCTTGTTTACCTTTCCGGTGCTTGGATGTTTGTGAGTGGGGATATGGGGACCATTGCAGCAGTCACATGGAGCTGGAGGCAGTTCATGAATTTCACAGCCAATTATTGGGTGTCCTCGAATGACCTTTCGAAAGAAATGTTCACTTTTTCAGCGATGGACGCAAGATGCTCATAGGTTCAATCAATAGGGTAACAAAAAGAAAGAAACAAAAGAAGAATTATATTTGTGCATTTATGGAACCACCTAAGGCTTTGGTTCAGTGATAAATGTAGTTGTTCTCATCACTTAAGGCTTTGGTTTGAATCATCATATTTGCACATTCTCCTAAGGTCACCTTTAAGAACATATACTCGTTTGTCTCAAGTGAACTAGGGGTTTTTTGCTAGTGAAATCAAAACCCGGCCAATTTGATTAGAAATTGTGCTAAAGTTCAGTGACCATGCGTTTAATTTCTCACGCCGATAAAATTTGATTAATAGTTGAAGGATGCATCTATTGAATGTTGTTTAGCTGTATTGCCACGGGTTGGAGTCCTTATACTACATCATGCTTGAGACTATTCACCTGAGCTGTGATTAGGGTGAAATTTCACTTGTTCTAGATTTACTCACTTGAACTTAAGGTTGGCTTCTTCGTTACAAAAGAAAAACCAGAAAAAAGAACGAATCCTTCTTTTTGGTTATTGTCCTAGTTTTGAGCAAGAGCTTCTTTCTGGATCATACGAAGGCGTTCGGGCCATTATTATAACTTAATAGTGTTGTGCCTGTAAAATGCTTTCCGGCCCAACCCATATTTTCTACTTATCTGAAGAACTCTCTGCCTCGCGGTCGGTCATTATGAGCCGGTTAATATTGACCTTGGTAAAGACATGTGCACAAGCATTACATATTAATTACGGTGCTAATGATGCTCTAGTGAAGATAAATTCCTAGTAAATGTGTCTTGTTAAGAACGAGCATCGAAGTCCGAACTTGGATAGGAGGCGAACGGTTTCAGAACCTTTTTGAGGACGGTCGGTTCACTCGCGACAATGCAACGAAAAGAAAGAAAACATGAACAGCTGTTAGACAACGAAGCTCCTTCAGCCAACGGGCTTGCCATTTTGCAGCAGTCTTAAGAGCTACGGCTATTGTGATGTCCTTCCGGCATGACAACCATGTCTCGCCAACGTATTGAGACGCATCAGAATAGTAATACACATGAGTCTTGTTTGCCCGGGACCGCAATCTAGTCGTTCGGTGCACAGTGGGTTCATAGATCCATTGGATTTGGGAATTCAAAGGCTGAAACTCATGCAGCTGTTATCTCTAAGACTGGTTTTACTCTCCATCTGGGCTGCCAGGTTTCGCCTACACTGCAGTTTCACAAATCCTTCTAATTTTAAGGCTGGCTACCTCTTACGGTGCAACATCATCTCTAGTATACAAAAATGTGCCGATGCCTGCTCCTTTCTTCGCAGCATTGGCTCACCAGGATTCCATCAACAACAGTGAAACAAGCCATTTCAAATTCTGTAAATCAGAAAGTCTATTGAAAAGAATGACAACTTACTGCACAATGTTATTCTACTAATTTTCTGAATCCCGGTTCTATCAGTGTTGACTGTAAAAATCTGTAAGTGAGGCTCTCGGTAACTGTAAGCTCTGGCGTTCCAAGTTAACGTTAGACCCACAAGGTCTCTACCAAAGTATCCAGCAGCTGCAGCGTTTCGAATCTTGAGGACCCTCGAACCATCGGTCCCACAATGGATTTAGCGGACCAGTCGTTCTGTCACACAAAAATCAACGACTCAGAAAAAGGAATAGATGAAATCTAGTGAAACATAATAGAAACAAGGGTTCAGAATACAGAATTACACTGGCAACAACGGATCGGGCTTTGCTTCAACATGAGCGAGCAATCTGGCATTCAGGAAAAGAATGTCAAAAGAAAGAAACAGAAATCTATTTCATGGGGACCACTCGTGTAGAACATTCCCAAGTCTGCATACTTACTCCATGCAAGCAACAGAGGCCTTTTCCATCTTTTCAAGTTGTTCTAACTCTTCCTGCCAAAAGAAAGTAGTAAAATTAGTAAAACTAGTGGCAGGAATGGGACCTCTGTTGCTACAACAGGATGCGAAGCTATGATTTCAGCATATTCACTTAATTAAAATGATGTTGTCAGAGATAAGCATTGGTGATTCTTTGAAAATCAAGATTATGACAAATGTTGCTGCCTCGAAGATCTCTCTGGTCTACAGTAAAATACGCCTTTCTTGTTTGTAATTGAACTTTAGATTAACATCTCTTCATCCACCTACAAATTATGTAGCACCCTTTCCTTTAGATAACATAGTATCTGTCTGTTTTGACTTGAGAAACGCTATATTCAAACTATTATCCAAATCTAAAAAAGAATATGAAAAAATTATATGCAAATCTACATGCCAAAGTGCTTGCACTACAAGATTTCAAAATGCAAAGTATGTCTGCCACAAGATTTGAAACCAAAATACTAAAAAGTAAAAGCCACTCCAAACAGACTGATCAGTGTACCCATCAAATGGTAGGCTAGTGTGAGCATAAAGCTTTTCTGAAAAAATGAACAAATGATATGCATGCATAATATTATTTTTGACTTGTAAAGAGAGACACTAAAAATATAAGAAGTGAGGAAATACAGATGCAAAAAAGAAGTACGAAGAAGACATTCGACCATGAAACACAATGCAAGAAATCTCATGCACACCTCATGCACACCAGCAGTTCGAATCTAATAATGTGTCAATAAATCCAACAAAATCTCTTCATCCACTGGATATACAATCGCAAGAAACAGAAATGAATCTAGAACTGCTCTGCATTTAAATATGCATCATCATATATGTTTCCACCACCTGAATTCCTTAAAGCAGTTCCCTTCATGCATTTGATCTCCATATTCCTGTAATCACTTTCAACACAATATAGACAGCTTAAACAACCATTCTCTCTTGAGTATACGTAGTTTGGGATTGAATAAGACTCATCCTCTCCTCAATAGTTTGGCAAGTCTTTGCTAGTGAATTGACTGAAGCTACAACTGGTCTCTGTTTTTAACAAACTAATGAAACATTGTTAACAATGCTACAATGTTATTTAATTATCATGGAAAAGAACAAGAGTTTTCCAGGCTGGCTAACAAGCACACAGACCATTTCCTAGAACAGGTCATTTGGCTGTTCCCTAGAGAGTCCCTCAATAAGAAGGCACCTGAAATCACAAAATTATTTGTGCATTTCCTAGAGTGAGTTGCCTAGCGCCCTTGGATGGTCCCCACCTACCATCATAAGTTGGTTTTGGATGCAAGTACATTCCTTACTGACCTCTAACCATTCTGCAAGAACTCTTCCTCCTTTTACTTCCTCATTCTTTTGGTTTCCACAGCTCACTCATAGGACCTTTATTTTGTTAAATTCTATACTCATTGGTTCAGACAAAGTACATCAATTCTTTCAAAAAAGGAAAATACATGCAAAACATATGCAAGTTTCAAAAGTTGAAAGTATCTAACAGATTTACTCTTCTTCTTTATGCAGACAACATTTTCCTGTCATATAATACTTGCATCAAATTATATTTTACTCCTATCTTAGATGTACAGGGTTCCCATCTTTCGCACTTCCCCTCGCCACTACTACTTTGTTAACTGACGCGCCCAGCCATTTGCAGGATTCCAGAGCTTTCCTTTTGAAGCATCTTCTACCAAATGTCGCTTGCTCTTCATCATTTGATGAATTTCCGGACCTTCTCCTTTCCATTCTCATCGATTCTCACATAACTCATTCAGAGATAAATGTGATCTTGCAATACAAGTTGATGACAGGATATACAATTCAATAGCATAAGAGGAGCCAAGCTATATTTTGACCGCTCATTTGGCAGATTTTGAAACCTTGAGCAAGGAAATTGGCAAGGGATCTTAAATATCTACAGATTCTGTTGGTAATATCTTGGATTGAAGTAGACATCTACAGATTCTACTGGTAAATTATCTAAATTCAAAGTCTAAATCTATGGATTCTATCAACATTTCTCAGATTGAAGTCAATATCTACAGATCTATCAGATGCATGTACTCCTTCATTGTCCAAATCCAAACAATTTATTCTTTGTCCAAATAACAGTGAACCAACATACAAATAGACTAATCCATCTAAAATGTTCTTGTTTGGGTGCTAAAACAGACAGGGACTAATGTGGAATGAGAATCACACGATTCAGGGTGCAAATAAGTCTGTGAATTATTTGGCCTGAAACAGAACCTAATTGAAGAAGCATCAGAAATGCCAAGTCATTGTGGGAGATATTGCCACATCAACTAGAAGATCTTGAAGGGCTTGACACTAATAACTCAGCTGGAGCAATTCTAGCTAGGCTTGATAGAGCAAGATTAAAGTCACACCAATGATGGAGGCAATGTCACACTCAAAGTTATAAAAGATGTAACAGCACAAGAAACAAAATTCAAGGCGAACAGATCGATGCACGTCTCTGATTAAAACAAATGCACATTGATGCACATATCCAGAATGCAAGAAACACCAAAGGATGCACAAGACACTCTCATCATCCCTTTAGCAAACACAATATGCAAAGCTATAGGGACTGAAGAATAAACAATCTCCAATGTTGCCATGGCATAAGTCGAGCCACTATCTCACAAAGGTTAAAAATCTTTATAGAGAAATCCTTAACTATCATCCTTAAATCATTTAGACAGAAAGAAGAGGAATCGTCTTCACAACCTAAGACAACTCAAGTATGGACCTAAGGAGGACTACGAAATACAGAAAGAAACATCAGCACAATCAAAGACTCCTAGTGCAGCAACTCAAAACTGACTCTTAGCAGAATCTCAATTACTTCAATCTATCAAGATAAATTGCAGTTTCAATGATTGATTAGGAGGAAATTGAAGGGATTCAGATAATGAAGAGAATTGAGTTAAAATATTATTTGGATGCTAAAGAAGGAAACGACCTAAATATCTTGTCATGGTTTTATAACTTGAGATAAAACAATGTGTATCTGGAAAAGAAGAAAGTCTCCAAACCCCTCCATATTTGGACAGACTATGAGGATTTTATAAAACTACAATAATACTAGCTTCCCTAATTCCTCCTAATTCTTTCCTTTCTTCTCCCTCCATCTTTATCCTTCCATCCAAACACATGATTGATCATCACTTTTAAAATCCTATCTCTTCCCCTCTACTCACTCCTACAAAAAACAATGCAAATTTGGTTTAAAGAAAGAGGCAGAAAAGAAAAGGTTCACTATGCTGTATTCCAGGTAGAAAAGACTTGGATGCAAAAACCAGATGAAGATAGTAGGCATTCTGCAAGAGTGAAAAAATCAACATTCTACATGCCTGCCCTAAATCTATGATAAGTTATTTTCCTCAAATACTATATACATGAGAAAAGTCATCTGGAGGAAGAAAAATAGCAAATATATTCTTCCACAGATCCTCAACTTCACGGATCCATGCAATTGAAAATTGTGAAGAGGCATGGGCGTGTGCGCAAGCGCAAATTGGTAGTGTTAAGATGTTTATCATAGGAGTGAGAAGATCATACTGAAGTAAACATGCCCTCATTGACATGGGAGTAGAAGCTACATAACACAATAGCACCCTTTTCAAGTGTCAACACTTTTGCATCATTAATTATTTTAGTGGGTTAATTATTTGGCCTTTGATTGCTCTATCACCACCACATTCAAGGGGTAATATGAGACCTTAATTTTTCCAAGAGTCCACTCAGAGCCCATACCGGTATGTCCTGGATTTTCTGCATAAAATCCTAGTTTTAGCTGTGGGGATCTTCACTTTAGTGCCAATAGTTCAATACTAGTAAAAAGCTAACATGTAAAAGCAAGAAGACAAAAAAATTTAGGAAGGAATGCTGCTTCCTCACTTCTGTCTTTAGCTTCCCCTTTTCAATCTACCTCTCAGCTTCTTCTCATTGCCTTTCAACGCCAATCAACAAGTGGAATTTGTTAAGAAGTCTGAAGTCCCCAGTCCCCAAAACAGGAGTTTTTAGGCCAAAAACGTCTCATTTGCTTCAAGAAAGAAAAAAAAGACTACAACTAGGGAGGATGCTTAAGCTACCCATCTCTGCAGAATCATCAAAGTCCCGCAGTTCACTCGCCCAAATCAATCTGAATGCTCAAAGGAAGGATGCAAAGACATCAGAGCAAGAATATGTTCAACGATCATTATTAGTCAGATGAGAAAGTCAAAAGAGCTCAAGGTCCTCGTTTCACACTCAATCAGCGAAAGCCCAAGATTGAAAAAACATCGGAAACGAGGAAATCGAAACCGACCTCTAGGAATCTGGATTCCTGCTCGAGCCGCTTGAGCTCGGCCTGTATCCGATGCTTCCCTCTCGTGTCCGCCGCCACGACCACTCCCACGGCTCCTTCGGAGTTCGCAGCTCGCATCTCGAGATCAAGAACCGAAAAAACGACGGCAACCCCAGAGAAGAATCCGGAATCAGGGGTCGTCTCCGAAACAGAGGAGGGGTCGACCCACGACGATGACGAAGACCCCAGATAGACAGAGAACGACGGGGGCACGGCAACTGCACCCGGCGGACCCCACCGGAAGTCGGAACCGGTCTCACCCGCTAAAAAACAAACGAGACACGAACAAGAAGAAGAAGAAGAAGAAGAAGAAAGGGGGACTGGGTCGGTCGTTCCGAACCACAAGCTTCCAAGCAGATGGATCTGCAGTGGTTCTGTACAATTCAAGAAGAGAAACAGAGCAAGGACGCGAGACAGAGAGAGATAGAGATAGAGAGAGAGAGAGAGGGAAAGTTTTATGCTTTCCGGGATGGAGAGTGGTGGGGGGAGCGACGAGGTACTGTCGCGTTTGCGGTGGGACGGAAAGAGAACTTGGTAAAAAGGTGGGCCTCTTTTTGTTCTCTCTCTCTCTCACTCTCTGTCGCTTTCCCCTGCACCAGAAACAGAGCAAAAGGCAGAGAGGAATCCCCTGTTCCACGGCACGCGAAGCCGTAGCAGAGACAAGCTCTTCTGATGTGACGGTAAACGGGGGGGTTCTCGCCCACGAGCTCGCGGACCAATCCGCCTCGAAATGCGACGAACGGGGTCGACGCCCGATCGTTCGATTCCGTCGACGACGACGACGGGCGAAAAGCACGCGCCTTTATCGCGTCGCGGCGATCGAGGTGACGACAAAGTGCGCGTGAGGCGCGGGCGGCGGGGAGGAGCGTGGGGGTGGGGGGAGAAGAGGGTGCGGTGGCGCCGCGGTGCTCGACGCACGAGAATTCCGCGCGGGTGGTGGCGAGTCGCTGTCCCCCGTCAAGAACTTTCTTTTTCTTTCTATTGGCGTGTTATACAAGAAATGTACGATCATGAATTTAGATAATTTGATTGAAGGGGAGAATAAATTCAATGATAATTATTTTATTTTTAAATGTAATTTCTGATCAAAAATAGATTTTTTTTTTTGGTGATCCGAACCACCGCGTGCAGTAGATAGATGACGATGTAAAGCTGGGACTTATTGACCACCACGCCAATTGCGGGTGAGTCGCACAATGAGGACGCGGGGGTTCCCCCGAATGAGAGAGTAAAGTTCTAGCCATCGCGGCCACCGCGGGCGGTGGTTCGAAAATAAATTTTTTCATTTTTATTTACTAGAATAGTTTCTAAGTAAAACCACATGATTAATAACAACATAAAATCCCTACTTGTGCGACATCGAAAGGCGAGCGGATAGTGGTCAATCGATGGCAATAAAGGATAGCTAGTGGCGGCTGAAGGGTGGCGGTAGGTGAGAGGTTGACTGATAACGAGGGCAAGAGATGAGAAAATGAGTTTTTATTTTTTATTTTTATTTCAAAAATAAAAAAAGTACAAAACTTGTATTTCTTATTTATGTTTCAATCTTATTTCCGTACTAAAAATTTAGTCTAAAAATAAGAAAATGAAATTACGTTACTAAATTAATTTATGCAAAATCTATTTTCGAGAACGAGAAAAATAGATTTGATAAAAAATAGAGCGATTATCATACTTCATTTCTTAGAGAATAGAAATGTTGGATTTGCTGTTTATCAAAACTATGTTTGATTTCAGCTATCTAATTACATCAACTACTTTGTCGTTGAAAAATTCGGTTCTATTAGTTCGTTACGAAATAAGTTTGACATTGGTTTGTTTTTCTCTTTGTTCGGTTTAGGATGGAGAAAGATGTTCGGCAAGTTCGATTGACTTTCCACTCAGAAAAATCGAATCTTTGGTTGGTTGGTATCACGGCTGATTGGACCCATCTTAACCTAGCGAGATCAGCCCGATTGAATGATATAATCTACATGGGTGGAGACTAAATATGAAATCATATATCACGAAAAATAAAACAAGAGAAATGAAATAAGATAAATATATAAAAATGTGAATGATGTGAGAAAGGTGATTGCAGATAATATATTCACGAAATTTTTTTGTCTTGCCTTTATGCACTTGAAGTCGTCTCGTGCAATTAGACTTATGTAAATCTTAAGTAATTGAATTTGGTTAAACACTATTCATTTCGCCCTATGCTCGCAATTTATCTCAGTTTGGGATATGTAATAAGATGGATTTGGAAAATTTTCATTTTACATGAAAGAGAGATACATAACTTCAAGACAAAATTAATCTCAAAAAATTACAATCTAATGCAAATCTGAAAAATGAATCAATTGTTAAAGCCTTGCCTGTGACCCTTGTAGGGGTGTCACCAAGGGCCGCTAAACCTCACTAGGGTGTCAACGGGGTTCGGCGATCCTTCTCAGGGTGTTCCCACGAGTCGCGATGATCGGATATAAAGTGAGGGCTGGCTAGCCCTCATTGCTTGTAAGCGAGGGCTTGTAGGCCCTCATCTGCGTCACATTGTGATGGTGCCACTATCACCACCACCACGGCATGACCTAAGAGGGTTTGCAAGCCCTCTCCCCAATCTAGGCGACGGCTGCTAGCACTTGCAACTTGTCGGGCAAGGATTGTGGGCCCACACTGATGAAGCTAGGGGCAGTGGCCCACCCTGCTTGTGCCACTAGTTTTGTCATTTTCTTTACTTTGTAATTTCACTTGATTGAGGTTTAATTGAGGTTTGCGGGAACAAGAAAATTTAGGGGAAAACGATGTCCTCAGTAAAAAAAAAAAATGACTTATGAAGATTTACTATAGTCTATTGGAACAAGACACCATAGGATTGAAATCTTTTGGCTTAGAATGATTTAAGAAGGTTTTTGATGGTCCATCATAAATAAGAACAAAACATTGGAAAACTGAATTTTTTAAAAGAGGATTTATAAAGGTATATTAACGGTCTGTCATAACCATAAACAAAATGTTGTAAATAATTTTTTACCCAAATTTTGAGTAGGTTTTTGACGGTCCACCTAACCAAAGAAAAAACTTGTAAACAAAGAACTTTTTCTTACGACTTTTTACAAAAGTTTACAACGGTTAACCCAATTAGAATATTTAAATAATAAATCATACCTTCATCTAACAGTTTAAGTTTTTAAAATAATCGGTAGTTATCCCATCAAAATATTACATGGTATCAAAGTTGGAGATCATGAATTCGAATATTTCTAGGCCCCATTCGCCTTCCCAATTAAATTTTTCACACCTAGTGCTAAGCAAAAAATATTAAAATAATAAACCACGCATTCATCTAGCAGCTTAAACTTTTAAAATAATCGACAATGGACCCATCAAAATATGACAAACCCAAACATGACTTGTTTGATAATTGTATCAGAAAACTTGACCCATACACAACTGATTAAAATGGGTTAATCCATTCTGAACATAACCCGACCCATTTATTTTGACATGAATATAACATGAACATAACATGAACATTCTCAATATAAACCCAAACTCTAAACCCTAAACTCGAACCCACTTTACTTCATGCAGTATTCGAGTTGTATTATTGAGTCCTCCCAGAAATTGCCACTTCTAATGTAAACATATTACATGAGTTGGGTTAATTAAATCATTCAATAGATACATCGTCTCTAATTTAGTCCTAATTTTTTCATAATAAAATAATGGCATATAAGGATTTGTTAAAATTTACTACATTATATTGTTATCAAGAATTATTTCGTAATTAGGATGTCTTAACGAGAATTGTACTCTCACAAATAAATTAAAAAAAAAAAAAAAGAGAGAGAGAAATGGTCACGGTTGTCCCCATGCAAGAGGTTGCTTCCTTCAAATCTTACTAACACAAGCTCCAAACTTCAATCCAATCTTAGCAAAAGTAACTCCTTAGAAGTCCACAATCATGAAAGGCTAGGAAAAATGTAAGAAAAGTTCTAAACTTATCATATTTGTACTAATTTAGTCCCGACCTTATGACCTAAAATCAATTCAGTCATTTCGGTTAATTTTGGCTGGATATTGTTGATGTATATACCGGTTGGCTTACATGGTATGACCAGGGTTAAAATAAACAACTTTTAATAATATTATGAATTTTTTATGTTTTATCTTTCCTTTTCTCTTTTGACGATGCTCGTAAAGATTGTGCACACCAAGGAGGATCAAGGGTCTCCTAGGAGCATTGTTAGCATTAACAAAGGTTTACTGGTGGCGGCCGCTTCGAATTACAATAGATTAGACATCCTTGTAGGTATAGCTGAGGGCATACCATATGGCCTTAAACTAACTAAATACCTTGCCAGGCTTGCCTTTCCTTCCCTTCCGTGGAGACTGGATCAGACAGCACTCACGTGATTATCTCTTTATCCACCATCGTTGTCCGCCCGGACATCATCCATTTCAGCTCTGCTTATTCAGACGCTCTGTTCGAAGACAAGGGAACATGGTGGGTCGTATTCTAAGCTCAAAAGGGCTCGGTAATCAGAAACTGTTCAGGTGGAGGAAGAACCTGATTTTTATTCCTTCTGCTTTACAGTCCTTATGGATTCCACCTCTCAAGTAGATTGCAACAAAAAAAAAAAGTTCCTTTTCCACTTTTGAAAAAGGGGTTGCATTCGATCGATGGTGATTATCATATTAAAAGGGGAAAGTACCCTTGATCGGAAACGTTGCATTGACGAAAATAAATATATTCAGACTTGGACATGTGTCAATAGACGATATGTCCAGTTGTCGCATTTTTAATAATAATAAGCCCACACTAGCCATTATTAATTATTACTAATTTATTCTTGTTTTATAAAATTTGGAAGCGAGTAAGCTATTTCTACAAGCTAAATTATTCAACAAATTCGGGTACGCCAAGTCTCCAACCTACCAAGCTCTTAAATTCCAACTAAATTTGTGCAATTAATTTCTCCAGACTCACCCAAGAATATTAAACATTTCTGCGAACTCCAACCCTGTCAAGCCTTTGCATTTCAACTAAGCTTTTCCAATTTGTCATTTAGTTTCTCTAGACAGGATGATTCGAAAAAGTCTAGCCTTTTCATAGAATCGCACCAGTGAAACTTGACATTTTCAAGAACTTTTACCTATCAAGACCTTAAATTTAGATTAATTTTTGATAATTTGTCCAATCTAATTTCTCCGGACACAATGATTTCGAAGGGTCCAACCTTATGATGAAAATGCACCTAGTGAAACGTAATCTTCCAAAAACTCCACTCAACCAATGCCTCGAATTTCATTTAGGTTTTTACAATTTTTGGCATCTAATTTCTTGAGAAGCTCCAATGTGGAAGGTCCAACATCTCAAATGAAGTATACCATATATGTCCAATCTTTCCAAAAAGTCCAACCTATCAAGGTCTTGAATTTCAACTAAGTTCTTGCAATTGAACTAGAAACATCATAACGTTACAAGGGCCATATACATCTTATTAAGGAATCTGTATAGTTTTTGCTTTTGTATTTAATGGGTGGTTAGTAGCAACATCTGAATAGTTCATTATATATTTTCTCTGTCCATCTTCAAAGATATTGGTGCACGTCGTTGCAAAAATAGAACTCTGCCCTCCATGATTAGCTCCCGAAATAACAATTTCGCACAATCTTACTCGCTAAAGAGAAAAGTATCAGATGAATATTTCGATGTACGACACTGAATTCCAAGTTCTTGGTCTTATGTTGGTATAAATAGATGACATTTAGGACTTCAATAGAATTTTCTTCAACCATAGAAATTTGTGAATTCTATTTCCTCAAACTTTACAGAAACTATTTCCTTATCTGTATATTATCTATAATCAATTAATTAATCTATTAGATTACTATGATTTTAAAAAGTACTTTTATTTCAAAACTTTTGAGTTTACTTTCATTTTAATATATTCTATGTTAGGATATAATATATGTGAGTTCTATTAGAAAAATCTCACATCGAAAAATTAGTGTGGTATAGAGCTGTTAATATATCTGAATTGATCCATAACTTATTAACTTAAGTTTTTGAGTCGAGATAGATCCAACTGAATGCCTTAACATGCTCGGACTTGTACTCCCTATTGGCAATCTCTCAAATAAAATGTATCGAACTTCTAGTGCGCACTCATTGCACTAGAGTCATGGTGGTTAACCTAGTTGGCCCATGGCTTAAGCTGTTATTGGGCTTCTACTGTGCGTTTGTTGCATCAGAGTCAATGATGGTTATTCTAGTTAGCCCATGGCTTAAGCTTTTATTGGGCTTTTACTGCTTGGTCCCAACGTTCCTTAACTTGAGTAGTAGTTAAAGTTTTCATACGAGGGCATTCTCATCTCTTCAACGAAAAAGCTGTGGTTGGAGCAATTTTAGCTGCGGGAATAGTTGTTTACCTGGTCTCAACTATTAAGTAAAGTGGGTCTTTTTTCTTAGGGGCCACCATAGAAAATATGGATGAGCGTTGATTTGAAGAGGTCATTGTCTCATAATGGCAATTCTGCACCTGTTTGACATGTCTAATCGAACTAACTGACAATCATAGTTGCTCCGATGATTCAAGCTTGTCAAGCTAAGATATAATTTGGTAGGTCATTGACCGGGAACAGTAATCATGCGCTTATGGTTGTTGCCTTCTTGCGGAAGTAACTCCAATGCTCAAGAGAACCCAACGCAATATGGACATCCTCCTGCAACATCTAATTCGGTAAACTTGTCGGGCAAGGTACAAAAATCTGCATATGAAGTCTTTGGACAGTAAATCTGAATTGATTTGTTAAACTTATTCCTCAAATTTACGATATGGACATTCTCCAACCATATCTAGATTAACTTGAAATATATTAAAGATTGAGACAATTTCGGAGGAAACTGAGATTTCATGACATTTTAGTACATCACCGAGAGTTTATGCTTTCCTTGATAAAGTCGAAAGTTTAAGACATTTTCAACGAGAGTGGTAAGTTTAAGATTCTATAAAATATTAAGCGAAAGTGACGAAAATCCACTTTTTTTCAAAAGTAATTTTTGAAAAAGAAAATGAGGATTGTTCAGATTTTCGTGGTTGTATAATGTCCATTTCGTAAATATATTTATCACCTTTTTTTTTTTGGTCGGACGTAAATATATTTATCACCTTGCTAAATGTTAAAATCATGATTTTGGTCGGATAACTCTATAGCAATTTCAGTATACGTGTTGCCTTTACTCGTAAATAACCTCAACTGATTCGTCAAACTTCAGATGATGGAGAGCGCGTGCTTGCTGAGTAAAAAGTCCACATAATTTTTAACAGATCTACAAAAAAATCGAATCGGCAATTGCTTCGGATGATCAAATCACTTCAGGCACAAACTTTAAATTGAACCGAAACCACATACTAGCATAGCATTAACCACGAAATTAGAGTACCAAAAGCACCACATAAAACACACGTACCGTAAAAGATCACACCTGGAGACACCATGCAAAACCAAACGACAGACGTATTAGAATACAGAAGCAACACCCACAAGTTTCTCCCTTTTTACTCGGTAGCTAGCTAGGCGACTACTTCTTACGGAGGTCGCTCCGCAGGTCGCGGAAGTAGGTTTTGGGGTCCTCCTCGAAGGGAGCCCGGAGTATGTGCATGTCCCTCCCGGGGGCTTTCATGGTCTTTTCTTCTTCGCCGGGCTCGGATGAGTCACTGCGCAGGTCGCGGAAGTAGGCAGCGGGGTCCTCCTCGAAGGTACGCCGGGGTATGCGCATGTCCCTCCCGGGAGCTTTCATGGTCTTTTCTTCTTCGCTGGGCATGGACGAGTGGCTCCGCAGGTCACGGAAGTAGGTAGCAGGGTCCTCCTCGAAGGTACGCCGGAGTATGCGCAGGTCCCTCCCGGGAGGTTTCATGGTCTTTTCTTCTTCGGCAGGCTTGGACGATTCGGCCATCAGGCTCACCACGCCTGCACCCAAGGCCAAGATCGCCGCGCCGGCGATCGCTCCTGCGGCGAGGGCAGATGTGCTGCTCGACTCCTTGGCCAAGGCAGTGTCACCTGACTTCTTGTTCTCACCATCTCCCTCTCCACCTTTGCTCTCGCTTGCGCCCATATGGAGCTTGGACTTGGGATATGCCTTCGGATATGGTAAAAGTTTCGAGGTTTCTCTAGCGTCAAAGTGTGAGTGTTCTATGCCTTGTTCTTAGGGTGAGAGGTGAGTCTTTGGGGGTTACTTTATAGCGGCTTTGGTGGCTTTGGAGCTTGGACATGGGAGTAATTTCATGACTTAATGCTGTGCATTGGAAGACGTCGACCTTGACCTTAACCTTCACTTGAAGCAATTCGTTGCTCGATGCTCACTCACTCTTTCTGCGTCGAAGACGGATGAGGCTTGCACTGCTTAAATTTCCGATAACAACTTTAGTAGATAAAAACAAAGGAAAAGTAGACCGGGGGGGACCCATCCTAATGTGGAAAAGAAGACCGCCAATACTTTAGCATGCTTTTGAGCAGTCATCGCTCCTGCCTATTTCGCCCCTTCTTTTCCCGTACTGCAAGATGTTTCTTTTCATAATTTAATTTGAAAAAGGGATAATGACATAAATGATTTCTAAATGTCGACTCAATATGTAATGTGATCTCTAAACTTTTAATTTATTTGATGCGACCAATGAATTTTTAATTTGTTCAAGATAATATCTGAACTTTTGATAAATGTTCGATTTAGTCTTTAGATTATTATATCCCTAGATTCAACTAGTCCCCAAATTATCTAATCCAATGACTAGATTGAACATTTACCAAAAACTTATGAACCACATTGAACAAATTAAAAGTTTAAAAACTACATTGCACTTTAGGTTAAAGTTTAGGGACCACATTAAATATTGAATCAAAGTTCAGAGATCATTTGTGTCATTTTCTCTTTATTACTAAAAACACTAAACTATACATTCTATAAGACATTTATCCCAAACTTTTTTTTTAACACTAAAAACCTTCAATTTATACCCAATTGATATTTATCCCATTTTGACGTGTAGCACCGATGTGGTGCCACTCGAGCACCACATTTGAAAAAATTAAAATAAAAAGGGTTAATAGCATGGAAAATCCAAAACGATACACCTATGATAAATTTATCTTAAACTAATTTTTTAACCACAAAAATCATAAACAGATACACCTATGATAAATTTATCGTTCATTAATTTCTGTTAATTTACCTTTAAGTTGTTGAGTTGGATGGCGCATAACAATTGACGAGTGTACAAGTTTGTGATTTTACCATTCGTTTGTCATATGTGTATTAGTTTGTGGTTTTTTTTTTCATAATATTAATTCAATTTAATGGAAATTATGGAAACATAAATTTGTTCATTGGAAGATTAGCAAACAATAGTGAATGCTTGCACTGCCATGACTCTCCAAGGCATATTCCATGATATGGTGAAACTCCATGGATTCAAGAAAAAAAGGTTCACCAATTACTAATGAAATGGATTAAAGACATGGGGAGTAGCCCCAATAGTGCAAAAGCTAGTGAGAAAGAGGAGGAACAGAGTAAAATGGATAGCTTGGGCTACTCCATATCTCAGCGAGCTCGGCCACAAACAAAATGCAAAATTGGGTTTAAATCTTATTCTCATAATTCGTCATGCTAAAGCCTGAGCCTAGTGAAAGCTGAGCTTGGTGAGCACGATTGAGGGAAAAATGAAAGAAAAAAAACCGTTAGTTGGGAGTGACCAAAGCGAGATCTCACTCTTGAATGTTGAGCAAGGTTCATTGTCACCAGTTAGATTCGAGGTGGCTGAGCCCCTAAGTCCTTGATCCTAGGTTAGGGAGGCATGGACAACCTCAATGAATGTCGTTGTCCGTGGATGAGTGCTAAAAAATGATGAACAATGCATCCTAAATAATGAACATTAATCGCGATAATAGTGCTTCGAATTTTTTTGTTTTTGTTTAAATTTTTTTAATGGGCTGCTTGCATGGAACCACATCAATGCCAAGTCAGAGCCATGTCAAATTTCAATGGTAATATTTTAATGGAATCCTAACAAACGGGTAAATATGTTACCTGGGTATTGATTTGGGATAAAAAAAAAAAATTTGAGGAAACATTCCATTGTGGGCATAATTTAGTGTTTTTGGTGGTTTTTCTTTAACGCGGAAAAGAAGACGGGGGCCCCATACTAACATGGAAAAGAAGACTTGCTAATGCTTTAGTGTGCCTTTGAGCTGTCGGCAAGAAATAATTCATTATTGCTCCTACCTGTTTTGCTAGCTGTCGGTAAAAAAATAAAATTCATTATTGCTCCTATCTATTTTGCCCTTTCTTTTCTTGTACTACAAGATGTTTATTTTCATAATTTAATTTGGAGAAGGGATGGTGAGACAAATGGTTTATGAACTTTGGTTTAATGTGTAATTTGGTCCTTGAACTTTCAATTCGTTGGTCCCTAAACTTTTGAAAAATGTTCAACTCGAAATGTTAAACTTTTGTTGTTCCTTAGTTGAACATTTTTCAAAAGTTTAGGGATCACATTGAACAAATTAAATGTTTAGATACTGCATTGCACCTTGGGCAAAGTTCAGGGACCACATTGAACATTGAACCAAAGTTCATGCATCATTTGTGTCATTTTTTTTTTTTGGAGGAAAAAAACTGCTAAAGACTCTAAAGTATACCCACTATAATACATTTACCCCAATTCTTTTCGTGACACTAAATATTTCATCACACATATTTACTCGGCATTAGGGTTATGTTAAATATCATAGTTAAAACCTAATAACTCAAGCACCACATTCGAAAAAATTATAATAAAAAGGGCTAGTGCAAAAAAAAATTACAAATTAGTATACTTGTCAAATTTACCCAAAATATAAAATACCGCAAATTGATACTCCGGTGACTAGTTTTTGTTAATTTTTATTATTAAATGACAGTTGACGGGTATACTAGTTTGTAGTTTTATCATTCATTTGTCATATATGTGTACTAGTTTGTGGTTTTTTGTAGTAATAATTCAATTTAATGGAAATTAATATAGCATATATTTGTTATAAATGTACTAATTTGAAGTTTTTGGTGGAAATTTGTCACAAATGTACTTTTGGGATTTTTTTTTTGTGGTACTAACCTAGATAAAACTAATAATTAAATAAACTCGAAGCACTGTTGGTCGTGGTTACTGTTCATCATTTTCAAGCCTTCGTCCATCGCTATCCAAGGTTGCCTGGACATCCGACTATGTTCAATTCATTTTTTTTTCTTTTGTTGTAAATAATCTTCTTCCTTGTTCCTTTAGTGTTCATCTTTCTAGGTAAACTTCTCCATTTCTCTTCTACTTTTTTTGTTTTGTCAAAATTTTTCCTCTACTTTCTCCACTTAAATACTGGCAAAATCAATCCATGGACACTTTGCCACTTTGATCATTGCTTCTTCAAACCTTGGAAATCTATCCATTAGAAGATTAGCAAATAACAACCGATGCTTGCACTGTTGTGACTCTCCAAGGCATATTTCATAATACGGCAAAACTCCATGGATTCAAGAATAAAAAGGGAAAAGGTTCAATAGCTACTGATGAAATGGATTAAAGACATGGGGAGTAGCCCCAATAGTGCAAAAGCTCATGAGAAAGAGGAAGAACATAGTAATATGGATAGCTTGGGCTACTCCATATCTCAGCGAGCTCGGTTGCAAACAAAACACAAAATTAGGTTTAAATCTTTCTCACAACTCATCATGCTAAAGTTTGAGCCTAGTGAAAGTTGAGCTTGGTGAGCACAATTAAAGGAAAAATGAAAGAAAAACAAACCATTATATAGGATCGACCAAAGCGAGATCTTACTCTTGAATGTTGAGTAAGGCTCATCGTCACCGGTTAGATTCAAGGTGGCCAAGACACTTAATCCTTTATCCCAGGTTGGGGAAACATGAACAATCTCGATCAAGGTCATTGTCCATAGATGAACACTTGAAGATGATGAACAGTGCATCCTAAACAATGAACAGTTATTACGGTAACAGTGCTTTGAAATTTTTTTTTTTTTGTTTGAATTTCTTTAATGGGGCACTCATAGGGAACCATATCAACACCAAGTGGAAGCCACGCTAGATTTCAATGGTGATTTTTAAGAGAATCCTAATGAAGGGTAAATGTATCACTTAGATATTAGTTTGAGATTTTTTGGTATCACAAAAAAATTGAGGAAACGTGTCACTGTGGGCATAACTTGGTGTTTTGGGTGGCTTTTTCTTTAGCATGGGAAAAGAAATGAAGAGCGCATCCTAAGGTGGAAAAGAAGACCCGCTAATGATTTAGCGTACCTTTAAGCTATCGGCAAGAAATCATTCATTATTGCTCCAACTGTCTCGCTTTTTCTTTTCCTGTATTGCTAGACGTTTCCTTTCATAATTTAATTTGAAGAAGGGATAATGATATAAATAGTCTTTGAACTTTGACCTAATATGTAATGTGATTCTTAGATTTTTAATTTATTGCTCCCTAAACTTTTGAAAAATGTTCAACGTGAATTGTTAAATGTTGACACCTATTTAAAAAAAAAACAAAACAAAAAAAAAGAGAAAAAAAATGCACTAAGGGGTCGGGTTGGGCCAAATCTGGCCTCGGCCCAACCCGCCCCCCTTTTTTTTTTTCTCTCTCACGTAGGGGCCCGGCCCAGCTGTTTTCCTCCCCCTAGAGTCCTTCGTGCGGGACCTATAGAAAAAGAATAGGAAAAAGACAGCAAAAGAAAATGACATCAGCAGGAAGAACATGAACACAACAGGGAGAACCAGAAGAGAGAGGGAGAATGGAGAAAGAATCCGAGAGGGAGGAGGAACCTCCAGAACATCCGGCCATTGCTGGTGAGCCACCCAACCAATGCCGACCGCCGCTGTTTCCCCGGAACCCAGGTAGGCATTCCGCAAAACACTTGGTGCGCGTTTTTTTTGGAATCGAGCTGGTAGGAGCACGCCCCGACTGTTTCGGGCGAGCTCCGGCCCCCGTAAGTCACTAGCTAGGTCACCATTCGTTGTCAGTTGTTTGTTGAGGATCCTAGACCTGCCTCGAGTCTCAGTTGGGTCAGGAATCTTTTGACTCCCAAGCACCTCCCACCTGTTTGTCGAAATGCCTAGCCAAAACCTGTGCCTAACTTCGTCTTTTAGAGCCTCGGCCGGGACGATTGGTCACCGAAGTGGTGCCGCCGTCTGCCCGGAAGCCGGGTTGTGTCGTCACCTAGCCGAAACAAGGTTGTCGTGTCCCCCCCCCCATCAGAGCTCAGCCGGTCAGAAGACGCCGGAGCTAACGTTGCTGCCTATTCGCGTCACGCTCGCCACCATCTGCCATCATCCGCCGTCGTCCCCGCTGTCGGTGCCAACCACCTTCCGAAACCCCAGCTGCCGTCTTCGCCACAAACTGTCGGGGACAGAGGTTCGAGGGGGTTGGAGAGAGGATGTAGGTCTTGACTGATTAGCAAGGCACGGCTCGTCAAGGAGGTCTCGGGATGAACCAGGTGCACGGCCCGCCTTCCTCTCGGCAAGCGGCATCCCTTGCCGGCGCCACTGCCCTCACGGTAGACAGGCGGCCGTGAAGGAGGGATGACTTGGGTTGGCCTGTGGATCGGGCTGACCCGGTTCGTTCGATTTTCGAGTAGGGTTTTTGTCCGCATGGGCCTATCATGGCGAGCCCTCTGATTTTTGGGCTTTATTTGGGCCTTTTTTTTTTTTTACAAATCAAATTCTGCTGGGTTGGGCCAAAAATTAAAATGTTGGGTTGGATCTTCCTTTCGGGCTGGGCTCGCACCTCAAGCCCATTCGGGGCCCCTAATTTCTGCGACCCGGGTTGTTTTTATATTATTATATCATTATAATGATATTTTAATAAAAATAATAAAAAATAATTTATTTTCCAAAAAAATATTTTTTTCCGAAAAAAAGTATTTTTTTAATTTTTTTTAAAATTAAAAAAGAAGAAAAAATCTAAAAAACGTAGGGTTTAGTTGGGAATTGTCATGCCTTACCTTCTTAGTGTAATTACACTTTTATTTTCTTGCACATTGATTATGTTGCGGGTTTAATTTACATGTTTAATTATGTTTGTGATTGCTTAGTTGCATGCACTAATTTCATTGCAATTAGGAGCTTGATAGCTATAATTATTATCTTAATAATTGTACACTCGTATAATCACCTCGCATGTTAATGGATTGGTGTAAAATCAATCCAAACTGCTTAACAAAAATCTTTTTCTTTTAAAATGAACAAGATTATGTACCAAAATGACACTAATGGTCAATCAGTGTAATCAAGTCCCCGACCCTAAATTCTCTGGTTGCGTAGAAAGCGAGGCATACTCCCATACATTGCTTGGTTTCTAGCCGACCCCAATAGACTAGTGGCGACTCCTTATTGCGAAATTCTCTAGAATATCCCAATGTCACGCGAGGTATGGGCTTGGGAGAGCCCGTGCCTAATCATGAGCCTTAGGTCTGTCCTTTAGGCAATACTCCTAATTTTTAGTTGACGTGTTGATAAAGGTAGAACGGGGCCAATTTTTCGAACAAAAAGTATTAGTTTTCATTTTCTTTCTTTTACAATGTCATTTTTAGATAATTTCCTAGTCATTTCCAATAAAAAATTGAAAAGTTAAACAATTGACTTTCGAGTTGACTTTTGATCAAGCTTTTGACCAAAAGTCCAACCCTTGGGTCAAAAGTTGACCTTTTGCACTAAATGATTCCTTTTAGTTCCAATTTGACTTTAGCATATAAAATTTTGCAAAAATTGAATAAGAATCTTGTTTTTTGGATTTTTCGATATTAGGTTCAAAATCAACCATAAATAAATTTACTTTTATTTAGTCATAAGTAGTCTTAGTTCCTTTACAACATTTGATCTAGAGGTTGTTACCCATTCACTCATTCAATCGATTTTGAGATCAGGTGTGCCAAAACATGAATTCTCTTTTTTAGCCCTAATTAAGGGGTCTAAACCAGTTCAATGTGATTTGCAAGCGGTCACTTCCATTCCACTCATTTTTGTGGAATAAGTCCGAATCGAGGGTAAATTTTGGGAAATTCACTTAGGAACTTCTCATTTTGAGGAATTTAGCTCACTTGAACATTAAAAAATCAAGCTAATGAGTTCAGATTGATGAAATTCAAGTTGACCCATTCGAGACTAAGAGTTAATTTGAGAAATTGAGGTTCAATTTCATCATTAGACCCCGATTCAATTTTAGCATAAAAGTCACACCATTAATTTAAGTCAATTTGAATGCAATGAGTCATCCTAGGTATGGGCAATTAATTCATTGGTGCCATGCAATTTTAATTGAATTCAATTTCAATTCATTTGCATTTTTGGGCAAGATATTACATAAAATTGTCCAATTTAGCCTAGGAAGTCCAATTATATGTACCCATGGCATAGGTCCAATAGTTTCCATGTTAATTAGGTACTTAGGCTAATAGAAAGTTACACGATTGCATTTACATAGTTTAATTGGCATAATTTCTTCAAAATTGGACCGTTTTTTCTCTCCGAGTTAAACCGTTTTTCCTTTAAATTAAGCAAGATTTCTTTTCAGGGACTAAATTGCATAAAATGTATAAGGGAAAGGACTAAACCGCCCAAGAAGCGGTTAAATCGACTGAACCGGTTTGAATTGATTCGACCGGCCGCCGGTGGAGGAGGCCAGTTTGGCCTTCCTCCGGCCAATTCTCGATAGCCGACGACACCCCCATGATGGCCTACTATCCGTCCTTTCATCCGTGCCCTCCAATTTTTCAGATTTTACAAAAATGACCCTAGGTTTTATAAAATTACGAAAATACCCCTGATTAGGCCCTTATTGCAATATCGATCCGGACAAGCGATTTCGGCCGATCACCACTATCCAAATAGTCACATGCTTAAATCAAGTTTGCTTAATGAGTAAGGAAGTTTGTTGGGATCAATCCTTAGCCATCAAATTGAATCAACGGTTAGGATTTGATTTTGACCCATTTCCCCTCCAAATTTTTGGAAGAGAGCCTCATAATCTATAGATTTCTCTCTCTAAACAAAATTATCCCTCAAAGATCTCTCTCCTCTCTCCTTCTCGTGCGGCATCGCCTCACCGCCCTCCTCCTCTCACCGCGCCTTCAACAGCTCACCGAAGCCTCCGTTGGCTAAACACTATCGTCGACTAGCTCCATCAGTCCTTCTCCTGCCGTAACCGCTCAGAGCCCTGATGACCACTAGAGCTTCCTGATCATCGGCGTGTAACTCTAATTGCCAGTTTCGCTGTTGGTTTCAATGACCAGCCAACTTCCCTTGGTGGCGCACCACCTCCGATCATCTTCCTCAACTTGTCCTTGACCTCCAGCGACCGTAGCTCCCCATCTGCACTGGTTTTGCCGTTGGTGTCAAAATCGGAGCTTGATCTTCATCCAGCGCCAAACCAGTGCAAATCCAACGCAATCTAGCTCTCCTCCGGCGATTTTTAGGTTCTTCGGAAGTCCCTCGACATCATTATGTGCTGTGGAGGCTTGATTGTCGATTGATCGAGCTCAAATCAATCAAAACACACAAAAGGTAACTGTCTGTCCTTAAGCTTGATGAAGTGAGGTTGTTCTAGACAACGGGGGCTAGAGCTCACCCTTGGATTCTTATATCTACAAAATGTGAGGTATTAGCATGTTAGAATGGCCATAGGTTTGCCTTGATTGAGCTTGGTTACATTGAAAGAGTTTGATTGTTTGATTGTGCCTTGGTCTACAAAAATCGTGTACCTCTGTGATAGATCTAAAACATGCTGTGATTTGACCTTGTTATTGTGGTTTTCTGTGTTCGATATCTTCATGATATTTGTAGGCGACTCGAGGATCTTTCCAATGACATAAAGAATGTCCCGATCTGTTGTCGTTTACTACCTAAAAACTGCGTAGGAATCGGTGCATATTTTTAGGAATTCTAATGTGTTCTGACCTATTCTATTTTTCACCGACCTTTACTTTTTATTGATTTTTTGCTAATTTTTGTGATTCGAGATTTGAGTCGGTTTCAAATTGCTTAGAACACACTTCTCTACAACATATAATTTTTCCAAAATTTCAGGAGCCGTGTCGGTAGGTCAATTTGCATTGAAACATCCATGCTGGTCTTTGTAATCTGGAGTTTCTAACTGACCTTCGCCTATTCCATGATTTGTTTTTGAAAATTATGCGTTGCAAATTAAAGGTTCTATCCTCATGAAGTTTGCTAGGAACATCTAGGGCTACAACACATAAAATTTTGAAAAAAATAATAAGGTCATCTGATAGGGTAAATTGCCTAAAGAACGTGAGTTATCAGTTCTATTCTCCTGTGACCTATATCGTTTGTCGATTTTCTACTGATTTTTTGAGTCTTATTAGACTTAGATTCTTTCACGAGAATTGATCCAAATTTCTGTTATGCATCCATGAATTTTTCCAGAATTTTTTTTGATGACATTAGGATGGTGAACAAACACTCGTGTTCCATGAGATTACTTCTGTGATTTGGTCTGACATGAGTTTCTATGTAATTTTCTTCAATTGAGCTCTTAAGAGCAAAATTAGTGCATGAATCCTTCTAGACATGCTAGGAGACTTCATAAGCTTCAAAAATGACATTTAATTCATGCCGATCGGTGATCGTTTGCCCTATGAATTTGCCTTGTGAAGTTGTTGCTATGTTTAGTCCGATTCTGCTATGTTTGTGTTAGGGAGTGTTAGTTTACTTAGTGACATTCATGAAGTTGTATGATTTTCTTTGTATAGATCTAAGGTTAGATGTTTTCATCAAACTTATTCATTGCATTTAGCCCTATGTCATGCTTAAATGTCATAATTTTCATGCATCATAGGTGGCTTAACTAGCTTCCTTTCATGCATCATGTTCTGCCACGTTTTTTGCTGACTTGCACATTTCTGCAAATGTCATCATTTGAACATGAAATTGATATTAATTGAGTTTGACGTCTCTTAAAAATTCTTAGAGCACATTCTAAGCTTTCCAATGACACCAATTTTGTCCCCTTTGCATGTTATTTGAACCATTTTCCATTTTTGTGAGATTTGTCTTGTAATCTACCATGTGATGAAATTCGAATTGCTTGTTTGCTTATTTTGAGTCTGAATGTTTCCCATTTTTGTATGATTTTTTTTTTTGGGTGAGGATTCTGAGGTTGGCTCTTCAAAGAAAGTTATCATTACTTGTATGGCTACAACATACTTAAATTTCAGAATTTTTAGACATCGTTAGGGCAAATTGCCATTGATATTCTCTGATATCTTACTACTCTACACTGTTTCTGATACATTGCTCTCTGTTCTTGGATTTTTTAGAAATTCATGTGTAGATTATCTTAGAAAACTTCCTTCACGAAAGTTGTTCCTTATTGAATTCTTAATGTGCCATGATTTTTTTCAGGACCAATTATAAATGAGTCATACTTCAATCGCTTGAATCTTCTATGCTCTGTTCTAGCATGCTCTGTTTGTCCTTTATGACTTGTCTCTGTTGTAGCATTTTTAGGAAATTATGCATGTTGATTTGGCTTTTGATGTCTTCACGAGTTTTAATCCTCACATTCTGAACTTCACACAGAAAACGTTTTAAAAAATAAAAATAAAAAGATAGCTCGGTAATTGCACCAAGCCTTTCAAAATTACTGGACAACTCGAAATTTCGCATTCTTACTTGTTATAGAATTGCTTTTCATTCATATGGTGCCCTATTATACATATTTCTTTAATTAGAATCCTCGGTTTGAACCGTATTTAGAGCATTTGCAAAGCCTGATCAACTGTGCACAGGATGTGCTCAAGTTAGCCTTGACAGTTAAATGCGTTCCATAGTTTAGATGCACTTATGTCTTGTCTTCATCGAATTTTTCTCGAACTCATGTCTTAATTGATCCAAAAATGATTTTTGGGCATCATATGGATCATTTTAATGTTTTGGTTTTACTTGTCTGGCGCATGTGGTTGTGTTTGGCGCTTGATGAATGAGTGAAGTGATTCGATATCGGCTCACTAATTTGTTTCATTGATTGAGAGCCAAAGTCTAATGGCCTGCATGCATGTTTACTTTCAAACTATGCATGTGATTTTTAAATATATGCATAAGTACTATGCATGTACCCGTGGAATACTTTGGGTAACTTTTAGAACCTGAATTAGGGGTTTGTTAGTATTAGCCACAATTTGTGAACATAAACGTTGACTAATTACTACAAACCATTAAAATGATTGGATAAAAGTCTTAGTGTAACTCGTTGGATGAACAATCAAAGGCCAACCCCGAGGCCATTCTTGATAATCCTTGCTAATTACTTTGTTTAATGTTATTGATGTCGTACTTGCCATGATCGATTGTTATTGCCATGAATTACCTTTTCCATTCCAAAAACTAGACTAACATTAGAATAAGTCCAAGAAAGCGGCTCTTGGAGATGGTGATTTTGAAGACGGTGATGGTCAATGTCCGTTCCAACCTTTTCTATGTAAATGGTGAATGGTCGATGTCCCTTCTAACCAATTTCCTTGTAATATTCATTACCCGACATATGTCTCGGGTTTCTTATATGTGTTGTATAAACGCCTAGCGAGTTGTGAGTTATTCCTTGCTTTGCTTTCCTTATTTCTGTTTTAGGATTGCATGCTAGATTTACTGTTTTCCTTAAACTGTCTCGGGTGTTTACTTACCGCACCGTCCTTTAAATTTCAATTGTTTGCTTTCTTTTTTCTTTTTAAGTAGAAATCGAATGTCATGAAACTGACTATCTACGCATGATCACCTCATTTACAAATTACATGGAAAAGTAAAAAGACACGCATGGACATGTTAGGTAATGTGACAATTGTTAGGTACCGAAAGGACGTTAATATAAATATTGACATAACCCAAGTCCGCAAACCTAAGATCTCTAGTTGCGTAGGTGTCAAATGACCACTCTTAACCTTCGATTGGGTACTCTAGTCGGCCCCCAAAAACGAGGTTAGTGGCGACTCCTAAAACGATATATTAAGTTGTCTAAACAACTTAGAAACAATAAACCCATCATGAGGGGTTCGTGACCTTGATTTGGTACACTCAAATTGGTTGAGGTGAAGAGATGAAGTGATGCCATCTTTGGCCTATGTACATTTGAGAGGACTATCATGATTGTGAACCCTTAAAACTCATCCTTTTGAGATTGAGTCATGACTAATCCCGCTGTCCCGCGAGATATGAGTTTGGGAGAGATTATGGCTGTGATTAAGCGAACTCATGTGATTGGTCCTAAAAGATGAGGTGATGATATCTTAGGAGTAATGTGAGGGAATTCATATAGTTGAACATCTCGAAACCTGTCCTCTCGCTAAAAAACCCAAAAAATGAGGCCGAGTCACGATATGCATTTACCCCAATGATTTTGGTGACACTAAAAACCTCAATACACATATTTACTTAGCATTAGGGTTATGTTAAATATCACTATTAAAACTTGACAACTTGAGCACCACATTCGGAAATATTAAATTAAAAATGGTTAGTATCACGAAAAATCAAAATTGGTACATTTGTCAAATTTATATCAAACTAATATTTTAACCATAAAAAACTCCAAACTAGTACGCTTGTGATAAATTTACCATATGTTAGTTTCTGTTAATTTTTACCGTTAAATTACTAAGTTGGAGGACACTTGACAAGTTGATAATTGTAGTAGTTTGTGGTTTTACCCTTCTTTTGTCACATATGTACCAGTTTGTGATTCTTCGTAATATTATTTCAATTTAACGGAAACTAACGGAAGGTAAATTTGTCACAAATTTACTAATTTTGGATGTTTTGTGATCAAAAAATTAGTTTGAAATAAATTTTTCACAAATGTACTAATTTGTGATTTTTCTGTGGTATTAACCCAAATAAAAATAATAATTAAATCAACCAGAAGTACTATTCATCATCTTAAGTGCTCGTCCATCGCTGCCCAATTCTGCCTAGAAATCCGGCCATGTATCATCTTTTTTTTTTTGGTCTTTTGTCGTAATCTTCTTTCTCATTTCGTTACATCTTTCTAGGTAAACTCCTCCATTTCTCTTATACTTTTTTTTTGGTCAAACATCTTTCCTCTACTTTCTTCAGTCAAATATTGGCAAAATCAATCCACAGACTTCACCACCTTGATCACCGGCTTCTCCAAACCTTGGAAATCTATCCACTGGAAGATTAGCCAACACTGTGGCTCTCCAAGGCATATTCCATTGATATTGTGAAATTCTGTGGCTTTGAGAAAAAAGAGGGAAAATGTTCGACAACTACTGATAAAATGGATTGAAGACAAGGAGAGTAGCCCCAGTAATGCAAAAGCTCATGAGAAAGAGGAGGAATGGAGTGACATGGATAGCTTGGTGACGCCAAATCTCAGCAAGCTCAACCCCAAGCAAAACACAAAATTGAGTTTAAATCTTATTCTCACAACTCGTCATGCTAAAGTTTGAGCCTAGTAAAAGGTTAGCTTGGTGAGCTGATTGAGGGAAAAAGGAACCTTTAGATGGACGTGACCAGAGCAAGATCTCACTCTTGAACATAGAGTAAGGCTCGTCGTCACCGGTTAGACTCAAGGTGGCCAAGCCCCCACATCCTCGATCCTAGATTGGGGAAGTACGGACAACCTCGACCAAGGTCATTGTCCATGGATGAGCACTTAAAGACGATGAACAGTGCATTAAAGACAAAGAATAGTAATCACGATAACAATGTTTCGATTGTTTTTGCTTTCTAGTTTTAATTTTTTTAACGAGGCGCTCACGTGGCACCACATCAACACTATGTTAGATTTTAATAGTGATTTTTAACAAAGCCTTAACTTAGGGTAAATGTGTCACTCAGATATTAACTTGAGGTTTTTTGTATTTTTTTTTTCAACGTCAAGTAAATCCTATACTATTGTTACTATCTTCACTTTTATTTTTACTACAATTCATCGTCCCTTGAGTACCTTTTTTTCATCACACAAATGATAAAAAAAAAAAGGGAATATTATGACAGAAAATCCTACATTGATATATCCGCACAACATTTATTCCAAATTAATTTTCGTGTAAAAAAATCCTTAATTGTTATAACTGTGCCACTTTTACCCCAAATTAATTTTTATGTTATTAAAAAAAATCCAGACCGGTAAAATCATGCTGCATTTAATCCAACTTTTTGTGTTACAAAAAATTCAGAATAGGAACTCTTAACAATGTTAAAAGCTAATGATTTGAGCTTGATATCTGAGAAGTGAAGCAGATAGGCAAGAAAACAAGGTATTTATGAGCTTGCTGAGAGTTTTCTGAAATTGAAGTTATCAGCGGATTCCATTTCATAATAATTGGCTTAAATACATGTTGCTAAGGTTTATTTTGGAATAGATTACTTTTATGGATATTGAAATGACAAGAAACGAGTTAATAAGGCCAATATTGAGATTTTCACTAATACAAAAATAACTTTGAAGTAAATTTGGCACTAACGTACCAATTTTGATTTTTTTGTAACATGAAAAATTAGTTTGGGATAAATGTTGTACCGGTACTAGTTTGAGATTTTTTATGGTATAGACATTAGTTTGGGCTAAATAGGATAGGAGTGTACCGGTTTGTGATTTTTGGTTTTATTATTTTGGAAAGAATGAAAACCGGACACAAACATTTCATGAAAAAATAGCTCAAGTCTTATCTCCTTTGAGATGGGTGTCAAGTGTTAGCAAACAAGTAATGTTCATGGGATCGTTCTTAGCATATGTTGATAAAGCCGGAGTTGAGAGTGGTCATTCTGGTACTTCTCACTTGACACTTCTCATTAACTCCATGTTTGTCACGTAGCTCAGTGTTACTTTTCGATTATTTCCATGTCATCCTGAACTATTATATGTTATTTTCAAATGTTATTAATAGATAAAGTCAGTATTTAAACATCTTTGAATGCTAAAACAATCCAGAGTAAGATTTGTCGAAACAATTAATTTAAACTTATAAAAAATGATTGATTTAAATTAAGAATAAAATAGAGATGTGTGTTTTCTGTGTCTTAAAATGGTAAGAGCACATAGAAACATGGGATTGATGCAAAAAGATATTCAGAACTCCAAGATGTGGTGCTGACTATGAAGGACGCGACACAAGGTTTGTTAATAGAGTATTTGTATTGTTGTTTCTTGGTTATTATCTACCTTTTCTCTCTTTGTACTTCAGATTGAGAGATTTAGGAAATACCTTGAAATACAATTAAAAAAATATGTCCTCTTGAATAAAATTAATGATGGAAAAATTATCCTAATCAATTTTATTTACTTAAGCCTAAGATAATAAGATTAGTAGTACAATTTAAATTACAAAAGGTATCTAAATTAGTTTGTTGAAGTATCATGTGGCTTGACAATGAATCTTATATGCTTTATCTATATATATAGCGTTGGAAATACTTCAATCTTTATTTATAATTAGCTCATCCCATTTTGCATTTCTTCCTCCTTTCGTTGGTGTTGGAAATACTTCAATTCACATGTTTTGCGAGTTTTGCACTTTTATGTCTCATCTTACCAATTAAGTTACTTTTGACTAGAACAATTGTGGGCAAAGATGATTCGACCGCTATGAAATTTGACGCTTTAGCCAGAAAATCTTTCTTCGCCACATGTCATTAGACACGAAATTTTGTGTCGCCGAAGCTACTACAACCCACATAACTTTCGTTGGATATGGTCGGCCCTTTAGCCACGAAATAAAATCTGTCGTTATTGAGTGTCTATTTTACGCCTTTTGCCATGAAATATCCCGTGCTGAAAAGTATACATTTCTGCACAAAATTACTCGATTTTGTTTCTAAAGGTGTATTGCCACAGGCCTTTAGCCCTGACATTTCCGCCACCAAAATTTCCGTGGCCGCGAATTTCCAGGCTTCTAGCCCCGAAATTCTGCCGCGGTGAAAGGTCGATTTTCTCGTAGCATCCATTCACCGCTAACAACGGAAAAAAGTGGATAAGGCCGTACGTGAAGAACACATTTTTTATACTGATGGTGGAAAAGACATGGATGTACAGAAAACATGTCACTGATCATACATATGATGGAAGGTACATACAAGATACTGGAAAAACATTTATTCGCATCAAAATGGCTCATTAGAAAGCAGCGTGAATGATAAATATAATTCCGAAAGACATCTCATATAAATATACATATTATATATTATACATATACAAACAATCTTTACAAAGAAAGGGCAGACCCCAACAGTTTAAAGCTACATAAGGTAACCTCATATGGTACTAAAATCTGCAGGGGCTGGTGGCTGGAGGAGGAGTGAGGAAAGGAATTGAAGAATCTTAGGGAGAGACGTAGGGATGCTCAGCATTGGGGGCAAGGTGGTTGGCATGGTCGGCATGCTTGGAAGTGGCGGCAGAGCAATGGTGGGCAATGTTGGCTGGGTGGTGGCTAGTGTCGGCAATGTGGGCTGAGGTAGGGTCGTAGGGATGGCAGGCAATGTGCGCATGGACAGCAATGGTGGCAGCGAAGTGGGTATTGATACTGTTGGTAACGTTGGAAGGGATGGTATGGATGGCATAGTTGGTATGGGTAGTGTTGGTATTGTAGGAAGGGGCGGTATGGATGGTCTAGTTGTTTGCCGCAAATGATAGTTCTGAAACTTATATTGGCAGTTGAGAGAACTATGGCGATGAAGAGAACAAAGCTCTTTGGGGATCAGCCATCTTGGTAACTGCAGCGTGGATGTTATGTTGTGAAAGACTCAAGGACTTGCAATCGATGAGCTGAGAGGAATGGATTGCTACTTGTGTGAGTAAATGGAGGACGGAGATGGGAGTTTATGAGTGTGTTTGTTTGTGTTTCTGTTCAAAAAGTGTTCCAGGGAACATAAATAGAAAAAACTATTTCTGTTCCGGGGAACAATTTTTGACTAGAAAAACACGTTTGGTAAACTTGTTCTGGGAATAAAAAAATAATAGAAACATGTTTGGTAAATTTGTGTTCTTTTTTTTGTTTCTTTTAATTTTTTAATATTTTTCCTTTTTTTCTTTCTTTTTTCTTTTTTTTTCTTCTTTTGGCCGGTCGTCGGCCTCGGCCATGGTCGACGAGGGCCGGCGGCCTCGCCTTGGCCGGGCGAGCTCGGGCTCGCCCGATCCGGCGAGGCCGAGCTCGCCCGCCACCGGTCGCCCAGCGGTGGCCCGGTGACGCCGAGCCTCGCCGGTGGCTGGGCGAGCTCGGCCTCGCCGGATCTGGGCGAGCTCGAGCTCGCCTAGCCAAGGCGAGGCCGAGCCTCGCCAGGGGCCGGCGACGCTCGGCCTCGCCGTGGGCTGGCGATGCTCCGACGAGGTCGCCGGCCCTCGACAGCCGGTTGCCGGCCATGGCCGAGGCCGGCGACCGGTCAAAGAAAAAAGAAGAAGAAAAGAAGAAGAAAAAAAAGAGAAGAAAAGAAAGGAGAGAGAAAATTTGTTCTTAAAAATTGTTCCAGAAACAAGAAACAAGTTTTTTTTTGTTTCTTGTTTCTGTTCCAATTTTGTTCCCGGGAACAAAAAAACAGATTTGGAACAAAAACGCAAACAAATGCGATTCTGTTCTATTTTTGTTCCCGGGAACAAAAAAATAGAAAATCTGTTCTTGAACAGAAAAAAAGAACACAACCATGCAGGCCCTATAAAGCTAGAGGTAGTTCAAATAGAATTTTGGGTTGTAATAATAAGTTGGTGACTGGCTTTTGGGTATGGTTAGGAAAAAGAACAAAGAACAGAACATCTCTTTAATTGGTTCTTTGTTAGCTCACCTCCTTAGCTCAAATCTCCTGAAAGATGGCCAATGCTGGCTCGGGGCATCATCACGGCTCCTTATTGTTAGCAGACTCGGATTAGTACAACTGCTCACCATGAAGGACCGTGCTAGGCTAAGGCCCAAGAGGGTCAGTCCGTGTTGTGTCTAGGCTGGCACAGCTTAATATTCTTAGGGTAGGGGTTCGTTAATGTACATGTTAAGATAAGCAAATGCTAAAGTTCATGTCTTTTGCAAACTGTGGCCTTTCAAAACCATAGATTTTAAAGGTAATGTGTGAGTGTTGTAATTGTCGGTGTGGTATAAAACCGATAAGTTATGATCTTGATAAAGGACAAAGGATATATAACGCAAAGTACTGCATGAAAAATTAAAGAAGAAAATAAAAGGATGTCAAATAATTTGGAGTAGAATTAAGTATGTTATTTTTCCTTTTTTTTTTTTTTTGGCGAGAGAAGAATGTTACTTCACTATTGTCTTAAATGCAATATCTCCGAGTACCAGAAACTTATTCTTTTAGGTTAAGTTTAATATCGACAAAAAGAAAAGGGTTAAGTTTAAATTATCAAAAAGGAAAAGACCACCAAAAACCCCAAATTTTGCCTAAAGTGACAAATTTACCTCAAACTTTGCAAATTGTTATACATTTACCCTGTTAAGGGCATTTTCGTCTTATTCTTTCTATTTTTTTTTTTTCTTCTTCTCTTCGTTGGCCTTGGCGGAGGGAAGCTGGTGCCGGCGAGGGTCGCCCTCGCCTGGGCCGACGTCGGCGAGGGGTGCCCTCGCCTGGGCCGACGCCAGTGAGGGGTGCCCTCGTCTGCGTCGGGCGAGGGCGGCCCTCGTCAGCGTCGGGCGAGGGCGGCCCTCGTCAGCGTCGGGCGAGGGCGGCCCTCGCGGCCGTCGGCAAGGGCCTCCTCGCCCGCGATCGCACCCCTCGCGAGGGCCCCTCGCCGGCGTCCCGCGAGGGCCGCCCTCCCCGATGCAGGCGAGAGCGGCCCTTGCCCGAAGCCGGCGAGGGGTGCCCTCGCCCGACGCAGACGAGGGCCGACCTCGCCCGACGCCGGCGAGGGATGCCCTTGCCCGACGCCGGCAAGGGCATCCCTCACCGGACACCGGCTTCCCTCCGCCGGCTCCGACGGAGGGAAGAAAGAAGAAAAAGAAAAAAAGAAAAAAAAAAAAAAAGTTTTTAAAAGTAAAAAGACCAAAATGCTCCTATGATTTAGGGTAAATGTATTACACAAATGAAAGTTTAGGGTTTTTTGTATCACAAATGAAAGTTTAGGGTAAATGTGTCACATTTAGCAAACTTTTTTTCATGTCACAGAAAAAAGTTTGGGGTAAATTTGTCACTTTAGGCAAAGTTTTGGGTTTTTGGTGGTTTTTTCCCTTATCAAAAATAGAGATAATAATGGACTTCTATCAAATTGAGTGAATACAAGTATTATTCCTTAAAGATTTCTTGGTCAATGTTTTTTTCTCATTTTTTTAATTCAATACTTTAAAGTGTACTACTATGTAATCTTCACGGAAATTTTCCAATAATAGCCTAAAATGGGATTAATTTCTCAAAAGATGATGTAAAGTGAACCTTATTTCAAATAAATGCCTCAAGTAACCGAGTTAGTCTCAAATAAGGATATGAGCTCGCCAACCAGTCAATCACTAGATAAGCATTTGATTTTTCTAGTGGCTGGCAAAGGGTATTTTTGTCCAAAGCAAAACCTAAAGATTAAAAAAAGAGAGAGGAAGGGACAAGTGTATTGAAAACCCTAAAACTTATCATGAAGGTGTAAAACTTATCATGAATGTGTAATTAAGTTCTAAAACATTCATAAAGTGCAATTAATTCCTAAAACTTATGGAATGGTCCAATTAAATCCTTCCATTTATGGCATTCTTCGAAAGTTTTAAAATTTGATTGGACTTTTGTAATAATTTTTAGGAGTTGATTGTACTTTTTGAAAGTTTTAAAACTTGATTGCATTTTCATGAAAAATATTATGACTTGATTATATTTTTTGAAAGTTTGAAGACTTAATTACACTTTTATGATAAGTTTTAAGATTTTTAGTGCATTTATTTTTGTAGTAGAATTGCAAAAGCAAAAAAAAGGAAAAAAAGAAAAAAGAATCTCCTGAAACACCCACCTCCATGAACACAGCACCCCAACCACGTTGAAGATCCGACAGCTTCAAGTCACTCCAATCACTCACTGCCATTAATTTTTTTTTCCTTTCGTCAATATTTTTTCTTCTCAATCACGTCCCATCAACCATTACCAGTGAATCTTTCTTCACTTGAGCCCTCACTCCTACCTATATGCTTCGCAGCATGTCTCCGGATTTCCCATAGGTCCGTCTACACCACTCTTGGCAATATTCATATGTTTTGTTCATGTCCTGATTGCTGTTTTTTTTTTGGTCATTCGGTGGTTTTTTTATGATGCAGGAAGGTGGCGACAATCTAGTGGGTGAGGTCAGGAACTAAAGCTGCGCTATCAATTTGGTGTACAACGATGATGGGAAGGACAACGATGACGAGGACGATGGTGAAGAGAGGCTTGGCATCAAGCTCCACCACCTGAGATTTGCAATTGAACTCCATCATGACATTGAGCATCAGCCGACCCCAGGCAAGGGTTGACGGTACTGGAAAAGTTGGAATCGCGGTGGCACACACATATATGATCATCTGCAATCTCTTTTTCTCCTTTGGTTTGATGGGGCGTGATTGAGAAGTTGTTGAATCTATAACATGGTTGGGGGTGCCGTGTTCATGTTGGTGGTTCAAGCGACTTTTTTTGGCTTTTCTAGTTTTCTATTATTTAATATTTATTCAATTCTTTTGAACTAAAATGACCTTGCTAGCTTAGGCGACAGCGGCCCTTGACGAGGTCCGGCGGGTGGCCAATGGAAGGAAAAAGGGAAAAAAAAAAGAAAAAGAGAAAAAAATAAAAAAATTCAGAAAAATTAAAATATTATTAAATGTTATCTAATGTCAGTTGTACCACGTGGGATGACAGACGTTCACTCAGCGATTTATGATCAAGATTAGCCGAATTGACTCAATTAGTAAAAAATAAATATTTATGATTCAATTGGTAAAAGTGAAAAGTTCAAAACTAAATTAACAAAAATTTAATAAATTGAAGACTTTTTGGATAATTTCTCTCTCCTTTGACAATGCTTGCAAAGATTATGTACACTCCTAGGAACATTGTTAACATTAATAAATGTTTACCGCGGACGGCAGCTTCGGATTTCAGAAGGTTAGACGTTCCAGTTGACATGGCTGAGGCCATAATGGCCTTTAAACTAGCTAAAGACCTTGCCTTCCCTTCCGTGGAGACTGAATCAGACAGCACTCACGTGATGTCTCTTTATCCACCAGCGCTGTCCGCCAAGACATCATCCATTTCAGCTCTGCTAGTTCAGACGCTCCTCTGTTCGAAGACAAGGGAATATAGTGGATCGTGTTCTAGCTCGAAAGGGCATCGGACATTCGACCAGAAACTGTTCGGGTGGAGGAAGGACCTGATTGTCTTCTTCTGCTTTACAGTCTTTACGGATTCCACCTCTCGAGTTGATTGAAATAAAAAAAGTTCCTTTCCCACTTAAAAAAACGTTTGCTTTCGATTGATGGTGATTATCATATTAAAAAGGGAAAGTACCCTTGATCGAAAACGTTGCATTGACAAAAAAATTATATATTCAAACTTGGACATGTGACAATAGACGATATGTCCAGGTGTCACATTAGCCATTATTAATTATCACCATATTGTTCTTATTATATTAGTTTTGGGAGTGAGTAAGCTATTTCTGCAAGCTGAATTATTCAAAAAATTTCAGGTACTCCAACCTACCCAGGTCTTGAATTCCAACTAGGTTTAAGTAATTAATTTCTCCAGATTCAATGGCTTTGAAAGGCCAAGCCTTTTTTCTGACCAAAAAAAAAAAAAAAAAAAAAAGGCCAAGCCTTTTCAATAGAACTACACCTAGGAGTATCAAACATTTCTAAGAACTCCCACCCTATCAAGCCTTTGCATTTCGAGTTTCAACTAAGCTTTTTCGAATGATCGCATTTAATTTCTTTAGATAGGATGATTATGAAAGGTCGAGCCTTTCCACAGAATTGCACCTAGTGAAATTTTGGCATTTACAAGAACTGTTATCAAGGCCTTACATTTAGACTAAGTTTTCATAATTTGTTCAATCTAGTTTCTCCCGATGCAATGATTTTGAAAGGCCCAGCTTTCTAATGAAAGTACACCTTGTGAAGAGTAGATCATCCAAGAACTCTAATCAACCAAAGCCTTGAATTTCATTTAGGTTTTTGCAGTCTTTGGCATCTAATTTCTTGAGAAGGTCCGATTGTGGAAGGTCCAATATCTCAAAGGAAGCGCACGCATATATGTCCAACCTTTCCAAGAAGTCCAAGCTATCAAGGTCTTGAATTTCAATTAAGTTCTTGCAATTTTGACTGTCTAGTTCCTTTAGATGCTCCAATTTTGAGAGGTCCAATCTGTCCATGGACATGCACCCGTAGGCATTCAACTCTTCATAATTTCCAACCTATCAAGATCTTGAATTACGATGAATTTTTTGCAACTTGTAGCTTGAAATTTCTTCAAATGTGCCCAACTTGGACAGTCTAGGCTTTCATTGGAAGTACAATGACATATTTCCAACTCTTCCAATATCTCTAGCCTTTCAAGTCCTTAATATCTGTCTGGGTCTGTCTTTCGACTTCCATGGCGGCTTCAGGAATTCTGAGACTTGCGAACCATGAATGGGCATCAGTTCAAAGCATTCTCAGATATATGTTTCAACATGGCACATTGCGAAATATTAAGGTATGCTAGTGTTGAGGGAAGCGCTGAGATGCATTGGAGAGAAGCGCAGCAATCAAGGAAGACTTTCTTTTGACGGATAAGGTGAGAAAGTCGAGGAAGGTCAAGTTGGCAGGAAGCTCCGACGGCAACCGAAGCAACCGCACAAATCAGGGTGTTGGAGAGACAAACGAATGCGTATGCGGTTAACAAAAAAAAAAAAAAAAAAAAAACGAATGCGTATGCTCTTTGGTAAGCTAGAAATTTCTGTACGAAGAAAATCCATACGTCTTGAGCGAAGACAAGTTCCGAATATCCCCGGTAACTTTCCCACACTCCCAACAGCATTCGGTAGCTCTTTCTATCTTGCTATCACTAATATCCAGCATTTCAAATTCCGCAAATTCCCTATGCATTCAGGCAATTCCTTAACTGAGGTGATGGATAAGTTCAGTTTAGTCAACAATTCCGAGTTCCAATTAACTGGGGGCTCTCCCTCAAACAACTGTTTTCTAATGACATAAGCCACAACTTCACAATGGATCCAATGCTGATCGGAAGTCACATAAGCTTAGAGTAATATGTCAAATCAAGGGTCGACAAATTCATCAAACAAGCAATCGATTCCGTAAGTCGAACCAACGATGTATAATCATTGGCATTAGGTGTCTTTAGCTTCTCCGAGAGCTGATAGACAAAGGAAATTCTGGTATTCGAATTCCATCTAGAAGAAGTTTCTCCAAATTTCGTAGTTTAGTCACTTCCATCGGTAGTTCTCCGAGACTCCCACATCACATCAAGTGCAAGCAAATGAGGGCCTCCGCTCCTGAAGTGTCGTTTTGATCCAGTTGACAACAATTTCAAGTTTGGGACACCTGGAGTGTCATAACTTGGCACGGAGGGACACTTAAGTGTCATAACTTTGAAAAGGTACACTTAAGTGCCAATATCGGAGTAAAATGGAACACTTAAGTGCCAATCCGGCCAAAAACCGGCCAAAATGCAGACGTGGCATTTTCCGGCGGCATGCTTAATCGACGTGGCAATTTTGTAAAAAAAAAAAAGCACACGTGGAGGAGGAAAATGACGCCGCCCCATCCACTGTGCCTTTGGCCAAACTAAACGACGTCGTTTTTCCTTAGTGCTAAACGACGTCGTTTAGCTTATTTGGATTTTAACCATTCGTCCATCGGTTCACACCAGATCTGACGTCCTCTCTATCGCCGTTCATAGCTCGCCGTTTGCAGGTCGCCGTTCGCAGGTCATCGCTCGCCGTCGTCCTTCACCGTCGTTGCTTGCTGTCGTTGATTTGCTCAGGTTTTTTCTCTTCTTCCTCTCCCCTGTGGTGAAATTAGGGCTTTGACTCGTTTATTAGGGCTCAGACTTGAAATTTGGGGGTCGGCTGGGAAAGCTTAGGCTTGGATGGTATTGATGTGAGATTTAGGGCTCAAATGTGGTGCTAGAACCCTATTGGGGGGTTCGGATTGACAGTTTAGGATCGGCCTCGAAATGTAGGGCTCGGTGTAGGGCTCGGCGGGGGGAAAATTAAGGCTCATATGTGGTGGTAGGTACTGTGATGTGTGATTTAGGGCTCGGATGTTGAATTGTGATGTGCGAAAGTAAGTGATTTAGGGCTCGGATGTTGAATTGTGATGTGCGAAAGTAATTTGTAGTGGTTGAATGTGAAATGTGCGATGGTGATTGGTGATTGTTAGGGTTTGGAGTATTGGACCTTGGACATGTCCGAATCGAATCTCTTGTTGTCGTGGGGATGGGGATTTCTTGGTATGTTTTTAATAAATTGCATTGTTGAAATTGGTGTCATGAGGACCCATGCTTATTTGGGGGATCTCTCCATATTTTAAAGGAATGCGACGACATAATCAAAGTAGTTGTCGGGTCCCCAACTCTATTTGTCCTGAGGCCTCTTTTCAAGCTGCAGCTGTCGTCTGACCTAAAACTTATCATAAAAGTGCAATTAAGCCTAAAACTTTCAAAAAATGCGATTAATTCCTAAAACTTATTGAATAGTCCAATTAAATCTTTCTATTTATGGTATTTTTTGAAAATTTTAAAATTTGATTGTACTTTTGTGACAATTTTTAGGAGTTAATTGCATTTTTTGAAAGTTTTAGAACTTGATTACACTTTCATGACAATATTTAGGACTTGATTATATTTTTTGAAAGTTTGAAGACCCAATTGTACTTTTATGATAAGTTTTAAGATTTTTAGTGCACTTATCTTTATAGTAGAATTGGAAAAGCGAAAGAAGAAGAAGAAGAAGAAGAAGAAGAAGAAGAAGAAGAAAGAATCTCCTGAAACACCACCTCCATGAGCACAGCACCCCAACCTTGTTGAAGAAGAAGAAGAAGAAGAAGAAGAAGAAGAAGAAGAAGAAGAAGCACCCCAACCTTGAAGAAAGAATCTCCTGAAACACCACCTCCATGAAGAAGAAGAAGAAGAAGAAGAAGAAGAAGAAGAAGAAGAAGAAGAAGAAGAAGAAGAAGAAGAAGAAGAAGAAGAAGAAAGAATCTCCTGAAACACCACCTCCATGAACACAGCACCCCAATCTTGTTGAAGATCTGACAGAGTCACTCCAATCGTTCACTGCCATTAATTTTTTTTCCTTTCGTCAATATTTTTTCTTCTCAATCACGTCCCATCAACCATCAACCATTACTAGTGAATCTTTCTTCACTCGAGCCCTCACTCCTACCTATATGCTTCGCAGCATGTCTTCGGATTTCCCATAGGTCGATCTAGTGGGTGAGGTCAGGAACTAGAGCTGCGCTATCGATTTGGTGTACAACGAGGATGGGAAGGACAACGATGACGAGGACAATGGTGTAGAGAGGCTTGGCATCAAGCTCCACCACCTGAGATTTGCAATTGAACTCCATCATGACATTGAGCATCAGCCGACCCCAGGCAAGGGTTGACGGTACTCGTTGGAAAAGTTGGAATTGCGGTGGCACACACATATAAGATCATCTGCAATCTCTTTTTTTCCCTTGCTATGATGGGGCGTGATTGAGAAGCTATTGAATCTTTAACATGGTTGGGGGTGCCGTGTTCATGTTGGTGGTTCAAGCGATTTTTTTTGGCTTTTCTAGTTTTCTATTATTTAATATTTATTCAATTTCTTTTTAACTAAAATGCCCTTGCTAGCTTAGGCGAAAGTGGCCCTTGACGAGATCTGGCGGGTGGCCAACGGAAGGAAAAGAAAAAATTTTCTAAAGAAAAAAAAAGAAAAGAGAAGAAAAAATTCAAAATTAAAATATTATTAAAATATTATTAAACGTTGTCCACATCGGTGTTAGTTGTGCCATGTGGGATGACAGATGTTCACGTCAGTGATTTTTTTATCAAAATTAGCCGAATTGACTCAATTAGTAAAAAGTAAAAATATTTATGACTCAATTGGCAAAATAAAAAATTTAGGATTAAATTAGCAAAAAATTAATAAAGTTAAGATTTTTTGGATAATTTTCCCGTCCTTTGACAATGCTTGCAAAGATTATGTACATAAAGGAGGATCAAGGATCTCTGTCCTCCTAGGAACATCGTTAACATTAATAAATGTTTACTGCCGACGGCAGCTTCGGATTTCAGAAGGTCAGACGTCCCAGTTGACATGGCTGAGGCCATAATGGCCTTAATACTAGCTAAAGACCTTGCCTTCCCTTCCGTGGAGACTGAATCAGACGGCACTCACGTGATGTCTCTTTATCCACCAGCGCTGTCCGCCAAGACATCATCCATTTCAGCTCTGCTTGTTCAGACGCTCCTCTGTTCGAAGACAAGGGAATAGAGTGGATCGTATTCTAGCTCAAAAGGGCAGACATTCGACCAGAAACTGTGCGGGTGGAGGAAGGACCTGATTATCTTCTTCTGCTTTACAGTCTTTACGGATTCCACCTCTCGAGTTGATTGAAATAAAAAAAGTTCTTTTCCCATTGCCTTCGATTGATGGTGATTATCATATTGAAAAGGGAAAGTACCCTTGATCAAAAACGTTGCATTGACGAAAAAAATGTGTTCAAACTTGAAGATTTGTCAATAGACGATATGTCCAGGTGTCACATTAGCCATTATTAATTATCACCATATTGTTCTTACTATATTAGTTTTGGGAGTGAGTAAGCTATTTCTGCAAGCTGAATTATTCAAAAAATTTCAGGTACTCCAACCTACCAAGGTCTTGAATTCCAACTACGTTTATGTAATTAATCTCTCCAGACTCAATGGCTTCAAAAGGCCAAGCCTTTTCAATAGAACTACACCCAGGAGTATCAAACATTTCTAAGGAATCCCACCCTGTCAAGCCTTTGCATTTCGAGTTTCAACTAAGCTTTTACAAATCATCGCATTTAATTTCTTTAGATAGGATGATTATGAGAGGTCTAGCCTTTCCATAGAATTGCACCAGTGAAAATTAGCATTTGCAAGAACTGTTTTCAAGGCCTTACATTTAGACTAAGTTTTCATAATTTGTTCAATCTAGTTTCTCCCAACACAATGATTTTGAAAGGTCCAGCCCTCTAATGAAAGTACACCCTGTGAAGAGTTAATCATCCAAGAACTCTGATCGACCAAAGCCTTGGATTTCATTTAGGTTTTTGCAGTCTTTGGCATCTAATTTCTTGAGAAGCTCCGATTGTGGAAGGTCCAATATCTCAAAGGAAGTGCACGCATATATGTCCAACCTTTTCAAGAAGTCCAAGCTATCAAAGTCTTGAATTTCAATTAAGTTCCTACAATTTTGAGTGTCTAGTTCCTTTAGATGCTCCAATTTTAAGAGGTCCAATCTTTCCATGGACTTGCACCCGTAGCATTCAACTCTTCCAAATTTCCAACCTATCAAGATCTTGAATTTCGATGAATTTTTTGCAACTTGTGGCTCGTAATTTCTTCAAATGCCCCCAACTTGGACAGTCTAGCCTTTCACTGGAAGTGCAATGACATATTTCCAACTGTTCCAATATCTCTAGCCTTTCAAGTCCTTAATATCTGTCTTGCGTCTGTCTTTCGATTTCCATGGAGGCTTCAGGGTTTCTGAGACCTGCGAACCATGAATGTGCATCAGTTCAAAGCATTCTCAGATATATGTTTCAACATGGCACATTGCGAAATAGTAAGGTATGCCAGTGTTGAGGGAAGCGCTGAGATGCATTGGAGAGAAGCGCAGCAATCAAGGAAGACTTTCTTTTGACGGATTAGGTGAGAAAGTCGAGGAAGGTCAAGTTGGAAGGAAGCTCCGACGGCAACTGAAGCAACCGCACAAATCAGGGTGTTGGAGAGACAAAAGAATGCGTATGCTCTCTGGTAAGCTAGAAATTTCTGTACGAAGAAAATCCATTCGTCTTGAGCGAAGACAAGTTCCCAATATCCCCGGTAACTTTCCCACACTCCCAACAGTATTCGGTAGCTCTTTTTATCTTGCTATCACTAATATCAAGCATTTCAAATCCCGCAAATTCCCTATGCATTCAGGCAATTCCTTAACTGAGGTGCTGGATAAGTTCAGTTTAGTCAACAATTCCGAGTCCCAATTAACTCAGGCGTCTCCCTCAAACAACTGTTTTCTAATGACATAAGCCGCAACTTCACAATGGATCCAATGCTGATCAGAAGTCACATAAGCTTAGAGTAATATGTCAAATCAAGGGTCGACAAATTCATCAAACAAGCAATCGATTCCGTAAGTCGAACCAACGATGTATAATCATTGGCATTAAGTGTCTTTAGCTTCTCCGAGAGCTGATAGACAAAGGAAATTCTGGTGGCAAAAGAACAGCTCAAGTGCCATAACTTGGCACGGGAGGACACTTAAGTGCCATAACTTTAAAACGGTACACTTAAGTGCCAGTTTCGAAGTTAAATGGAACACTTAGGTGCCACTTCGGCGAAAATTTGGCCAAATGGGTGACGTGGCAATTTTCCGGCGAGTGGGACACAAAACGACGCCGTTTTGCATGCTGACGTGGCGAGAAAATGCAAAAACGACGTCGTTTTGTGTCGATGTGTAAATAATTAATATAAAAATTAATTAAATTAAATTAAAACATAATTTTATTTAAAATATTCTAAAAATAAAAAACTTAAAATTTAAAAAACTCAAAATTTAAAAAACTTAAAATTTAAAATTTACAAAACTTAAAATTAAAAAACTTAAAATTTAAAAAACTTAAAATTTAAAAAACTTAAAATTAAAAAACTTAAAATTTAAAAAACTTAAAATTAAAATAACTTAAAAAAAAAATTAAAATTTAAAAAACTTAAATTAAAAAACTTAAAAAAAAAATTAAAATTTAAAAAATTAAAAATAAAAAAACTTAAAATTTGAAAAAATTAATTTTTTTTAAAAAAAAGGGGGGGCGAAGGGGCGGCTGGCAATTTTAATATTTTTAATATTTTTTAAATTTTAAGTTTTTAAATTTTAAGTTTTTTTTAAAAATTTTTTTTTTTTAAAATTTTTAATTTTTTTTTTTAAATTTTAAGTTTTTTTTAAGTTTTTAATTTTTATTAATTTTTAAAATTTATTTTAATTTTTTTTTTAAATTTGAAGTTTTTTAAATTTTAAATTTTTTAATATTTTTTAATTTTTTTTTTTTTAAATTTTAAGTTTTTTAAATTTTAAGTTTTTTAAATTTTAAATTTTTTTTTTTTAAGTTTTAAATTTTAAGTTTTTTAAATTTTAATTTTTTTTTTTAAATTTTTTAATTTTTTTTTAAATTTTAATTTTTTTAATTTTTGAGTTTTTTAAATTTTAAGTTTTTTAAATTTTGAGTTTTTTTAAATTTTAAGTTTTTTAAATTTTAAAGTTTTTTAAATTTTAAGTTTTTTAAATAAAATTAAGTTTTAATTTAATTTAATTAATTTGTATATTAATTATTTACAAATCGGACACAAAACGATGTCATTTTTGCATTTTCTTGCCACGTCAGCATGCAAAACGGCGTCGTTTTGTGTTCAACTCGCCGGAAAATTGCCACATCACCCTTTTGGCTGGAGTGGCATTTAAGTGTTCCACTTTACTTCGAACTTGGCACTTAAGTGTACATTTTCGAAGTTATGGCACTTAAGTGTCCTCCTGTGCCAAGTTATGGCACTCTGGTGTCCCAAACTCAAATTCTGGTATTCGAATTCCATCTAAAAGATGTTTCTTCAAATTTCGTAGTTTAGTCACTTCCACCGGTAGTTCTCTGAGACTCCCACATCACAATAAGTGCAAGCAAATGAGGGCCTCCGCTCCTAAAGTGTCGTTTTAATCCAATTGACAACAATTTTTAAGGATCAGGCTACTTTAAAAGCCAATAGAAGAAACTACCTTTTAAACGTTGGCTAAGGTTGAGAACATTTTGATTATGCAATTGAAGTCGTCTCGTACAATTAGACTTATGTAAATCTTAAGTAATTGAATTTGATTAAACACTATTCATTTCGCCCTATGCTTGCAATTTATCTCAGTTTGGATTTGTAATAAGATGGATTTGGAAAATTTTCATTTCACATGAAAGAGAGATACATAACTTCAAGACAAAATTAATCCAAAAAAAATTACAATTTAATGCAAATCTGAAAAATGAATCAATTGTTAAAGTTTTGCCTACGACCCTTATTGGGGTGTCACCAGGGGCTAGTAAACCTCACTAGGGTGTCAACAGGGTTCGTTGATCCTTCTCAAGGTGTTCTCACGAGTCGCGACGATCGGATAGAAAGTGAGGGCTAGCCCTCATTGCCCGTAAGCGAGGGCTTGTAGGCCCTCATCTGCGTCACATTGTGATGGTGCCACTATCACCACCACCACTGCATGACATAAGAGGGTTTGCAAGCCCTCTCCCCAATCTAGGCGACGGCTGCAAGCACTTGCAACTTGTCGGGCAAGGATCGTGGGCCCACACTGATGAAGCTAGGGGCAGTGGCCCGCCCTGCTTGTGCCACTAGTTTTGTCAATTTCTTTACTTTGTAATTTCACTTGATTAAGGTTTAATTGAGGTTTGCGGGAACAAGAAAATTTAGGGGAAAACGATGTCCTCAGTTAAAAAGAAAATGACTTATGAAGATTTACTATAGTCTATCGGAACAAGACACCGTAGGATTGAAATCTTTTGGCTTAGAATGATCAATGAAAGTTTTTGATGGTCCATCATAAATAAGAACAAAACATTGTAAAACTGATTTTTTTTTTTAAAGAGGATTTCTAAAGGTATATAAACGGTATGTCATAACCATAAACAAAATGTTGTAAAACTAATTTTTTGACCAAAATTTTGAGTAGGTTTTTGACGGTCCACCTAACCAAAGAAAAAACTCGTAAACAAAGAACTTTTTCTTACGACTTTTTACAAAAGTTTACAATGGTTAACCCTATTAGAATATTTAAATAATAAATCACGCATTCATCTAACAGTTTAAGTTTTTAAAATAATCGGTAGTGATCCCATCAAAATATTACATGGTATCAAAGTTTGAGATCATGAATTTGAATCTTTCTAGGCCCCATTTGCATTCCCATTAAATTTCCAAGCCTAGTGCTAAGCAAAAGATATTAAAATAATAAACCACACATTCATCTAGCAGTTTAAACTTTTAAAATAATCGATAATGAACCCATCAAAATATGACAAACCGAAACATGACTTGTTTGATAATTGTATCAAAAACTTGACCCATACACAACTGATTAAAATGGGTTAATCCATTCTGAATATAACCCGACCCATTTATTTTGACATGAATATAACATGAACATAACATGAACATTCTCAATATAAACCCAAATGCTAAACCCTAAAGTCGAACCCACTTTACTTCATGTAGTATTCGAGTTGTATTATTGCGTCCTCCCATAAATTGCCACTTCTAATGTAAACATATTACATGAGTTGGGTTAATTAAATCATTCAGTAGATACATCGTCTCTAAATTAGTCCTAATTTTCTCATGATAAAATAATGGCATATAAGGTTTTGCTAAAATTTACTACTTTATATTGTTATCAAGAATTATTTTGTAATTACGATGTCTTAACGAGAATTGTACTCTCACAAATAAAAAAAAAAAAGAAGAGAGAGAAATGGTCACGGTTGTCCCCTTGCAAGAGGTTGCTTTCCTTCAAATCTTACTAACACAAGCTCCAAACTTCAATTCAATCTTAGCAAAAGTAACTCCTTAGAAATCCACAATCATGAAAGGCTAGGCAAAATGTAAGAAAAGTTCTAAACTTATCATATTTGTACCAATTTAGTCCCAACCTTATGACCTAAAGTCAATTCAATCCTTTCGGTTAATTTTGATTGGATATTGTTGATGTATATACTGGTTGGTCTACGTGATACGGTTGGTGCTAAAATAAACAACTTTTAATAATATGTTGAATTTTTTATGTTTTATCTTTCCTTCTCTCTTTTGACGATGCTTGTAAAGATTGTGCACACCAAGGAGGATCAAGGGTCTCCTAGGAGCATTGTTAGCATTAACAAAGGTTTACTGGTGGCGGCCGCTTCGAATTACAATAGATTAGACATCCTTGTTGGTATAGCTGAGGGCATACCATATGGCCTTAAACTAGCTAAATACCTTGCCAGGCTTGCCTTGCCTTCCCTTCCGTGGAGACTGGATCAGACAGTACTCACGTGATTATCTCTTTATCCACCATCGTTGTCCGCCCGGACATCATCCATTTCAGCTCTGCTTATTCAGACGCTCTGTTCGAAGACAAGGGAACATGGTGGGTCGTATTCTAAGCTCAAAAGGGCTCGGTAACCAGAAACTGTTCAGGTGGAGGAAGCACCTGATTTTTATTCCTTCTGCTTTACAGTCCTTATGGATTCCACCTCTCAAGTTGATTGCCAACAAAAAAAAAGTTCCTTTTCCACTTTTGAAAAAGGGGTTGCATTCGATCGATGGTGATTATCATATTAAAAGGGGAAAGTACCCTTGATCGGAAACGTTGCATTGACGAAAATAAATATATTCGGACTTGGACATGTGTCAATAGATGATATGTCCAGTTGTCGCATGTTTAATAATAATAAGCCCACGCTAGCCATTATTAATTATTATTAACTTATTCTTGTTATATAAGATTTGGAAGCGAGTAAGCTATTTCTACAAGCTAAATTATTCAACAATTTCGGGTACTCCAAGTCTCCAACCTACCAAGCTCTTAAATTCCAACTAAATTTGTGCAATTAATTTCTCCAGACTCACCCAAGAATATTAAACATTTCTACAAACTCCAACCCTGTCAAGCCTTTGCATTTCAACTAAGCTTTTCCAATTTGTCATTTAGTTTCTCTAGACAGGATGATTCTAAAAGGTCTAGCCTTTCCGTAGAATCGCACCAGTGAAACTTGACATTTTCAAGAACTTTTACCTATCAAGACCTTAAATTTAGATTAATTTTTGATAATTTGACCAATCTAATTTCTCCAGACGCAATGATTTTGAAGGGTCCAGCCTTATAATGAAAATTCACATAGCGAAACGTAAATCTTCCAAAAACTCCGCTCAACCAATGCCTCGAATTTCATTTAGGTTTTTGCAATCTTTGGCATCTAATTTCTTGAGAAGCTCCTATGTGGAAGGTCCAACATCTCAAATGAAGTATACCATATATGTCCAACCTTTCCAAGAAGTCCAACCTATCAAGGTCTTGAATTTCAACTAAGTTCTTGCAATTGAACTAGAAACAGCATAACGTTACAAGGGCCATATACATCTTATTAAGGAATCTGTATAGTTTTTTTTAAGTTTTTAAATTTTTTTTTTAAATTTTAAGCTTTTGTATTTAATGGGTGGTTAGTAGCAACATCTGAATAGTTCATTATTTATTTTCTCTGTCCATTTTCAAAGATATTGGTGCACATCGTTGCAAAAATAGAACTCTGCCCTCCATCATTACTCCCGAAATAACAGTTTCGCACAATCTTACTATGCATCTTATTAAGCTAAAATGAGAAAATTATCTGATGAATATTTCGATGTCCATCGACACTGAATTCCAAGTTCTTGGTCTTATGTTGGTATAAATAGATGACATTTAGGACTTCAATAGAATTTTCTTCAACCATAGAAATTTGCGAATTCTATTTCCTCAAAATTTACAGAAACTATTTTCTTATGATTTTAAAAAGGACTTTTATTTCAAAACTTTTGAGTTTACTTCCATTTTAATATATTCTATGTTAGGATACAATATGTGTGAGTTCTATTAGAAAAATCTCATATCGAAAAATTAGTGTGGTATAGAGCTATTAATATATCTGAATTGATCCATAACTCATTAACTTAAGTTTTTGAGTTGAGATAGATCCAACTGAATGCCTTAACATGCTCGGACTTGTACTCCCTATTGGCAATCTCTCAAAATAAAATGTATCGAACTTCTACTACGCACTCATTGCATAAGAGTCATGGTGGTTATCCTAGTTGGCCCATGGCTTAAGCTGTTATTGGGCTTCTACTGTGCGTTTGTTGCATCAGAGTCAATGATGGTTATTCTAGTTAGCCCATGGCTTAAGCTTTTATTGGGCTTTTACTGCTTGGTCCCAACGTTCCTTAACTTGAGTAGTAGTTAAAGTTTTCATACGAGGGCATTCTCATCTCTTCAACGAAAAAGCTGTGGTTGGAGCAATTTTAGCTGCGGGAATAGTTGTTTACCTGGTCTCAACTATTAAGTAAAGTGGGTCTTTTTTCTTAGGGGCCACCATAGAAAATCTGGCTGAGTGTCGATTTGAAGAGGTCATTGTCTCATAATGGCAATTCTCCACCTGTTTGATATGTCTAATCGAACTAACTGGCAATCATAGTTGCTCCGATGATTCAAGTTTGTCAAGCTAAGATATAATTTGGTAAGTCATTGACCGGGAACAGTAATCATGCGCTTATAGTCGTTGCCTTCTTGCGGAAGTCACTCCAATGCTCAAGAGAACCCAACGCAATATGGACATCCTGCTGCAACATCTAATTCGGTAAACTTGTCGGGCAAGGTACAAAAATCTGCATATGAAGTCTTTGGACAGTAAATCTGAATTGATTTGTTAAACTTATTCCTCAAATTTACGATATGGACATTCTCCAGCCATATCTAGATTAACTTGAAATATATTAAAGATTGAGACAATTTCGGAGGAAACTGAGATTTCATGACATTTTAGTACATCACCGAGAGTTTATGCTTTCCTTGATAAAGTTGAAAGTTTAAGACATTTTCAACGAGAGTGGTAAGCTCAAGATTCTTTAAAATATTAAGCGAAAGTGACGAAAATCCACTTTTTTTCAAAAGTAATTTTTGAAAAAGAAAATGAGGATTGTTCAGATTTTCGTGGTTGTATAATGTCCATTTCGTAAATATATTTATTACCTTTTTTTTTTGGTCGGACGTAAATATATTTATCACCTTGCTAAATGTTAAAATCATGATTTTGGTCGGATAACTCTATAGCAATTTCAGTATACGTGTTGCCTTTGCTCGTAAATAACCTCGACTGATTCGTCAAACTTCAGACGATGGAGAGCGCGTGCTTGCCGAGTAAAAAGTCCACATATTTTTTAACAGATCTACAAAAAAATCGATCGGCAATTGCTTCGGATGATCAAATCATTTCAGGCACAAACTTTAAATTGAACTGAAACCACATACTAGCATAGCATTAACCACGAAATTAGAGTACCAAACGCACCACATAAAACATACGTACCGTAAAAGATCATACCTGCAGACACCATGCAAAACCAAACGACAGACGTATTAGAATACAGAAGCATCACCCACAAGTTTCTCCCTTTTTACTCGGTAGCTAGCTAGGCGACTACTTCTTTCGGAGGTCGCTCCGCAGGTCGCGGAAGTAGGTTTTGGGGTCCTCCTCGAAGGGAGCCCGGAGTATGTGCATGTCCCTCCCGGGGGCTTTCATGGTCTTTTCTTCTTCGCCGGGCTTGGATGAGTCACTGGGCAGGTCGCGGAAGTAGGCAGCGGGGTCCTCCTCGAAGGTACACCGGGGTATGCGCATGTCCCTCCCGGGAGCTTTCATGGTCTTTTCTTCTTCGCTGGGCATGGACGAGTGGCTCCGCAGGTCACGGAAGTAGGCAGCAGGGTCCTGCTCAAAGGTACGCCGGGGCATGCGCATGTCCCTCCCGGGAGCTTTCATGGTCTTTTCTTCTTCGGCGGGCTTGGACGATTCGCCCATCAGGCTCACCACACCTGCACCCAAGGCCAAGATCGCCGCGCCGGCGATCGCTCCTGCGGCGAGGGCAGATGTGCTGCTCGACTCCTTGGCCAAGGCAGTGTCACCTGACTCCCTGTTCTCACCATCTCCCTCTCCACGTTTGCTCTCGCTTGCGCCCATATGGAGCTTGGACTTGGGATATGCCTTCGGATATGGTAAAAGTTTCGAGGTTTCTCTAGCGTCAAAGTGTGAGTGTTCTATGCCTTGTTCTTAGGGTGAGAGGTGAGTCTTTGGGGGTTACTTTATAGCGGCTTTGGTGGCTTTGGAACATGGACATGGGAGTAATTTCATGACTTAATGCTGTGCATTGGAAGACGTCGACCTTGACCTTAACCTTCACTTGAAGCAATTCGTTGCTCGATGCTCACTCACTCTTTCTGCGTCGAAGACGGATGAGGCTTGCACTGCTTAAATTTCCGATAACAACTTTAGTAGAAAAAACAGAGGAAAAGTAGACGGCGGCGGGGGGGGGGGGGGACCCATCCTAATGTGGAAAAGAAGACCGCCAATACTTTAGCATGCTTTTGAGCAGTCCTCGCTCCTGCCTATTTCGCCCCTTCTTTTCCCGTACTGCAAGATGTTTCTTTTCATAATTTAATTTGAAGAAGGGATAGTGACATAAATGATTTCTAAATGTTGACTCAATATATAATGTGATCTCTAAACTTTTAATTTATTTGATGCGGCCAATGAATTTTTAATTTGTTCAAGGTAATATCTGAACTTTTGATAAATGTTCAATTTAGTCTTTAGATTATTATATCCCTAGATTCAACTAGTCCCCAAATTATCTAATCCAATGACTAGATTGAACATTTACCAAAAACTTATGAACCACATTGAATAAATTAAAAGTTCAAAAACTACATTGCACTTTAGGTTAAAGTTTAGGGACCACATTAAATATTGGATCAAAGTTCAGAGATCATTTGTGTCATTTTCTCTTTACTACTAAAAATACTAAACTATACGTTCTATAAGACATTTATCCCAAACTTTTTTTTTGTTGTAACACTAAAAACCTTCAATTTATACCCAATTGATATTTATCCCATTTTGACGTGTAGCACCGATGTGGTCATGAATGGACCTAGACTTAGAACCAGGGAAAGCTTAGTCAATTTTCTGCAGGTATGCCTTCCCACAGTGGACGAACAACTCCCGTTCAAGACCTTCAGGGATAGCCTTTTAGCGGAAAACCACTCAGCCCTTTAGTTCAGAGCCTAGAGACACTCCGAGATGCTAGGATGGAATCGTTTCTAATCTACCAGAGCTGCATTTCTCAGAGGATCCTACTAGGCTGGAGAAGAGGAAGAATTTAGAAAGCCATAGAGGTTTTGCACAAAACACTCACTTTACTTCAGGGGACTCTGCCCAATACAATACACCCTCCTTGTCTTTTATAGACAATAAGAGGTCACACCCAAACAAGGACCAAACATAGGTCCGGAAACAGACAGAGGCACCGGAAACTTCCGGGAGGGAAATTATTCGCACACTATGAACAGTGACTGTACTGTAAACAGTACTTTCCCTAGCCTAATGCTACAGTAAAAGTGAACAGTGAACTGCTACAGTGAAATTGTACGGACATCAGTAGTTTCAGCGATCTCGTCCGTCACGAGCATTGTAGTCATAGTCGGAGTCATCCGAGCTGTGTACTGTTGCTAGGCAATGTTCATCATACTTTTGTTCAAGTGCTTCAAGATCTTCTGGTGAGAGGATTTGGTTCAGTTGGTGTGATGAGGATGCTTCTTCTTGTGCCCAGTCTGTATTGTTATCTTCTGTAGTGTCGGCAGGAATGCTTGGCTGGGGCCAGTTTGAAGGTTGAGCATAAAAGGATGTGTTCATGCTTTGGGATAGGGATAAAGGTCCTTGGTCATAGGGATCCTGGGAAAGAGGACCTCCCCACCTAGCATAGGGGTCCCGGGTTGATTGGACAATATCATCTCGCATGTCATATCATGCTCCCGTGATGACGCGGCTTGTCTAAACTCTTCGAGTGCTTCCTTAGATTCTGGGGCTAGGTCATAATGATCCCATGCAGCAGGTTCATTATAATTCCAGACATCTTCAGGGATGGTCTTGTTTTCCTGGCAGAGGATTCTTTGGAGTTCTTGGTATTGGTGTCCACAAAATTTAACAGGTCTTGGGTAAGACTTGTGGATCCGAGCTTCTCTGCTGTCTAAGTGAGGTTTATAGGATGTAGTTCCTATTTCCTGTGGGGCATGGATGATGCTGCCATTATTTCTGGAGAAATATCATGGACGTCGAAAAAACAAGATGGTGTGAACTTCGAGATTTGGTGTCATGGTTCTTAGTTCTTTCTCCAAAATTTGTTTCCAATAAGTAGGAGAATAGAACTAGTTGAGAAAGTCTAAGAGATTTTTATCACTTTCTCTTTCAACATTTCTTCCGAGTAAGAATATTCTGGTGAGGTTGGCAATGAATCTTCTGGTTGGAATTTCAATGGCTATTAGGTACTTATTGGTTAAGTACCATAATAACGTTTTGAGTTGGTCAGGGAAATCATCTTCCTTCCAGATGAGAGGATGTATAAATGGAAAATCCGAATTTAACCCAAAATGATAAAGAATCGAACCTCCATTGAATCTGAATAGGTCTGCATGACATTGCCACTTGAGGTTTCCAAGATTCTTAGAAAGACTGTCATTCTAGATTTGTTCGATAATCTCTTGTGGATACTTCCAGCTTGGCAAGTCTTTGATCTTCTCTATCTTGTATTTCACACCATGATTGAGCATATGGAAAGCAGGTCTTTTGATGTACATGTTGATTTCTGCTGGTGCTTTTGGCCTTGACAAGAAGTCAGCAAGCACATTCTTCTTTCCAGGAATATGTTTGGTTTCAAAAGAATATTTTGAAAACCATTCAGCCCATCGAAGCAATTGAGAGTTTGGGATTTGCTTCTGTTTGAACTTGGTCATCTATGGGAAAGATGCCATGTCTAATTCCACTAGGAAATGGTGGCCGATGAGATGGAATTCGAACTTTTTGATTCCATTTTTTACTGCTAAAATTTCCTTGAAAGTGGAATGATAGTGCATTTCAGCTTGAGAAAACTTTCCACTTTTATGAGCACAAAGATGCCTCTTACCATCAATTTCTTCAAGAAGGATGGCTGCCGAGTATTCATCACTGGCGTCAGTTTGGAGAATTCTCTTTCCTGTTGATGGTATTTGCAGTGGTGGGAGATTTTGCATGATCTTCTTGAGTTCAGCGACTGCTTTAGTCTGAGCTTTTCCCCAAGGTAGGGGATGTTTCTTTAGCATTGACTGGAGTGGGATCAGCAGCTTTGCAATGTTTGGAATGAAATCCCTGAGATAATTAATTATCCCAAGAAATTGCTGGACTTGCTTTGTCGTGAAGTTCTCTTCTGGAAACTTCAATAATTCTTGAGCAATATGTGGCCCTGGATAATATGTACCTTTGTTGAGGTGCATACCAAGAAATTCAATTTCTGTCTAGGCAATATTCATTTTTCTTTGAGAAAGCATAATGCCATGCTTTCTTACGATTTCTGCAAACTGCTCAAGAAGTTGACAATGTGACTGCTCATTAGGGCTGTAGAGCAGGATGTTGTCAATATAGATTGCTGCACTTGACAAGATTGGTTGGAAAATTCGGCACATGGCCTTTTGGAAGAGAGACGGTGCTACTTTTAGGCCAAAAGGAAGAACTTTCCACTGGAAGTGCTGGTTTGGGATACAGAATCCTGTTTTGGATCTGTCTTCAGGATGGATGCCCAATTGCCAAAATCCGGCTTTAAGGTCGAATTTGGAATAGATGTGGGCCTTGGTTAGGCCAGTAAAGAGAGAGTCTCTGGAGGGTAAAGGGAACTTATCATCTTGGAGAAAGCAGTTGAGAGGTTGGTAGTTGATTACCAATCTCATTTTTCCTCTGTTTTGCTCTGCACGCTTATTGACATAAAAGGCTTCACAAGCCCATTGAGAGTTGGAGATTTCGATAAGGCCCTGTTGCAATAATTCTGAGCATTCTCTTTGAGCTAAAGCCTGGTGTTCTGGCTTCATTCCCATGTGACTTGCCTTGGTCGGATTGATGTCCTCATTTTTTTTTTTGAAAGGAAGGCGAACAAAGAATTCTGAATTTTCCCATAAGGGATGAGAACATTTCTGAGCAAATTCAGAATGAGATTCTGAACAAGATTCTAACAACTTTTGCATAATCGGATCTAATAGACTCATCTGGATGGAAAATAGTCTCTGAATATTGACAAACTCAGAGAATTGGTCTTTATACCTAAGACTTTTTCCAGGAATGATGCGAAGTTGAGAAATCTGAGTCATAATGTCCCACCCGATTATCAAATCTTTATTGGGGAGATTGGATCCAAATATCTTTGTGGTTATGGAACACTAAGGGAAAACTCGAACGATCACGGAGTGGTTCGACATTTGTGGAGAAAGTATCTCCGAAGCGAGTTGAAATATCGGACATAAGGAGTCCAATATTCTTCAAAATGCAGAACTTTAGTGTCTAAAATGGAACAACTTGCTCCGGTATCAATGAGTGCAATAACAGTGATTGGCTTGGCAAATTTCGAAGTGAGGATTTTCACAGGGAAATGGGGACAATGGTTTTGACTAGAAAATATGTCAGGGGTTTGTTCTGAAGATGTAGGGGATATATGGAAAATATCTTCGGATTCTAAGTCAGAATCAATTTCACTGGAAGTCTGGTAAGAAGGAATAACACAAAGAGTTTGTTCGGATGGTTCTTCATCAGCAGAGAATAAGGATTCGATATCGTCATTTTCAAGAGAGATTCTAGTTTCACTTTCAATGTGATGAATGAGACGATTCTGACCTTTTCTTGCTTGAGGACAATTTTTGGCAAAGTGTCCTTTTTGATTACAGATGTAGCAACGATTTGATTTCTTGTGGCCTTTGCGATCTTTACTTTTACGAAGGTATCGCCATTTCTTCTTTTTTCGGAAGTTCTTGGAGCTATGCTTGGATTTGTTCAACCAGAACTTTTTGAAATGTTTCTTTTTCTTGGAGAACTTTCCACAAGTTCCATCACAGTCTTGCTTGGAACATTTGATCTTCAATTTCTGGCGAGAGCAGGCTGCTTCAAGGCCTTTGTCGTCAGTGATGTAGGTGCGTACCATTTGACGCTTTAGGCACAATTCTTCAAGGCATAGATGGATTTCCTGTTGTATTTCTCCCAAGGAACATCCTTTATGCGTGTGTGTGTCTTCCGAAGAAAACTCTTTCAACCATTTGGGATAGTTCTTTAGGAATGGAAGATAGGAAAACATACTTCAAGTTTGAATCGGCTCCAATCTGGTAAAAAAACTTAAGCATTTCTCGATAATGCTTATCAATATACTTTTTCTGGAGAGAGCAACATTTTCTTTCAAAGAATTCTCTTCTTTTCATTTCTACAAGGTCACCGGGCTTTCCTACGAAGAAATGGTATAGGAGAGTAATGGCATGGCTAAAATCGGGTGACATTAAGAAATGAATTTGGTCTTGTTCTGACACTGATTTCCACCAGAATTTGAGGCTTCCTGTAAACCTCGTGACAAAATTATAAAGGACATCATTCATGTCATGATTGGTGATGGACTGGGTGGTTAGCCAAGCATGGAATTCTTCTAGTCTTTCTGGCCATTTATGATAAGGAATGTCATTGATGGTAAAAAACTGTTTTGATGCCATGGACACATTCTGCTCAGGATTGTTTATGTTAACAACCTCTGGTTCAGAATAGTTTGATTCCATATCCTCATCAGCCATGAATATTGATGACACTACTGGCTCAATAGGAGGGGGATCAATAGTAGAAATAGAGAAAGATGAAGATGAAGATGATGACAGAGATACTGAGTCTGATTCAGTATCAGAGGTCTTAGGAAAAGTTTGCTCTGCTGGAAAAATAATCTGACCATCTGTGATGGCTGGAATGGCAGGATCAGGCTGTTCCTGAGTACTTAAATCCTTTAGAAAAGATTCTAATGGATTTGATAGCATCATCTGATCTGGCTTTTCTTTTATCACTAGCGAGCATGATTCTGCCATCACTTTTTCTTTTCCTTTGTCCTTTCGTAGATTCTTGAGACGATTTCGCATTTCTGCTACATCTGGTTCTTTTCTGAAGGGATCTTCTGGGATGTTGGCAAAAATGGATTTCTGGGGTGGTGGAGGCAAATATCCAGTTCTTACTGGAGATGCAAATGGATCAAAAGGTCTGAACCTTCCTTCTTCAAAGAGTTGGATTTGTCTTTTGAGCTTTTCTATCTCTGGCTTTGGGCTCTCTAGATGATGATACCCGAAATGTTGTCCTGATTCCAGGGCGTGCAGCCTCTTTTGGAAATCAGAGATCATTTTTTTGGTACTTTCATCATACTTTCGGAGATCTTGTTGCACATTCCCAATCTTGGAGTCAATGGCTTTGAAGGCATTGTTTTGTGCTAATAGGGTCTCTGATTGCCAATTTAGAACAGCTTTAGCAGTAGGAGTTTTTCTGTGCCTTCCTTGTTCATCCACGTCAGTGGGAGTGGGTATTTTAGGAGTATGGCGGTATCTTCCTTGTGGGTCAATGAATTCTTCCGGAGCCGGGAATGAGAGTTTCGAACTTTCTTGGACAAGGGGAGGAAATTCTGTTTCATGGAACATGGCTATGGAAGAAGTGGGAGGTATATCTACTGGAGTCTCAAGTGGGTGGGAATGTTTCTTAGCCCATTTTAGGATTGGCTTATAAAATGGGGAGAGAGCTGGCTTTTTCTGAGGAGGAGATGGTGGGGATGATGGTGGGTGAGTTGGTGAGACTGAAGGTGGAACAGCAAATTCTGGTGGTGGAGGTGGTGCATAAGAGACCATGAACTGGTATTTATCACATTCGCCAAGAGTATCAACGGATGAGTCTCCATTTAAGTATCTTTGATATATGGGATCTTTTCTTTTCTTCCTTCGAGGTGGAGGCTTGTCATATGGGTTTACCTTGTCGGGAGAGTTTATGCAGTAAGAGCATTGACAAAAGGGATCCCAAAAACAATGACCGTGTTGGTCTTTGTAATAATGGATAGGATGTCCATCATTGTTGAAGTGGCGAACAAGCTTTTTTGGATCTGGCTCGGAAATTGACTGAGGAACATAAGGTTCAATCATGAAAAGGGTTTGGAAGATAGAAGGATTTTCTTCCTTTTCCTTGCCAAATTTGATGGAAACAGTTCCATCTTTCTTTCTGATGAATTCAGAGTCCGAAGACTGGAAAGGCTTGTTACTTTGGTATAGCTTTTCATAGTTCGTGATCCAAGTTTCTGGAAGGAGAGTGGTTGAGCTTGGGCCTAGTGAAAGCTGAGCTTGGTGAGCACGATTGAGGGAAAAATGAAAGAAAAAAAACCGTTAGTTGGGAGTGACCAAAGCGAGATCTCACTCTTGAATGTTGAGCAAGGTTCATTGTCATCGGTTAGATTCGAGGTGGCTGAGCCCCTAAGTCCTCGATCCCAAGTCAGGGAGGCATGGACAACCTCGATGAAGGTCGTTGTCCGTGGATGAGTGCTCGAAAATGATGAACAGTGCATCCTAAATAATGAACAATAATCACGATAATAGTGCTTCGAATTTTTTCGTTTTTGTTTAAATTTTTTTAATGGGCTGCTTGCATGGAACCACATCAGTGCCAAGTCGGAGCCACGTCAAATATCAATGGTAATATTTTAATGGAATCCTAACAAAAGGGTAAATATGTTACCTGGGTATTGGTTTGGGATAAAAAAAAATTGAGAAAACGTGCCACTGTGGGCATAATTTAGTGTTTGTGGTGGTTTTTCTTTAACGCAGAAAAGAAGATGGGGGGCCCATACTAACATGGAAAAGAAGATTTGCTAATGCTTTAATGTGCCTTTGAGCTGTCGGCAAGAAATCATTCATTATTACTCCTACCTGTTTTGCTAGTTGTCGGAAAAAAAAAATTCATTATTGCTCCTATCTATTTTGCCATTTCTTTCTAGTACTACAAGATGTTTATTTTCATAATTTAATTTGGAGAAGGGATGGTGAGATAAATGGTCTCTGAACTTTGTTTTAATGTGTAATTTGGTCCTTGAACTTTCAGTTCATAGGTCCCTAAACTTTTGAAAAATGTTCAACTCTAAATGTTAAACTTTTGTTGTTCCCTAGTTGAACATTTTTCAAAAGTTTAGGGATCACATTGAACAAATTAAATGCTTAGATACTGCATTGCACTTTGGGCAAAGTTCAGGGACTACATTAAACATTGAACCAAAGTTCATGGATCATTGTGTCATTTTTTTTTTTGGAGGAAAAAACTGCTAAAGACTTTAAACTATGCCCACTGTAATACATTTACCCCAATTCTTTTCGTGACACTAAATATTTCATCACACATATTTACTCGGCATTAGGGTTATGTTAAATATCATAGTTAAAACCTAATAACTCAAGCACCGCACTCGAAAAAATTATAATAAAAAGGGCTAGTGCAAAAAAAAAAAAATTACAAATTAGTATACTTCTCAAATTTACCCAAAATATAAAAAACCGCAAATTGATACTCCCGTGACTAGTTTTTGTTAATTTTTATTATTAAATGATAGTTGACGGGTATACTAGTTTGTAGTTTTATCCTTCATTTGTCACATATGTGTACTTGTTTGTGGTTTTTTGTAGTAATAATTCAATTTAATGGAAATTAATAGAGCATATATTTGTTATAAATGTACTAATTTGAAGTTTTTGGTGTAAATTTGTCACAAGTGTACTTTTGGGATTTTTTTGTGGTACTAACCTAGATAAAACTAATAATTAAACAAACTCGAAGCACTGTTGGTCGTGGTTACTATTCATCATCTTCAAGCCTTCGTCCATCGCTATCCAAAGTTGCCTAGACATCCGACTGTGTTCAATTCATTTTTTTTTCTTTTGTTGCAAATAATCTTCTTCCTTGTTCCTTTAGTGTTCGTCTTTCTAGGTAAACTTCTCCATTTCTCTTCTACTTTTTTTGTTTTGTCAAAATTTTTCTTCTACTTTCTCCACTTAAATACTGGCAAAATCAATCCATGGACACTTTGCCACTTTGATGATTACTTCTTCAAACCTTGGAAATCTATCCATCGGAAGATTAGTAAATAACAGCCGATGCTTGCACTGTTGTGACTCTCCAAGGCATATTTCATAATACGGCAAAACTCCATGGATTCAAGAAAAAAAGGGAAAAGGTTCAATAGCTACTGATGAAATGATTAAAGACATGGGGAGTAGCCCCAATAGTGCAAAAAGCTCATGAGAAAGAGGAAGAACAGAGTAATATGGACAGCTTGGGCTACTCCATATCTCTGCGAGCTCGGTTGCAAACAAAACACAAAATTAGGTTTAAATCTTTCTCACAACTCGTCATGCTAAAGTTTGAGCCTAGTGAAAGTTGAGCTTGGTGAGCAAAATTAAAGGAAAAATGAAAGAAAAACAAACCATTAGATAGGGGCGACCAAAGCAAGATCTTATTCTTGAATGTTGAGTAAGGCTCATTGTCACTGGTTAGATTCAAGGTGGCTAAGACACTTAGTCCTTTATACCAGGTTGGGGAAACATGAACAATCTCGATCAAGGTCATTGTCCATAGATGAACAGTTGAAGACGATGAACAGTGTGCATCCTAAACAATGAACAGTTATTGCGGTAACAGTGCTTTAAAATTTTTTCTTTTTTGTTTGAATTTCTTTAAAGGGGCACTCATGTGGAACCATATCAACACCAAGTGGAAGCCACGCTAAATTTCAATGGTGATTTTTAAGAGAATCCTAACGAAGGGTAAATGTTTTACTTAGATATTAGTTGGAGATTTTTTAATATCACAAAAAAATTGAGGAAACGTGTCATTGTGGGCATAATTTGGTGTTTTGGGTGGCTTTTTCTTTAGCATGGGAAAGGAAATGAAGGGCGCATCCTAAGGTGGAAAAGAAGACCCGCTAATTTAGCATACCTTTAAGCTATCGGCAAGAAATCATTCATTATTGCTCCAACCTGTCTCGCTTTTTCTTTTCTTGTACTGCTAGATGTTTCCTTTCATAATTTAATTTGGAGAAGGGATAATGATATAAATAGTCTTTTAACTTGACCTAATATGTGATGTGGTCCTTAGATTTTTAATTTATCGGTCCCTAAACTTTTGAAAAATGTTCAACGTGAATTGTTAAATGTTGACACCTATTTTTTTTTTTAAAAAAAAAAAAACAAAACAAAAAGAGAAAAAAAGAGAGGAAAAAACGCATTAAGGGGCCGGGTTGGGCCAAATCTGGCCTTGGCCCAACCCGCCCTCATTTTCTCTCTCTCTCTCTCGCGTGGGGGCCCGGCCCAGCTGTTTTCCTCCCCATGGCGTCCTTCGCGCGGGACCTGCAGAAAAAGAAGAGGAAAAAGACAGCAAAAGAAGAGGACAGCAGCAAGAAGAACAGGAACACGGCAGGGAGAACCAGAGGAGAGAGGGAGAACGGAGAAAGAATCTGAGAGGGAGGAGGAACCTCCAGAATATCTAGCCATCGCCGGTGAGCCACCCAACCGACGCTGACCGCCACTGTTTTCCCGAAACCTAGGTAGGCATTTTGCCGAACACTTGGTACGCGTCTTTTTTGGAACCAAGCTGGTCGAAGCCCGCCCCGACTGTTTCAGGCGAGCTCCAGCCCTCGTAAGTCCCTAGCTAGGTCGTCATTTGTTGTCGGTTGTTTGCTAAGGATCCCGGACCCACCTCGAGTCTCAGTTGGGTCGGGAATCTTTCAACTCCCGAGCACCTCCCACTTGTTTGCCGAAATGCCTAGCCAAAACCCGCGCCTAACTTCATCTTTTAGGGCCTCGGCTAGGATGATTGGTCACCGGAGTGGCGCCGCCGTCCGCCCTGAAGGCAGGCTGTGTCCTCACCTAGCCGAAACAGGGCCGTCGTGCCCTAGCCGGACACCCCCCGGTCATCAGAGCTTAGCCGGTCAGAAGACGCCGGAGCTAACGTTGCTGCTTGTCCGCGTCACGCTCGCCACCATCTGCCATCGTCCACCGTCGTCCCCGCTATTGGCATCAACCACCTCCCGAAACTCTAGTTGCTGTCTCCGCCACAAACCGTTGGGGACAAAGGCGCAAGGGGGTTGGCGAGAGGATGTGGGTCTTGACTGAGTAGCAAGGCGTCGCTCGTCAAGGAGGTCTCGGGATAAACCGGGTGTGCGGCCCGCCTTCCACTTGGCAAGCGGCGTCCCTTGCCGGCACCACTACCCTCACGGTAGATAGGCAGTAGCAAAGGAGGGATGAATCGGGTCAGCCTGTGGATAGGGCTGACCCAGTTTGTTCGATTCTCGAGTAGGGTTTTTGTCTGCATGGGCCTATCACGACGGGCCCTCTGATTTTTAGGCTTTAGTTGGGCATTTTTTTTTTTACAAATCAAATCCTGTTGGGTTGGGCCAAAAATTAAAATGTTGGGTTGGATCTTCCTTTCGAGCCGGGCTCACGCCTCAGGCCCGTTCCGGGCCCTTGATTTCTGCGACCCGGGTCGTTTTTATATTATTATATCATCATAACGATATTTTAATAAAAAAATAATAAAAAATAATTTATTTTCCAAAAAATATTTTTTCTGAAAAAAGTTTTTTTTTTTAAATTTTTTTTAAAATTAAAAAAAAATCGAAAATCTAAAAAATGTAGGGTTTGGTTGGGAATTGTCATGTATTGCCTTCTTAGTGTAATTAGATTTTTATTTGCTTGCACATTGATTATGTCGCGTGTTTAATTTGCATGTTTAATTACATTTGTGATTACTTAGTTGCATGCGCTAATTTCATTGTAATTAGGAGCTTGATAACTATAATTATTATCTTAATGATTCTGCACCCACATAATCACATCGCATGTTAGTGGATAGATGTAAAATCAATCCAAACTGCTTGACAAAAATCTTTTCTTTTAAAATGAATAAGATTATGTACCGAAATGACACTAATTGTTCAATTAGTGTAATCAAGTTCCCAACCCTAAATTCGCTAGTTGCGTAAAAAGCGAGGTATATTCCCATGCCTCGCTTGGTTTCTAACCGACCCCAATAGGCTAATGGCGACTCCTTATTGCGAAATTCTCTAGAATATCCCAATGTCGCGTGAGGTATGAGCTGGGAGAGCCCGTGCCTAATCATGGACTTTAGGTTCGTCCTTTAGGCAATACCCCTAAACCTGTTCCCCCCCGACGGGTAGGTCGCGACATTAAACTTTTTTGGTCTCTAGTTGAACGTTTTTTAAAGTTTAGAGATCACATTGAATAAATCAAAAGTTTAAGGACCACATTACACTTTAGGCTAAAGTTTAGGGACTATTTGTATCATTTTTTTTTAAGAAAAAAATCACTAAAAACCCTAAACTATACTTATTGTAATACATTGTTGATGCCTAATTTTTAGTTGATGTGTTGATAAAGGTAGAACGGGGCCAATTTTTCGAACAAAAAGTATTAGTTTTCATTTTCTTTCTTTTATAATGTCATTTTTAGATAATTTCCTAGTCATTTCCAATAAAAATTTGAAAAGTTAAACGATTAACTTTCGGGTTAACTTTTGATCAAGCTTTTGACCAAAAGTCAAACCCTTGGGTCAAAAGTTGACCTTTTGTACTAAATGATTCCTTTTAGTTCCAATTTGACTTTAGCATATAAAATTTTGCAAAAATTGAATAACAATATTGTTTTTTGAATTTTTCGATTTTAGGTTCAAAATCAACCAAAAATAAAATTACTTTTATTTTAGTCATAAGTAATCTTAGTTCCTTTTACAACATTTGATCTAGAGGTCGTTACCCATTCACTCATTCAATCGATTTTGAGATCAGGTGTGCCAAAATATGAATTCTCTTTTTTAGCCCTGATTAGGGGGTCTAAACCAGTTCAACGTGATTTGCAAGCGGACACTTCCATTCCACTCATTTTTGTGGAATAAGTCAGAATCGAGGGTAAATTTTGGGAAATTCACTTAGGAACTTCTCATTTTGAGGAATTTAGCTCACTTGAACATTCAAAAATCAAGGTAATGAGTTCCGATTGATAAAATTCAAGTTGACCCATTCGAGACTAAGGGTTATCGGAAATTGAGGTTCAATTTCATCATTAGACCTCGATTCAATTTTAGCATAAAAGTCACGCCATTAATTTAAGTCAATTTGAATGCAATAAGTCATCCTAGGTATGGGCAATTAATTCATTGGTGCCATGCAATTTTAATTGAATTCAATTTCAATTAATTTGCATTTTTGGGCAAGATATTACATAAAATTGTCCAATTTAACCTAGGAAGTCCAATTATATGTACCCATGGCACGGGTCCAATAGTTTCCATGTTAATTAGGTAATTAGGCTAATAGAAAGTTCCAAGATTGCATTTACATAGTTTAATTGGCATAATTTCTTCAAAATTGGACCTTTTCTCTTCGAGTTAAACTATTTTCCCTTTAAATTAAGCAAGATTTCCTTTTAGGGACTAAATTGCATAAAATGTAGAAGGGAAAGGACTAAACCGCCCAAGAAGCGGCTAAGGCTGCGCATGAAAAAATTTCTGAAACAGAAATTGATTTCTTGCCAAAAATCAATTTCTCAATTTCTATTCCCCAGACAAGTTTCTGAGCAAAGAAACCCGTTTGATAATGACTCAAAATTTCTATTTCTGAAACAGAAATCCGTTTGATAACAGAAAAAAATTTCTATTTCTATGAAATTCATGTTGTCCCCATCCTTTTACCTCACTCTTCTTGGTGCTTGTGATGGTAATTTAATTTGATAAAAGTTGGTAAATCACTTTAATTTATATTGGTAATTCGATAGAGTAGTCAGGAACTTCAAAACATTAGCAATTTATGTAAATAAAAGCTAGTAATTAGTATAAAAAGATGCTAATATGCAAACTATAACAGATTTGGTATTTTCAAATGCTAATATGCAAATAGTGAATTTATTTATTCTCCTCATTCAAGATTCGGGTTCAAGTCACTACATTTTTTGCATTCTTTTGAGACCACTTAAGGAGGGCAGACATGTGTGATCTTCGGTTACTTTCCTGTGTGTGAGGTACAGGAGGATTGGGTGTTCAAAAGGTCACGGATGACCCATTAATATACACAAAACCATAGAAGGAAATCTTCAACCAGAACATCAGGCCAATTGCCGAATGAAGTGATTTTATGGTAGGTACTAGTTGACATGGAGGGAGGCGCAATTTGCGAGAGATTCGAAATTAATAAAATGGAAATTGTGCTAGAAATAGAAATTGATTAGATAACAACATAGGAAATCCTCAAATACAAAATAATAGTCGAAATAATTCATTACAAAAGCTGAAGATACAATTTCATGGAATTTCCAGGATATTATTATCCCTTGCCATTTTGTTGGCAATGGATTTCTTAAGCGTGTTCATTTGGTTTCCCTCCTCGGTCAATGTATCGTTTGCAAGCTCATCTTGCGTAGGTTCAGACAAGTACTGCGGATCTCCATATAGGGAAAAGTTCCTATCCATCTTGTCCTGATCACGGATGTAATTATGGATGGCACAACATGCAATTACAATATGTGCTTGCTTTTGAATTGCAAATGGGGGCATGTGCCTCAAAATGCAAAAGCGATTCTTCAATGCCCCAAATGATCTTTCAATGACATTCCTTAGAGAAGAATGCCTATAGTTGAACAATTCTCTTGCAGTTGTTGGCCGTCTCGTTGTACCCCTATAATCATTTAAATGATACCGTTCACCTTTAAAAGGAGTTAAAAATCCCGGAGTTGCTGCATAACCAGAATCCATGACATAGTATTTGCCTACAACAATGTATTCATACATTGGTCATAATTTGTAACTATAAATATGATCATAAAGAAAATTACTCCTTAAAGGACAAGCAAATACCTGGTGGCGGCAGAGGAAATTCTAAGCGAGGAGTCTCGAGTGTTGCTGCAAGCACTCGACAATCGTTGGCAGAGCCTTCCCAACCAGCATATACAAAAGTAAATTTCATATCAAATGAACAAACGCACAACACATTCTGAGTGGTGATGCCTTTCCTACCTCTAAATGGAATTTGCTTCGCCACAGGTACAGAAGCATGAATATGGGTGCCATCAATGGCGCCTATACAACCCTATCATTTTATCAAAAACTAATATTATACAAGATTATCAACAAAATAAAATTGATGGTGTAAAGGAATATTTGAGAATTCTACCTTGAAGTAACGTTTATGGTTAGGATTCATAAGAATCTCTTGTGGAACAACATCAAAGGATGGTGGTATGATAACCTCTTTTGCCAATTTGAGAACTGCTTGCAATACTTTAGTGAAGTATTTGCTTATAGTTTGTTCTGAACGTTGGAATCTCTCACATAAATCTCTATTTGAGTTGTTGTGACAAATCATAGATAAGAAAATCCCGATTTGTTCATCTATCCGAATATATCGGCTATCTTCCAACCAACCTTTTTCCTTCATTAGATCACAAAGGTTGAGAAAGACATGTCTCTCCATTCTAAAAGCTTCATATATTCTATCGGAATGCCCATGAAGAACCTCCCTTATCCATTGCGGTCCTGATAATGAGCTGTCCCTAATAGGTTCTCTCGTGTGCATGGACATATCCACTGCAACAGTGGCCATCCATGCTGTAAGTATATCAAGATCAAAATCATCACAATCTTGTCCAATTGATTCAACTGATGCTACTTGACCATTAGACATGCTACTTTCACCCTCATCCATATTACCTATATCATCACACAAAATAAGAATATAAACCCATTAGATAATGACTCCAATAGTAATCAACAATAGCAATAATGTCATCATAATTGCAACATAAAAACATAAACAAACAAAGTCTCAAATACATAAGTCATGGAATGAAATTAAGTCAAATAGAAATCTATAGCGTGTTTTTTAACAACTATTCAAAGAGATTCAATAAGTCCACGTCTCCTTTCAAGTAGAGCAATCATGAAAGCCTCTCTCCAAGTGGCATTAAGGCATGCCTGGTTCACAGCCTTATTGTAAAGATTCTGCTCCAAGTCAGACATGCCATTTAGAACGGCGACCACAACTGCTATGGAGTAGGGGTCTACAGGAGGTGGGGCTACAGGAGGTGGAGCCTCTGAAGTTATGGAGTCACTTGTTGATTTGGCGGTCCTTAATTTGATCATTTCTTGAATGGCTTTCATGGTGACACCGAGTTCGTAGTTGTTACTCTTTCTTCTCCTCTTGGAATTTGGAGTCCTATTCAACTTGTGTTTCTCATGAACTGGGGTGGGAGTCGCGTTAGATGCAAGGACCCCCGTATCAACATAGTTTTCATTAGATTCCTCCGCATCACCTATCGTAGCACCACCACCATTGTCGCCACTAACACCATTGTCTTCTCCATCCGACACCACATACTCTTATGCATTTTCTTCTGCATTTCCTGCTGCATACTCTCCAGTAGCATATGTATCACCAAACACAATACAAAGGTCTGGATACTGAGGAAACCCATCATTCTTGAATTTAGCCCATTCAATATTATCCTGCAAATTTCATAGGAAATGACATACATGAACAATATAATTGAAGCTTACATCCACAATAAGAAAAAATGGACTCAAGTAAAGTGATACCTTGATGTGAGAATCCCATACACTTGAATCCTCCACAGTAACTGTTTTGTTGACATTATCCCATCTAAATCCAGATTGTGAAAGAAGCTTCTTAAAACTACTGTATGCTTCTTTAGTTTGTTTACCCTATTTTTCAATTGAATTACATTATAGTGGAGTTCTGTTTGTTTATTGAACTCGGCATGTATGTTATTCCACCCTACTTTGTTGTAGGTACAGGTGGGGCGATTTCCCTTTTTCACCTCTTCCACCAACAAACTTATAAGCACATTGGTCAAAGGCTCAGTCCACTTTGCTATAAATGCTTCTTTGTGGGGTGTCATTTAACCTTAACTGAATCAGTATTCAATGAAATATATCAGATGATGCACCAATTCAAGAACAAAAGCTTGTGATTAACAAGCACATCATGAAGGATAAGCTGAAATTATAAGTTAAAGAACAACAAATAACAAGAAAAACAGTTACATAAGATTATTAGAAGCTAAAGGGTGACTGGCTAGGTATCGCCCCGGGATCACAAGAGTATCATATATTAATCTCATGAGTCGAGTAAAATGAATTTGAGGAGCGGTCCAAGTATAAAATGAACTTAGTATTATTTATCCAAACCATTAGTCAAGCAAGCATGCCTCACTACACATAGCCAAGGATGAGAGAGAGAGAGAGAGAGTACAAAAGGTTTGGACTGGAGATCTGCAGGTTCTCTCCACTCATAAAGAAAGATTAAAAAACTATGTTGTGCTAGCAAACAATATGGAAACTAATGATAACCGCATATTGGAAAGCCAAAAGCAGCTTAAGGAGACGTGTTGAGCTGTGGCTTTTTCAAATAGGATTTGGTAGGTGGACTTATTATTATTCGATAATTCTCTAATTCCCTAAAAGAAATTATAGACGTGGGGAGGAAAAGAGGAGAATGGTAATCATACATGTCCTATCTGTCTAGTGATCATCAGCACCAAATTGCCGGTCAAATTTCATATCATGATGTACTAAAAGCATGAGAAAAAGCAAGGATTGATAGGTCTGGGAATGTTGATCCAAAGACAATCTCGTGGAGTCTGCCGAGAAGAGAATTTGACCAACCCCATCTTGCTAAAGTTGTATAGCCTTTTTCTGAGGGGAATTATCTGATCTTTACCGTCAAGATCAGTAATCTTTGTGACTTGAAAAGTCAACAAAAGGGTAGGCCATCGAGATGGGCACTTTATCTTCCCTATACGTATCAACATCTACTTTCCGATGAGGTGTCGCTGCTTTTGTTTTCTCCATTTCTCGAACTCTATCATTCCTATCAGATTACAAAGCCTTTATCTATATATTTTATGAAAAGATTTTGTCACGGATCCTCATCGAAGAGGATATGTGCACGTCGACTCATAAAAATTTAGGATAAACGGTCTTAATCTAGTCTCTCGAAATCATAGCACATCGTCTCCCAAAAGTTTTCAACGGTCTATCTATGTTCAAGAGAACGTATTGCGATATTAAGGCTTTCCCTCCACTAGTAAAGGACCAAGCCCATCCTAAGAAGAGAGAATGGGCGACAGGGGCATGCCCCCATCAGCCTCTGTTTCACGTCTGCAGACATGGTAAATTGCATGCGGACAAAGCCCTATTGGCAAACCCACGAGAGGTTGAACCAAAATGCCAGTTAAGGAAGCCAAAAATGAAAGGGAAATGGCAGCAGGCCATCCTGCAAATCAGACCAGACATCCCCCCACCTCCCAAACTTGTGAACAAAAGAGAACGTTCGCGTTACGCTAGAGGCCACACGGTCAGTTGGTAAGGGAACACTGGAAAGAGCCAGCCCGCCCCCACAGCTCCCGCCAACCATTCGCAATCGCTCTCACATTCCCCACCCCACCGAGAAACAGAGCAACCCAGACTCGCAGCACAAACACCAACCGTTCGTTTGCAGAGCACAAGCACAGAACAAGCACAGAACAACCAAGAAAGAGGCGAAAAGGGAAGCATCAACCGAACCTCGTGAGGAATCGAGAGCAGAAAGGGGCGACGGCGACTGGAGTTGGGCGACGGCAACTGGATCCGTGGAATCGAGAGCGGAAGGGGACACGGACAAAGATGGGCGACGGAGATGGGCGCGGCGACTGGAGATGGGCGACGGCGATGGCGATTGGAGTTGGGCGACGGCGACTGGAGATGGGCGACGGCGACAGAGATGGGTGACGGCGACTGGAGATGGGCGACGGCTACTAGGGACGCGGAGGAGGCCGGTCCGACGGGACGACGGGACGACCGGAGCAAATTGGCCGGTCTAAGGACGGCGACGCGAGATGAGCGACGACGGCGTCGGAGTCGATGGCGAGGATGAACAGCTTCGGAGTCGCTAGGGTTTTTGGTTGAGGTGAGGAGAAGGAATGGGAAAGCTAGGGTTGTGAGGAGAGGAGTCAACGAAGGAGTGAAAGCAAGGGTATTAGAAACAATTTCTATTTCTCTTTCAGAAATAGAGAAACTAAAATTTTTAGCTTCAGATTTCTCCTCCAAAACAATTTCTGGAATAGAAATCTATTTCAGAAATAGAGAAATCAATTTGCGTTACTAAACGGATTTCTGTTCCAAACCTATTCCGGGAAATAGAGAAACAGAGAAATTGAGAAACATAAATTTTACCATGTGCAGCCTAAATCGACTAAACCGGTTTGGACTTATTCGACCGGCCGCCGGTGGAGGAGGCTAGTTCGACCTTCCTTTGGCCGATTCTTGGTAGTCGACGACACCCCATGATGGCCTACTATGCGTACTTTCATCCGTGCCCTCCAATTTTTCAGATTTTGCAAAAATGCCCCTAGGTCTTATGAAATTACAAAAATACCCCTAATTAGGCCCTTATTGCAAAATTGATCCGGACAAGTGATTTCGGCCGATCACCACTATCCAAATAGTCACATGCTTAAATCAAGTTTGCTTAATGAGTAAAGTTTGTTGGGATCAATCCTTAGCCATCAGATTGAATCAACGGTTAGGATTTGATCTAGAGGGGGGTATTTAACCCATTTTCCCTCCAAATTTTTGGAAGAGAGCCTCATAATCTATAGATTTCTCTCTCTAAACAAAATTATCCCTCAAAGATCTCTCTCCTCTCTCCTTCTCGTGCGGCATCGCCTCACCGCCCTCCTCCTCTCACCGCGCCTTCAACAGCTCACCGAAGCCTCCGATGGCTAAACACTATCGTCCACCAGCTCCATCAGTCCTCTTCTTCTCCTGCCGTAGCCGCTTAGAGCCCTGATGACCACTAGAGCTTCCCGATCAGTTCGATTCACCGATGGGGCCAATCATCGGCGTGTAACTCTAATTGCCAGTTTCGCTGTTGGTTTCAAAGACCAGCCAACTTCCCTTGGTGGCGCACCACCTCCGATCATCTTTCTCAACTTGTCCTTGACCTCCAGTGACCGTAGCTCCCCATTTGCACTGGTTTTTCCGTTGGTGTCAAAATCGGAGCTTGATCTTCATCCAGCGCCAAACCAGTGCAAATCCAGCGCAATCTAGCTCTCCTCCGGCGATTTTCAGGTTCTTCGGAAGTCCCTCGACATCATTATGTGCTGTGGAGGCTTGATTGTTGATTGATCGAGCTCAAATCAATCAAAACACACAAAAGGTAACTGTGTGTCCTTAAGCTTGATGAAGCGAGGTTGTTCTAGACAACCGGGGCTAGAGCTCACCCTAGGATTTTTATACCTACAAAATGTGATGTATTAGCATGTTACTATGGCCATAGATTTGCCTTGACTGAGCTTGATTATATTGAATGAGTTTGATTGTTTGATTGTGCCTTGTTCTACAAAAATCGTGTACCTCTGTGATAGATCTAAAACATGCTGTGATTTGAGCTTGTTATTGTGGTTTTCTGTGTTCGATATCTTCATGATATTTGTAGACGACTCGAGGATCTTTCCAATGACATGTATAATGTCCTGATCTGGTGATGTTTACTACCTAAAAACTGCGTAGGAATCGGTGCATATTTTTAGGAATTCTAATGTGTTCTGACCTATTCTATGTTTCACCGACCTTTACTTTTTATTGATTTTTTGCTAATTTTTGCGAACCCAACATTAAATGACCACTCTGAGAAGTACGACCTTTACTCTGAGAACCTAACATTTAACTATGTTAAAAGCTAATGATTTGAAATGACAAGAAACGAGTTAATAAGGCCGATATTGAGATTTTCAGTGATACAAAAATAAGCTTGAAGTAAATTTGGCACTAACATACCAATTTTGAATTTTTTGTAATATGAAAAATTAGTTTGGGATAAATGTTCTACCGGTACTAATTTGAGATTTTTTATGGCATAGACATTAATTTGGGCTAAATAGGATAGGAGTGTACCGGTTTGTGATTTTTGGTGTTATTATTTTGTAAAGAATGAAAACCGGACACAAACATTTCATGAAAAAATAGTTCAAGTCTTATCTCCTTTGAGATGGGTGTCAAGTGTTAGCAAACAAGTAATGTTCATGGGATCGTTCCTAGCATATGTTGATAAAGCCGGAGTTGAGAGTGGTCATTCTGGTACTTCTCACTTAACACTTCTCATTAACTCCATGTTTGTCACGTAGCTCGTGTTACTTTTCGATTATTTCCATGTCATCCTGAACTATTTATTTTCAAATGTTATTAATAGATAAAGTCAGTAGTTAAACATCTTTGAATGCTAAAACAATCTAGAGTAAGATTTGTCGAAATAATTAATTTAAACTTATAAAAAATGATTGATTTAAATTAAGAATAAAATAGAGATGTGTGTTTTCTGTGTCTTAAAATGGTAAGAGCACATAGAAACATGGGATTGATGCAAAAAGATATTCAGAACTCCAAGATGTGGTGCTGACTATGAAGGACGCGACACAAGGTTTGTTAATATAGTATTTGTATTGTTGTTTCTTGGTTATTATCTACCTTTTCTCTCTTTGTACTTCAGATTGAGAGATTTAGGAAATATCTTGAAATACAATTAAAAAAATATGTCATCTTGAATAAAATTAATGATGAAAAAATTATCCTAATCAATTTAATTTACTTAAGCCTAAGATAATAAGATTAGTAATACAATTTAAATTACAAAAGGTATCTAAATTAGTTTGTTGAAGTATCACGTGGCTTGACAATGAATCTTATATGCTTTATCTATATATATAGCGTTGAAAATACTTCAAATTTTTTTTTTTTTTGGTGAAAGGTAATAAATATATTGAGGAGAGGCGAAAAGTACACAAGATCACGGCTTCAAAACTTGCACTCCAAATGAGAAGATCAAAAGGAGTGGAAGGATGCCTTGATGTAAAAGCCACGAACACGCGTAACACACTCTACAACGCAACGCCAAAGACAAGCATGGCATAGACAGCCGGTAATCAAGCAAAAAGCGAGATCCAGGGAGAAGAGTAGCCCACGGCTCCAAATAGAAGAGACTCTGACAAGGCTATGGGTCCCCGGAGAAAATGATCGGATCAATACCCTAACTTCGTTGCAACCTTATGTTCCTAAAGTTATCTTCAACGTTCCTGAAGGTGATAGCCTTGTCTCGGACCACTTTGAAGAGATGGTTCTTCATGGTCGGGACCAAAAGAGGCTGATCTCTGAAGATGATGCTATTCCTATTTTTCCAAGTGATATGACAAAGAACGCCGAAGGAAAAACGGCACATGCATTTATAAAAGTCTTTACCCATCAAAAAGGTAACGGCCCAATGTAAATTCTCCTCCCAAGACCTGTTGTGCCAAGGCAAATTACATCTAGCAGCCCAGAAGAAAGCGACACTAGTCGTGATGTCGCAGCCAAAAAATAGATGATCAATCGAGTCAGGCATACCCTTGCAAAAAGCACAAGTCCCACTAGCTATTCTTCCATGAGAAAGTAGGAGAGCTTGGGTGGGAAGCCTGCGATTGGAATGAGCCAAAGGTTAAGTTGATACTGAGGCAATATGGCATTGTTCCAGACGAAGGCATGCCAGTAGACTCGGGCCCTCTTCCGTCTAGCGAAATCCCATGTCGAAGCCACCGTGAAACGGCCCAACAGGCTATCCCTCCAGCAGCAGCAATCCGAGTTCTGAGAGAGGGTCGGGAGAGGAAAACCCCATGACTCAATCACAGCCTTAAGAGCCTGCCGATCGTCTGAGAAGAGATCGGCCACAGAAGCCTGTCTAGAGAGCCCTGAATTGTATATAATTGAGTCCGAAAAAATCAAGCTTAAAGGCCCCCCTTGGGTGCCAATTATCAAACCATAAAGAGGTTGAGAGACCATCGCCAATTTCCCAGAAGAAGGCCTTTCGAAAATCGTTCCTGAGGTTCAACAGGCTCTTCCAAGCCCAGGAACAATAGGTTGGCTTCCCCACTACCCAGAAGTTCTTGTTTTTTAAGAAAGTTGAACGAATCCATCTGCACCAGAGCGCCTCCTTGTCTGAAAACATGAGCCAGATGTGCTTCAGCATGGCGGCCCTATTGCAGTCTCGGAGTCTCCTGATACCAAGCCCTCCCTCCTCTTTTGGAAGGCAAACATCCTCCCAAGCTACCTTGGCATCACCCCTACCCTACTCCGGGCCTTTCCACAGGAATTGTCTAAGGATTTTTTCAATCTGGTCCAACACAGCTATAGGTAGGACAAAAACACTCGCCCAGTAGGCTTGTATGGCATGAAGAATTGACCTGATGAGCTGAAGTCGTCTAGCAAGAGAGAGAAAGCGGTGAGTCCAAGACTAGACCCTCACTGTGATACGGTTGACAAGGGCACAACAATCTCCTTTACTAAGCCTCGAGTAATAATTGGAACCCCTAGATAATGTACCGGCAAGTTGCCTTCATGGAAACCAAGTTCGGAGAGAATCTGATTCCTTAAGGAAGGCGCGCCTCCCGCTAGGAATATTTCACTTTTGTTCGGATTTGGATATAAGCCACTCTAAGAGGAGAAGATTTGAAGACCTTCTTTGAGGAGAACTACTGTAGGTAAATCAGCCTCACAAAACAAGAAGATATCATCTGCAAAAAATAGATGGGAAAGACTCGTGGCCTTACACCTCCAGAAGAATTTAAACTTCTGTCTCGAAGAGTACCTAACCAAGATTCCTGAAAGCATCTCCAAAATCAAAGTGAAAATATAAGGAGAGATAGGATCACCTTGGCGAAGGCCATGGCCACTTGCGAAGAATCCATGAAGCTCCCCATTCAAAGCAATTGAGAACTTGGGAGTGCGCACGTAGGTCATAATAAGACGAGTCACCATCACAGGAAAGCCAAAAGCCAAAAGAACTCATTCTAGGAAGTCCCAATCAACTGTATCATAGGCCTTCCTGAAGTCCACCTTTATCGCACATTTTAGCAAGTAAGGCTCCAGATGAAAGCTAGAAAATAGTTCCTGGGCCATTAAGATGCTATTGCTGATCCGCCTGCCCTTCACAAAGGCGCTCTAAAAGGGACTTATCGTGCTCTTAAAAACCGAAGCCACTCGATTAGCCAGCACCTTGGTAATGCACTTGTAAATAGTGTTGCAGCAGGTAATAAGCCTATAATCATCAACGGAAGTGGCATTAGGCACTTTAGGAACCAAAACCAAGATGATGTTGTTGATCTCCCTTAGGAGTTTACCGGAGGTGAAAAAGTCCATGACTACCTCTGTTACGAGAGGACCAACTGTCCCTTAGTTTTCCTTGAAGAACTCGGCTGTGAATCCGTCCGGCCTAGGGGCCTTTCCCCTAGGCAAGGAGAATAAGGTGTCCTGTACCTCCAATTCGGTGACCGGCCTAGCTAGAAAGGCGATCCAGTCATCCGATAAAGGGTGTTGGATAACCTCCTTCAACTCCACAATCGAAGGCCTGGCCGGCTCCGCACGCGGTGCTAGAAGGTCTTGATAATACTCAACAAAATGTTGTTGTACCAGCTGCGGCTCGGTAATCTGGTTCCCCAAGGAATCAAGGACAGAAAGAATTCCGTTCCTCAATTGTCTCTTGTTGATATATTGATGGAAGAATTTGGTATTGCGATCTCCCTCTCTGAGCCACCTAACCCTCAACTTCTGTCTGAAGAAAGACTCCTCCAAGGATCGCAACTCAGCAAAGGTACGCCGTTGATCATTTTCTACCTCGGCAAGATCAACGGAAAAGGGATCCTGCTACAATCCTGCCAGCGTGATCTCTAAAGTTGTCCTCGCTTCTAGCATCCTGGTAGAGATATTAAAGAACGACTCTCTATTCAACTACTTAAGCCGGTATTTAAGAGGCTTGAGCCTAGTTACAAGCTTATACATAGGAACTCCGACACCCGGATCTTCCCAGATTTAATTGACAATTGAATTAAACTCCGGGTGCTTCATCCAAAAGTCAAAGAACTTGAAAGGCTTCATCCGAGAAATCGGGCTAAGCACCTTAACCACCATAGGCATGTGATCCGAGATACTCGATGCTAGGAAGGACGCTTCCGAGTAGGAGAACTCAAGGCTCCACTTAGGGTTCACCAATACCCTATCAATCTTTCTGGCCTTTCTAGTAGTCCCGGAGGAAGTAGTCCAAGTATATCTAAAGCCTACAAATCTCAGGTCTTCTAGTTTGGCTCGCTCCAAGCATTGACCAAATTCATTAAAGCAAGGAATCCAAGCATCAGAGCCACTAACACGGTCAGAAGGGTCTTTAATAGCATTAAAGTCCCCCAAAACTAGCCAGACTGAGTTCTGCAAATCAATGCTCCTAAGGATCAAGTCTTCCCATAGAGGTCTCCGGAGCGAAAAGGAATGATCACCATAGACAAAAGACACACAACAGACCACCTCGGAAACCAACCACATGAGGTTCCCATGAACTGCCTGCTTAGTAATTGCAAAAGCATCAAACTTAACTCGTGAGGGATCCCAACCAACCTAGATCCTGCCCCTAGGGGAGAACTCATAGTTTGCAAGCTAGCACCACTCTTTGATAAGTTCCCTAGAAATGGAATTGAAGAGATTCTGTGGCACATTCATTTCCAATAAACCAACACAAAACAAGTGATTTGACGAGACAAGGCTTCAGACCTCTACCTACCTGATGGGGGTAACAAGGTCCTTAACATTCCAGTAGCCTATATACATATTTACAAAAAAAAAAGGGGGAAAGCCGAAAGTTACCTCCTTGTTGGAAGCTTGTGCCGGCTGGGAGGTGGGGCAGCTTTAGCCGAAGGAGGAGGAGGGTTTGGACAAAGAGCCAAGAGCTTGTCCTGGATAGTCTCGACGTTCCTTCTAGTAGGTGGAGCCTTCGGCGATGAGCGTGGAGACAGGATGTCATCATCTGAACTGCCTAACCGGTCGACGGAAGCATCCAAATCATGGCACGGGCTGAGTGGGTCAGCCATCAAGGCTTCGGCAGGGCTGATGGGGTCCTCCTCTCTAGTAGCGGGAATAGGGGCATCCGTCTTAGAAAGGATTTGCAGGTCTCTACTAGCCCTGCGGGTTGAGGTCGAGGGCAGAGACTTCGCAGCTGTAGCAGCATTTTGCTTGGTCAAATGCTCCTTATCATCTGAGCTAACTGAGAGGGTCGGAGCAAGTTACCTAGGAGGAGGGGACTTGGTTTTCTTTCTCCTGTCTTGATCATGAATCAAGATCGAGGCCTCAATTGGCCTGGAAGACTCCATACCTGGGCTAGAAAGAGAGATCACCACCTTCAGGGGAACACTGACACCCCTCAACGGCTCTCGAGAAGAGACTGAAGGCATGGCCTTCATCGGTCCAGGGACTGTCAGCTTTCGGGATTGCTCCTCTTCGCCAGAGCTGACCAGCCAGGAGGAGGGTCCTTCCTTCAGAGGCATGGCTTTCTTCTTTTTCCCCTTAACTTGTTTCCACGGCTGCTCCTGCTCTCTTAGCGAATCTGCCACAGCCAGGGTAGGACGGTGATGGGGATCGCAGCAGGGGCCGGGGGAGTAGAACCGGCCTAGGAAAGGACCTGCTCCGTTAGTTGCTGCTGCTCTTCAGGGGGGGTTCCGTCGCCGGGACAAGGGTGTGAGATGATCCAGCCACCGTCGATGAAGGAGCTTCTTGACCCCGTTGCACAGGTCTATTCACTTTGGTTTTTGGTGGGCGGGGGGCATCACAATTGTGACTGAAGCAACCACATCTTCCGCTCTCCACCGGCCTCCTCTCATACTCGATAGCTATGTAGCACCGACACGCGACACGCAACACGTGACACGTGACACGCGACACGCGACATGACACGACATGACACGCGACACGTCATTTCTCAAAAAGTAGAGAATTCCGACATGTTCCGACACGTTAAATATTAAATAAATATTTTTATATATAAATGCATAAATAACTAAATAATAATAATAATAAAAAGAGCCTAGAATTTTTTTTGTTTTGGTAAGGGTAAGAGAAAAAAGAGCCTAGAATTAATCTATACTAAAAACATTAATCCTACATTTGTTAATATCATATAAAAAGTGGAAAGGAAATAAAAATAGAGAAAAATCATATCAAAACCGATATGCCCTTCAGGTTTTCAATTTTGATGCCACTTACTTCATAGATGACTTATTCAAAATAGAGCGCTCAATACATAAAAATGACAAAAATCAGTCCGTTCACTCAGGGCAAATCCTACTTGGTGCAGAGCAGCAAATAAGAACTCTTCCCCTCTGAAATCATTTTTATAATGCCTAGCAAATTCAACTCGGCCTTAATCTCTGGATCATTGTTAGGTTTCATAATTTCCCTTACTCTTGTCTGTGTATCCTTCTACTATAATCACAAGCAACAATTCAGCAATCCCAGTTCTCCTAATAAGCATCAATGTAATACTCGGATTCGACACAATGCGTAAATTGTTAATACAAAAGATACAAATGAGAAGCGCCTCGCCTAGCCCCTTCACCTCCAATAGCTACTTCCCATGATTCCATCACGAAATAAGTCAGAAGGTACCTTGGACTTCAGATTTTGTGCAGTTTGGGTGGTGGGGAGATAGCTTCCCTTCACGACCTCATAAGCGTTCGTTTGAATGCTCTTGCAAAAGCACGCGATTGGATAGACACAGCCACGACGTCACAGATATTTCCCTGCACTCGGAACCAGCTCGAGGATCAAGAACTCGCATTCTTCACATGAATACTAAAGAACAACTTGAGTCTTCCAATAAAGAGAGAACCGAACAAAAACAACAACAACCCAGGGAGCGAAACCAGCAAAAGAACGGCACAAGAGCGCCAGAAACAGAGAGACGGAAAGAGTGTCTGAAAAATCCCCCTTTCCCCGAACTAACTCTAAGGTTTGCCAAAAAATCCCAAATCGGAAATCCAAAATGCTAACCTGAGATGAGCAAAAAGATGAAATCGCAAGATGAAGAAGAGCAACGCGGCAACGCTTGTGAGAGGTAGAGGCGATGGCTCGCCATCAGGGCGATGGCTCGATGCTTGCGAGAGACGAAGGCGGGGTCGGAGGCGACTGTGGCGACGGGTGGGGCTGAGGCGCGGGGGGCTACGGCGAGTCGGCGACTGGTGGGGTGGGCTGCGCGGCCGGCAAAGCAACATCGGTGACACTCACGGCGAAAGAAGAGAACCGGAGTGCTCTGCTCACTGCTCAGGCGTGTGCGACTGAAGACTGAAGAGAAGAGTCCAGAGTCTCCACTCTCCAGACCCCGTGCGTGACTGAAGTTTAGCTTTTATTTTTTTTCATATATTTATATTTAGACCCAAGAAGTTTTGAAAATTTATAAAAACAACCCATGCATGTCAGAGTCATGTGTCGGAATTTTCGACTCGCATGTCGGAGCGTGTCGAAGGCAGTTGACCGCGTGTCGATTTTTCCGACTCGCGTTGATCGCGTGTCAGAGTGTGTCGGAACGTGTCAGAGCATGTCGGACACGACACGAAAGGTCCCGGAGAGTGTCCATGCTTCTTAGCTCGCTCGATAGCTATCGAGCGTACCACTCCATCCAAGACAACATCTACGGAGTTACTCATTGGCTGGCCCGTATGGAGCTCCACATATACCCTTGCAAAGGAGATCATCTTCCTTTGTTCCGTTCGCTCATCCACATATAGTGGTTTCCCCACGACACTTGCTATAGCACTAATAGAATGTGCTGACCAAAGTTCGAAGGGGAGGTTCTTCAATCTAATCCAGACGGGGATCGAGTCTTGTTTTTCCTTTTTTAGCTCCATGAGGGGCCTCCATTGCTTCAAGATAAGGGGGACCCTTGCAATCGTAATGGGACCATCTTCAAGGATTTTCCTTCGGAAAGTAGGATCCGGGATGTGGAAATAGAAGAATCCTAGGTCATCCGCCAAGACTTCGACAAGTTTGGAGCCCCAAACGAACTTCAAAGATTCCTCCGTGAGCTTGTAGGGCAATCTTCTCCCTATGTAGTAGCCAACGAGGTACTCATTCCACACGGGGTCTGAAGCCTCCAACGCCTCCTCCGAGAGATGGACGATAGGCTTGTTGTCGACAAAAGTAGGTGGAACATAAGATAGATCATATCCTTTTGCAGCAAAGCGAGCCACACACGCCCACGAGAGAGCAAGGGTTGCCTTCGGATCACCTGGATGCTGAGCAATCGGTTGTGGCCTCTTGGAAGAGGACCGGGCGTGGCTTCGGCCTCTCGAGCGTCTCAGCCGAGTTGGGGGCACTAGCGGGCCTTTTTGTTTGACATCCGGATCAGCAGGGGCTGGTATGATAGGAATGTCCTGCCCTGGAGGCTCTTGGGATGAGCTACCATGAGCACGGGAGGTGGGGCTCCGTCCCCTAGAGGTACCAGCAGGTTGCTGGGTTTCTTGGCCAGGGCTAGGCACACCAGAAGCAGCAGCAGCCATTTTCTCGAACACCTGGTGTGCAGTCCGAATCCTACCAACGGAAATACATTGGATGGAGGAGACTTACCAGGCCCGCCTTCAATGGCTTCAATATTTATTTATAATTAGCTCATCCCATTTTGCATTTCTTCCTCCTTTCGTTGGTGTTGGAAATACTTCAATTCACATGTTTTGCGAGTTTTGCACTTTTATGTCTCATCTTACCAATTAAGTTAAACTTTTGACTAGAACAATTGTGGGCAAAGATGATTCGACCGCTATGAAATTTGACGCTTTAGCCAGAAAATCTTTCTTCGCCACATGTCATTAGACACGAAATTTCGTTGGATATGGTCGGCCCTTTAGCCACGAAATAAAATCTGTCGTTATTGAGTGTCTATTTTACGCCTTTTGCCATGAAATATCCCGTGGTGAAAAGTATACATTTCTGCACAAAATTACTCGATTTTGTTTCTAAAGGTGTATTGCCACAGGCCTTTAGCCCTGACATTTCCGCCACCAAGATATCCGTGGCCGCGAATTTCCAGGCTTCTAGCCCCGAAATTCTGCCGCGGTGAAAGGTCGATTTTCTTGTAGCATCCATTCACCGCTAACAATGGAAAAAAGTGGATAAGGCCGTAGGTGAAGGACACATTTTTTATACTGATGGTGGAAAAGACATGGATGTACAGAAAACATGTCACTGATCATACATATGATGGAAGGTACATACAAGATACTGGAAAAACATTTATTCGCATCAAAATGGCTCATTAGAAAGCAACGTGAATGATAAATATAATTCCGAAAGACATCTCATATAAATATACACATTATATATTATACATATACGAACAATCTTTACAAAGAAAGGGCGGACCCCAACAGTTTAAAGCTACACTGAGGTAACCTCATATGGTACTAAAATCTGCAGGGGCTGGTGGCTGGAGGAGGAGTGAGGAAAGGAATTGAAGGAATCTTAGGGAGAGACGTAGGGATGCTCAGCATTGGGGGCAAGGTGGTTGGCATGGTCGGCATGCTTGGAAGTGGCGGCAGAGCAATGGTGGGCAATGTTGGCTGGGTGGTGGCTAATGTCGGCAATGTGGGCTGAGGTAGGGTCATAGGGATGGCAGGCAATGTGCGCATGGACAGCAATGGTGGCAGCGAAGTGGATATTGATACTGTTGGCAATGTGGGAAGGGATGGTATGGATGACATAGTTGTCAGTAGTATCGGTAGTGTTGGTATTGTAGGAAGGGGCGGTATGGATGGTCTAGTCGTCTGCCGCAAATGACAAGCTCTGAAACTTATATTGGCAGTTGAGAGAACTACGGCGATGAAGAGAACAAAGCTCTTTGGGGGATCAGCCATTTTGGTAACTGCAGCGTGGATGTTATGTTGTGAAAGACTCAAGGACTTGAAATCAATGAGCTGAGAGGAATGGACTGCTACTTGCATGAGTAAATGGAGGACGGAGATGGGAGTTTATATAGCTAGAGGTAGTTCAAATAGAATTTTGGGTTGTAATAATAAGTTGGTGACTGGCTTTTGGGTATGGTTAGGAAAAAGAACAAAGAACAGAACATCTCTTTAATTGGTTCTTTGTTAGCTCACCTCCTTAGCTCAAATCTCCTGAAAGATGGCCAATGCTGGCTCGGGGCATCATCACGGCTCCTTATTGTTAGCAGACTCGGATTACAACTGCTCACCATGAAGGACCGTGCTAGGCTAAGGCCCAAGAGGGTCAGTCCGTGTTGTGTCTAGGCCGGCACATTTTAATATTCTTAGGGTAGGGGTTCGTTAATGTACATGTTAAGATAAGCAAATGCTAAAGTTCATGTCTTTTGCAAACTGTGACCTTTCAAAACCATAGATTTTAAAGGTAATGTGTGAGTGTAATGAGTCGAATTCAGGTCTTGAGGCGGAAAGAGAATTTCAAAGTGTAATTGTCGGTGTGGTATAAAACCGATAAGTTATGATCTTGATAAAGGACAAAGGATATATAACGCAAAGTACTGCATGAAAAATTAAAGGAGAAAAGAAAAGGATGTCAAATTATTTGTAGTAGAATTAAGTATGTTAGTTATCATCTCGATAAAGGACGTAGAATATGTAACGCAAAGAAGAAAAGAAAAGGATGTCAAATAATTTGGAGTAGAATTTAGTGTGTTGTTTATTTATTTATTTGGTGAGAGAAGAATGTTAGTTCACTATTGTCTTGAATGCAATACTCCATGTACCAAAAACTTATCTTTTTAGGTTAAGTTTAACATCGACAGAAAAAAGGTTAAGTTTAAATATAAATTATCAAAAATAGATAAAATAATGGATCTTATATCAAATTCAGTGAATAAAAGTATTATTCTTCAAAGCTTTCTTGGTCAATGTTCTTTTTGTTTCTCTCACTTTTTTTTTTTTGGCTATTCAATACTTTTAAGTGTGCTAACACATAATCTTTAGGGAATTTTCAAATAATAGCCTAAAATGGGGTTATTTTCTCAAAAGATGGTTCAAAGTGAACTTTATTTCAAATAAAATCATCAAGTAACTAAGTCAGTCTCAAAAAAGGGTATAAGCTCGCCAACTAATCAACCATTCGGCAAGCATTTGATTTTTTTGGTGGCTGGAAGAGGGTATTTTTGTCCAAAACAAAACCTAAAGATTTATAATGAAAAAAAAAAGATGAAGAGATAAGTGTATTGAAAGTCTCAAAACTTATCACGAAAGTGCAATTGAGTTCTATAACTTTTAAAAAGTGCAATTAACTACTAAAATATGTCAAATGGTCGAATCAAATGCTTCCGTTGATGGTACTTTTTTTTTTTTTTGAAAGTTTTAAAACTCAATTGCACTTTTGTAACAATTTGTAAGACTTGACCGTATGCTTTTGAAAGTTTTAGAACTCGATGGTATTTTTATGACAATTTTTTTATTGTATTTTTTGAAAGTTTGAAGACTCGATTGCATTTTCATAATAAAGTTTAACATTTTTAGTATACTTATTATTGTAGAAGAATTGGAAAAGCACCAAAAAAAAAAAAAAAAAAAAAATCCCTTGAAACACCGCCGCCGTGAACGCCGCACCCCAACCATGTTGAAGATCCAACACCTTCAAGTCACTCCAATCACTCACTGTCATTAAATTTTTTTCCTTTCGTCAATCTTTTTCTTCTCAATCACGCCCCATCAACCATTACCAGCAAATCTCTCTCTTCACTTTAGCCCTCACCCCTACCTCTACGCTTCGCGGCGTGTGTTCAGATTTCCCTTAGGTCCGTCTACACCATTCTTTGCAATCTTCATATGTTTTGTTCTTGTCTTGATTGCTGTTGATCGGTGGTTTTTTGTGATGCAGAGAGGTGACGGTGATCTAGGGTGTGATGTCAGGAATTAGAACAGTGCCATTGATTTGGTGTACGGTGATGATGGAAAGGACAGCAATGAGGAGGACGATGGCATGGAGAGGCTCGACATCAAGCTCCGCCACACCATATTTGCAATCGAATTCCATCACAACATTGAGCGTCGGCCGACCTTGGGCGAGGATCAACGGCACTCATAAGCAAAGTTGGAATGGTGGCGGCGCACACATCCGATGATTTGTAATCTCTCTTTCTCCTTTGGTTTGATGGGGCATGATTGAGAAGCTGTTCGATCTTTAACATTGTTGGGGGTGCCATGTTCATGTAGTCGGCTTTTCTAATTTTCTTTTATTTAATATTTATTCAATTTTTTTGAACAAAAATGCCCTCTTCCGACCATTGGAAAAATTAAAAGTTCATCATCCCGCAAAAATTTGACTATTTGGCAAGCTAATGCCCTTATTGAGACTGATTTATTTACTTAAGACCCTTATTTGAAGCAAGCTCCACTTTGAGCCCTCTTTTGAGAAAATAATCCACTTAATGCCTTTATTTGGAATTTTCTTTGAAATTTATAATCAATAGCAAGTTTCCTTTCTAGTACTACTAGGAGGCTATTTCACCCCTTGAATGAATACATTCACCCCCATTTACACTAGAAAGATAGAACTACCCTTAACTTTTCAATTGCAATTTAAATTGATGGCCCTACTCCTTTTTTTCTATTTTTCTTTTTCTATTTATGAAAGTTACCATAATTAAGTATATTTTACTTGTTTTGTTCTTTAGCATATTAAAGAAAAGTGCATTCTCAAATATTCCTACAAAGTTTTACATATTTCGTGTAAAAACATCTCGCTAATGATAAGAAAAAAAAGATATTCTTTGATATAGTAATCTATTCTCTGTTAGGATATAACATGCGTGAGTTAGGTTAAAGAAATCTTATATCGGAGAACTGATGTGGTGTAGAGTTGTTAATATATTTTAATTAGCTTATAACACATTGGCTAAAACTTCTAAGTGAATATGAGTTTAACTAGATATGTTAGTAGGTTCAAACTTAAGCTCTCTCTAGGTAATCTCCCTAGGTGAAAGGTATTGGGCTTTTATTATGCACTTATAACATATGATATCAAAGTCAATGGAGGGCTCCCAATATGTTCAAGTTGAGATATCTTGATATAGAAGGATACTTGAATCAAGGGGAACTGGGGAGATTGTTGGGACACGTGTTTGTTAGACTCCCAATCTATTCAAGCTGTGATATCTTGATGCAGAAGAATGCTTGGATTAAGAGGAATAGATCTCACACTAAGGAGATTGTTGGGATACGACATGTGTTTGTTGGACTCCCAATCTATTCAAGTTGAAATATCTTGATGTAGAAGGATACTTGGATTAATGGGAGCAGATCTCACACTGAGGAGATTGTTGTGATATGACATGTGTTTATTGGAATACGACACGTGTGACTCGTGGTAGAATAACTTCATATTGAAAAATTTATGTAGTGTAGAGTGGTATAGGGCAGTTAATTATATGGTATAAAAGCCAATGGTAGATTGATGGACTCCCAATCTACTATTTAAGTTGAGATGTCTCGATATAGAAGGATACTTGATTAAGGGGAACAAATCTCACACTAGAGAGATTGTTGAAATACAACACGTGTGAGTTGTGTTAAAAAAATCTCATATCGGAAAACTAGTATGGTGTAGAGTGGTGTAGAATAGTTAATTATTTTAGTTGGCTCATAACTCATTGATTTAAACTTTTGAGTGAAGGCGATTCTAACTGAATATTTTAATAGGCTCGAACTTAGGCTATTTCCTAGAGATCTCCCCAAGATAAAGGTATCGGGCTTCTACTACTCTCTTTTAACATTCTATAAGATGAGTAGATAAAATTAGAGGATTCATATGAGGGCAGTCTCGTCTCTTCAATGAAAATGCTGTGCTCAGAGCAATTTTAGCTGCGGAAATATTTGATTACCTAGTCTTAACTATGAAGTAAAGTGGATCTTTTTTCTTAGGAGCCATCATAGAAAATCTGGCAAGTGTAGATTAGAAGAGGTCCTTGTCTCATAATGGCAATTCTTTATCAGTTTGATTTGTCTAATCGAACCAATTGACAATCAGAATTGCACCGATAATTCAAACTTGTCAAGCTAAGGTATAAGTTGGTAATTTATTCACCAGGAACAGTAATCATGCGCTTATAGTCGTTGCCTTCTTGCGGAAGAATCCAATGTTCAAGAGAACCCAACGCAATATGGACATCCTCCCGCAACATCTAATTTGGTAAACTTGTCGAACTAGATACGAAAATCTGCGTATGAAGTCTTTGGACAGAAACTCTTAATTGATCCGTTGAACTTATTCCTCAAATCTACGTTATGGACATTCTCCCACCATATCTAGATTAACTTGATTAAATTTTAAAGATCAAGACATTTTCGGAGAAAAACTGAGATTCATGACATTTTAGTACATGACCGAAAGTTTATGCTTTCCATGATAAAGTTGAAAGGTCAAGATAGTTTTAATCGCAAGCGGAAAGTTCAAGATTCTCTAGAATATTAAGTTAAAGAGATCCGGAAAATCCACTCTTTTTCAAAAATGATTTCTTTTAAAAGAAAATAAGGATTGTTCAGATTTTCACAGTTGTATAATGTCCATTTTCATAAATATATTTATTCCCTTTGCTAAATGTTAAAATTAAAATTTCGACCGTATAACTTGATGTGTCAATTTCAGTGTACTTAAAACCATTACTCGTAAATAACCTAGACTTATTTCTCGAACTTCAAATGATGGCTGTAGCGCGTGCTTGCTGAGTAAAAAGTCCTCACATTTTTTTAACAGAACTAAAAAAAAAAAAAAGCCTTGCGAGCAAATTGATCGGCAAATTGCTTCGGATGGCAATATTAACTTTAGGCACAAACTTTAAATTGAACTGAAACCACATACTAGCATTAACCACGAGAATTAGAGTTCCGAACACACCACGTAAACACACGTACCGCAAGAGGTTATACCTGAGGACACCGTGCAAAACCAAACGACAGACATTAAAATACACAAGCAACACCACAAATTTCTCCTTTTACTTGGTAGCTAGCCAGCGACTACTTCTTCCGTTCGTCGCTATGCAGTTTCTGGAAGTAGGTTTTGGGGTCGTTCTCGAAGGGAGCCCGGGGTATGCGAATGTCCCTCCCGGGGGCTTTCATGGTCTTCTCTTCTTCGCTAGGCTTGGAAGATTCGCCCATCATACTCACCACGCCAGCGCCCAAGGCCAAGATCGCTGCGCCGGCAACCGCTGCCGCGGCAAGGGCACTGGTGCTGCTCGACTGGTTGGCCAGGGCGGTGTCACTCGACTCCGTGGCCTCGCCATTTTCCTCTTTGCTTCTGCTCTCGGTCCCGCCCATGTGGATATGGCTTTTGATATTGTAAAAAGCTATGAGGGTGGTCTCTCTTGTCTCGAAGTGTAGGTTCTCTCTATGACTTGTTGCTTTCGGTGGAAGGTGAAGTGAGATGAGTCTCTCTGGGGGTTGATTTATAGCGGCTTTGGTGGCTTTGGGAGATTGGACTTGGAGGTAATTTCATTACTTAATGCTGGGTCCTGGAAGAAGTTGACGATGAACTTGACTTGGAGCAATTTGTTGCTTAATTCTCTCTCTCTCTCTCTCTCTCTCTCGTACGAGGTTTGGCACTGCTTTAATTTCCGATAATAACTTTAGTAGAAAAGCAAAAGGAAAAGAAGACGGGGCCCCATCCTAGCGTGGAAAAGAAAAAAGACCAAGATGCTTTAGCGTGCCTTAAGTTGTCGGTAAGAAGTCATTATCTTCTCGTACTGCAAGATGTTTTTTTTTTTTTTTCGTTATTTAATTTAAGGGTAAAAGGCGCTAGAAATTCCAAATCGTGTTCACCAAACTTAAATTTATACACGAGTGACACATACTTATTTACCCAACATCACAATTACGCTAAGAATTACTACTAAGAAAAATTAAAAACTAATACACTCATTATAAATTTATCATAAACTGGTACACCTATGACAAATTTACTCTCCGTTAATTTTCATTATATTTTATTGTCAAATTGCCGAGTTAAATGATATGTCGCGGTTGATGGATAAACTAGTTTGGGGTTTTGCTTTCCCTTCATTACAAGTGTATCAGTTTGTGATTTTTCTTAATATAAATCTAATTTAATGGAAATTTACAGAGAGTAAATTTGTAATAAGTATATTATTTTGGGGTTTTTCTTCTATTAGAAATCATTGTTGAAACCTTACCTAGATCTGACGTGGCGCTGATACGGCACCACTCGAGTACCACATCAGAAAAATAAAAATAAAAATAAAAATAAAATAAAATAAACCCAAAGGATTATCTTAATCTTCTTCCTTGTTCCTTTAGTGTTCATCTTTCTAGGTAAACTGCTTCTTTTCTCTTCTACCCTTTTTCTGTCAAACATTTTTCCTCTACTTTCTTCAGTCAAGTACTGGCAAAAAATCAATCGATAGACTTCGTCTCTTTGATCACGGCTTCGCCAAACCTTGGAAATCTATCCACCAGAAGATTAGCAAATAATAGCTGATCCTCGCACTAACGTGACTCTCTCCAAGGCCTATTCCATAATATGGCAAAATTCTACGGCTTTGAGAAGAAGAGGAAAAAAGGTTCACCAACTACTGATGAAATGGATTAAAGATATGGAGAGTAGCCTAAGTAGTGTAGAAGCTTGTAAGAAAGAGGATGAATGGAGTGACATGGACAGCTTGGGCTACTGCAAATCTCCGTGAGCTCGGTCGTAAACAAAACTCAAAATTGGGTTTAAATCTTATTCTCATAACTAGTAGCGCTAAAATTTGAGCCTAGTAAAAGGTAAGCTTGGTGAGCACAATTGAGGGAAAAATGAAAGAAAAAAGGAACCTTTAGATGGGAGTGACCACAACCAAAGATCTCGCTCTTGAACATCGAGTAAGGCTTGCAGTCATCGGTTAGATTCGAGGTGGCCAAGCCCCCCACGTCCTTGATCCCAGGTCAGGGAAGCATGGACAACCTTGAACGAGGTCATTACCCACGAATGAGCACTCAAAGACAATGAACAGTAATCCCGATAATAGTGCTTCGATTTTCTTTCTTTTTTATTTAGATTTTCCTAATGGGGGCTCTTACATGGCGTCACATCAGCACCACGTCAAATTTTAACGGTGATTTTTAACAAAGCCCTAACAAAGTGGAAATGTATCACTCATATATTAATTTGAAGTTCTTGATGGTTTTGTTTCTTTTATTTATGAAAAAACATCAAGTAAATCCTTTACTACTGTTACTATCTTCACTTTTCTTCTTACTACAATTCATCGTCCCTTAAAATATAATTAGCTCTAAGCTAGTGCTCGAGACATTGTCATGGCTCCTTATCATTAGTAGGCCCGGACTAGCACAACCGCTCACCATGAGGGGCCATGCTAGGCTCAGGCAAGATGGCCGGCCGTGTTGCGTGTAGGTCGAAACAGTCCAATATTCTTAGGGTAGAGGTTTTGTCACGCCTCGAACCTCGAGTGCACGCACATCTCACTGCAGTCGATACAAGTATGCGACTTCCTAGAACACATCGCCGACCCTATCATTTTAATGTGCATGCAGAAGTGAAACAATAAACCCCTGACAACAAATAGCATGGGATGGGAAAGCAGGACAACATTTCTAAAAAGCCAACTTTTATAAACAACGGGGTTTAGGTACAAAACGAGTCTAATCAAAAGTCTACAAAAGATCGACTCTCAAAAGGGAGCTGTCCTACAACATACTAGTAGGACACATACACCGATCCTTCAGACTCCACCTTCACAGACTCCGGGGCTTCGATCCTCCACGACCACCATCTAAGGACCTGAAAATGGTTATACAATAACCAATGAGACAATATCTCAGCAAGTCCACCCCCTAAATCCCTATTAGGAAGGAAATACGCCATCAGGGCGCTCTAGCCACACAACCACACAATTAGAACAGAGGACTTACCTTGCCTCAGTTCCTTCCTGCACGTCAGCACAGTTCATATCACAATGCATACATTTAATGCATATAACAATTGAAACGCCTCAACAACTCAATCAATCACAAGGGTCCCGATTATAAGGCCAAACCGTTATGACACGTCCTATACCATGACACACAATTTTGTCTCATAATCAGGCACATTAAACTCAATCAGTCACGCGTTCCAATTGTTAATTAAACCCCTCTAGGGTACTGCCGACTCCCATGTTTAGCGGTCTACTGGCGTAGCCAAGCATCGTCTCTTCCCCATTGAGCACCGCTACGTCTCATAGACTGCTTTCCCGAAGGAGCATAGGTCCTGAATCTACTGCGACCCGATACCCTAATGCATGGGTAACCCGAAAAGGGATTTAGTAACGTCCGGCGTAAATGTTCGAGACGGTTTCTCTTAAACAACACACGACCAATTAATCTCGGCCCAAGACACCGTGCATTGCACACAAATGCCTCAATTAAAATAGTGATCCTGGCATATTTTATTCGCATTAAAAACATCCCAGAAAATAGTCGTGTGTGGGTACACGGTCAATTCGAACCAGAAAAATTGGTACCTTTCCTTTTCAAACCCCACTATTTGGTATAGTACTTAAAATCCATTTTCGGTGTCAAAACCCGACACCCGGGATTTTCTGAATAAATATCATATTTTCACAATCATCACTTAATTTGCACAATCCATCAATTAAATGCATAATTTGAATACACCACAATAGTCGGCACGAAATTCCGGTCACGGCTATCCCTGTCTAATTTATGAAAACTAATAAATAATTAAATATATTCCGAAATTAAATAAATAAATAATATATTATATTATTATAATTTAATAAATAATATTTTTAAATTAGAAATAATTTTCGAATTTAAAATAATTAATTAATGCATAATCAAGATTACACTAATTTAATCACCTAATTAACATTAATTAATTATCCACTAAACTAATCACATCCTTTAATCTAATTAACAATTAACTAAACTAATCTAACCACCAAACCATGCTTAGCCTAATCTAAATAACCCTTAAGCATAATTAACCTCCTAAGCAAGGTTTAATGAGTAAACTCATTAGTTTAGTGTTCCGATGAGTCCACAGCGACGACGACGGCGACGGTGAGGCGGGCGACAAACCTCCTAGCGGCGACACCAACCAAGGCCGGGAAGGGCTTGAAAACGGGCCATGAAGACCTCACGGCTTGCTGGAACTTCAGCTTCTGTTCTTGAGCTGTAGAGGCTGAACCAAGCAACTTCAGCTGCTGAAACAGCGAAGGAAGGGCTGATCGGAGCTCCGGCGAGCGGATGGCCGGCAACCGGCAGCACCCGGGGGTCAAGGGGGACTTGCTAGTGGTTGGAATGAGCGGAGGAAGGGTCGGCATGGGGGCAAAACCGAAGAAATCGCGAAACAGGCGGACCAGGTGGGCGGACCGACGGAACGGCAATCGGCGGCTTACGGCCGGCGGACGGGACGGCCGGCGAATCGTTCCGGTGACCGGCGAGGTGCCCCCATATGGACTGGATGTGCTGGTGACGGTGGTGGGTGGAGCGTGAGCTAATTTGCACGGGAAGACAACTTTTAACTTAGATCTTTAGGGAAAGATCAGCTGGAGCAGAAACAGGTAGAATGAGAAAACAAGTGGGAAACGGCGGGCTTGGCTGGTCCGGCGGGTGTGCGACGGTGGAGGGGGCTGCTATGCTCGGTTTGCTAGTTCTCTCAAGCTCTCTCAAGACCTCTACAATGGGGAAAGCAAGGTTAAAGAGGAAGAAGAAGGTGGCTGCTAAAGGGGGTCCACCATTTGCCTTCAAAGTCTTCTCTATTATCCCCTAACACTCATCACACTTGTCCCCACCACTCAGCCCTATCTTCTGCCTCTTTTCCCTCACAAAACTTCCCCAACAAGCCTTAGTTGAGTCCCCAAATGTTGCACCCCACCCTTGGCTACGAATTTGGATATTTGGCCTTCAATCTCCTTCAATCTCATTCAATTCTTACTCAATTGAGCTCAAATCAAAGCCTATAAATTCAGCCAAGGTGTCCTCACTTCAATCCACTTTTTTCCTTGTCAATCGAACCAATTTGCATCCCAAAAATGCGACCAAAAGCAGGCCTACGAATTTCCCGATCCAAAACGGCCTAACTTTGATTTTTCGCCAAAAATCTCGGTTTGTAGAAAAATCTTCTGAGGATGAGTCGACGTTCCTAAAATAACTTGTGACATGACAAAACTTCCAATTTCTGAAATCAGGTTTAAATTCATGGTTAATTTCAATCTGGCGTAATTTTAGCGCGTCCTAATCTACAGGGTAACTTTTAGGAATTTTTGGTGCATTTGACCCGTGGTTGATTATTTTCAAGCCACAATGTACATCTTCAACACATTGGTGACTCTCGGTTGTCGTGGAAATCTCGAGATTTCAAATACGGATACAGGGTACAGAAAAGACAGAAAAATCGGTCTAGTGCCGTTCGACGAGAATTTTGCAATTAGGTGGAATCACCCACACTTAATCACATACCTCTGTCGAATCGACCTATCTCCGATCTCTGATCGATTTTGACCGTGCCGTAATGACCCTTGCAGATTAGCACGATCGAGTAATCGATTCCTGGTCGAATTCTCAAGTCTATTGCGTTAAAATCCTTTAACGGCTTTACCTGATAGACTAGTTATCCCGTGAGTGATCAGCTCAGGAAAAAGAACTATAGGCGCATCGATGAAAAGCCCGACTCATTCAATTGAAAACAAAAGTGGAAAATCGGGATGTCACAGGTTTATTGATATACATGTTAGGAAAAGCAAATGCGACAGTTTAAGTCTTTTGCGAACTTTGGCCCTTCAAAACCAGAGACTTTCAAAAGTAATGCACAAGTATAATGAGTCAAGTTCAAATTTTGAAAGGGGAGAGAATTTCTAAGTGTAATTACAAGTATAGTATAAAACTGAAAAGTTATGATTGGTAAAGGACAAAGGATATTGTTGGAAAATCTCCTATGATCTCTCCCAAATCATTTGAGATATTATGTGATATTATTTGATTTGATTTGATTTTATTATTTGATCCGATTTTGTTAACTGTAAATTAGCTAATGACAGAGATTAGGTCTTCTATTCTTGATTTTCTCACCTAATTTAGGTCCTTTATTCCAGTACACACACACACACACACACACACACCTTATAATCACTCGATGATAATAAGAAAAAATAGATTTTTTTCTACATAGTATCATAGCCTAGTTTTCTAACCTGTATTTCCTACCTCTATTTCTTTTCCGCTACTACTACTTCATTATAGCCTTTTTTTTTTTCCAGCATTATTACTGTTGTTCTTTTTCAGCCTTATTGTTGACTTAGGGCGTGCATGACAAAACTTCTGGAATAAAAATTGATCTCAATTTCTATTCCATGGACAAGTTTCTCAGCAAAGAAATGTGTTTGATAACGATTCAGAATTTCTATTTCTAGAGTAAAAATTCGTTTGATAAGAGAATAAAATTTTTATTTCAAGGAACGGCGACGGTCGGCATTCGGTGGCCGGAGTCTGACATTCGGCAATCGACGGCAGGTGGTTAGAGTCTGGCGTCCGGTGGCCAACATCCAATGTTCGGAGGCCGGTTCGGCCGCCAACCAGCGGCCGGCGGCGGGGGGCCAAGCTGAAGTTCGGCGGCCGGCGATTGCGGTTGGTGGCGAGTGGCCAACAGCCGAAGTTCGAAGGTCAACATCCGACAGCTAGTGGTGACCAATGGGCGGTCGGCGGGGGACCTTTGGTGGTCGAACAGTGGGCCTCCGGTGTTTGGTAGTTGGCGATGAGCGGCCAACGACCAACGAGCGTCCAACATCCGGCGGTCGGTGGTCGGTGACGAGTGGGTGGAGTCCGATGGCTGATGGCCGGCATTCAGTGGCCGGCGGTCGGTGGCGAGCGGCTGATGGCTGGGGCCGGTGGAAGGCGGTCGGCGACCCACGGTGGAGGTTCGGCATCCCACGAGTGGCGAGTGGGTGACGGGTGATGACAAGAGTGAACGATAAAGAAAGTTTTGATTTCTCATTTCTGTTCCAAAAATAGAAAAGCTAAAAAATTTAACTTCTGATTTCTACTCCAAATCTATTTCTGAAAAAGAAATTTGTTCCAGAAATAGAAAAATGAAATTACGTTACCAAATGGATTTCTATTCCAAACATGTTCTGGGGAATAGAGAAATAGAGAAATAGAAATGTTGTCATGCGCGCCCTTAACCAGCCTTATTGCTGGCCTTCAATTATATGATAACCACCCTTGTTTCTCGATCCCTTCTTAGTCTCCCTGTATAATATGTCCTTAAAGTTGCTGGAATGGAAGATTCAAGGAAGGCTATCTCTGGCCAAATTGGGTCATCTGTTTAGAATCAATCCAACTCATTGATGGAGATTTTCCCAACATGAAAGGAGTACCGGTTGGATGGAAAAAATTATCTTCAGTGGGCACAGATTGTAAGGACATTTCTTAAAGGAAAAGGGAAGCTTAGTCATCTAAAAGGCACTGGTCCAGGACAAGGTGATCCCAAGTTTCAAACATGGGATGAAGAAGATTCCTCAATTATGTCATGGTTGTAGAGCTCAATGCAACCTAAAATCAACAAGAACTACATGTTTCTTCCTATTGCCAAGGACATATGGGAGGCTGTTCGTCAATCTTATTCAAAAGTCCAAGATGCAGTAGTAATATATGAACTCAAGACGAAGGCTTCAACAACAAAACAAGGTAATCGTTCTGTTACGGAATACTACAATCTCATGAGAAGTCTCTAGCTTGAAATAGATCACAATCTGAATATACAGATGAGGTTTCCTGAAGACACTAATACTCTCTGAAACCATATGGAGAGAGATAGGAATTTTGAGTTTTTGGTAGGTCTGAATGCAAACTTTCACCAGATTTGAGTTCAGATTCTCGAAAAGAAGTGGCTGCCATCCTTGAATGAAGTTTTTTCTACTATAAGAGGAGAAGAAAGCCGACGGACTGTAATGCTTGAAGACCAACACACCGAAGGATCCGCCATGAAAACAATTAAGGAGGAAACAAATCCTTACAAAAACAAGAGACCAGATTTAATTAAAACAACGGGCAGTGAAGGTTTATGGTGCAGTTTTTGCAAGAAACCATGCCATACAAGAGAAAATTGCTTCAAGCTTTATGGAAGAACATAGGTGCTCAACAGAGATAAAAGACAACCGCAAGCGCACATGATCAGTGAAGCTAAAAAATGCCCCTATGGACCAATACAAACCTATTAATGAGGAGATATTTAACAGAGAAGAAGTTGGTAAAATCAAGGCTTTCCTTGACTCCTTATCTATGTCTTCTGATATGTGTTCATTAGTCTAGTTAGGTGCGTGTCTAGTTTTTGAGAACTCAACAGCTTCCTAGTACCCTAATTCATGGGTTCTTGATTCAAGAGCGACTAACCATATGACACATGATCTCACTAAATTCGAAACTTGTAAACCATCACCAAAAAATAGGAAGTATTACCATAGCAGATGGATCTCCTATTATTGTAGCTGGCCAAGGAACCATAATTCTAAATCCCTCGCTTAAACTTAACAGTGTCCTTCATGTTCCTAAGCTATCCACCAATCTCCTTTCCATTCATCAACTTACCAAAAATCTGAATTGTAATGTGATTTTCTCTACTGATCATTACATTTTGCGGGACTTGAAAAAGGGGAGGACGATTGGATTTGCTAAGGAACGGAACGGGCTCTACTACCTTGAGGATTCGAGCAGAAGTGATTGGTCTCTTGTGGGATATAATACCTCTTACAACTCTTGTAATCCTATCCACTTATCTTAGATTTGGCTTCACCATTTTCAATTAGGATATCCACCATTTAGTCTTCTCAGGACTATGTTTCCTTCCATTTTTAAAGACATTACTGTTGAAAATCTTTATTGTGAAATTTGTGAACTTGCAAAACATCATAGTGTTTCATTTCCTTTGAATAATAATGCTAGAGTTTCAACATCATTCTCTCTTATCCATACCGATGTGTGGAGTTCATCTAGAATTGCTAATTTTACAGGAGCTAAATGGTTTGTCTCTTTCATTGATGATTATACTCGAACTACATGGCTATATCCTATGAAAGACAAATCTAATGTTCAATCTATTTTTCAAAATTTTCATAAAATGATAGTCAATCAATTTGGTTGTCAATTAAGAGACTTAGGTCTGATAAAAGGAAGGAATATTTCAATCAGTATCTTGATCATTTTTTCCAAACTCAGGGTATTATTCATGAGTCTTCCTGTGTTGATACTCCTCAACAAAATGGAGTAGCCAACAAGAAAAATAGGCACCTCATAAATGTTACTTGGACTCTTCTCTTTCAAATGTCTATTCCAAAGCATTTTTGGGGAGAGGCTGTTTTAACTTCAGCATATCTTATTAATCAGGTTCCTTCCAAAACCTTAGGAAATAAAAGTCCCTTACAGCTCCTGTCTACCTTTTATCATGATGTCTCCCATAAATATCGCATTTCCCCTCGAGTCTTTGGCTGTGCTACATTTGTGCATATTCATAATTACAACCGAAACAAACTTGACCCTCATGCATTGGGTACTATAATATTCAAAAAGGTTATAAATGTTATGACCCTTTAACATGTTGAGTTTTTATCTCTATGGATATCACTTTTAATGAAAACCAATCGTTTTTTACTTCCCACTACTATCTTCAAGGGGAGACTCCTAATGAAGATAGTGGTTTGAATCACTACCTTCACTACGTAGCGTGTCGCCCAATCCTACTTCGTCCAATCCAACTTCGTCTCCCTCACCATTTTTGTCAAGTCCTAGCCCTCTTAGTCCACCTAGTCCTTCATCAAGTCCATTGAGTCCTCTGACTAGTCCTAGCTCCCCGTCAAGTCCTCTGCCTAGTTCATCATCTTCTTCATTTAGTCATCCTAAGAATAAACCAACCAAACTGCAAGTTTACTCAAGAAGGACGAAGCTCAATCTGGAATTGAATCAAGTCTCGTTATCCGAATCGTTATCAGGTAATGAAATCACTCACTCTTCTTCTAATGAACCTAAGTTAATTGATTTGGATTTACCTATTGCTTTGAAAAAAGCTACCAAGAAATGTACCCAACACCCTTTCTCCCAATTTGTGTCATACTATAGACTATCTACTCAACACAAAGCCTTTATCACTGCTCTTGATTCAATTACTTTTCCTAACTCGGTACATGAAGTTTTTGAGGATAGGAATTGGATACAAGCTATGACGGAAGAAATGAATGTATTGAAGAAGAATGATACATGGGAAGTTATGACTTTACCCAAAGGAAAGCAACCGGTGGGATGTAAATGGGTTTATACCCTTAAGTACAAAGTTGACGGCACCTTGGAGAGGTATAAAGCAAGGTTGGTTGCAAAGGGGTACACCCAAACCTATGGATAGATTATCATGAGACCTTCACACCAATAGCAAAGATGAACACAGTACGGATACTACTTTCTCTTGTAGCTAATTTTGGTGGTCTTTGCAGCAATTTGATGTAAAGAACGCGTTTCTATATGGAGATTTGGAGGAGGAAGTCTTTATGGAGCCTCCACCAGGTTTTGACAAGGACTTTTTTTTTTTTTTTTTGGTCGGTAGTGACAAGGACTTTGGAAACAATCAGATGTGTCAACTTAAAAAGGCTCTATATGGTGCCAAACAGTTCCCAAAAGCTTGGTTTGGAAGGTTCACGAAGGCAATGCCTGAGATGGTTATAAGCAGAGTAGAGGGGATCACACCCTATTCATCAAAAATTCATATGAAGGTATGGTTACAGCTTTACTTGTGTATGTAGATGATATAGTTGTGACTGATAATGATGAAGTTAAACAAAAGTCTCTTAAGAGCAATTTTGCTCAATAGTTCAAGATCAAAGATCTTGGAAAGTTGAGATACTTCCTTGGTATTGAGGAGGTCTACTCTAAGAAATGTATTTTTATATCCCAAAGGAAAGTATGTACTTGATCTTCTCAAGGAAACATGATGTCTCAATAGCAAGGCGGTGAGCACTCCTATTGATGCAAACCATAACATATCCATTTGAAAATGGCAATGAAGGTTAATTTTGTCCACCTAATTAGCTTAAAAATTCCTGCTTACCCTAAAATCTGCCTCTGCCCATGCTTTATGAAGATCCCAAGTAGACATCATAGGGCAACAAACATCATATCTTCCCTACAAGTATTGTTGGGGTAAGACACTAACAGTTCCGTGTAAATGGCAGGTATTGTGCTTAAGTGTTGAAGGACACAAAGGGTAATGCTAGAGAATTAATGTTCACAATCAATTAGTATTTATGTCCATGTATTACTCATAGTTCAAGAAGTAACCAGCACGATAATGAAGTAATCTAATTACCTGCACAATTACTGTGTTGATATGCATTATCTTATCAACATTATCTAGCAGGAATGAATCGGTAGGAAAAAATCCCTTATTCATAAAATAATGTTCTCAATCCTTGCAAATGCCTGGAGCAAAACCATTATAAGTCATGAGAACTAGTGAAGTTGGTCAAAGTATTTCATACTTAATTCAAGATTTCCCCATCCAAAAAATTACTACGTGACTATCCCATAGAAGCATGGCATTACAAGGAGTTCCATGCCCATAAATTAATCTACAAGAACCATTTCATGAAAAGGTGTAATATATTCCATGTGACTATATCCAATTTATAACATTGTACAACATCCATTTTCTCACCTAATTTAGGTCATCTATTCCTATATATATACTTTGTAATCAATCGATGATAATTTAAAAAAAAAAAAAAATTCTTTTCTACAGATATGTAATGTGAAGTACTATATAGAAAATGAAAGAAGAAAAGGAAAGGATGTCAAATAATTTGTAGCGGAATTAAATTTGTTAGTTTTTTTTTGGGGGGGGGGGACAAGAGAAGAATGTTAGTTCACTATTTTCTTGAATGCAATATCTCGGAGTACTAAAATCTTATGTTTTTAGGTTAAGTTAAATTTTTAAAAAAAAAAAATAGAGAAAATAACCGAGCTTATATCAAATTGAGTGCATAAAAGTATAAATTTTTAAAGCTTTCTTGGTGAATAAAACTATTATTTCTCATTTGCTAAAAAAAAAAATAGTTCTTTTTGTTTCTCTCATTGGTTTTCCTATTCAATACTTTTGAATGGACTAATACATAATCTTTAAGGAAAATTTCAAATAAGAGTCTAAAGGTGTGTTTGTTTCGCGGAATACATTTTTGGGGAAAACATTTTCCTCATTTTCCGGCGTTTGGGTTGCTTAGGAAAATGAGTCAACGGAAAACGTTTTCCTAATCAACAAAAATGTTTTCCTAGTAAAGCTTAAATTCAGGAAAATGATTTCCTCTTTGAAAGGACTAGAAAACATTTTCCGAATCTACCAAAGCTTAGAATTGATGCTTGGTTTACAAACAATTATTCTTATAAAAATATATTTTTAAAAAAATTGAATTTGAATTATTTATTTAAAAAAATTAAAATTTGGAAAACATTTTTAAAATAAAAATAAAAAATTCGAATTTGCTTCTTTTCTTTTTCTTTTCTTCCATTTTCTTTTTGCTTCTTCTTCACCTATCACTGGCCACAAGGACGGCCAATGAGCTCTAGTCTCACCAGATCAAGCGATCTCATGGCCTTCGACAACAAGGCTTGAGCTTGCCTGAGGCCGATGAGCCTCAAGCCTCGCTAAATCGGGTGAGCTCGTGGCCTCTAGCGATGAGATTCAAGCCTCGCCAGATTGGGCGAGAAAATGAAAGTAAATAAAAAACAACAATATTAAAAATTTGAAGTTTTTTAAATTAAAAATTCATTTTTTTTCTTGCGATGAAGTGTGAAATTATTTTTTAATGGAATCCAAACGGCAGAAAACATTTTCAATTATACATCACTAAACAAAGGAAAACAAACCGTATTCTTGGAAAATGCTTTTCGAGAAAGCATTTTCCTTTATCATTGAGTTTTCCGTAAAACAAACGTACCCTAAATGGAGTTATTTTCTTAAAAAAGAGTCTAAAATGAACATTATTTCAAATAAAGATATCTAGTAGTCAAGTCGGTTTCAAAAAAGAGCTTGAACTCACTAGCCGTTTAAATTTTCTCTCAATTGGATCATTAGAGTCCATCCCAAGACAATCTTGGACGTGGCAGTAATCCAAAGCAAGGCAACAACATTGCCCGCCATTTGAAGACTAGGAAATGTCGATAAACTCAAAGTGGAATTGAATAAAATTCATTCTCGAAATCTTCACTCAAATGCAAGAGCCAAGAGGAAATTTTCTAACTGACAATTGCTGCGGTAAGGAAGTCGATACGATAATTCAATAATTTCATGAAAAATAATCGGATAAGAAAGTGCAATTATAGGGATGTTGACACCTAAATTTTGGCGACCCGTTTATTCATTAAAAAATTAGGGATTAATTTTAACCCCTAAACAAAAATACTAAATTGCATAGCATATAGTTTTTAGGAGTATTAATTGCCTTTTTCATATAAATTGAACTAGCGAAAGGTGGATTTAGGTAGATGAGCTTGAGCAAATAGTTCTGAGCTTATTGAAATAATTGGATCGGCGCAGGTATGGTTTGGGGGCCAATTACCATGTTTGAGTCCATAAAATGAGATTAATTGAACTGAGTCCATAACTGAAAATTACATTGTGCTCAACTTGGAAATTAATTAGGCTATCATCAGCATAATATTTCATATGGTCATAATTCTTCGAATATTGCAGCGACTGATTCTCTTGTTTGTAGGAAAGAAAAGAAATAAAGGAAAGAAAAGGATGCGGATGGGTTACATATGGCCTGAGTACGTAAGGCCAAAAAGGAGAATATTTTTTGCATGGTCAAAGGTGGAAAGAAATAGAGGGGAATCGTGCATAATTCAGTAAAGGAAAGTGGAAGTTCAATTTTTGTCTTGGAGCTCAATCTTCTCATGAATATAAAGGAAAGACAATGGGACGTCCTGAGGGGTCGGCAATTCAGAATCTCAGAAGGCAAACACACGTGAGAATCGAGACGAGAGAGAGAAAGCACGAAGGATGGTCTTCTTCTTCGGTGCTTGACCTACCTCAGCCATGTGATCGTCCAATTTGCTTGCTGGCCACCACTCTACGAAGATACCGGATTCGCAAACGTCCAGGCTTATTGCACTTCATCATTCTTTGTTCCGAGTGCACCAAGACGCGCCACCCTTGCCAACGCCGTGCCGTTGCCATATTGTTGCCCGCTGCACCGCGCCCGAACCCTTCGTTGTTGACCCGCTGCTGCCGCTCACTGTCGTGGAGCTGCTGCCCGCGTTGCCTCGATGTCGAGTTCCACCCCCATGAGCCATGGCGATCCTGTTGCAGCTGTAACGTTCCTTCGAATCCGAGCTGTCATTCCCCGACGTGAGCCACATCCATACGGCCTATTAGGCCATCTGCGGAATCCCCAACAACGACGAATACTGGTCTTTCTTTGCAGGTCTCGTGGAACACAATAGGGAGACACGTTCGAAACAGAAGTTCATAAAGCAAGGAGAGCGTCCAGCAAAGTGTGTCCCTTGGGGGGCCATTGTTCGTGTCCATCGAAGTCTGATTATCACGCCTGGGAAAACAAAAATTGAATGATTGCGTGTTAATTAGAAATCATATCTAGGGTTGATGATGTGAATTTTGATCTAACAACGCAGATGCTTTCGTTGCTACAAGGTAAGTCTTGCAATTTATTCATTACTTTTATCTGGGTGTTAAATTGGTGGTTTGCGCATCCGTATGATCACCTCACATGTTAGGAAAATAGATTTAAAATCAATCAAAGCTGCCTGCAAAAACATTTTTGAAAATAAAAGAAATGGTACCGAAAGGGCATTAGAGAAGTTTAGTGTAACCAAGTCCCTGTACCCAAAATCTCTGGTTCATAGGAGTAAAATAATTCTCCCATTATTTTACTTAGGTGTCTAATCGACCTACCATAAACTGATTAGTGGCGACTCCTACATAAAATCTATTTGCATGTTAAGAAATTTGAACTTAAGTCGCGAATTGGTATGGGTTTGGGAGAACCCGAGTTAACAATCCATTAGCCAAACTCTAGGTGGTTCACACTCAAAAAATTGGTCGCAACAAGGGACATTAGAGAGAAGGCGATGGAGAAAAGAAAAAGGTAAGTGAGTTGACGATTGACTGAAATTATAAATTTAAGGACATTTTGGACGGTTAACAATAAAACGAGTGTTCTAAGCATAAAGGTAGTTCGGAAATAGCCTCATTTTTTATAAAAATTAGTTTAGTAAGTGATGCGTGAGACTATCATTGATTATTGACCATGACTGTTCAATGGCTCAAGTGTAGTCTAATGCATCAATCACATCGCCTAGTAAACTAATTTAAAGGAGTCTCAATAAACCTATTGCTTCTTTAAAAGGAGAAAAAAATGCATGACAACATAGCAAAACCTTTGACTAGCTTTCGAATGTGGCCATTGTGTTTCGTATCCATTACTTAGTTGTAATTGAATCCCGCATGTCCCATAAAGGCAAGCATCGGTCTCGATTTGACCTCAGAACTGGCCAAACTTCCCAGTTCAAGGCTGGTTCTTAGGCAAATCAGGTAGTCTATGGGTAAACTTCACCGGTTTAGTTCTCAAGTCATGGAAGTTGCAAGAAAGGAGACTCGACCTTGGGTGACTCAGAAAGCCCTAAAGTGCTCCCACCGTTTTCTCAAGTTTATGTAACATTTATGCCAAAAGTAAATTTAATGCATCTTTAAATGGAAAAAAAAAAAAAAGAAGCTCAAAACTCTTTTCTAGCCCAATTCCAAAAGGGTAATTCCGATTCAAAAATCTGTTCGAGCTTAGTCTGTTTGAACAAAAAGATTTGCTTGATGTGGAGTTGCCAGGTGGACCAACAAGAGATGGTAAAATCTATAAACCCTCCTGGCTGACTCAGTTGAAGGTACTGAATTTAAGATGTCATAATGTTGTCAGACTCTTTTCCTTCACTTGATTCGGCTTGTTCCGAAAAAGATCTTTTCTAGAAAAATATTTTCCTAATTTTTCAGCATTTAAATTCCCTAAAAAAATGAGTTAACAGAAAATCTTTCCCTAATAAATGAAAAACTTACGCTTAAATTTTAAAAACTGATTTCCTTTTTTTTTTAAATCAATTTTTTTGTTTAAGATAGTCAACATAGGAAAGGCCCTTGAATCATCTCAACAGTCAACATATAATGACTCATCTCAAAAACTAAACATATATGACTCATCTCAACGGTGTTCACCAAATTTTGTCTCTTCAGAAATGAGAGCAAATAGTTTTTTCTCCTAATTCTGATAAACTGCAATCCTAATAATTTCAGTATTTTTGACTAACTTGAAATATCCAATTAGCTCCAATCGCACGAGCCCTCGAAGCTCAGTCAGTTTCTTTGAATTTTGTACGACAGAATTTTCAATTTTTTTACATGCTGACAAATCAAGTAAAAGTGTCGATTTGCACAGCTTAAGATAGCTATTTCTAGATATCATGATTCTTCAAGCCTTGGAATCCCCATAAGTTCATGATAGTCCAACGAGTGCAATCACCTTTACTTTTGAAATTTTGACAGGTTTGGTAGTTTTCCTTAAGACTCACATTTATCAATCCATAAGGTGGTGCAAGATGAGCTAGGCTCTGAATATCATGAAGTTTCACATCCATTAATGTCCAGCTATTTCAATGTAAAGAAGCATGATAGGTCTAAGAATTTCCCAATGGATATGCACTCACAAACATTCAACTCTTCCAAAAACTCTAGCCTATCAAGGCCTTCAACTCTAATTAATTTCTAGCAATCTTCAGCATTTAATCTCTTTAGGTATTAAATTTTGGAAGGTCTAGCCTCTCAATAGGCTGGCTGTTTGTGATTTTCACACTTTCCATGTAATTCATTCTATCAAGACCTCAAATTTCATGTAAATTATGACAGCTCCAAACAACCAACTTCCTTTCTGATCCAAAAGAAAAAAAAAATACAAAATAAAACAAAACAAAAACGAAAACAATCAACTTTCTCAGACGCATTAATTGTAAAACGTCCAATGTTTTTGTATAATCGAATTCCGAGCATCACACCATAAGCTCAATGAAGTCCCCATCCAATGGAGCTTCTTTGGACTTTGGTACTTCCAGACCTTCATTTGTTGACGAGAATTCCAAATGATCGCACAGTGGAACTTCAAGCTCTAATAGTGATGAGGGGAGCTCTGTGATGCATTCAAGAGATATGTAAGATGGTGACATTCGATTTTTAGTCGACGCGTCGGTAAATATAAAATCTCAAATTTAAAGTTTTTGATCGCCACAAGACTTTTTTTATCAGGAAAAAAGTATCATTTTTCATTTATTTTCCACTAGCCCTTCATTTGTAGTAAATTTCCCAATCATTTTCATAAAAAACCAAAAAGTCAAAAGTTAACTTTTGAGTTGACGTTTATGGTCAACCTTTTAATCAAAAAGTCAAGCTTGAGTAAAAATTTGGTTTTTTGTAAAAAAAATTCCCAAATAATCCCAATTTCATTTTAGCCATAATTTTTATAAAAAAAAAAAATCGAAGTACCTAATGATTAGTCGCTAAAGGATTGACTTTAACAAAAAAATTAAAAATTGTAAAAACCCACAAATCACTTTATTTTTACTTCAAATTCACTTTGGCCACAAAAATTTCTCAAAAATCAATTAAGAATCTATTTTTCCGAATTTTTCAAATTTAGGTTCAAAATGAGCTAAAAATAAAATTATTTCGTTCTAGTCGTACTTTAGCTTAGTTTCTTTTACAACATTTGATTTAGAGGTTATTTTAAGTCTGCTTGTTCGACCAATTTTGTGATTTGGTATGTCGGGATAAAAATTTCCATTTTTAGCCCTAATTAGAGGTCCTAAGTCATTCCTCATGATTAGTGAGATAACACATTCAATTATCATAATTTCTTAGTGGCTATCCATGGCCAATATTAATTTTGATGAATTCACATGGGAACTTCTCAATTTGATAGATTGAGTCCATCCAAAGGTTACTAAATCGAGTTAGTGAGTTCCAATTGAGCTAATTCGACTTGGCCCATTGTAGACTAGCATCCAATTGAAGTAATCAAGCTTCAATTTGGCTAAATTTTAATTACAAATGTTAGTTTAGTTTCCGGTCTCATTTTAGAAATAACTTGATTAGGGCATTTCATGCACAATTGATCGCTAGGCAGAATCCAATTGCATTAAATTTGACCCAATTTATACAAAATAATTTTAATTGGACAAATTCACGAAAATAGAACAAAAATCAGGCCAAAAACTGAATCGGTTCAACCTAGTCAAATCAGGTCAACTCGGTTTTGACTGACGTTGACCAGCCAACCTCTCAAGGCCATTTCTGGCCATTTTCCGGCTGACCAGCAGTCTTTTCTGACCAGGCAAGGTCTAGCCGACGTCTAGCTCTTCTCCCCAATGCGAAATTACAAAATGCCTATTTTGAGCCAAATTACCAAAATGCCCTTGGTTTTGTTTTAAATTTAAAAAGATATGCGATCATAGCCATTCATCTAAGGTGTCATCTAGACCATTGGATGTGCCACCTCATTAACCCATGTGCCAAGTTCTAGCCAATCACAAAATTGCTTAACCCTTGAGCTTGCTTAATCTTATCTTAAGAGATCAAATCATAGCCATTGATAGATATCAATCTTGGTATGACTATATAGGGCTTTCCCTCCAAATTTCAAAGGGAGGTTCTCACATTTTTAGATTCTCTCTCTCGCAGCCAACACTGTCTCCAACACCTCATTGGCCAATCGCTGCTCCACACCAACGAACCACTCAATTGCCGACAATCTTCAAAGCCCTTCCTTGCCGGTCGCAATAGTCACCGACGAATGCTATTACCAGAGCTCGCTGATCGAGCTCCAAGTTCTTAATGAGCCAATCACTGTTTCTAGCATTGGTAATCTATCCAACTGGTTCCGATCACCAATGTGGCCATCTAGTGGTGGTTCTCAACAGTTCGAGTCTAGCGATGGCGTTCCTTGACGTGTCCTCAAGTTCGTAAAGGTGGTTGCCTATCCGTATTGAGCTTGAGTTCGAAGATAACAAGGTAAAGTCCTCCTAAGCTTGAATTTGATGAAGCAAGACCACTTTAGGCGATCAGGGCTAGGATTCAACCCTAGGTGGTTATTTTATGTCTAGAATGATGATTTGGATGAGTTGTGACGATTAATGATTGATTGATTGTTTGATGTTGCATAATTACCGATTCTAGAAATTTGTAGGCTTATTTTGATTGCTTTGCTTCACATCTTGATCAAAGCTGGTAGATCGCCTTATTTGACTTCAAGGTCTTCTATTAATTTGAAGTAGACTTCTTGAGCTTTTCATAGACATACAATATGCTTGATTTGGCAATCGTTTGCCCTGTCATATGTCTGTTGCAAAATCGAAGTCGTGACGTTCACTGCTTGTTGATTTTTCATGAATTTTTGTGTTAATATCTTCTAGTCGGTGTCTTCACGAAAGTTGATCAGAATACATAGATATAGAATATATAAAATTTTCATGAAATTGAAGCTCATTCGGTAGGGCCGATCGTCCATAAATTGTCCGTGCTGCATTCTGGAAAATCGTTTTTCTGACTAACTTCTATCCGTTCTTCATTTTTTTATAAAATCTCTTGATGAGAATCTGAAAGTGGTGCCTTCATGAAACTTGTTCAAGACATCTAGATGTACAACATATAAAATTTTCATGAAACTTGAAAGTGATTTAATGGGCTCGATTAGCAATTAATCGTCCGTGTTACCTTCTATGAAATAGGTTTTTCTGATTGACATGCATCGGTTGTCTGATTTTTAGAAAATCATGCATTTAGAATCTGGATTCGATGTCTTCATGAAATTTGTGTTTAATCTTTAAGATCTATATGCTGTAAAATTTTCATGAAAAACAGACGTCATTAGTAGACATGATTAGCCTTGCATTGCACAATTTACTATTTGTAAAATTGCTGTATCAAAATGACCTCTGTAGATTCTGCGATTTTTTAAAATCATTTTATGGTAAATAGAAGTCGACGTCTTCATGAGTTCTGCTCCTCATATCATGGTCTGTGTTTTGTAAAATTGTTAAGTCGAATGAAACTCATTAGTTTGATGAGAACTGCCTTGAACTGAATTTGTTTTTGTCTGAAAGGTTGCTGTTCCAGAATGACCTTCGTGTGTTCATCGATTTTTATAAAACTGTGTGTTCTGAATCTGACAATAAGGTCTCCGTGAGAAATGCTTGTGATATGTTGAACTTTGTTGTTGAAAAGCTTCAGAAAATAAAAAATAAATTTGCTATTTTTCATGAGTGCTGCAAAGTTGCAGGGATTCTGAAAACTCTATTTTCCAGAACTGATCATCGGTCACTTTTGAATTTTTATAAATTCTTGCGATGCGAATTTTATGAAAGTTGCTAAGAATATTTCAAGCTTCGTTTTGATGTTAATTTCATTGGATACGAGGCTCTTTATGGATCCAAAAGACCTTATCAGAGTGCCGTTTATTCCGCACCTAGGCCTTTCTCGAATACCTAAGGACGCTTTCGTAAGATCAATGAAGTTAACATCTTTATTATAAATTTTTCAAAATACGAAAGTTGAAAGTGATGGTTTCCGCTTTCTTTTGACACTGTTGAAAATGATGCACATTTGATCGTTCAAGGGACCCGATCAGCGTGCCGACTTATTCACACCCGGATTCTAGAATTTATTTCCCAAGAACATTAAACTTGTTTCAAATTTCAACAAAGTCTATGTCCTTGTTTGTCATCATTCAAAACATGAAAATCTTCTTTTAAGGACTTGTTTGCAATTATACAAAACTAGTGTCCTTAGTTGCAAATTCTCAAAGTTCGACCTTTGAATTGCTTTGTTTGTGTTCTATTTGATTGAACGTGTTGCTTACACATTTGAACAATCATAGTTGTCTTGAATGAATAAGTGACCCTCCTTGATTCACTTCCTTTGCTTGATTGTTTAAGAACCAAGGCCTCATGGCCTAAATGCGCACCTTTCCCATTATGCATGTGATTTCTAGATGTATGGCTTAGGGTTGGTGCATGTTTGTGGGGAAATCAAAGGGACATACTTAGACTCTAATTTAGGAGTCATTCAATCTAGGCCACCACATATGAACATAAGGGATGACCAAGTATCGATGACTAAAATCAATCAATTAGTGGTCATAGGTCGGCTCGATATGCATGAACCTCAAAGGTCAACCTCGAGGTTTGTGTTCTGTATCATAAGTTGCTTGAACTTGTTTGGGTTCATATGATTGTGTTTGATTGTTTTTGGTTGCATTGTGTGCATGATATGATTTTGAATGCTAGTTTGGCATTAGCTTAGGATAAGAATAGTCCAAAAAGGCAATCCTTGGAGGAGGTGGCCAAATAGATTTGAAAATGGCAATATGGTCGACGTTCAATCTGACCTTTGTCCATTTGTACTCATTCGTTCCCTAATATATATCTCGGGTTTTCAATTTGTACTGTATAAACATCCCCCTAGTTGCGGGTTTTTTTCGTATCACACTTAGTGTAGCTTTTATATGCTTACCTTGAGTGTTTACTTTCCCGTACTGCAATTTCAATTATTTGATCGCTTTCCTTTTCATTTTTGATAGTTAGTGTGGAACAGCATGAACAAACCATCCATGAATGATCACCTCTTTTGTTTTCTTAAACTTGCACATAAACATAAAAAAAATATTGCTTAATCACCTTAAATAACAACTCAACTCTATATTTTGTCATGACCTCCTTGGACCCTCTCATGGACACTCCGAGGCTAATGGCTTTGCTAAGTCTAGGCTTAGTTTAGACTCTCTCAAGCTCATCAATTCACAACTTATGGTTTGAGTTTTTAACTTGCAAGTCATTTTCATTTAGGAGTTGTTAGTAATCATTTTGTGATTGGTCGATTAGAAACCTCAATAAAATATTAGGGTGGGAACCGACCTGGGTCGGAAACGATCCGGATCGACAATCCCGCGGCCGGACTGGGACGCAGGCTCAGTTCGGTCCCTCCCAAAAATGAAGCTCATCCGAGGAAGAATAAAAAAGAAGGCCATCCCAAAGCAAAGGAAGACCCCTAAACCAGCCCAAATCTTTTCTCCCTTCTTAAACCACCACGGCTAAGCTCTCATTGAGCCCAACAGAAGCCAAGTTTTTTCTAAATCAAACCAAAGACTCAAATCTTGTTGAGCCCAATAGACCCCTATTAACACACAAGCCCACTCTAGCCATTGCCAATCCCACATTTTTGGTGGCTGGAAGAGGGTATTTTTGTCCAAAACAAAACCAAAAGATTTATAATGACAAAAAAAAAAAAAAAAGACAAAAGGATGAGTGTTTTGAAAGTCCCAAAACTTATCACGAAAGTGCAATAGAGTTCTATAACTTTTAAAAAGTGCAATTAACTACTAAAATATGTCAAGTGGTCCAATCAAATCCTTTCGTTGATGGTATTTTTTTTTTTAGTTTTAAAATTCAATTGTACTTTTATAACAATTTGTAAGACTTGACCGTATGTTTTTGAAAGTTTTAGAACTTCGATGGTACTTTCATGACAATTTTTTATTGTATTTTTGAAAGTTTGAAGACTCAATTGCAATTTCATAATAAATGTTAACATTTGTAGTATACTTATTATTGTAGAAGAATTGGAAAAGCTAAAAAAAAAAAAGGAATCCCTTAAAACACCGCCGCTGTGAACACCGCACCCCAACCATGTTGAAGATGCAACATCTTCAAGTCACTCCAATCACTCACTGTCATTAATTTTTTTTCCTTTCGTCAATCTTTTTCTTCTCAATCACGCCCCCGTCAACTATTACCAGCAAATCTCTCTCTTCACTTTAGCCCTCAGTCCTACCTCTACGCTTCGCGGCGTGTGTTCGAATTTCCCTTAGGTCCGTCTACACCATTCTTTGCAATCTTCATATGTTTTGTTCTTGTCTTGATTGCTGTTGATCGGTGGTTTTTTGTGATGCAGAGAGGTGGCAGCGATCTAGGGGGTGATGTCAGGAATTAGAGCCGCGCCATTGATTTGGTGTACGGTGATGATGGGAAGGACAGCAATGAGGAGGATGATGGCATGGAGAGGCTCGGCATCAAGCTCCGCCACACCATATTTGCAATCGAACTCCATCACAACATCGAGCGTCAGCCGATCCTGGGCGAGGGTCAACGGCACTCATAAGCAAAGTTGGAATGGTGGCGGCGCACACATCCGATGATTTGTAATCTCTCTTTCTCCTTTGGTTTGATGGGGCATGATTGAGAAGCTGTTTGATCTTTAACATTGTTGGGGTGCCATGTTCATGTAGGTGGTCCGAGCGATTCTTCTTCTTTTTCTTCTTTTTTGGCTTTTCTAATTTTCTTTTATTTAATATTTATTCAATTTTTTTGAACAAAAATGCCCTCTTCCGACCGTTGGAAAAATTAAAAGTTCATCAATCCACAAAAAATTGACTATTTGGTGAGCTAATGCCCTTATTGAGATTGATTTATTTACTTAAGACCCTTATTTAAAGCAAGCTTCACTTTGAGCCATCTTTTGAGAAAATAATCCACTTCATGCCTTTATTTGGAATTTTCTTTGAAATTTATAATCAATAACAAGTTTCCTTTCTAGTACTACTAGGAGGCTATTTCACCCCTCGAATGACAGAAATATAGAACTACCCTTAACTTTTCAATTGCAATTTAAATTGATGGCCCTACTCCTTCTTTTTTTTTTTTTTTTTTCTATTTTTTATTTCTATTTATGAAAGTTACCATAATTAAGTATATTTTACTTGTTTTGTTCTTTAGCATATTAAAGAAAAGTGCATTCTCAAATATTCCTACAAAGTTTTACATATTTCGTAAAAACATCTCGCTAATGATAAGAAAAAAAGATATTCTTTGATATAGTAATCTATTCTATGTTAGGATATAACATGCATGAGTTAGGTTAAAGAAATCCCATATCGGAGAACTGATGTGGTGTAGAGTTGTTAATATATTTTAATTAGCTTATAACACATTGGCTAAAACTTCTAAGTGAATATATTTAACTAGATACGTTAATAGGTTCAAACTTAAGCTCTCTCTAGGTAATCTCCCTAGGTGAAAGGTATTGGGCTTTTATTATGCACTTGTAACATATGATATCAAAGTCAATGGAGGGCTCCCAATTTGTTCAAGTGGAGATATCTTCATATAGAAGGATACTTGAATCAAGGGGAACTGGGGAGATTGTTGGGATACGACACGTGCTTGTTAGACTCCCAATCTATTCAAGTTGAGATATCTTGATGCAGAAGAATGCTTGGATTAGAGGAACATATCTCACACTAGGGAGATTGTTGGTATACGACATGTGTTTGTTGGACTCCCAATCTATTCAAGTTGAAATATCTTGATGTAGAAGGATACTTGGATTAATGGGAGCAGATCTCACACTGAGGAGATTGTTGTGATATGACATGTGTTTGTTGGAATACGACATGTGTGACTCGTTGTAGAAAAACTTCATGTTGAAAAGCCAATGGTAGATTGATGGACTCCCAATCTACTATTTAAGTTGAGATGTCTCGATATAGAAGGATACTTGATTAAGGGGAACAAATCTCACACTAAAGAGATTGTTGAGATACAACACGTGTGAGTTGTGTTAAAAAAATCTCATATCAGAAAACTAGTATGGTGTAGAGTGGTGTAGAATAGTTAATTATTTTAGTTAGCCCATAACTCATTGATTTAAACTTTTGAGTGAAGGCGATTCTAACTTAATATTTTAATAGGCTCGAACTTGGGCTATTTCCTGGCGATCTCCCCAAGATAAAGGTATCGGGCTTCTACTACTCTCTTTTAACATTATATAAGATGAGTAGATAAAATTAGAGGTTTTGTATGAGGGCAGTCTCGTCTCTTCAATGAAAAAGCTGTGCTTAGAGCAATTTTAGCTGCGGAAATTGTTGATTACCTAGTCATAACTATGAAGTAAAGTGGATCTTTTTTCTCAGGAGCCATCATAGAAAATCTGGCGAGTGTCGATTAGAAGAGGTCATTGTCTCATAATGGCAATTCTTTATCAGTTTGATTTGTATAATGGAACCAATTGGCAATCAGAATTGCACTGATAATTCAAACTTGTCAAGCTAAGGTATAACTTGGTAATGCATTCACCGGGAACAGTAATCATGCGCTTATAGTCGTTGCCTTCTTGCAGAAGAATCCAATGTTCAAGAGAACCCAAAGCAATATGGACATCCTCCTGCAACATCTAATTTGGTAAACTTGTCGAGCTAGATACGAAAATCTGCATATGAAGTCTCTGGACAGAAACTCTGAATTGATCCGTTGAACTTATTCCTCAAATCTACGTTATGCACATTCTCCCACCTTATCTAGATTAACTTGATTAAATTTTAAAGGTCAAGACATTTTTGGAGAAAAACTGAGATTCATGACATTTTAGTACATGACCGAAAGTTTATGCTTTCCATGATAAAGTTGAAAGGTCAAGATAGTTTTAATCACGACGGAAAGTTCAATATTCTCTAGAATATTAAGTTAAAGAGATCCGAAAAATACACTCTTTTTCATAAATGATTTCTTTTAAAAGAAAATAAGGATTGTTCAGATTTTCACAGTTGTATAATGTCCATTTTCATAAATATATTTATTCCCTTTGCTAAATGTTAAAATTATAATTTCGGCCGTATAACTTAATGTATCAATTTCAGTATACTTAAAATCATTACTCGTAAATGACCTAGACTTATTTGTCGAACTTCAAATGATGGATAGAGCGCGTGCTTGCTGAGTAAAAAGTCCACCCATTTTTTTAACAGAACTAAAAAAAAAAAAAAAAAAAAAAAAAGCCTTGCGAGCAAATTGATCGGCAAATTGCTTCCGATGGCAATATTAACTTTAGGCACAAACTTTACATTGAACTGAAACCACGTACTAGCATTAACCACGAGAATTAGAGTTCCAAACACACCACTTAAGCACGCTTACCGTAAGAGGTTATACCTAAGGACACCGTGCAAAGCCAAACGACAGACATTAAAATACACAAGCAACACCACAAATTCCGTTTGTCGCTCCGCAGGTTCTGGAAGTAGGTTTTGGTGTCGTTCTTCAACTGAGCCCGGGGTATGCGAATGTCCCTCCCCGGGGCTTTCATGGTCTTCTCTTCTTCACTAGGCTGGGACGATTCGCCCATCATACTCACCACGCCCACGCCCAAGGCCAAGATCGCCACGCCAGCGACCACCGTGGCCAGGGTGGTGTCACTCGACTCCTTGGCCTCGCCATTTTCCTCCCTGCTTCTGCTCTCGGTCCTGCCCATGTGGATATGGCTTTTGATATTGTAAAAAGCTATGAGGGGGGTCTCTCTAGTCCCGAAGTGTAAGTTCTCTCTATGCATTGTTGCTTTCGGTGGAAGGTGAAGTGAGATGAGTCTCTCTGGGGGTTGATTTATAGCGGCTTTGGCGGTTTCGGGAACTTGGACTTGAAGGTAATTTCATTACTTAATGTTGGGTCCTGGAAGACGTTGACGATCACCTTGACTTGGAGCAATTTGTTGCTTAACTCTCTCTCTCTCTCTCTCTCTCTCTCTCTCTCTCTCTCTGTGACGTACGAGGTTTGGCACTGCTTTACCTTCCGATACGAGGTTTGGCACTGCTTTACCCTTCCGATAATAACTTTAGTAGAAAAGCAAAAGGAAAAGAAGACCCGGGGGGGCGGTGGGCGCATCCTAGCGTGGAAAAGAAGACCCCCACGATGCTTTAGCGTGCCTTAAGCTGTCGGTAAGAAGTCATTATCTTCTCGTACTGCAAGGTGTTTTTTTTCCTTTTTTTTGTTATTTAATTTAAGGGGAAAAAGCGCTAGAAATTCTAAATCGTGTTCACCAAACTTAAATTTATACACAGGCGACACATACTTATTTACCCAATATCACAGTTACGCTAAGAATTAATACTAAGAAAAATTAAAAACTAATACACTTATTACAAATTTACCATAAACTGTTACACCTATGATAAATTTACTTTCTGTTAATTTTCATTATATTTTATTATCAAATTGCCGAGTTAAAGATACGTCGCAGTTGATGGATAAACTAGTTTGGGGTTTTGCTTTCCCTTCATTACAGGTGTATCGGTTTGTGATTTTTCTTAATATAAATCTAATTTAATGGAAATTTACAGAGAGTAAATTGGTAATAGGTATACCAAGGTTTTTTTTCTATTAGAAATCATTGTTGAAACCTTACCTAGATCTGACGTGGCACTTATATGGCACTACTCGAGTACCACATCAGAAAAATAAAAAATAAATAAACCCATAGGATTATTGTAATTTTTTTCCTTGTTCCTTTAGTGTTCATCTTTCTAGGTAAACTGCTTCATTTCTCTTCTACCCTTTTTCTGTCAAACATTTTTCCTCTACTTTGTTCAGTCAAATACTGGCAAAAAATCAATCGATAGACTTCGTCACTTTGATCCCAGCTTCGCCAAACCTTGGAAATCTATCCACCAAAAGATTAGCAAATAATAGGTGATCCTCGCACTAACGTGACTCTCCAAGGCCTATTCCATAATATGGAAAAATTCTACGGCTTTGAGAAGAAGAGGAAAAAAGGTTCACCAGCTACTGATGAAATGGATTAAAGATATGGAGAGTAGCCTAAGTAGTGCAGAAGCTCGTAAGAAAGAGGATGAATGGAGTGACATTGACAGTTTGGGCTACTGCAAATCTCGGTGAGCTCGGTCGTAACCAAAACTCAAAATTGGGTTTAAATCTTATTCTCATAACTAGTAGCGCTAAAATATGAGCCTAGTAAAAGGTAAGCTTGGTAAGCACGATTGAAGGAAAAATGAAAGAAAAAAGGAACCTTTAGATGGGGGTGACCACAACCAAAGATCTCGCTCTTGAACATCGAGTAAGGCTTGTAGTCATCGGTTAGATTTGAGGTGGCCAAGCCCCCCACGTCCTTGATCCCAGGTCAGGGAAGCATGGACAACCTTGAACGAGGTCATTATCCACAAATGAGCGCTCGAAGACAATGAACAGTAATCCCGATAATAGTGCTTCGATTTTCTTTCTTTTTTATTTAGATTTTTCTAATGGGGACTCTTACATGGCGTCACATCAGCACCACCTCAAGCCTTAACAAAGTGGAAATGTATCAGTCAAATGTTAATTTGAAGTTCTTGATGGTTTTGTTTCTTTTATTTATGAAAAAACGTCAAGTAAATCCTTTACTACTGTTACTATCTTCACTTTTCTTCTTACTGCAATTCATCGTCCCTTAAAATAATTAGCTCCAAGCTAGTGCTCGAGACATTGTCAAGGCTCCTTATCATTAGTAGGCTCGGACTAACATAACCGCTCACTATGAGGGGCCATGCTAGGCTCAGGCAAGATGGCCAGGCCGTGTTGCGTGTAGGTCGGAACGGCCCAATATTCTTAGGGTAGGGGTTTATTGATGTACATGTTAGGAAAAGCAAATGCTACAGTTTAAGTCTTTTGGAAAATTTGGCCCTTCAAAACCAGAGGCTTTCAAAACTAATGTGTGAGTATAACGAGTCAAGTTCAATTTTTGAATGGGGAGAGAATTTCTAAGTGTAATTACTAGTATAGTATAAAACTGAAAAGTTATGATTGGTAAAGGACAAATGATATTGTTGGAAAATCTCCTATAATCTCTCCCAAATCTCTGGGATATTATGTGATATTATTTGATTTTATTTTATTTTATTATGTGATCTGATTTGGTAGCTGTAAATTAGCTCATGACAGAGATTAGGTCCTCTATTATTGATTTTCTCACCTAATTTTGGTCATCTATTCCGGTAAACACACATAATCTCAACCAAATTTTTGGGATATTATGTGATATTATTTGATTTGATTTGATTTTATTATGTGATCTGATTTTGTTAGCTGTAAATTAGCTCATGATAGAGATTAGGTCCTCTATTATTGATTTTCTCACCTAATTTAGGTCATCTATTCCGGTACACACACACACACACACACACACACACACACACACACACACACACACACACACCTTATAATTACTCAATGATAATAAGAAAAAAAATAGATTCTTTTCTACATAGTATTAGAGCCTAGTTTTCTAATCTGTATTTCATACCTCTATTTCTTTTCCACTACTGCTACTTCATTGCAGCCTTTTTTTCAGCATTATTATTGCTGTTCTGTTTCAACCTTTTTGTTGACTTAACCAACCTTATTGCTGGCCTTCAATTGTGTGATAACCACCCTTGTTTCTCGATCCCTTCTTAGTCTCCTTGTATAATATGTCCTTTAAGTTGCTAGAATGGAAGATTCAAGGAAGGCTATCTCCAACCAAACTGGGTCCTCTGTTTAGAATCAATCCAACTCATCGATGGAGATTTTTCCAACATGAAGGAGTACCGATTGGATAGAAAAAATTATCTTCAGTGAGCACAAATTGTGAGGACATTTCTTAAAGGAAAATGGAAGCTTAGTCATCTAGAATGCATTGGTCCAGGACAAGGTGATCCCAAGTTTCAGACATGGGATGAAGAAGATTCCTCAATTATGTCATTGTTATGGAGCTCAATGCAACCTAAAATCAGCAAAAACTACATATTTCTCCCTACTACCAAGGACATATGGGAGGCTGTTTGTCAGTCTTATTCAAAAGTCTAAGATGCAACAGTAATACATGAACTCAAGACGAAGGCTTCAACAACAAAATAAGGTAATCGTTATGTTACGGAATACTACAAGACGTCTTTGGCTTGAAATAGATCACAATCTAAATATATAGATGAGGTGACCTGAAGCACTAATAATCTTTGAAACCATATGGAGACAGATAGGATTTTTGAGTTTTTGGTGGGTCTGAATGCAAACTTTTACCAAATTTGAGTTCAAATTCTTGGAAAGAAGCGGCCGCCATCCTTGAATGAAGTTTTTTCTACTGTAAGAGGAGAAGAAAGCCGATGGACTATAATGCTTAAAGAACAACACAGCAAAGCATCTGCCATGAGCAATTAAGGAGGAAACAAATCCTTACAAAAACAATAGACCAGATCCAATTAAGACAACGGGCAGTGAAGATTTATGGTGCAGTTTTTGCAAGAAACCATGCCATACAAGAGAAAATTGCTTCAAGCTTTATGGATGGAAGAACGTAGGTGCTTAGCAAAGCTAAAAGATAGCCGCAAGCGCACATGATCAATGAAGTTGAAGCTGCCCCTATGGACCAATACAAACTTGTCAATGAGGAGATATTTAATAGAGAAGAAGTTGGTAAAATCAGGGCTCTCCTTTACTCCCTATCTAAGTCTTCTAATATGTGTTCATTAGTCTAGTCAAGTGCGTGTCTAATTTTTGACAACTCAACATCTTCTCAGTATCCTAATTCATGGGTTCTTGATTCAAGAGCAACTAACCATATGACATATGCTCCCACTAAATTTGAAACTTATAAACCATCATCAAGAAATAAGAGTACTACCATAGCATGGATCTCCTGTTACTGTATTTAGCCAAGGAATCATAATTCTAAATCCCCTACTTAAACTTAACAATGTCCTTCATGTTCCTAAGCTGTCCACCAATCTCCTTTCCATTCATCAACTTACCTAAAATCTGAATTGTAAGGTGATTTTCTCTACTGATCATTGCATTTTGCAGGACTTGAAAACGGGGAGGACGATTGGATTTGTTAAGGAATGGAATGGGCTCTGCTACCTTGAGGATCTGAGCAGAAGTGGTTGATCTCTTGTGGGATATAATACCTCTTACAACTCGTGGAATCCTATCCACTTATCTCACATTTTGCTTCACCATTTTCGATTAGGACATCCACCATTTAGTCTTCTTAGGACTATATTTCCTTCCATTTTTAAAGACGTTGCTATTGAAAATCTTCATTGTGAAATTTGTGAACTTGCAAAACATCATCGTGTTTCATTTCCTTTGAATAATAATGCTAGAGTTTCAACATCATTCTCTCTTATCCATACCGATGTGTGGAGTCTGTCTAGAATTGCTAATTTTACAGAAGCTAAACAATTTGTCTCTTTTATTGATGATTATACTTGAACTGCATGGCTATATCTTAAGAAAGACAAATCTAATGGTCAATTTATTTTTCAAAATTTTCATAAAATGATAGTCAATCAATTTGGATGTCAATTAGGAGACTTAGGTCTGATAATGGGAAGGAATATTTCAATCGGTATCTTAATCATTTTTTCCAAACTCAAGGTATTATTCATGAGTCTTCCTATGTTGATACCCCTCAACAAAATGGAGTAGCCAAAAAGAAAAATTGGCACCTCCTAAATGTTACTCGGGCTCTTCTTTTTCAAATGTCTGTTCCAAAGCATTTTTTAGGGGAAGCTGTTTTAACTTCAACATATGTTATTAATTGGGTTTCGTCTAAACCCTTAGGAAATAAAAGTGTCTTACAGCTCCTGTCTACCTTTTATCTTGATGTCTCCAAAAAATATCACATTTCCCCTTGGGTCTTTGGTTGTGTTGCATTTGTGCATATTCATAATCACAATCGAAACAAACTTGACCCTCATGCTCTAAAGTGTGTCTTTATTGGGTACTCTAATATTCAAAAAGGTTATAAATGTTATGACCTTTTAACACGTTGATTTTTCATCTTTATGGATATCACTTTTAATGAAAACCAATCATTTTTTACTTCCCACCACTATCTTCAGGGGAAGACTCCTAATGAAGATAGTGGGTTTGAACCACTACTTCACTACCTAGCGTGTCGCCCAAAACTACTTCGTGCAATCCAACTTCGTCTCCCTCACCATTTCTGTCAAGTCCTAGCCCTCTTAGTCCACCTAGTCCTTCATCAAGTCCATCGAGTCCTCTGACTAGTCCTAGCTCCCCCGTCAAGTCCTTTGCCTAGTTCATCATCATCTTCATCTAGTCCTCCTAAGAATAAACCAACCAAACTGCAAGTTTACTCAAGAAGGACGAAGCTCAATCCGGAACTGAATCAAATCCCGTTATATGAACCGTTATTAAGTAATGAAATCACTCACCCTTCTTCTAATGAACCTAAGTTAAGTGATATGGATTTACTTATTGCCTTGAGAAAAGCTACCAGGAAATGTATCCAACACCCTATCTCCCAGTTTGCGTCATACCATAGACTATCTACTCAATACAAAGCCTTTATTATTGCTCTTGATTCAATTACTTTTCCTAACTCAGTACATGAAGCTTTGAGGATAGGAATTGGATACAAGCTATGATGGAAGGAATGAATGCATTAAAGAAGAATGATACATGGGAAGTTATGACTTTATCCAAAGGAAAGCAACCGGTGGAATGTAAATGGGTTTATACCCTTAAGTACAAGGTTGATGGCACCTTGGAGAGGTATAAAGCAAGGTTGGTTGCAAATGGGTACACCCAAAACTATGGGGTGGATAATCAGGAGATCTTCACACCAATAGCAAAGATGAATATAGTACGGATACTACTTTCTCTTGTAATTAATTTTGGTTGGTCTTTGCAGCAATTTGATGTGAAGAACACGTTTCTACATGGAGATTTGGAGAAGAAAGTCTTTATGGAGCCTCCATCAGATTTGACAAGGACTTTGGAAACAATTAGGTGTGTCGATTTAAAAAGGCTTTATATGGTCTTAAACAGTTCCCAAGAGCTTAGTTTGGAAGGTTCACGAAGGCAATGCTTGAGATGGGTTACAAGCAGAGTAGAGGGGATCACACCCTATTCATCAAACATTCAAATGAAGGTATGGTCACAGCTCTACTTGTGTATGTAGATAATATTGTTGTGACTAATAATGATGAAACTAAACAAAAGTCTCTTAAGAACAATTTTGCTCAACAGTTTGAGATCAAAGACCTTGGAAAGTTGAAATACTTCATTGGTATTGAGGAGGTCTACTCTAAGAGAGGTATTTTTATATCCCAAAGGAAGTATTTACTTGATCTTCTCAAGGAAACATGATGTCTCAATAGCAAAGCAGTGAGCACTCCTATTGATGCAAACCATAAAATATCCATTTGAAAATGGTAATGAAGATTAATTTTGTCCACCTAATTAGCTTAAAAATTCCTACTTACCCTAAAATCTACCTCTGGCCATGCTTTGTGAAGATCCCAAGCATACATCATAGGGCAACAAACATCATATCTTCCTTGCAAGTATTGTTGGGGGTAAGACACTAACAATTTTGTGTAAATGGCAGGTATTGTGCTGAAGTGTTGAAGGACACAAAGGGTAATGCTAGAGAATTAATGTTCACAATCAATTAGTATTTTTGTCCATGTATTACTCATAGTTCAAAAAGTAACCAGCACGAGAATGAAGTAATCTAATTACCTGCACAATTACTGTGTTGATATGCCTTATCTTATCAACATTATCCAGCAGGAATGAATCGGTAGGAAAGAATCCCTCATTCATGAAATAATGGTTCTCAATCCTTGGAAATGCCTGGAGCAAAACCATTATAAGTCATGAGCACCGGTGAAGCTGGTCAAAGTATTTAATACTTATTTCAACATTTCCCCATCAAAAAAAAAAAACTGTGTGACTTTCCCATAGAAGCATGGCATTACAAGGAGTTCCATGACCATGAATTAATCTACAAGAACCATGTCATGAAAAGGTGTAATATATTCCATGTGACTATATCCAATTTATAACATTGTACATCATCCGTTTTCTCACCTTATTTAGGTCCTCTATTCCTGTATAGAAAAAACAGATTCTTTTCTATAGATATGTAACGTGAAGTACTATATAGAAAATAAAAGAAGAAAAGGAAAGGATGTCATTTGTGTTGGAATTAAATTTTTTATTTTGGGGGCGGGGTGGGGGACAAGAGAAGAATGTTAGTTCACTATTTTCTTGAATGCAATATCTCCGAGTACTAAAAACTTATGTTTTTAGGTTAAGTATAAATTATAAAAAAATAGAGAAAATAACCGAGCTTATATCAAATTGAGTAAATAAAAGTATAAATCCTCAAAGCTTTCCTAGTGAATAAACTATTATTTCTCATTTGATAAAAAAAAAAATTAGTTCTTTTTGTTTCTCTCATTGGTTTTCCTATTCAATACTTTTGAGTGTACTAATACATAATCTTTAAGGAAAATTTCAAATAAGAGTCTAGATAGAGTTATTTTCTTAAAAAAGAGTCTAAAATGAATATTATTTCAAATAAAGATATCTAGTAATCAAGTCGGTCTCAAATAAGAGCTCGAACTCACTGGCCGTTTAAAGTTTCTCTTAATTTGATCATTAGAGCCATTTCAAGACAATCTTGGACGTGGGAGTAATCCGAAGCAAGGCAACAACATTGCCCGACGTTTGAAGACTAGGAAACGTCGATAAACTCAAAGTGGAATTGAATAAAATCCATTCTTGAAATCTTCACTTGAATGCAAGAGCCAAGAGGAAATTTTTTAACTGACTATTGCTGCGGTAAGTAAGTCGATACGATAATTCAATAATTTCATGAAAAATAATCGCATAGGAAAGTGCAGTTACAAGGACGTTAGAGAGAAGACAATGGAGAAAACAAAAGGGTAAGTGAGTTGATGATTGACTAAAATTATAAATTTAAGGACATTTTGGATGGTTAACAATAAAACGAGTGTTCTAAGTGTAAAGGTAGTTCGGAAATTGCCTCACTTTTTATAAAAGTTAGTTTAGTAAGTGATGAATCAGACTATTATTGATTATTGACCATGACTGTTCAATGGCTCAAGTGTAGTCTAATACATCAATCACATCGCCTAGCAAACTAATTTAAAGGAGTCTCAATAAACCTATTGCTTCTTAAAAAGGAGGAAAAAGCATGACAACATAGCAAAACCTTTCACTAGCTTTCGAACATGGCCATTCTGTTTCGTATCCATTACTTAGTTGCAATTGAATCCCGCATGTCCTATAAAGGCAAGCATCGGTCTCAATTTGACCTCAAAACTGGCCAAACTTCCCAGTTCAAGGCTGGTTCTTAGGCAAATCAGGTAGTTTGTGGGTAAACTTAACCGGTTTAGTTCTCAAGTTATGGAAGTTGCAAGAAAGGAGACTCGACCTTGGGTGACTCAGAAAGCCCTTAAGTGCTCCCACCCTTTTCTCAAGTTTATGTAACATTTATGCCAAAAGTAAATTTAATGCATCTTTAAATGGAGAAAAAAGAAGAAGCTCAAAACTCTTTTCTAGCCCAATTCCAGAAGGGTAATTTCCGATTCAAAAAATCTGTTCGAGCTTAGTCTGTTTGAACAAAAATAATTGATTGATGTGGAGTTGCCAGGTGGACCAACAAGAGATGGTAAAATCTATAACCCCTCCTGGCTGTGACTCAGTTGAAGGTACTGAATTTAAGATGTCATAATGTTGTCAGACTCTTTTTTCCTTCACTTGATTCGGCTTGTTCCAAAAAGATCTTTTCTAGAAAAATATTTTCCTAATTTTTCAGCATTTAAATTCCTTTAAAAAATGAGTTAACAAAAAATCTTTCCCTAATAAATGAAAAACTTACGCTTAAATTTTAAAAAATGATTTCCTTTTTTTTAAATCAATTTTTTTTTTTTGTTTAAGATAGTCAACATGGCAAAGGCCCTCGAATCATCTCAACAGTCAACATATAATGACTCATCTCAAAAACTAAACATATATGACTCATCTCAACGGTGTTCACCAAATTTTATCTTTTCAGAAATGAGAGCAAATGGTTTTTTCTCCTAATTCTGATAAACTGCAATCCTAATAATTTCAGTATTGTTTTGACTAACTTGAAATATCCAATTAGCTCCAACCACACGAGCCCTCGAAGCTTAGTCAGTTTCTTTGAATTTTGTACGACAGAATTTTCAATTTTTTTACATGCTGACAAATCAGGTAAAAGTGCCAAAATTTGGACAGCTTAAGATAGCTATTTCAAGATATCATGATTCTTCAAGCCTTGGAATCCTCATAAGTTCATGACAGTCCAACGAGTGCAATCACCTTAACTTTTGAAATTTTGACAGGTTTGGTAGTTTTCCTTAAGACTCACATTTACTAATCCATAAGGTGATGCAGGATGAGCTAGGCTCTGAATATCATGAAGTTTCACATCCATTAATGTCCAGCTATTTCAATATGAAGAAGCGTGATAGGTCTAAGAATTTCCCAATGGATATGCACTCACAAACATTCAACTCTTCCAAAAACTCTGGCCTATCAAGGCCTTCAACTCTAATTAATTTCTAGCAATCTTCAGCATTTAGTCTCTTTAGGTATTAAATTTTCGAAGGTCTAGCCTCTCAATAGGCTGGCTGTTTGTGATTTTCACACTTTCCATGTAATTCAATCTATCAAGACCTCAAATTTCATGTAAATTATGACAGCTCCAAACAACCAACTTCCTTTCTAACCCAAAAAAACAAAAAAACAAAAAAACAAAAAAGCAAAACGAAACGAAAACAAAAACAATCAACTTTCTCAGACACATTAATTGTAAAAGGTCCAATATTTTTGTATAATCGAATTCCGAGCATCACACCATAAGCTCAATGAAGTCCCCATCCAATGGAGCTTCTTTGGACTTTGGTACTTCCAGACTTTCATTTGTTGACGAGAATTCCAAATGATCGCACAGTGGAACTTCAAGCTCTAATAGTGATGAGGGGAGCTTTGTGATGCATTCAAGAGATGCGTAAGACGGTGACATTCGAGTTTTAGTCGACGCATCGTTAAATATAAAATCTCAAGTTTAAAGTTTTTGATCGCTACAAGACTTTTTTTATTGGGCAAAAAGTATCATTTTTCATTTCTTTTCCACTGGCCTTTCATTTGTAGGAAATTTCCCAGTCATTTTCATAAAAAAAATCAAAAAGTCAAAAGTTAACTTTTGAGTTGACCTATATGATCAACCTTTTAATAAAAAAGTCAAGCTTGAGTAAAAATTTGGTTTTTTGTACAAAAAATTCCCAAATAATCCCAATTTCATTTTGGCCATAATTTAAAAAAAAAAATCAAAGTTCTGATCATTAAATCAACCTTTTAATGATTAGTCGCTAAAGGATTGACTTTGACAAAAAAAATAAAAATTGTAAAAACCCACAAATCACTTTATTTTTACTTCAATTTGACTTTGGCCACAAAAATTTCTCAAAAATTGATTAAGAATCTATTTTTGCGAATTTTTCAAATTTAGGTTCAAAATCAGCTAAAAATAAAATTATTTCGTCCTAGTCATATTTTAGCTTAGTTTCTTTTACAACATTTGATTTAGAGGATATTTTAAATCTGCTCGTTTGACCAATTTTGTGATTTAGTATGTCAGAATAAAAATTTCCATTTTTAGCCCTAATTAGAGGTCCTAAGTCATTCCTCATGATTAGTGAGATAACACATTCAATTATCATAATTTCTTAGTGGCTATCCATGGCCAATATTAATTTTGACGAATTCACATGGGAACTTCTCAATTTGATAGATTGAGTCCATCCAAAGGTTACTAAATCGAGTTAGTGAGTTCCAATTGAGCTAATTCGACTTGGCCCATTGTAGACTAGCATCCAATTGAAGCAATCAAGCTTCAATTTGGCTAAATAAATTTTAATTACAAATGTTAGTTTAGTTTCCGGTCTCATTTTATAAATAACTTGATTAGGGCATTTCATGCACAATTGATCGCTAGGCAGAATCCAATTGCATTAAATTTGACCCAATTTATACAAAATAATTTTAATTGGACAAATTCACGAAAATAGAACAAAAATCAGGCCAAAAACCGAATCGGTTCAACCTAGTCAAATCAGGTCAACCCGGTTTTGACTGAGGTTGACCAGCCAACCTCTCAAAGCCATTTCTGGCCATTTCCCGGCGACCAGCAGTCTTTTCTGACCAGCCAAGGTCTAGCCGACATCTAGCTCTTCTCCCCAATGCGAAAATACAAAATGCCTATTTTGAGCTAAATTACCAAAATGCCCTTGGTTTAATTTTAAATTTAAAAAGATATGCAATCATAGCCATTCATCTAAGGTGTCATCTAGACTGTTGGATGTGCCACCTCATTAACTCATGTGCCAAGTTCTAGCCAATCACAAAATTGCTTAACCCTTGAGCTTGCTTAATCTTATCTTAAGAGATCAAATCGTAGCCATTGATAGATATCAATCTTGGTACGACTATATAAGGCTTTCCCTCCAAATTTCAAAGGGAGATTCTCACTTTTTTAGATTCTCTCTCTCTCAGCCAACCCGATCTCCAACGCCTCATTGGCCAATCGCCGCTCCACACCAACGAACCACTCAATTGCCGACAATCTTCAAAGCCCTTCCTTGCCGGTCGCAATAGTCACTGAGGAATGCTATTACCAGAGCTCGCTGATCGAGCTCCAAGTTCTTCATGAGCCAATCACTGTGTCTAGCATTGGTAATCTATCCAACTGGTTTCGATCGCCAATGTGGCCATCTAGTGGTGGTTCTCAGCAGTTCGAGTCTAGCGATGGCGTTCCTTGACGTGTCCTCAAGTTCATAAAGTTGGTTGCCTAGCTGTATTGAGCTTGAGTTCGAAGATAACAAGGTAAAGTCCTCCTAAGCTTGAATTTGATGAAGCAAGACCACTTTAGGCGATCCGGGTTAGGATTCAACCCCTAGGTGGCTATTTTATGTCTAGAATGATGATTTGGATGAGTTGTGACGATTAATGATTGATTGATTTTTTGATGTTGCATAATTACCGATTCTAGAAATTCGTAGGCTTATTTTGATTGCTTTGCTTCACATCTTGATCAAAGCTGGTAGATCGCCTTATTTGACTTCAAGGTCTTCTATTGATTTGAAGTAGACTTCTTGAGCTTTTCATAGACATAAAATATGCTTGATTTGGCAATCGTTTGCCCTGTCATATGTCTGTCGCAAAATCGAAGTCGTGACGTTCACTGCTTGTCGATTTTTCATGACTTTTTGTGTTAATATCTTCTAGTCGGTGTCTTCACGAAAGTTCATCAGAATACATAGATATAGAATATATAAAATTTTCATGAAATTGAAGCTCATTCGGTAGGGCCGATCGTCCATAAATTGTCCGTGCTGCATTCTGGAAAATCGTTTTTCTGACTAACTTGTATCCGTTCTTCATTTTTTTATAAAATCTCTTGATGAGAATCTGAAAGTAGTGCCTTCATGAAACTTGTTCAAGAAATCTAGATGTACAACATATAAAATTTTCATGAAACTTGAAAGTGATTTAATGGGCTCGATTAGCAATAAATCGTCCGTGTTACCTTCTATGAAATAGGTTTATCCGATTGAGATGCTTTGGTTCTCTGATTTTTAGAAAATATCATGCATTTAGAATCTGGATTCGATGTCTTCGTGAAAGTTGTATTCAATCTTTAAGATCTATATGCTGTAAAATTTTCATGAAAAACAGACGTCATTAGTAGACATGATTAGCCTTGCATTGCACAATTTACTATTTGTAAAATTGCTGTTTCAAAATGACCTCTGTAGATTCTGCGATTTTTGTAAAATCATTTCATGGTAAACAGAAGTCGACGTCTTCACGAGTTCTGCTCCTCATATCATGGTCTGTGTTTTGTAAAATTGTTAAGTCGAACGAAACTCATTAGTTTGATGAGAACTGCCTTGAACTGAATTTGTTTTTGTCAGAAAGTTTGCTGTTCCAGAATGACCTTCGTGTGTTCATCGATTTTTATAAAATTGTGTGTTCTGAATCTGACAATAAGGTCTCCGTGAGAAATGCTTGTGATATGTTGAACTTTGTTGTCGAAAAGCTTCAGAAAATAAAATAAAATAAAAAATTTTCTATTTTTCATGAGTGCTACAAAGTTGCAGGGATTCTGAAAACTCTATTTTCCAGAGCTGATCATCGGTCACTTTTGAAATTTTATAAATTCTTGTGATGCGAATTTTATGAAAGTTGCTAAGAATATTTCAAGCTTCGTTTTGATGTTAATTTCATTGGATACGAGGCTCTTTATGGATCCAAAAGACCTTATCAGAGTGCCGTTTATTCCGCACCAAGGCCTTTCTCGAATACCTAAGGACGCTTTCGTAAGATCGATGAAGTTAACATTCTTCATTATAAAATTTTCAAAATACGAAAGTTGAAAGTGATGGTTTCCGCTTTCTTTTGACACTTTGTTGAAAATGATGCACATTTGATCGTCCAAGGGACCCGATCAGTGTGCCGACTTATTCACACCCGGATTCTAGAATTTATTTCCCAAAAACATTAAACTTGTTTCAAAATTTCAACAAAGTCTATGTCCTTGTTTGTCATCATTCAAAACATGAAAATTTTCTTTTAAGGACTTGTTTGCAATTATACAAAACGTGTGTCCTTAGTTGCAAATTGTCAGAGTTCGACCTTTGAATTGCTTTGTTTGTGTTCTGTTTGATTGAACGTGTTGCTTACACATTTGAACAATCATAGTTGTGTTGAATGAATAAGTGACCCTCCTTGATTCACTTCCTTTGCTTGATTGTTTAAGAACCAAGGCCTCATGGCCTAAATGCGCACCTTTCCCATTATGCATGTGATTTCTAGATGTAATGGCTTAGGGTCGGTGCATTTTTGCGGGGAAACCAAAGGGACATACTTAGACTATGAGTCGTTCAATCTAGACCACCGCATATGAACATAAGGGATGACCAAGTATCAATGACTAAAATCAATCAATTAGTGGTCATAGGTCTGCTCGATATGCATGAACCTCAAAGGTCAACCTCGAGGCCTGTGTTTTGTATCATGAGTTGCTTGAACTTGTTTGGGTTCATATGATTGTGTTTGATTGTGTTTGGTTGCATTGTGTGCATGATATGATTTTGAATGCTAGTTTGGCATTAGCTTAGGATTAGAATAGTCCAAAAAGGCAATCCTTGGACGAGGTGGCCAAACAGATTTGAAAATGGCGATATGATCGATGTTCAATCTGACCTTTGTCCATTTGTACTCATTCGTCCCTGATATATATCTCGGGTTTTCAATTTGTACTGTATAAACATCCCCCTAGTTGCGGGTTTTCTTTGTATCACACTTAGTGTAGCTTTTATATGCTTACCTTGAGTGTTTACTTTCCCGTACTACAATTTCAATTCTTTGATTGCTTTCCTTTTCATTTTTGATAGTTAGTGTGGAATAGCACGAACAAACCATCAATGAATGATCACCTCTTTCTTTTTCTTAAACTTGCACATAAACGTAAAAAAAAATTGCTTAACCACCTTAAATAACAACTCAACTCTATACTTTGTCATGACCTCCTTGGACCCTCTCACGGACATGTCGAGGCTAATGGCTTTGCTAAGTCTTAGCTTAGTTTGGGCTCTCCTAAGGCCATCAATTCATGATTTATGGTTTGGGTTTTTAACTTGCAAGTCATTTTCATTTAGGAGTTGTTAGTAATCGTTTTGTGATGGGTCGATTAAAAACCCCAATAAAATATTAGGAAAAATAATTTACTCATGCACAACCAAAGAAATTAAGATCGGGGATTTTGATTACACTAGTTAATCGACTAATGCCACTTAAGTATCTAATTTTATTCAAACATCAAATAAAGCATCCATGCAACATTTTCATACCAATCACAAGTCCTAGGACTCAATTCTTAGCTAGAATAAGAAATGGGCGTAACTGGGATAAAGGAAATGCACAAGTAGCAATCCGACATTTGCTTTCAAGAATTTAAGAATGGTTTTTCTTTCTTTTTTTTCGCTTTTAAGGATTTTTCACATATTTTAAGAAAAAACCACTCAAAGACTATTTTAAAGATTTTTTTATGATTTTTAGAGAAAATAAATTTTTAGGGATTTTCTTTTTTTTATTTATAAAAACAATATTATATTATATTATATTATATTATATTAAAGAGTGGGAACCGACCCGGGTCGGAAACGATCCGAATCGCCAATCCCGCGGCCGGACTGGGCCTGATACGCAGGCTCGTTTCGGTCCCTCCCAAAAATGAAGCCCATCCGAGGAAGAATGAAAAAGAAGGCCATCCCAAAGCAAAGGAAGACCCCTAAACCAGCCCAAATCTTTTCTCCCTTCTTAAACCACCACTCTCATTGAGCCCAACAGAAGCCAAGTTAATTTTTTTAACAAAACCAAAGACTCAAATCCTGTTGAGCCCAATTAGACCCCTATCAACACACAAGCCCACTCTAGCCATTGCCAATCCCACGTCTTTCCACTCGCGGCTCCACAGAAGCATGTCCTTTGCCCGAACGCGCGCATCGTTCTTTCCCAAGGACCAGGAATAATGGCTGATGCAAACAGCTAAGGGACTGCATGGCAATCTCTATTTCAGAAATAATTTTTTTATTCCAGAAAAATAAAAATTTGTTTGATAAAATTATTCCATTTTTCTATTTTTGAAATAGAATTTTGTTAGAAATAGATTTGTAATAGAAATCAGAAGTGAAATTTTTTTACTTATTTATTTCGGAACGTAAATAAGAAATAAAAATTTTTCTCATCATTCGTCTTTGTTATGAATCGGTCCTCCATCTGTCGCCGTCGACCACCATCTCGCTGTCATTTAGTCGTGGCCGTTGTCATCGCCCGTTGCGACGCCGATCGCTAATCGCCATCATCACATCCGTCCGAAAGGAAGAAGTTTTGTGTCGTTATCAAATAAATTCTATTTTTAGAGTAGAGATTTTATGTGATTATCAAATGGGTATTTTTGTTTAGAAACTCATCTAAAAAAAAAAAAAAAAAAATCTATTTCTCTTTAAGAAATCAATTTCTAGCCAGAATGATTATCAGAATAGTTCGGGCACAACATAGGCCACGTTGAGGTACTGCGCAGCTGTCATGTGTGGCTACACCACAACCACCACTACCCCTTGTCTTCGCCAACCGAGAACCGGCCACTGCGGAAACATGTCGCACGCCGAAAGAAACCACGACACAAGGGATTTTAAAGCAAAGGCTAGCGGTGGAAGTTTACCGAAACGCATTTGACAAGCTAGGAACGCTAAAAACGGACGGAGGACTGAGAATGAACGCGTTCATTTCAGTCAGACATTTTGTTGAGCACACAGAGGGCGTCAGCTAAGAGGAAGCTTCAAACTTATCCGAGACACATAATTTTAGAACATAAAAATCTGGAACAGAAGGAAAATCATAAAAATCAAAAAGAAATTAACTTTGGACAAATGCATGCGCCTCCATCAAAAAGAAATTTTGTACTGCTTCTTGGATTGCATTCGTTTTGCCTAAAGACTGAATTCATTCTGCAATAAAACCAAAACAGATTTTTGAAACTCATGAGATGCATTTGTTTCCTTTTAGTTTTGCCTAATCAAACCATTGCACTCTTTGCTCAGTCCTCTCCACTCGCTGATGGAGCTCCTGGAGAAGCTACGAGGGCAACTGACCCTCACCTAGAGCTGTTAAACGGGTGGGTCGAGTCATTAATGATCTAACCCAAATTAACCCATTAATCCATTTATAACCCATTTATGCCTAATGTAAATTTTCTGACCCATACCCGACTCGACACATACCCAACCCATATTAATAAAATATTTTCATATTTAACCAAATTTAGAAAAAATTATTTCTTATTATTTTTTTAAGATTATATTACTAAAATACTTCCAAGCTTATTTCTTATATATATATATTTTTAAAAATGGTATTGCTAAAATAGTTTTACACAACACAAATTTAATGGACAATTTTTATAATTTTTAAAATAATTATTTTAAAAAATCGAATTTTAATTATTTTTTTTAAATTAATTATTTTAAATTTTCCTTTTTCTTTTTTCTTTTTTGTTGTTCTTCTTCTTTGGCTGGCCATCGCCACGGTGCAAGCCTCGAGCTCGCGACACCGGCGAGCTCGAGTCTCGCCAGATCGGCGAGGCTCGAGCCTCGCCCGACACCGGCGAGCTCGAGCTCCCCCTCGCTAGATCTAGCAAGGCTCAAGCCTCACCGGACGTCGCAAGGCCTCCGCCTCGCCAGATTCGGTGAGCTCGAGGCTCACAGGTGTTGGGCAAGCTCGAGCTCGCCCCTCGCCGGATCTGGTGAGGCTCGAGCCTTGCCAGACGTCGGTGAGGTCTCCGCCTCACCAGATTTGGCGAGCTCAAGGCTCACTGGCGTCGGGCAAGCTCGAGCTCACCCCTCGCCGGATTTGGCGAGGTTTGAGCCTCACTCGATGCTGGCAAGTTTGAGTCTCGCCAGATCGGCGATGCTCGAGCCTCGCCGGGCGTCGGCGAGGCCTCCACCTAGCCAAATCCAACGAGCTCAAGCTCGCCCAACGCCGGCGAGCTTGAGGCTCGCCTGGCCGGCCGCCGCGCCATCGCTACGTCGGCCACCGGAGGAAGAAGAAAGAAAAAAAAAGGAAAGAAAAATTAAAAATTAAAATAAAAAATAATTATAATTTTGGTTTTTATAAAATAAAAATTTTGTAAAGTTAAAGAGGGAAGAGAGAGATTGTGAGATTTTGGTAGAAAATGGATTCTAAATTCAACACATTTAAGACTCATTAAGATCCACCTAAGACCCACCTATCAAAGTCTTTAATTGTTAAATCCATTTAACTACTTTTTGTCAAAAACAAGTGACCCATTTTAACACCTCTACCCTCACCTAAGATCTGAACGAGGACAAAAAAAAAGGTATACAATTTAGGAACCCCTATAAATTTAGGGACGTGATTGAACATTTTTTAATAATTTTGTTAATAATAATTTAAGGACTCAATGCCTTCACCCCAAAAGGAAAAAGGAAAAATTCCAATTGGCCTTTATGGTCTCCTAAGAATTCTTTAAAAATTGCCAAAACTTGTTCAGAAGTCTTGAGGACACCTTCACCGGGCGAAAGCGGGGAAATAGACAATTGAATTTGATCTTAAAAGGAGCTAGCCAACATTATTTCTTTTCTGAAACCACACTAGAAAAATCTCTCTGTGTGACTTTATGTATTCTAGTTTACTAGGATAATACCGTATAATAGATATCTAATTTCTTATTTTTCCTTTCATCCATCACCTTGATGTCCTCTGCAGACATATGCCAAACGCTAGAATCAATGGTTGTTAGGAAATTTGTTCAAAAAGTCCTAAATATATTGCACTTTTACTAATTCAGTCATAAGTCTTTTTACTTCTTATCAATTGAGTCCATTCGGCTAATTTTGGCGAAACTCGCCGACATAACACGATTGGCGTTAAGTGAACAAATTTTTTTAATTTTTTAATATTCTTTTCAAACTTTTTTTTTCCTTTTCTTCCTCTAGCCGGTCGCCTAACATCTGACTACCGGCCAAAGGCTACTACTGGCGAGGGTCAACCTCACCGGCCTCGGGCAAGTCTCACCCTTGCCAAATCTGGTGAGGTTCACCCATGTTGAAGGCCAGTGAGGGCAACCTCACTGGCCACAAGCGAGGCTCGCCCTCACCAAATTTGGCAAGGGTGAGCCTTGCCCAAGGCTAGCAAGGCCAACGAGGCAAGGTTGATCCTCACTGGCCTTTGGCGAGGATGAGCCTTGCCTAAGGCCGGCAAGGTTGCCTCTCCCCAGATCCTTGAGGCTGGCGAGGCCAACCCTCATCAGTTGTAGCCTTTGGCTGGTCGCCAGAGGTTGGGTGACTGACCAGAGGAAGAAGAGTGGGAAAAAGAAAGAAAGAAAAAAACAAAAAATAATTTTAAAAAATAAAGAAAACATTTAAAAATTAATAAATTTTGTCTACGTCAGCGTTGACCGTGCCATGTAGAACAATCGGCATCCATGTTAGCAAATTTTGGCAAAAATTGGCTGGATTGACTCAATTGGCAAAAATGAAAAGATTTAGAACTGAATTGACAAAAGTACAATAGGTTTCGGACTTTATAGATAATTTTCCCGTGGTTGTTGCTTAGTGAGGTTATTTATCTATAAAGATGTCTATAGAACGCTACATATAAATGTAAGAAAGTAGGACCCCAGGTTCATTTCCAAGAAATGCAACCCCGGAATCTGGGGCTGTACATATCTTATCAAGTCAATTAGGAAACAAAAACAAATGAAAAATTTATTTGAATTGCGGCATATTTGCCTTCACGCTCTTCTAAGGAGTCTAAACAAAATTAAAATTGTTGAAAAGTCCGAGGCACTTCATTGGACATCATCATCAACGTTAGTTAAATAGACCAGATAACAATCTTCTCGGTTGCTGCTTGCCAATACACAGCATTATCTGGAAAACTTTGATTTTAAAGTGAGCCGAACGTGTTCATGGGAATACATTGGCTAGTTCACACCGATAACTTCAGCTCAGTTCTTAGTTTAAGCCACATCACATCCACGTTCTTCTTTTGGGGAGGGGAGAGAGAGAAAAAAAATTAAGAATGTCTTTATTTGGCAGAAAACTTTATAGTAAAAGAAAATGCTTTTCGAAAAATTATTTTTCAGAAAAGCGGCAATAATAAGGGTCTCTCATCTTAAATCTGGGCGATGGCCACCCTCTCGCTGAAGATGTGCACGAGGAGCATAGCCATCTTTGCCAGCGCGAGGAGAGCCGGCAGCCCTTGCCGCTTGAATGCACGATCCTTCCCTCCATCTCTTGATTTTTCTTTTTCTAAGATTTGTCTTTTTTATTTTTTTAAAAACAACTTTTATATTATAATTATCCAATTAAGCGCAACGCCAGTATATAATGGCTATATAAATATCTCTGTTTATAAATTAAATGAAAGGTCCAATTCGAACAAACAAATCTAGCCCAATTGCACAATTAAAAGTTCAGTAATGTAATTAAATATTTTGCTATAGTTTAAGAACATGGTGCCATTATCTCGGGAGTGAGCACGATTTAGGTGGGCGGTTTCCACTTTAGAACTGGGATTGCCCGTTGATTCCATGAACCCACCTGGGAACCAGATCGATGCACTCAGTCCAACGTTTTCCAGCAATACAAAGTAAAGCAAAAAAGCAAAACAACTTCTCTTTTCTTAATTGGAAGATTAGTAAAAAGATTAGGCTTATATTGAAAGTTGAGAGTTGATGGGTGTTGAACTTGAGAGTCGAGGTTATGAGTGAGAGATAGAGAGATGACTCATACAAGATGAGTGTAAGACGAGATGAGCACTCAATTAATTGGTGTTGAGTTTCATAATATAATTTTAGGGTTTTCACTTTTTTTAAAATTTCTTTTTTGGTCAAAAATTTTTCTTAAAAAATTATATATATTTATTACCGATCTGGTTTGGCTGGACGGGAGCGATTCCACACCTAGAACTAGGAGCTGGACCACTCCCCTTGGAAACCGTCGGTTCTGATCCGGTTTCGGACAATTCCTAGTTCCTTTGCACGCCTTTAGTTATCCCAAAGGGAAAAAAATTGGAAAAAGGACACTAGAAATGCCATCATTTGTGTATGGCGCTAATTTTAATGTCAAAATTTTTCGTCGACTCACTTAAGTATCAAAAGAGGAGAAAAACAATTACTTAAGTACCTCCAGCGAGAAATTCCGGCTAGAGAAATTATGTGACATTTATATTTAAAAATTTTATTTGTGATGGCATTTTTTTGATAGTGAAGTGATTACTTTTTCATTAAGATCGATACTGAAGTGATCACTTGTTAACAACAATTGTCATCGAAATGATCATTTTTTTAACCTGCTACACAATGTTGTTAAGGGATGCTAACTAGGCAAGCAAGTGAATCACATAAGATCAAGAAATTAATAAAATATTGCCATGTTTGATTTCCAGCGGCTCCAATCGAAATTGGTACTTAAATAATCGTTTTTCAAAAAAGTGTTAGTTAAGTGATTAGAAAAAACTTTTGTTACTAAAATGAGTATTGTATACAACTTATAATATTTTTAGTGTCCTTCTCCCAAGAAAAAATCCAATTGGCTTTTACGGTCTTCCCAAGAGTCATTAAAAATTTGCAAACCTTTTAAAAAGTTTCGGTCACCTTCGCCGGTGTCTACTTGATAAAGTAGTGTGTTAGGTGGGAAACGAACAATCAAATTCGACTTTAAAGTGAGTCGGTAAGCTTTTTAGGTATTAGCACTTTCTTGCCTAGTTCATGTCCAAAACCTCAGCTATTTTTCTTAGCTAGGCCACCCACGTCACATCAAAAACTTATGTAACATTTACTTATAAGGACAAAAAAAATATAAATAAAAAATAAAACATGGTTCTTTCATGCTTTTACGTGTGATTAGTGGATACATTTTTCCACAACAAAGATTTGTGATTATTTAGCATTTGAGCAAGCCTTTGCTTAAGATTTCAAATAAGGGTATTAGCAAATAAGAATTCTACGTAGAGTAAAATTATATTTTATACCTGAAAGAAACTATGTTGAAAGCCTAAACAGACGAGTAATTATTTGAAGCATACTAAGTTAAAAAATTTTGAATAATAAGGGAATGGAATCCACCAAATGCAGGGTTGCCAAATTGCCCATGCTCTGAGAAGAACTTCTCCATATCATAATTCGTAGGGTAACAAATATGTGCAATTTTAGATGGATTTAGAGAGAGAGAGAAGATTATTTTAGATGAATTTAGAGAGAGAGAGAGAGAGAGAGAGAAGGGGGGGGCGACCTTTTTCAAATGAGCGCATTGAACTTTCTCTTGACATGTGTATTTTTTGGAGCATCAACTTCACTATGATGTGAAGAGAAAATGGAAAATGATGCTTCCATAGTCGGCAGACACAACGTGTATCCGGTCAGTGAAGTCCTAATGATTGTTTGAAGTTTTAATTAACTGGGGTTGATGAAATGTTGCGCCCGGTGAAGTGCAAAACAAATGGGAATTAGAGTAAAAATCAGGTTGAAGAGTTGCAACTATTCAAAAAAGGGTAAAAGACTAAGGGGTTACACAACCTTTCGGTCTGAAGGGAATTTTTGGAGCAAAAAACGTTCAAAAACAAACAGAGGAACTTCATATATTTCATAGTGTTTAGATTACCAATTGATGAATATTCTAATCTCTATAATTAGATATGCATGCATGCATGTATGTAGGTATGTATGCAGAAAGCTTTCTTTACTTTTCCCCCGTTTCATTTTTTAGTCTGCAATTCACAGCGTAGTATAAAAAACTCTTGATTGAACATTTTGCAATAATTTACGGACCGGGGGCCTTTCCTTCCAAGGAGAAAAACAACGAAAAAGAACGGAAACTTCTTATTGGCCTTTATGGTCTCCCAAGAATTCTTTAGAAATTCCCAATCTTATCTTGTTAGAAAGTCTTGGTCACCTTCACCGATGCCTACTTGCTAATGCAGAGCGTCGGATGGGAAATAGACAATCACGAGGAAAGGTTGATTTCGTGTGACTTTACGTATTCTAGTTAGATAGAATAATACAATATAATAGTTGTCTAATTTTTTTTTTTCCTTCCCTCTATCACATTGACGTCCTCTGCGAAAATATGCCAAGCCTCGAGCCAACGATTGCGCCCAATGAGCTTGTTTTATCGATAGAGACATCAATAAAATCCTACATTATAATTCTAAGTGGGTGGGAACTATGAAGCACGGACACGTGCTTTGAGCTTCCGTGTCGTGTTCGACATGTGTCGATGTGTCCGACACGTTCGGACACGTTGGGACACACTCAGACACGCGTTGATTGCATGTCGGACTTTTCGACACGTGGGTTGGGGGGGAACGAGAGAAAAAATGAGAGGGAGGGGTGTGGGGTGGGAGAGAGAATCTAGGGAAATGATAGCATGATAACCTGAAAAGCTCAATGCATTGCAAAAGCAAGGTGTGTTCCCAACACACCCTCCATCCCAGCGCACTGCAAGAGACAAGAGTGAAAACCTCTCTATCTTCTTTTTATTGAGAATAGGCGTGGAGGCCAGGATCGGGAAGTTCCCTATACACTCTGAGAGATAATCTCTCTTTCCTTCCTCTCACTAAGGTGAGTCCACTTGCCTCCTTAAATTCTATCTTGAATTCAAGAAACAACATTGAAGCCTCTCTCTCAACTTGGGGTGGGAGAGAGAATCTAGGGAAATGATAGCATGACCACCTAAAAAGCTCAATGCACTGCAAAAGTGGGGCATGTTCCCAACGCACCCTCCATCCCAGTGCACTACAAGAGACGAGAGTGAAAACCTCTCTGTCTTCTTTTTATCGAGAATAGACGTGGAGGCTAGGATCGGGAAGTTCCCGATGCACTCTGAGAGAGAATCTCTCTCTCATTCCTCTCACTAAAGTGAGTCCACCTACCTCCTTAAATTCTATCTTGAATTCAAGAAACAACATTGAAGCCTCTCTCTCAACTTGTCTTTCATCATCCTCTCTCAACATCTGTCCGAAATTGCACATGAAAGGAAAGAGGGCTGGCTACCGTTCCGATGTGCTCCTACGGGGGTAGAGAGGCATGAGGGAGGAAATAAATTTTGGGGAATGAGGGTTTGGGAAAAAAAAGAGAGGAAAATAATTTTTGGACAGCGATGTTATATTGTTAAAAAAATAAATAAATTAGCTAAACATAATTTCCAACAATGAAAATACTAAAAGTTAAATAATGATAAATTTTAATTATTATAGAAGATCATAGATTTTTTTAAATAAGTTAATTATAATTTTTTGTTAGTCATTAGTTTCATCTATAATTTTTGTTAAAGTTAGAAATATGTTCTCAAATATGGATACGCTTTAACTATTGATATGTCTTTCAAATTTCTTATGAATACATTTATTAATATTATTAGTGCAAATTCATTGTAAGCTCTTTTTATTATTTATTTATTTGTGAATTTGAATCAAATTAATTAAAAATAAAAAATATTCATTTAATATATAATGTTTCCCAATGTGTCGGAATTATCTATTTTTGAAAAATGACGTATCGGCGTGTCGTGTCATGTCGTGTCGCGTGTTTGTATCGCATGTCTGTGCTACTTAGGGTGGGACCACGGCTCATTTCCAAGAAATGCAACCGGAGACCTGCAGAGTTGCATGTATATTTTCACGTCAAAAAAGGGGAAAAAAAAAGCGAAAACTTATGTGATTAGCAGCAGATTTGCCTTTCTAGTCTACCGATCATCGATCTTAGTTAAATAGACCTGTACGGTTTGAAAATAGTAGACCTTCACCGATTGCTACTAGCTAATATAGAGCATTATCTGGAGAAAAAAAGCAGTGCACTTCGATTCTAAAGTAATAATTAGTAACACGTTCACTGATTTAAAGACATCCATAGACAAGGCAAAATAGAGATGAAGTCATATATAAAGCATGTGATTGAGAGAGTGCTAGCAATTCGATAGTTATGACAATATGATTTGGTTGAGATAATAAGTTTTCTAGACCACAAGGTTGTCATGGTCGTCATGCAATTACTAAACACTATTTATGAATCTCTCCTCCTCATACTCTCAAAAATTTTAGACACAAGTTTCCGATGAGCGAAGTCCTAATGGCTAACCACTGGGGGTTCGCCCCAGTGGCCATCCTTCCAACTTGGAAGGGGGAGGTGGGGGGTTCGAATCCCCACCTTCTCAGGAGGGATTAGGGTGAGGATGATTTCATTTCAGGAGTGGGTTTCGACTCCCATGCCCTGCAAGGAGGCAGAGCAAAAGTCTGAGAGTGAGTGTTAGAGTAGAATTAGAGTAGGACCGACCAAAAAAAAAAAGTCCTAATGGCTCTTTTAGGTTTTACTAAAACTGTTCTAATGACGAGATATGCATGTAGGGGCTACAAATGAAAAGTTGCATCCCATGAAGTGTAAAACAAATGCAAATTAGAGTGAAAATTAGGTTGAGGAGTTGCAACTTTCTTAAAAAGGAGAAACGACTAAGGTTCCGTTTGTTTCTCGTAAAATAAATGATTTAGAAAATATTTTCCTAAAACTAATCGTTTATATCGCTTGAAATAATTAGTTGATGAAAAATATTTTCATTATGAATAAATAATTTATATCTAAATATTTTTTAGGGCCTGAAAATATTTTTTGTTCATTTGTTTTTTTAAGTGAAACAAGCTTTTATTTTTAAGAAAATGTTTTCAAAATTATTCACTTTCTACGAAATAAAGAATGCCTAAGGGTTACAACATTTTGGTTCAAGGGTATATTTGTAAAAAGACGTTCAGAAACAAAAGGAGGAACTTCATATTTTTTATGTAGTGTTTAGATTAGAATTAGATCATATTTAGATATAGAAAACTTTCTCAAATTTTCCCCATTCCATTTTTATTCCTATAATATTAGCGATACTATGTTTCAAATGTGGACAATATGTAAACGAAATGACTTAGGTACATAATGTGTAAACTGTCATATCTTTCAAATGCCTATCATACCCATTGTCTCGTCCGTTTGGATGACTAAAGGTAATTTTATCTCTTTAGTGAGAATATGGTGGATTTAATCATATAGGGATGGACATGACTCTACTCCTTTGTATATTATGACTACATCTGATTGGACTTTAAAAGTTGGCCTTCACCCTCTAAAGGCTTTTGAGTCAAAACTAAGGTTTTCGGCAAAAAAATTTCAAAGACTTTGAACCTACCATTTTCAAAGTCTCATAACCCAATGCAAGTTCTACCTAACTTTGATTTTGAGCATTTATGGAATGTTAATGAATTTTCTTCTATTCCAACTTTGCCCTCGCTAAATTGGGAAATTCCAGTTTTACCCTCACCCATGTGCAACGGCGACTGGATTCATGAGGCCGGTTGCTGTGCTTCAATTTTCCTTTATTTATTTGAAAAACATAGCTAAAGTCCTTTACAAGTGTAATTTTATCCAAATAACATAAAAATCAAAATTGTTCCTTGATACACTTTTCAATCGCACTTTACTAAGTATTATTTGCATTTTGAAAAAACCATTAAATCTAAAATCCTTTACATTTTCTCAAAGGCTTTCCTAAACGCACCTTATAATCACCTCATAAGGTGCAACATTAGAATTCAATGTCCCATTTATTTCGATCGAATAACCAATATGAATAAAGAAGTATATTGCTTGGGAACCCAAATCGCATAAAATTTTTTAGGGAGTTGATTAAACATTTCGCAATAGTATAAAGATCCAATGACTTTATTTTAAAGGAAAAGATTAAAAAAAAAAAAAGGAAATTGAAGAACTTCTGATTCGCCTATGTGGTCTCCCAAGCAATCTTAAAAAATTTCATAACTTGTTAAAAAGTCTTGGTCACCTTCATCGGTGTCTACTTGCGGTGGGTTAGGTGGGAAATTAAAAAAGAATTGATTTTAAAGTGAGTTGGCCAAGGATTTAAGGTATTGGTACCCACTCACTTCGTTCATATCGAAAACCTCAGCTCAGTTCTTAGCTAAAGCCACAAAGACCAACATTTTCTTTAGAGAGAGAGAAAGGGATAGATCCGGTAGTAATAAGCTAAATAGCACGGACACGCGACACGACACGACACGACATGCCAACACGTCATTTATAAAAAATAGAGAATTCCGACACGTTGAGGCATATTATATATTAAATGAATATTTTTATTTTTAATTAATTTGATTAAAATTCACAAATAAGCAAATAATAAAAAAGAGCTTACAATGAATTTGCACTAATAATATTAATAAATGTATTCATAGGAAATTTGAAAGACATATCAATAGTTAATGTGTATCCATATTTGAAAGCATATTTCTAACTTTAACAAAAATTATAGATGAAACTAATGATTAACAAAAAATTATAATTAACTTATTTAAAAAAATCTATGATCTTTTATAATAATTAAAATTTATCATTATTTAAATTTTAGTATTTTCATTGTTGAAAATTATTTTTAGCTAATTTATTTATTTTTTAACAAATATAACATCGATGTCCAAAAATTATTTTCCTCTCTTTTTTTTCCCAAACCCTCATTCCCCAAAATTTATTTCCCTCCCTCATTCCCCTCTACCCCTGAAGGAGCACATCGGAACGGTAGCCAGCCCTCTTTCCTTTCATGTTAAATTTTGAACGGATGGTGAGGGAGGATGATGAAAGACAAGTTGAGAGAAAGGCTTCAATGCTATTTCTTGAATTCAAGATAGAATTTAAGGAGGCAGGTGGACTCATTTTAGTGAGAGGAAGGAGAGAGAGATTCTCTCTCAGAGTGCATCGGGAACTTCCCGATCCTAGCCTCCACGCCTGTTCTTGATAAAAAGAAGACAGAGAGGTTTTCACTCTCGTCTTTTGCAGTGCATTGGGACGAAGGGTGCATTGGGAACAAGCCCCGCTTTTGCAGTGCATTGACCTTTTCAGATTGTTGTGCTATCATTTCCCTAGATTCTCTCTCCCATCCCAAGTTGAGAGAGAGGCTTTAATGATGTTTCTTGAATTCAAGATAGAACTTAAGGAGGCAGGTGGACTCACTTTAGTGAGAGAAAGGAGAGAGAGATTCTCTCTCAGAGTGCATCGGGAACTTCCCAATCCTGGCCTCCATGCATGTTCTCGATAAAAAGAAGACAGAGAGGTTTTCACTCTCGTCTCTTGCAATGCACTGGGACGGAGGGTGCGATGGGAACACGCCCCGCTTTTGCAGTGCATTGAGCTTTTTAGGTTATCGTGCTATCATTTCCCTAGATTCTCTCTCCCACCTCACGCCACTCCTCTGATTTTTTTTTCCCTCATTCCCAACCACCCACCCACCCACCTATCATCATTTCTCTCTTCCCCCTTCCCCTCACGCCACCCCCACCCCTTGCTCCCCCTTCATTAGTCACCTCACCTATTGTTTCTCTCTACCCCTTTACCCCCACGCCACCCCCAACCCTTACCCCCCCCCCCTCGCCTCGTTTCTTCTCTTATCTTCCACCCCTCCCATCACCCATTGTTTCTCCTCCCCCCCCCCTCCCTCCCTCCCTCCTCTCCACCTTCGGTTCTTTCCCTTCCTTCCCCCTCCCCCCTATCACCTGCTAACCACGATCTCCTCCTCCTCCTTCTCACACGATCCTCTCTGCTCTCTTTCAGTCGCCTCACCGCCTCTCCTCCGGCCCTTCCTCCTTCGTAGCCGCAGCCTCAGCCTCATCGCCAGCCCTCCATCGCAGCAGGTCCTCCCTCACCATCACGGCGTTGCCTCTGCTCCTTTGCCCTCGTCTCTCGTCTCCACCCTCCATCGTCTTCTTCAACAATCTTTTCTCGAACACGCGTGTCGGAATGTGTCGAAAAAGTTGACCAAGAGTCAAAAAGTCCAACACGCAGTCAACGCGTGTCCGAGCGTCTCCCAACGTGTCCGAGCGTGTCGGACACGTTGACACATGTCGGACACAACATGGAAGCTCAGAGCGCGTGTCCATGCTTCATAAGTAATAAGCTCCCTAGCTAGGGCAAACTTAGAGGCCAGAATGACTACTGATGATACTGCATGGGCATTAGGGGATGAGTACCAAATATTCCTGAGTTTTAGAGGACCTGATACTCGTCATGGATTCACAGACTTCCTCTATCATGACTTGGTAGATGCTGGAGTTCGCGTGTTTAGGGATGAAGATGAACTCCGTGTTGGTGAAGTCATTGGTGAGAACCTTTTGCATGCTATCAATGGTTCTAGAATTTATATACCCATCTTTTCTAGGACTTATGCTTCTAGTAAATGGTGTCTCCGTGAGCTTGTCCACATAGTAGACAATTTGTCAAAGTCTGATTTTGAAAAAAGTATCCTTCCCATATTTTTTGATGTGGAACCTAAGGACATTAAACTTAAGACTCCACTATATGACGATGCTTTCTTGGAACAAGAGAAGAGGTTTCCTCACGAAGTCCAGGCATGGAAAAAAGCTCTTGCACAAGTAGATGAAATCAAGGGATGGAATGTGAAAAATGATCAAAGGTAATACTCTTTTAAGATCTCTACCTATTTTTTCTTTTCTCTGTTATAGGGGATACAACATTGTCATGTCAAATGATTCATTTTATTCCTTTTTTTAACGGAGCTATTGAAAATTACCTGCAATTGTTGCTCTCATTGACCTTTACATCCTCTGCTTTTAACATCCTAAAATTTTCCACTACATGTCGATAGCTTCAATTTGATATGCATCCTCACTTATCTAAATTTGTAGTTTGCATCTACAGAAAAATTTCAACCCAAAACATGCAATTTGCATCCTCAAGAAACACCAGTTACACGAGTAAACTAAGATTCGGTGAAGAAAAATCACGTCTAAATATTTAATCGAGAGCATCCTGAGAACATGTAAAGAATGACCGGGCCATCATCTCGGGGCCTCTAACTCTGCAAAGCTCGTGGAGAGTCCAAATCAAGGCCAGGCAACCTTGATCTGGACCGGGCTGGAATGACCATTGCCGACCTCTGATCTGAGGTTGGTAATGGCGTGGAGGCCTCCGAGTGGTGTGGCCGTACTCACAGAGGGGTAAGGGAGTAAGGGAGGGCCGCACACACGAGGGTGGGGAGGGAGGGAGGGAGGGAGGGAGGGAGGGCAGGAGATAAGGGATACTTGGTGTAGGAGATGTTGGAACTTAGCACCGCATAAGCATACTAGCAGACAGTGGCCGAGGACAGGCGGTGGCCAAAGGTCAATGGTGACAGCCTGACAAGTCGAGGAGAGTGGTGAGGGCAATTTTGATTAAAAAAAATGGAAATTGGATTAATAAGTTCTAGCGACAAATGCAATTAAACAAAAAAAAAAAAAGTGAAAATTAGGGATTTAATTTGTAAATTATAAAATGTGGTGATGCAAGTTGATATGTGTGGAAAATGGTTTTTGCAAACTGCCCTTATTTTCCTTTTCTCCTTTCTTGAGGGTTGTCTTAGGCAAACTAAAAAGCCTTGATATAGTAATCACCCGTATTATCTAATCCAATGCGATAAAGGTGAAAATGAATTCTGGGAGATATGGCTCGAACGTAAGGTAGTTTCGTGGCCCCGCAAGGCATTTGTATCTTTTTTTAAGGGTAATCATTTGGCATTTATATTAACAACTTTATATTTTATCATCATTCATCAATAACGATACATAATTTGGCTGTCAATTGATAAATTTGGATAAACATATGGTGAATTAACCCCTATTATGCATTGCATAGCATGTGGGCGCCCATTAGCTTCTCCAATGCAAATGAGTTGTTTTTGCACGATTTGCTGGATTTGGCAATTTCTTATGCTTTTGGGTTATGTAGTCAATGTGCCCAAAATGCCGCTCCAGAATTTTTTTTTGTTGTGCGCTTGATCCACGTACATATCTCCATTCCTCATCCACCAAGCTAATCCCATGGGAATCGAATACCTCGATTTTCAATTTTGAATGCATCGAAATGTGAGACAGCTCTTTAAATGCCATTATACTTGACATACTCAGATCCTTAGAAGAAATTTTGTATAAATATCCTATTATGAGCGCTCAATTTTTCTTCTAGGTTTAGCTATAAATGTCGAAATTTTATGTATGCTCGATATAGTAGCCATTTTGTATTTTGGCCATCAAATAAGCCAATACTATAGTCTTCAAAAATTTCTTTAATCATATGTGGGAAACATATGGAGTGAATTCTACTAAATTAGCCTATATTGATTATTCAGTGTATTTAAACGTTCGCGATGCATGGATATGAAATTAATTTAGTCAACTAATGAAAGCACTTATGTACATGGCAGCCAAGCGAAGATTGTCAGATCTGTTGTTGAAAAAGTATTGGAGATGCTAGAGATAAAACACAAATCAGTGACTGAACTTTTAGTTGGAGTTGATGATCGAGTAAAAGAATTGACAAATTTATTATATGTCAACCATGATGATGTGCGGCTTGTTGGAATTTACGGAATGGGTGGCATTGGTAAAACAACTCTTGCCAAACTCGTCTTCAATCAACTATCTTCCCACTTTGGAAAGTGCTGTAGCTTCCTTGAGAATGTTCGAGAAAACTCGTTGACTGAAAAAGGCATTGTCCATTTGCAGAAGAAATTATTAGTTGACATTGTTGGTTGTGGATTTGTGGAAAAATTTAAGGATATTGAAAAAGGAATGAGGAGCATAGGAAGAACACTCCCAACTAAGAAGGTCTTTCTAGTTCTGGATGATGTTGATAATAAAGAGCACATTAAGAAACTAATAGGAAATTTTTCATTACATTCAGGTTCTAGGATAATCATTACAACAAGAAACACAACTACTCTATTCAAAGGTGAAATTCGAGAGTATGAGATGCGAAAGATGGATTATGGTCATGCATTTCAACTTTTTTGTCGGCATGCCTTTGGAGCAAACTTTGCTTGGGATGATTTTCGTAGGCTTTCAAGTGATATTGTCTCACATATGGGAGGGCTTCCTTTGGCCATTGAAGTGGTAGGTTCACTACTTAAAGGGAAAGACAAAGCATTTTGGAAAGAGACATCAGTCAGGTTACGGGAAGTACCAGAGAAAGAGATTCTAGAGAAGTTGAGGATTAGCTATGACAACCTAGACAAATATCAGCAACAAATTTTTCTTGATATAGCATGCTTCTTTTCCCATGAGAAGAAGACCGACACAATTTACATGTGGGCCGATTGTCAGTTATATCCTAAAAGAGGAATTGATGTCCTTACTAGTCAGTGCTTGATAAAGATAGGGCACAACGATATGATCCGGATGCATGATCAACTAATAGACATGGGAAGGCAAATTGTGCGTGAAGAAAGTTCAAGTGATCTTGGAAAGCAAAGTAGGTTGTGGATTGCAAAAGAGGCCCTTGAAATCATAAAAACTGAAGAGGTAAGTAAGAAATGTCCCATTGCTAGTAGAATTTCTTTTTTGTTAAGGATTTTATCGTTTTTTTTTTTTTTTACTACCTATTCAAGTTGTAAACATAATGGTTAGAAGTAGACAAACTTCTTCACACCATTCCAAAATTGATCTTGCAGAGGAAGGACAAGGTTCTAGCGCTTGATATAAATGGATTGGATTACCCCATAGTGATCGCAAATGATGAGTTTGAAAGGTTACGTAACCTAAGATCCCTCAAGTTAGGCACTGGAACTTTTGCTGGGGACTTTGTAAAATGTCATTCGAAGTTGAGATGGATTTCTTGGCATTCTCCTCATCCGAATTTTAAGGCAGAAAATTTGTATTTGGATCATCTTGTCGTTTTTAAACTTGACTTGAATGGCTTCAAGGATGATTCGAAAGCATGGGACTTGATCAAGGTACATCACATGTTTTAATTCTAGTCTAATATTCTCATTTTATACTATGCAATGGTTCTTACACTTGACATGTCATCCATTTTATTAGGGGGCTCGGAATTTGAAAGTTTTATCTCTAACTAGGTGTTATGCCATAACGACAATCCTAGACTTCTCTAAGTGCGTGGGTTTAGAGAGGTTGACTCTTGCACACTGCTACAACCTAAAGAGAATTAAAAGTTTCATTGGAGATCTACAGTCGTTAATTGAGTTAGAGGTTGAATGGTGCACGGGTCTTGTAGATTTGCCTAAAGAAGTGGGGGCACTAGTGAAGCTTAAGCGCTTCTCATTGTATAGATGTTCGAGGTTGAGAGAACTTCCTGAATCAGTTGGTAATTTAACCTCATTGACAGAGTTAAAGTTATCAGGTAAGGGCATTGCCAAACTTCCAAACTCAATTGGAAAGTTAAAATCCAAATACATGTTATCTGAAACTTGAGATTTTTTCTTTTGACAGACACAAGGATAAGGAAACTTCCCAACACTATCGGAAAATTAAAATCATTGTGTGTCTTGCATTTCCCAAGAGGACCAACTTTTCATCGGAAGCATCATGTTTGGCAATTACCTAGTGGCATCGGCATGTTGGTAAATCTTATAGATTTGAATCTTAGTGGGCATTGCAAACTGGAAGGTGAAATTCCTATTGAAATTGGGGAATTGTCATGTTTAAGATCCCTAGATTTAAGTTGTTCTCGTATCTCCAAAATTCCAGAGACAATCAACAAGCTTCATCACCTCCACACACTAAATTTACTTGGTTGTCATTGTATTCAAATGTTGCCGGAGCTTCCCACAAATTTGACCTATCTAAATCTTAGTTCTGCATCATTGCTCTCAATTCCTATTCTGTCAAATATTGCATCTAAGTGATTGCTCTAAAATAACAGGCAAGTCAAACATAATCACAGGATGCAACTTAAGGTGGATTGAAAGGTTATCTAAATTGAAATTTTTAGACTTGCATCTGCTAAACGTCCCTTCACCTCCAAAGTTGACTTCTCTTCCTCATCTAGAAAGGCTTTGTTTGTCTTATCAAAATTTGCAAACCCTGCTACAACTTTCGCCCTCCTACTTGACATTTAGAAATTTGAATACTTTACATTTCTTTTATTGTGAAGTGGAAGACATTCCACTCGATGGACTTCCACAATTAGGGCGCTTACATGTTCACAATTGTAAACTGCTTCGGAGATTATCCATTCCTTTGGAACTGAGGAAGCTAAAGTCTATGCATGTGTTAGATTGTCTAGACCTAGTTGAGATAAAATATTTGGGTCTTTCGGAATCATTGAAATCCATCGTGGTTTCTGGTTGCAAATCTTTGAGAAGAATAAGTGGGTTATCATACTTGACGAAGCTAAAGCATTTGAAAATCACACGGTGCATGTCATTGATAAAATTGATTGATGCATCTTGCACAAACACACTCGATGATTGCATTGTCAAAATAGAGGAGTGTGGAGATTCAGTGCCGAGCACCCTATATGAAATGTCTATGAAGTGTTACAGAGAAGAATTTCTCCTGGATACATCAGACATTGAATCCAAGTCAGATAAGGTATGATGTCTTCTTCATCGATATACAGTAGCCGTGCGTGTATGCACATGTTTAAAAATTGATTTATTCTAATTTTATTTTGATGCAATTCAGTAAAACTACACAACCCTATCAGAAACTTACATAGATGAAAATGTATTTGTTAATCAAGTAAAGAAAATTTATCAAAAATTATCTTTCGGTAATTTCAAATACTTTAGTGTTCCTTCATTATGTCTCTTTTTAATTTGAAATTTATCTTGTATAAATTAAATAAATATGCGAATAAAAGTATTGTGAATTGCCATTTTCTTTTTCTTGTTATATAATCGAGTGTTGGATATACATATATATATATATATATATAGGGTGCCGTGATATATGCTTATTTTGAAGTCATGATGTCCTTGGAACTTTGGAACCGCTGTGCCATACCATTCACCTTCGCCGTACCCAAAAAAAATTTAAGTTCTTATTTTTTAAAACATTAAGTTATGTTGCATCCATTAGTTTTTCAGTCTGCATAGCCATTAAGTATTTCCCATAACGGACATTCATTTTTCTTAAGCGAATTTTCTTAGTTAATTCTATTAACCGGGCATCAAATCCACGCATGTTAGAGGAAACTTTGCTTCCTTTTTGGGCCAAATGTCCTCCTTTCTTTCGCCACCCAATAAAGTTGCCATTTTCTTTTTGCATGCGATTTCTTAGGTGTCTGATATTTTCGGTTCCTAATTTGAGGTTCCCATCTTCTGTTGTACTGTAGGCACTTTGGTTGCATATTCTTTTCTATTTTAGTCACTTTATTTCTACTCGCCTTTTTGATGTTGGACAGATTTGGTTCTTTAATAATGCCACTAAACTAATTTTATATTCTAACCAAAAGAAAAACTCATCTAATCATTCTTTAGGTATTACTTCATAAAAATAGGTTTCATAGATGAGATATAAGATAATAGATTACAAATTGTCGGTTTAAAAAGAAACATCATATGATGTCCTTTTCTACAAAACTCTTGTTTGCAATATGCATAATTAATGCACAAATTTAACATTTTATTCATATTATAATAGTTATCATGGAATATTTTATTCGATTATTGCTTTCATGAGCTTTGGGAAAAGTAATGTCGAATAATTTGATCATAGTTGTACAAAAAGCAAACACAAAACCTCATTAGATTCAGCAACGTGTCTCCAAATGGAAAAATGAAAGATGAACAAGGGCAGCTAATTCGTGCATATGTTTAAAGTTGTGATGATTCATCTCTTCTGAATTTGTGTTGGCCTCTAAAGTAAAAGTAAATAGAACGTTTGTTTTGCCTCTTTCTTGCAAGTTACTAACTGTGTCACATATTTGCTGTTTCACTGATGCAAGTGGGCTTGACAAGTTTTCCATTTTTGGCTACCTATGGGCTTAGACTAGTTGACTATGCCTTTTTAGTAGTAAAATAGACTGTGACCATGGGAAATTCACGTCTTCGCATAGTACTGGACCATTTCAAAGTGAATTACAGCACCTATTACTTGAACAAATAGTCATATATTATGTGACAATGTAACTCTTACACGAGTGAACATATTATTTTCACTAAAAAGTGCTATTTATGATTGAAAGAGACACTAAATAATTCTTAAGCATTTTACTTTAGATTAAGAAAGAATACAACATCATATAGACTTTCATAAACTGATTTAAAACTATGTCTCCCATGGTTATGGATTTTTCACTTGAAAAGTGGATAATAAAACCTTTTTTGAGTTCCATATTGCAAAACAATTGCACTTACGTTAGTATTGTAATTGAAATACATAAAAACCATTGAAAGATAGTAGTACATGAACTACAATAAGGTTAATAGATTAATGTAATTAAAGTGAAAATAAGATAAAAAATTAACGTTGGCTAAAAAAATAACATAAAAAGTAAAAAGAGAAACGAAACTACATATGGAATTAGAATAGCAAGACTCTTACCTTCTTTTATTTTTTATGTTTTTAGTTTTTCTTTACTTGGTATGGAATGTAATAATTATTGCGAGTAACTATTATTTTAAATAAATCAAATTAGTAAATCAATCTAATAATTAAACCACAAAGGTTGCAGTGGAACAAAGCAAGTTGAGCTATGAGCACTTTTATTCCTAACTAATGAATGATGTTTGTGCGGTATTGAATTTCGGGAAAATATGCAAAAAGGCTTGATATACATTCAATACATATGTTGTTTGACTCTTGCGTTGAATCTGTTACATATCAGATGGAACATCCCTTCACAATCAAATTCCGTTATGGATCAAAGTCAAGTGATGGATCGGCTCGGCGGGGGTGGACGGAAATGAAAAATTTCACCCCTGATTCAGTGACATATAAGGGACTAATTGCTCGCATGAAAGATTTCGGCTGTCGTGTGAAGAGAATGTGGTACGAGACTCGTTGGGAAGGCCATGAGGACATTTTTTGTGAAGAGAGCAACAAGGGCATAGAGATCAAGAGTGATGAGCAAGTGAAGGAGATGGTGCAACTAGCATCTAAAAGAGGCTTCATTATATTGGACGTCCTGGGGGCAGTTAACAGGAGGGAAGCATACGACGACGATACGATAAGTATGTTAAGAGAGGTGTGGACAATGAAGACTGATGTGTATTCCAATGAAGATGGAGCTGAGTGGGACGTTTCAGGTCCTGAGGAAGACTTAGACTCTGCAAGTGAGGTAGAAAGCCAAACGGATAGCAACTCCTTTATTGATGATTTCGAGTCCGAGCTGGGCAATGCAGAATATTTCGAGGCCACGGGAAATAGGAAGCAAATGACGGCCGGAAAGGTTGGGCACCATGGTACTGTCGATGAAGGGGAAATGGCGAGTATAAAAAATAGGAAGGAGGAGCGGGATGTGACTCTGGAACCTGCCGTCCAAAATGTTGTCCAGTCGACTTACCAACAGTGCGAAGGAGACGAACATCATGAGATGCCCTGCAAAGCTACAACTGAAGTTGAGGATCAGATGGAAATTGCTTCTGTAAGTACTGAAGATTTTTGCATTATCTTAATTGTGCGGTGGTTAAAAACTTATGTGGAATTTCGACGTGGTCCAGGTGAAGACGGATAGAACAGTGGAGACTGACCGAGTACCTGCAAAAAAGAGAAAGAGGGAGTGGGACTAGATGTGCTTTAAACCCAGGAGGGGATCCTGCCATAAGAGGCTTCAAGTTCAATAAACAGCAAAGCTACGAAGGCGGGTAGGGATGCAGCTTCCAGTTCGGGAAAGAGTAAGGCATCAGATTCAGGAAGGGGCAGAGGTTCGAGTTCATGAAGAAGCACAGTTTCAAGTACAGGAAGGGGAAGGGGCAGAGGTTCAACTTCAGGAGAGCGCACAACTTCGAGTTCAGGAAGGGTAAGAGGTTCAAGTTCAAGAAAGGGCACAACTGAAATGGGGTTGAATTTAAGATTAGGGACGGACAACGGTTCAAGCCCAGCCGTGGCTGAGCCTAAGACATCAAGGTCGTGATAAGAACAACAAGGTAATTTATCATATTTAGTAGATGTGCAAATCGTTCGGCGCCTGAGTAAACTTTGTTCTCTGTCTGATTTCTGTTACAGTAGCTTCCCGTTCTTCTTTCCTGGCCTCTCCCATAGGTTTTATTTCCATTCTGTCAAGTTGTTTACCTAATGACTGCAAGAATAATTACTATAATTACCTTGTTCTGTTGCTGCATTCACTTCTTCTAAACTAGCACGTTTACTCCATTCTTCTTTATTGCCAGTCGCCATTTATGATGATACTTCAGTGTTCTCTCCTAAATTCATCCAACCAAAGGAAAATTAGTCTTATCTGGGGTTTTCCATATGCCAATTTTTCTTATTTTATTTATACTTCCTTGTTTTACTCTACGTAGAAACCAAATAAAAGGGAAAAAAATGTTAACCCCTAAAAATTGCTTGTTTATAGAAAATTAGGTAAACATTGTTTATAGAAAATTAGGGATTAATGTTGACCCCTAAATTTTGACGATCTAATTACTTGTTTATAGAAAATTAGGGATTAATGTTAACCCCTAAAAATTGCATTAGAACAAATAAAAGGGAAAAAAATGAAAAATGGGAGAAATTGATTTGATTGATTATAAATGGAAATTTGAAATTCTGATGGATATTCAGATATTGATAAATGTAGAAGTAATTAAAAAATCAGATGAATAAATGGCAAGGATTTTGATAAAATAGAAGGAATCGGTCTGAAATCGAAATGATTGCAAAATCATGCTCTGATTTGCATCCATGATTTAACGCAACGAGAAGATGGAAGTTTGAAATTTGCCATAAAGAGCAGCCGCTCGAAAAACCACTATAAAATGGACCAAATTTTGTGAAAAAAGGAGGAGGCCACACATATTGAATACACGGCCATTGAGAGAAAAACGTGAGTGAGGGCGAGACTTAGATTGAAAGAGAGAGAGATCCTTACATCTTGAGGACGACTTCTCTGGACGACCAATATTTTACCCTTTCGATATTGCGCACGGACCTGCAAAGCCCACACCCATACCACGACTAGCTGCTCCTGCCACGGATATCCCAGGTCATCCAGAAAAATGCAGCGTTCCTTCCAGTCGCGATCTCGAGTTCGGGGGCTTCGTCAATGGGAACCCTTGCCTAGCCGTGGAATTTGATTTGCCGGTAGCATGGAAGTCCCTCAACGTGAAATCAATGAAATTCACCGGGTGTGGTGATCAAAGAATCGGAGATCAGAGAGCACAGCTACGCTCGTGAAGGAAGGAGGAGGGCCAATAAAAAATTCTACTTTGGTCGCATAGGGGATGTTCTTCTTTGGCCTTTTCTTTTTTGGATTATGTTTCATGGTTTCACTGTTCTCTCCACTCCATTATGGACACCTCACTTTTCAAAGATTTTTTTTTCTTGGGCGGTGCTAATGCGATCTGCTTGCCGCTCATGAATTAACGCTGCTTCCGACGTTCCTGCAGTCCTGGCGGTTACCAATCGACTTCGATTTTCATTGGTGAAAGTTCATCAATTGTTTTGTTGCCCTGCCATGCTGAGCCGTGAAGCCTCGACGTGAGCTACTCCGACACCATCCTTTGGCCCGACGTCAAGACAAGCTACCGTCCCGTTGGGCTCATCCCCGAACCAAGCATCCCGTGAAGTTTCTGTTTTGTAGGTTTGTTGATCGTAAGCATCACCGAGAGACCCATCGGCCAGCATCACTATGAACCACCACGTGACCCGTCGCCACTCAAGTCACCACCGTCAGTTGCGCCATTGGCCATCGTTTGCAAGCCATCCATCGACAAATTTCAATTTTGAATTATATCTGCAAATTAGGTAAAACATCTCATCCAAATTTGATTTGGATATCATATTGCCTAGGTTGATGAGATTGATATCTAATTAAATCTTTTTGAGTAATAGGCATAATGTCAATTAGGATTTATTGTCTAATTCGCAACCGCAAGACGTTAATTTTTATTCCATCTATAAGTCTTTAGATGGAATAATTAATTATGCGGGAATAAAATTGATATCTTGATCTTTAAAGCTTAAGATCAATTTATCGATTTTATTAGCGAAATAATCAAGTTTTATTAGATATCGTTTCCAAATTCGAATGATGGATAATATCTTTGATGACTGTGGATGATTTGGTGCTTATCTTTTAATTGCTTTATTTATCCCAAAAATACAAAAAAGATTGCATTTGCATATCATGTAGAATCGATTTCCTAGATAGAATTGTATGATAGAATAGTTAGATTTTTTTTAATTATATTAGAATGCATGTTTAGATGATATCTAGGTTAGATAATATCTTTGAATTAAATTGCATGTAGAGAAAAATTTCTTAGTTAAGATAGGATTCAGATTGGTCTATTTCCTAACTTAAAATAGATAATATCTCACTCTAGTTAGATTTTTATTTTTTGCAATTTTTAATTACGATTTTTTTAAAAAAATAAAAAATGTCATTACATGTCATATAGAATTAGATTCATGAAATACATGTCATTTAGTGATTGTTGCTAGTCTATTTAATTAGAAATCGCCTGTCATTAGAATTAGGTCATTTAGTTAATATTGCATTGCATAAAGCATGATTCTCATTAATTAAGTTAAAACAAAAAAAGAAATTTGAACTTAAGTCGCAAATTGGTATGGGCTTGGGAGAGCCCGAGTTAAGTCTAGGCTTAACAATCAATTAGCCAAATTCTAGGTAGTTCACACACAAAAAATTGGTCGCGACAAACTGCAACATACACCTACCTCAACACTCAACAGCTTCTTCGCAGTTTGTGAGTACCCTTTAACAGCTATTTAGCAAGTTCAGGGTTTCGATCAAGAACCGTCTCTGAGCATTGCTGCTCTCTGTTGAGAGAGTCACACCATGATAAGATTAAGACTCCCACTGTGAATCAATCAAGAATCAGCAGATCATCTTGTAGCAAGGCCAGGAAGAAAGCTTTATCTCCTTTAACCTTTGATTTGTAAAGTCTCCTCTCCATTTTCGAACTCGAGACAGAGCTGAGCTTCATTACAAGACTAAAATCATCGGTTACCGAGTTGCCGTTTGTTGGTCTGTTATTCTTGGGGCTGCATGATTTAAGTGATTTTCTTATAAATTCTGCACTAGAATGTGAAATAATTCGCATTGTACATTTAGAATGGAGGCAGACTTTGCTATCTGAGGAAGTCAACCAAGACTTTGCATCAAAACTTATCTCCAGAATCTATGCACATTCATTGTTTAAATGATTCGTGAGAAACATATCACTGTATGACCGAACCAAGCCTGTCATTTTTCTTCAGAAGTCTGCAGCCTAAACCTCGTCCCGCCCCGTCTAGGACTCGACTTTACAAAGTCCATTTTGTGCCATATCTTCCTTCTTCAGCCAGCATGTCACACGGATGACTAGAGCAATTTGGAAGGCCATTGGCCTGGAAAAGTTGCATTGCCGTTCAAGTCACTAAACGATCAAACCGGATGCACAAGAATATCACCAACAAAGTCTTAAATCTATTGCAATTGTGTCAATTCAATTCTAATTTTTTCCTTAATTCAGTCCTTAATCTTTTGCATTTCTGTCAATTCAGTCTATCGGACTAATTTTGACTAGTCGATGCTAGCCGTTCAATGGGTACTGACGTGGATAATTTTTAATAATTTTTTTTCCTTGCTTCTTCCTTTTCTATTTTCTTTCCTTCTGCCGGCGAGGCTTATGGGCCACTGGGCAAGGCCAGCCTCGCCAGCCCTGGGCGAAGGTTGTGAGTTTGCTGAATGCCTATTAAAGAAAGATGAGGCCAATATGAGTTAGCCAGTGTTGGGGACGATCCTGGAAGTTGCAATCTTGCTGTGGGACGACGTTGGAGTTCGCAAATCACCCCCTAGTCATGACACTTCATAAGGAAACATTACAACAATGGAAATAACAAAAGAAAACCGGCCGGTTCTTGAGGACCGATCTGATCTCGAACCTCCTCAAGATCGATGCCATGACGTACTTCATCTGGATGAAGGCCATCTCCTTCCTGAGGCACACCCTCGGACCAGCCTGAAACACCGGGTATTTGAACGGACTCACCGCTCTCAACTCCCCCTCGGCGCCACCTTCCATTCCCGGTGCCACCAGCCACCGGTCCGGTTTGAACTCGAGCCTGTCCTTCCCCCACAGCTCCTCCATCCTCCCCATCCCATAGGGAAAGTACGTCACTCTATCGCCCTTCCTCACTGGGGTCCCGTCCGGCAACATGTCGTCCACCGCAGCGTGTTTGGAGTCCCACGCGACCGGCGGGTACAGCCGCATCGATTCACAAAGGCATGCCTTCAGCAACTTCATCTCCTTCAAGGCACTTGTTGTAGCTCCGGTCAAGAATCGATTTAACTTCACTCACGATCTCTTCCTCGGTATTCGAGTTCTGAGCAAGCAGCCAGAAGAGCCACGTCATCGCCGCTGATGTGGTGTCCCTTCCGGCTATCACGAAGCTTATCACCATGTCCTGCACCATCTCTTCACTGTGCCCGGCCGCAAGGAACCTCGACAAGAGGTCGCCATCGTATTTTATCTGCCGATCGTCATTCTCTTGGAGCAGCTTCTTCTTCCTGTTCCGGATTATATCAAGTATATCATCATGCACGAGCTTGACAGCTTCGGCAAGCTTCTTTTAGGACCCGATGTTCAACGCTCTCTAATGTAGCAAAACTCAAGGTCCCCAATCTAATGAGTCCAAGACCTCACCAACCTCTGGCGACTTTATAACTGGTCGCTAGCCGTCGTCATGACCTAGCTAAGAAAAAAGAAAATCGCCCTATCCATATATATTAGACGAAATCTCCCGCGTTCGAATCAAACGCTCGATTTCTTTAGTAAACCCAAAAACCGTAACCTAATTATCGTTTAGATAAGGTCCACGAAAACGAAACCGGTGGCGCGATACTTCCTCCCGGAGCACCACGTGTCCGAACCTCGCATCCCCCCGTCTCAAATTCCCCCCGTGCGAGCCCACGCATGAGGCGCACGTGTCGTCCCGCGACCGCCTCCTTGCAGCACGACCAGTCGAAATTTCCCCATGCAAGCAACGGGAGTCAAATTTCCCTTCCGCAAGAATCGCCCGACGATCGGCCATTTCCGTCACCATCTCCGTCTCCACTCCCAGAAAGATCACATCAATCCACAACTTCGAAAGAGAATCGTCAGCTCTCTGCCTTCGATTTCCATCCGCCATGCTCAGACAATCCATTCCCCTCCCTCCCTTCGCGTCGTTCCACCGCCGCCTCCCGGGGCCCTCGCCGCCGCGCTCCCGCCTGCACAAATAGCAATCCGACATTTGCTTTCAAGAATTTAAGCATGGTTTTTTTTCTTTTCTTTTCTTTTAAGGATTTTTCACATATTTTAAGAAAAAACCACTCAAAGACTATTTTTTAAGCTTTTTTTTAATGATTTTTAGAGAATATAAAATTTTTAGGGATTTTCTTTATTTAATTTATAAAAAATATTATATTATATTATATTATATGATCTTATCTTATCTTATCTTATCTTATCTTAAAGGGTGGGAACCGACCCGGGTCGGAAGCGGTCCGGATCGCCAATCCCGCGGCCGGACTGGGCCTGATACGCAGGGTCAGTTCGGTCCCTCCCAAAAATGAAGCCTATCCGAGGAGGAACAAAAAAGAAGGCCATCCCAAAGCAAAGGGAGACCCCTAAACCAGCCCAAATCTTTTCTCCCTTCTTAAACCACCACGGCTAAGTTCTCATTGAGCCCAACAGAAGCCAAGTTTTTCTAAATCAAACCAAAGACTCAAATCTTGTTGAGCCCAATAGACCCCTATCAACACACAAGCCCACTCTAGCCATTGCCAATCCCACGTCTTCCCACTCGCGGCTCCACAGAAGCATTTCCTTTGCCCGAACGCGCGCATCGTTCTTTCCCAAGGACCAGGAACAATGGCTGATGCAAACAGCTAAAGGGCCCAAGTTTTAATCAGAGCAGTTCGGGCACAACACAGACCACGTCGAGGTACTGCGCGGCTGTCATATGTGGGCACACCACAACCACCACTACCCCTTGTCTTCGCCAACTGAGAACTGGCCGCCGCCGAAACATGTCGCTCGCCGAAAGAAACCACGACGCAAGGGATTTTAAAGCAAAGACTAGCGGTGGAAGTTTACGGCAACGCATTTGACAAGCTAGGAACGCTAAAAACGGACGGAGGACTAAGAATGAACGCGTTCATTTCAGTCAGACATTTTGTTGAGCACACGGAGGGCGTCAGCTAAGAGGAAGCTTCAAACTTATCCGAGACACATAATTTTAGAACATAAAACTCCGGAACAGAAGGAAAATCTGAAAAATCAAAAAGAAATTCACTTTGGACAAATGCATGCGCCTCCATCAAAAGGAAATTTTGTACTGCTTCTTGGATTGCATTCGTTCTGCCTAAAGAGTGAATTCATTCTGCAATAAAACCAAAACAGTTTTTCGAAATTCATGAGATGCATTTGTTTCCTTCTAGTTTTGCCTAATTAAACGATTGCACTCTTTGCTCAGTCCTCTCCACTCGCTGATGAAGCTCCTGGAGAAGCTACGAGGGCAACTGACCCTCACCTATGATCTGAACGAGGACCAAAAAAAGAAAATTGCACAATTTAGGAACCCAAAAAAATTGAGGGACATGATTGAACATTTTTTAATAATTTTTTATAATAATTTGAGGACTCAATGCCTTCACCCCAAAAGGAAAAAGGAAAAATTCCAATTGGCCTTTATGGCCTCCTAAGGATTCTTTAAAAATTTCCAAAACTTGTTCAGAAGTCTTGAGGACACCTTCACCGGGCGAAAGGGGGGAAATAGACAATTAAATTTGATCTTAAAAGGAGCCAGCCAACATTGTTTCTTTTCTGAAACCACACTAGAAAAATCTCTCTATGTGACTTTATGTATTCTAGTTTACTAGGATAGTACCATTTTATAGATATCTAATTTCTTATTTCTCCTTTCATCCATCACCTTGATGTCCTTTGTGAACATATGCCAAATGCTAGAATCAATGGTTGTTGCGGAAAATTGTTCAAAAAGTCCTAAACATATTACATATTTGACAATTCAGTCTTAAACTTTTTCACTTCTTGTCAATTGAGTCAATTCAGCTAATTTTGGCCGAAAATCGCTGACATAACATGTTGGCGTTGACGTGAACAAAATTTATTAATTTTTTAATATTCTTTTCGAATTTTTTATTTTCTATATTTTTTTCCTTTCTTCCTCTGGCCGATCGCCCAACATCTGACTACAGGCCAGAGGCTACAACCAGCGAGGGTTGGCCTCACCAACCTCGGGCAAGTCTCACTCTTGCCAAATCCGTCAAGGTTCACCCACGTTGAAGGCTAATGAGGTCGACCTCGCGGGCCACAAGCAAGGCTCGCCCTCACCAAATTCGGCAAGGGTGAGCCTCGCTCGAGGCCAGCAAGGCCAACGAGGCGAGGATGACCCTCATTGGCCTTTGGCGAGGACAAGCCTCGCCTAAGGCTGGCAAGGTTGCCCCTCGCCAGATCCCTAAGGCCGACAAGGCTGACCCTTGTTGGTCGTAGCCTTTAGTCGGTCACCGGAGGAAGAAGAGGGCCAAAAAAAAAAAAACATAAAAAATAATTTTAAAAATTAGAGAAAATGTTTAAAAATTAATAAATTTTGTCCATGTTAGTGTCGACCGTACCACATAAAACAGCCTGCATCTATATCAACTTCAACAAAAATTGGCCGGATTGACTTAATTGGCAAAAAATGAAAAGATTTAGAACTAAATTGGCAAAAAATGAAAAGATTTAGAACTAAATTGGCAAAAATACAATAGGTTTCGAACTTTATAGATAATTTTCCTGTGGTTGTTGCTTAGTGAGGTTGTTTATCTATAAAGATGTCTATAGAAGGTTACATATAAATGTAAGAAAGTTGGACCCCAGGTTCATTTCCAAGAAATACGACCCCGGACTTTGGGGCTGTACATATCTTATCAAGCCAAATAGGAAATAAAAAAAAAAAACAAAAACCAAAACAAATGAAAAATTTATTTGAATTGCGGCGTATTTGCCTTCACGCTCTTCTAAGGAGTAAACAAAAAATTAAAATTGTTGAAAAGTCCGAGGCACTTCATTCAAAATCATCATCAACGTTAGTTAAATAGACCAGATAACAATCCTCACGGGTTGCTGCTTGCCAATACACAGCATTATCTGGAAAACTTTGATTTCAAAGTGAGCCGAACGTGTTCATGGGAATGCATTGGCTAGTTCACACCGATAACTTCAGCTCAGTTCTTAGTTTAAGCCACATCACATCCACGTTCTTCTTTTTGGGGAGGGGAGAGAGAAAAAAAATTAAGAATGTTTTTATTTGGCAGAAAAATCATTTTTCAGAAAAGCGGTAATAATAAGGGTCTCTCATCTTAAATCTGGGCGAGGGCCACCCTCCCACTAAAGATGTGCACGAGGAGCATAGCCATCTTTACCGGCGCGAGGTGAGCCAGCGGCCCTTGCCGCTTGAATGCACTATCCTTCCCCTTCACCTCTTGATTTTTCTTTTTCTAAGATTTGTCTTTTTGATTTTTTTAAAAACAACTTTTATATTATAATTATCCAATCAAGCGCGACGTCAGTATATAATGGCTATGTAAACATCTCTGTTTATTAATTAAATGAAAGGTCCAATTCGAACAAACAAATCTAGCCCAATTGCACAATTAAAAGTTCAGTAATCTAATTAAATATTTTGCTATAGTTTAAGAACATGGTGCCATTATCTTGCGGGTGAGCATGATGCGGGTGGGCGGTTTCCACTTTAGAACTGAGATCGCTTGTTGATTCCATGAACCCACCTGAGAACCAGATCGATGCACTCAGTCCAACGTTTTCCAACAATCCAAAGTAAAGCAAAAAAGCAAAAAAAAAAAAACTTCTCTTTTCTTAATTAGAAGATCAGTAAAAAGATTAGGCTTATATTAAAAGTTGAGAGTCGATGAGTGTTGAACTTGGGAGTCGAGGTTATGAGTGAGAGATAGAGAAATGACTCATACGAGATGAGAGTAAGACGAGATGAACACTAAATTAATGAGTGTTGAGTTTCACAATATGAATTTTAGGGTTTTCACTTTTTTTTTTTAAATTTCTTTTTTGGTCAAATTTTTTTCTTAAAAATTATATATATTTATTATTGATCTAGTTCGGGTGGATGGGAGCGATTCCACACCTAGAACCAGGAGCTGGACCACTCCCCTTGGAAACCGCCGGTTCTGGTTCGGTTTTGGATGATTCCTAGTTCCTTTGCACGCTTTTAGTTATCCCAAAGAGGGAAAAAAAATTGGAAAAAGGAGACTAGAAATGCCATAATTTGTGTATGGCGCTAATTTTAGTGTCAAAATTTTTCGCCGGCTTACTTAAATATCAAAATAGGAGAAAAAAATATCACTTAAGTGCCTCCAACAAGAAATTCCAGCCGGAGAAATCATGTGACATTTATATTTAATAATTTTATTTGTGATGGTATTTTTTTGGCAATGAAGTGATTAATTTTTAATTAAGATTGATACTGAAGTGATAACTTTTTAACAAGATTGTCATTGAAATGATTATTTTTTTAACCTGCTACATAATGTTATTTAGGGGTTATATGCTGACTAGGCACACTGGTGAACCACATAAGATCGAGAAATTAATAAAATATTGCAACGTTTAATTTCCGGCAACTCCAATCGAAATTGGCACTTAAATAATCGTTTTTAAAAAAAGTGACAATTAAGTGATTCAAAAAAACTTATATTACTAAAATGAACGTTGTATACCACTTATAATATTTCTAGTGTTCTTCTCCCAAGAAAAAATCCGATTGGCTTTTATGGTCTTTCCAAGAGTCATTAAAAAATTGGAAACCTTTTAAAAAGTTTCGGTCACCTTCGTCGGCGTCTACTTGCTAAAGTAGTGTGTTAGGTGGGAAACGAACAATCAAATTCGACTTTAAAGTCAGTCGGCAAGCTTTTTAGGTATTAGCACTTTCTTGCCTAGTTCATGTCCAAAACCTCAGCTCTTTTCTTAGCTAGGCCACGTCACATCAAAAACTTATGTAACATCTACTTATAAGGACAAATAAAAATTAAAACATGGTTCTTTCATGCTTTTACGTGTGATTACTGGAAATATTTTTGCACAACAAAGATATGCGATTATTTAGCATTTAAGCAAGCCTTTGCTTAAGATTCAAATAAGGGAATTAGCAAATAAGAATTCTACGTAGAGTAAACTTATATTTTATACCTAAAAGAAACTATGTTGAAAGCCTAAACAGATGAGTGATTATTGGAAGCATACTAAGTTAAAAAATTTTGAATAAGAAGGGGATGGAATCCACCAAATGCAGGATTGCCAAATTGCCCATGCTCTAAGAAGAACTTCTCCATATCATAATTCGTAGGATAACAAATATGTGCAATTTTAGATGGATTTAGAGAGAGAGAGGGGGGGGGGGGCGACCTTTTTCCAAATGAGCGCATTGAACTTTCTCTTGACATGTGTATTTTTTGGAGCATCAACTTCACTATGATGTGAAGAGAAAATGGAAAATGATGCTCCCATAGTTGGCAGACACAACGTGTATCCGGTCAGTGAAGTCCTAATGGTTGTTTGAAGTTTTAATTAACTAGGGGTTACAGATGAAATGTTGCGCCCGGTGAAATGCAAAACAAATGGGAATCAGAGTGAAAATCAGGTTGAAGGGTTGCAACTATTCAAAAAAGGGTAAAAGACTTAAGGGGTTACACAACCTTTCGGTCTGAAGGGAATTTTTGGAGCAAAAACCGTTCAAAAACAAAACAGAGGAACTTCATATATTTCATAGCGTTTAGATTACCAATTGATGAATATTCTAATCTCTATGATTAGATATGCATGCATGTATGTATGTATGCAGAAAGCTTTCTTTACTTTTCCCCCGTTTCATTTTTTATTCTGCAATTCACAGCGTAGTATAAAAAAGTCTTGATTGAACATTTTGCAATAATTTACGGACCAGGCGCCTTTCCTTCCAAGGAGAAAAACAAAGAAAAAGAACGGAAACTTCTTATTGGCCTTTATGGTCTCCCAAGAATTCTTTAGAAATTCCCAATCTTATCTTGTTAGAAAGTCTTGGTCACCTCCACCGATGTCTACTTGCTAATGCAGAGCGTCGGATGGGAAATAGATAATCACGAGAAAAGGTTGATTTCGTGTGACTTTACGTATTCTAGTTATATAGAATAATACAATATAATAGTTGTCTAATTTTTTTTATTTTCCTTCCCTCTATCACATTGACGTCCTCTGCGAAAACATGCCAAACGCTAGAGCCAACGGTTGCGGCCAATGAGTTTGTTTTATCGATAGAGACATCTATAAAACCCTACATGATAATTCTAAGTAGGTGGGACCTCGGCTCATTTCCAAGAAATGCAACCGCAGACCTGCGGAGTTGCATGTATATTATCACTTCAAAAAAGAAAAAAAAAAATGAAAACTTATGTGATTAGCAGCAGATTTGCCTTTATAGTCTACCGATCATCGATCTTAGTTAAATAGACCTCTACGGTTTGAAAATAGCAGACCTTCACCGGTTGCTACTAGCTAATATAGAGCATTAGCTGGAGAAAAAAAAACAGTGAACTTCGATTCTAAAGTAACAATTAGCAACACGTTCACTGATTTAAAGACATCCATAGATAAGGCGAAATAGAGATGAAGTCATATATAAAGCGTGTGACTGAGAGAGTGCTAGCAATCCGATAGTTATGACAATATGATTTGGTTGAGATAATAAGTTTTCTAGACCAAAAGGTTGTCGTGGTCGTCACGCAATTACTAAACAGTATTTATGAATCTCTCCTCCTCACCCACATGGTGTCTTGTCCCTATACTCCCAAAATTTTTAGACACAAGTTTCCGGTGAGCGAAGTCCTAATGGCGCTTTTAAGTTTTAATAAAACTGTTCTAATGACAAGATATGCATGTAGGGGCTACAAATGAAAAGTTGCATCCCATGAAGTGTAAAACAAATGGAAATTAGAGTGAAAATTAGGTTGAGGAGTTGCAACTTTCTTAAAAAGGAGAAACAACTAAGGTTCCGTTTGTTTCTCGTAAAATAAATGATTTAGAAAATATTTTCCTAAAACTAATTGTTTATATCACTTGAAATAATTAGTTGATGAAAAATATTTCATTATAGATAAATAATTTATATCTAAATATTTTCGAGGATGCTGAAAATATTTTTTGTTCATTTTTTTTTTTAGTGATACAATCTTTTATTTTTAGGAAAATATTTTCAAAATTATTCATTTTCCACAAAATAAATGAAGCCTAAGGGTTACAACATTTTGGTTCGAAGGGTATATTTGTGAAAAGACGTTCAGAAACAAAAGGAGGAACTTCATGTTTTTTATGTAGTGTTTAGATTAGAATTATATCGGATTTAGATATAGAAAACTTTCTCAAATTTTCCCCATTCCATCTTTTATTCCTATAATTTTAGCGATACCATGTTTCAAATGCGGACAATATGTAAACGAAATGACTTAGGTATACAATGTGTAAACTGTCAAATATCTTTCAAATGCCTATCATACCCATTTTCTTGCCTGTTTGGATGACTAAAGGCAATTTTATCTCTTTAGTGAGAATATGGTGGATTTTAATCATATAGGGGTGGAAATGACTCTACTCTTTTGTATATTATGACTACATCTGATTGGACTTTAAAAGTTGGCCTTCACCCTCTAAAGGCTTTTGAGTCAAAACTAAGGTTTTCGGCAAAAAAATTTCAAAGACTTTGAACCCAGCATTTCCAAAGTCTCATAACCCAATGCAAGTTCTACCTAGCTTTGATTTTGAGTATTTATTAATGAATTTTCTTCTATTCCAACTTTGCCCTCGCTAAATTTGGGAAATTCCAGTTCTACTTTCACCCACGTGCGACGGCGGCTGGATTCATGCGGCCGGTTGCCGTACTTCAATTTTCTTTTATTTATTTGAAAAACATAGATAACGACATCATAAACATTTAATTTTACATTGTAAAATCAATTTAATGATTTTTAATTGATATTGTAAAAATATGACTTTATGGTATTTAATTAGAAAATACCGGTGTCCGTTTTGACGTATTTTATATACTATATAAAATCGACTTGTTTGGCCAAATCCATTATTGAAAAAGTCTTGGTCACCAATTCACCGATGGACTTTATTTTAAATGATTAATTGATGAATGAATTGAAGTGTTCCAATTATTGAACACATTTACTCGTAATATTAATGAGATGTACTAATGTGCTGCTTGTGAGATAAGTCCTATATGGTGTATTTAGGTTGCATCTAGGTGAATTCCCGTGGGGCTTAGGTGTAGACTCCCAATTTATCTCACCCCATCGTTCCTAAGGTGCGCTAAAGTTTTGGTGGCCATAGACTTGAGACCCCGTTACCCGTGAGTGACCACCATTTGGGCACCTTCAGCTTGGTACCTCATCACCAAAGGAACGGGATTCGGAGGGCCTTTGACGTTCGGCGGGACCTATCATCATCGATGTATGAAGAGGCACGGACTCGGAGATGCAATAAATGTCACATGTGATTGATTAGCCGAAGATTGTTTTGTGTGGGTTGCTCAGTTTTCTAATTCTGGGTTGGAATTGGAAAGTAGGTTCTATAAAGAGTTCGTATAAAACGGTTGCAACATTAGAATTTAATGCACCCGTCCTTATGATTTCAATTGAATAACCAATCTGAACTAATGTCAGACCGCACCGCCGAAGTCCAACTTGGGATTGTGATTGGGAGCAATACTTTTCAATAGTATAAAGATCCAATGACTTTACGCCCCCGTTTTATCCAAAGGACCGAACAAGGAGGCTAAAAAAAGGATCCGCTGCAATTAATCTAAAGGAACTAAACGGTTTGGGGAGTAAAAAATTATTTGTTAAAAAGGACGGAGCTTGTTTTGGATGTGGCCAGCACACTCAAGTCAACGATTATCATCCCCCGGAGCCTAAAGTCCTTTACAAGTGTAATTTTATCCAAACAACATAAAAATCAAAATTGTTCCTCAATACACTTTACAATTGCACTTTACTAAGTATTATTTGCATTTTGAAAAAACCATTTAATCTAAAATCCTTTACATTTTCTCAAAGGCTCTCCTAAACGCACCTTATAATCACCTCATAAGATGCAACATCAGAATTTAATGTCCCCTTTATGATTTCGATTGAATAACCAATCTGAATAAAGAAGTATATTGCTTGGGAACCCAAATTGCGTAAAAAAATTTTAGGGAGCTGATTAAACATTTCACAATAGTATAAAGATCCAATGACTTTATTTTAAAGGAAAAGATAAAAAAAGAAATTAAAGAACTTCTGATTCGCCTCTGTGGTCTCCCAAGGAGTCTTAAAAAATTTCGTAACTTGTTAAAAAGTCTTGGTCACCTTCATCGGTGTCTACTTGCGGTGGGTTAGGTGGGAAATGATGAAAAAAAGAATTGATTTTAAAGTGAGCCGGCCAAGGATTTAAGGTATTGGCACCCACTCACTTCGTTCATATCGAAAACCTCAGCTCAGTTCTTAGCTAAAGCCACACAGACCAACCTTTTCTTTAGAGAGAGAGGAAGGGATAGATCTGGTAGTAATAAGCTCCCTAGCTAGGGCAAACTCAGAGGCCAGAATGACTACTGATGATGCTGCACGGGCATTAGGGGATGAGTACCAAATATTCCTGAGTTTTAGAGGACCTGATACTCGTCATGGATTCACAGACTTCCTCTATCATGACTTGGTAGATGCTGGAGTCCGCGTATTCAGGGATGAAGATGAACTCCGTGTTGGTGAAGTCATTGGTGAGAACCTTTTGCATGCTATCAATGGTTCTAGAATTTATATACCCATCTTTTCTAGGACTTATGCTTCCAGTAAATGGTGTCTCCGTGAGCTTGTCCACATAGTAGACAATTTGTCTAAGTCTGATGTTGAAAAAAGTATCCTTCCCATATTTTTTGACGTGGAACCTGAGGATATTAAACTTAAGACTCCACTATATGACAATGCTTTCTTGGAACACGAGAAGAGGTTTCCTCACGAAGTCCAGGCGTGGAAAAAAGCTCTTGCACAAGTAGATGAAATCAAGGGATGGAATGTGAAAAATGTAATACTCTTTTAAGATCTCTACCTATTTTTTTCTTTTCTCTGTCATAGGGGATACAACGTTGTCCTGTCAAATGATTCATTTTATTCCTTTTTTTAACAGAGCTATTGAAAATTACCTGCAATTGCTGCTCTCATTGACCTTTACATCCTCTGCTTTTGACATCCTAAAATTTTCCCCTGCATGTCGATAGCTTCAATTTGATATGCATCCTCACTTATCTAAATTTGTAGTTTGCATCTACAGAAAAATTTCAACCCAAAACATGCAATTTGCATCCTCAAGAAACACCAATTACACGAGTAAACTAAGATTCGGTGAAGAAAAATCACGTCTAAACATTTAATCGAGAACGTCCCATGTAAACTCATCTCTCTAACTGTAGCTGAGGATGAGACCATACTTGTGATTTGTGGCCAAAGGTCGATGGGGAGGGAGGGAGGGAGGGAAGGAGAAGGAGAGGGATGACTGGAACTTAGCGCCGCATGACACCAGGTCGAGGAGAAAGGTCAATGGTGACAGCCTGACGGGTCGAGGAGAGTGGTGAGAGCAATTTTGATTAAAAAACGAAATGGAAATTGGATTAATAAGTTCCGGCGACAGATGCAATTTTTTTTTTTTAAAGTGAAAATTAGGGATTCAATTTGTAAATTATAAAATGTGGAGATGCAAGTTGATATGTGTGGAAAATGGTTTTTGCAAACTGTCCTTATTTTCCTTTTCTCCTTTGTTGAGGGTTGTCTTAGGCAAACTAAAAAGCCTTGATATAGTAATCACCCGTATCATCTAATCCAATGTGATAAAGGTGGAAATGAATTCCTGGCCGTATGGCTCGAACATGAGGTAGTTTCGGGGCCCCGCAAAGCATTTGTATCTTGCTTTAAGGTTAATCACTTGGCATTTATATTAACAACTTTATATTTTATCATCATCAATAACAAAAACATAATTTGGCTATCAATTGATAAATTTGGATAAACACATGGTGAATTAACCCCCATTACGCATGTGGGCGCCGATTGGCTTCTCCAATGCAAATGAGCTGTTTTTGCACAATTTACTGGATTTGGCAATCTCTTATGCTTCTAATTTATGTAGTCAATGTGCCCGACATGCTGCTTGAGAATGTTTTTGGTTGTGCGCTTAATTTACGTACATATCATCATTCCTTATACACCAAGTTAATCCCATGGGAGTCGGATCTCTTGATTTTCAATTTTGAACACATCCTAATGTGAGACAGCTCTTTAAATACAATTATACTTGACATAATCAGATCCGTAGAAGAAATTTTGTATAAATCTCCTATTATGAATAGTAGTCATTTTGTAACTTTGGCCATCATGTAAGCCAATTCTATAGCCTTCAGAAATTTCTCTAATCATATATGAAAAACATATCGAGTGAATTCTACTAAATTAGCCTATAGTGATTATTCAGTGCGTTTAAATGTCCGTGATTATTTCAATCTTTTCAAGTTAAGATTTTAATAATCCCAACGGTGATGCATGGACATGAAATTAATCTAGTCAACTAATGAAACCACTTGCATACATGGCAGCCAAGCAAAGATCGTCAAATCTGTTGTTGAAAAAGTATTGGAGATGGTGGAGACAAAACACAAATCAGTGACTAAACTTTTAGTTGGAGTTGATGGTCGGGTAAAAGAATTGACAAATTTATTATTTGTCAACCATGATGATGTGCGGCTAGTTGGAATTTACGGAATGGGTGGCATCGGTAAAACAACTCTTGCCAAACTCGTCTTCAATCAACCATCTTCCCACTTTGGAAAGTGTTGTAGCTTCCTTGAGAATGTTCGAGAAAACTCGTTGACTGAAAAAGGCATAGTCTATTTGCAGAAGAAATTATTATTTGACATTGTTGGTTCTGGATTTGTGGAAAAATTTAAGGATATTGAAAAAGGAATGAGGAGTATTGGAAGAACACTCCCAACTAAGAAGGTCTTTGTTGTTCTAGATGATGTTGATAATAAAGAGCACATTAAGAAACTAATAGGAGATTCTCCATTACATTCAGGATCTAGGATAATCATTACAATGAGATACACAACTATTTTGCGAGCTGAGGGGTTCAAAGGTGAAATTCTAGAGTATGAGATGTCAAAAATGGATGATGATCATGCACTTCAGCTTTTTTGTCAACATGCCTTTGGTAATGACTCTCCTTGGGATGATTTTCGTGGGCTTTCAAGTGAAGTTGTCTCATGCTTGGGAGGGCTTCCCTTGGCTATCGAAGTGGTAGGTTCGTTACTTTATGGGAAAGACAAAGCATTTTGGAAAGAGACATCAGTCAGGTTAAGGGAAGTACCAGAGAAAAAGATTCTAGAGAAGTTGAGGATTAGCTATGACAGCCTAGACAAATATCAGCAACAAATTTTTCTTGATATAGCATGCTTCTTTTCCCATGAGAAGAAGACCGATGCAATTTACATGTGGACCGATTGTCAGTTTTATCCCAGAAGGGGAATTGATGTCCTCACTAGTTGTTGCTTGATAAAGATATGTCACAATGATATGATTTGGATGCATGATCAACTAATAGACTTGGGAAGGCAAATTGTGCATGAAGAAAGTTCAAGTGACCTTGGAAAGCAAAGTAGGTTGTGGATTGCAAACGAGGCCCTCGAAATCATAAAAACCAAAGAGGTAAGTATGTCCCAATTACTAGTAGGATTTCTTTTTTTTTTTAAGGATCTTATCACTTTTTTTTACTACCCATTTGAGTTGTAAACATAGTGTTTGGAAGTAGATAAACTTCTTCACATCATTACAAAATTGACTTTGCAGAGGAAGGACAAGGTTCAAGCGCTCAATATAAATGGATTGGATTTCCCTATAGTGATCACAAATGATGAGTTTGAAAGATTACATAATCTAAGATTCCTCAAGTTAGGCACTGGAACTTTTGCTGGGGACTTTTCAAAATGTCGTTCAAAGTTGAGATGGATTTCTTGGCATTCTCCTCATCCAAATTTTAGGGCGGACAATTTGTATTTGGATCATCTTGTTGTTTTTAAACTTGACTTGAATGGCTTCAAGGATGATTCAAAAGCATGGGACTTGATCAAGGTACATTAAATGTTTTAATTGGTACATTAAATGTTTTAATTCTAGTCTAATAGTCCCAATTAGTACCGTGCAATGATTCTTACACTTGACATGTCATCCATTTTAACAGGAGGCACGAAATTTGAAAGTTTTATCTCTAACTAGGTGTTATGCCATAACGAAAATACCAGATTTCTCTAAATGTTTGGGTTTAGAGAGGTTGACTCTTGCACACTGTTACCGCCTCAAGAGAATTGAAAGCTTCATTGGAAACCTACAGTCACTGATTGAGTTAAAGATTGAATGGTGCAAAGGTCTTGCAAATTTACCTGAAGAAGTGGGGGCACTAGTGCAACTCAGGCGATTGTCATTGTGTAATTGTTTGATGTTGAGAGAAATTCCAAGCTCACTTGGGAATTTAACGTCATTGACAGAGTTAGACTTATCAGGTTTGGGCATTGCCAAACTTCCAAATTCTATTGGAAAGTTAAAATTCAAATTATGTCATCTAAAACTTGAGATTTTTCTTTTGACAGACACAAGGATAAGGGAACTTCCCAACACCATCGGAAAGTTGAAATCATTATGCGTGTTACGTTTCCCAAAAAGAAGATTCATTCCTCAAGAGGATCATGTTTGGCACTTACCTAGTGGCATCAGAATGTTGGTAAATCTTGCAGAGTTGAATCTCAATGGATGTAATAAAATGGAAGGTGAAATTCCTGTTGGAATTGGAGAATTGTCATGTTTAAAATTCCTACATTTAGATGACACTGGTATTTGCGGAATTCCAAAGACAATCAACAAGCTTCATCACCTCCAAATCCTATGTTTAAGCAATTGTCATGGTATTCAAGTGTTGCCGGAGCTTCCCACAAGTTTGACCACTCTTATTCTTAAATCTGAATCATTGCTCTCAATTCCTAATCTGTCGAACCTTACTAACTTGTCTCAACTGGATCTAAGTGATGGCTCTAAAACAACAGGCAAATCAAACCTAATCACAAGATGCAACTTAAGATGGATTGGGAGGTTATCTAAACTACACTTTTTAAACTTAAATATGCTAAATGTCCGTGCACCTTCTGAGTTGGCTTCTCTTTCCGATCTGGAACATCTTCGGTTGTCTCGCCTAAACCTGCAAACCGTACTGCAGCTTCCGTCCTCCTACTTGAGATTGAGAAATTTGAGTCTATTAGATTTATCTTATTGTGAAGTGGAAGACATTCCGCTTGATGGACTTCCAGGACTGGTATTCTTATATGTTGAAGGTTGTAAACTGCTTCTAAGATTATCCATTCCTTTGGAATTAAGGAAGCTAGGGTCTATGCAAGTGTCGATTGTCCAAACCTAGTTGAGATACAATCTTTGGGTCCTTCGGAATCATTAACATCCTTCTTGATTTGTGGTTGTGAATCTCTGAGAAGAATAGGTGGCTTATCATATTTGACGAAGCTTAAGCATTTGGAAATCACACGGTGCACATCATTGATAAAGTTTATTGATGCATCTTGCACAAATATACCGGATGATTGCATCATCAAAATAAAGGAGTGTGGAGATTCTGTGCCGAGCGTCCCATATAGAATGTCTATGAAGTGTTACAGAGAGGAATTTCTTCTTGATACATCAAACTTTGTATCCAATTCAGATAAGGTGCGACATCTTCTTCATCAAATACTGTAGACGTGTGTGTATGCACATATTTGAAAATTGATTTATTCTAATTTCATTTTGATGCTATTTTAATAAAAATATACAATTCTGTCAGAAACTTGCATGGATCAAAATGTATTTGTTAATTAAATGAAGAAAATTTATCAGAAATGATCTTTAGATAATTTCAAATACATTAGTATTCCTTCATCATGTTCTTTTTAATTTGAAATTTTGTTTTGTATAAATTAAATAAATACGCAAATAAAAGTGTTGTTTTTTTTCTTGTTATATAATTGAGTGTTGGATATAAAGTGATGTGATATATGCTTATTTTGAAGTCATGATGTTCTTGGAACTTTAGAACTGTTGTGCCCCACCCTCTACATCCGCCGCACCCAAAAAAACTTCAAGTTATTTCTATTTTACTTTAAGTTATTTTTTATTTTTTTTTTTAACTTTAAGCTATGCTGCATCCATTATTTTTTCAGTCTGCATAGCAATTAAGTATTACCTATAACGGACTGATTCATTTTTCTTAACCGAATTTTCTTAGCTAATTCTATTAGCCAGGCATCATATCCACTCATGTTAGAGGAAGCTTTGCTTCCTTTTTTGGCCAAATGTCCTCCTTTCTTTAGCCACCCAATAAAGTTGCCATTTTCTTTTTGCATATAATTTCTTAGGTGTCTGATATTTTCGGCTCCTAAAGTAAACTTTGCTTCCTCTTTTGAGATTCCCATTTTCTGTTGTACTTTAAGTACTTTGGTTGCATATTCTTTTTTTATTTTAGTCACTTTATCTCTACTCGCCTTTTTGGTGTTGGACAGATTTGGTTCTTTTATAATGCCACTAAACTCATTTTATATTCTGACCAGAGGAAAAACTCATTTAATCATTCTTTAAGTATTACTTCATAGAAATAGATTTCATAGATGAGATATTAGATTATAGATTACAAATTGTAGATTTGAAAAACATCATATGATGTCCTCGTCTCCTAAAGTTTTGTTTGCAATATGCATAATTAATGCATGAATTTAACATTACATCCATATAATAATAGTAATCATGGATTATTTTATTAGATTATTACGTTTATTAGATTTGGGAAAAGTAATGTCGAATAATTAGATCATAATTGTACAAAAGCAAACACAAAACCTCATTAGATTCAGCCACGTGTCGCCACATGGGAAAATGAATGATGAACAAAGGGTAGCTACTTCGTGTATATGTTTGATGTTGTGACGATGCAGCTCCTATTAATTTGTTGTTGGCCTCTAAAGTAAAAGTAAATAGAATGTTTGTTTTGCCTCTTTCTTTAATAATTCTGTTAGAATGTCCATGCAATTTAATCAAGGCTAATCTATACACTTGCATATTAAGCACTAACTGTATTACATTTTTGCTGTTTCACTGATGCAAGTGGGCTTGACTAGTTTTCCATTTTTGGCCACCAATGGGCTTGACTAGTTGACTATGCGTTTTTAGTATTAAAGTAGATTGCGACCACCGGGATTCACATCTTTGCATAGTACACGACTATTTCAAAGTAAATTAGAGCACATGTTACTTGAACAAATAGTCATATATTATGAGATAATGTGACTTTTACACAAGTGAACATATTATTTCACTAAAAAGTGCTACTTCTGATGAAAAGAGACAATAATTTAAGCATATTACTTTTGATTAAGAATGAATACAACAACATATAGACCTTCATAAACCGATTTGAAACAATGTCTCCCAAGGTTATGGATTTTTCACTCAAAAAGTAGAAAATAAAACTTCTTTTGAGTTCCATATTGCAAAACAATTGCACTTATGCCAGTATTGTTATTCGAAACACATAATTACCATTAAAAGATTAGTACATGAAGTCCGATAAGGTTAATAGATTAATGTAATTAAAGTGAAAACAAGATGAAGAATTAACGTTGGCTAAAAAAATAACATAAAAAGTAAAAAGAGAAACGAAAGTACCCATGGAATTAAAAAAGCAGGACCCTTACCTTCTTTTTTGTTTTGTTTTTTATTTTTTATTTTTTATTTTTCTTTACTTGGTATGGTATGTAATAATTAGTGCGAGTAACTATAAATTTGAAAGAAATCACTTTAGTAAATCAATCTAATAATTAAACCATAAAGGTTGCAGTGGAACAAAGCATGTTGAGCTAAGAGCACCTGTATTCCTAACTAATCAATGATGTTTGTGCGGTATTGAATTTCAGGTAAATATGCAAAAAAAAATAATAATAATATATCAATACATATGTTGTTTGACTCTCGCGTCGACCCTGTTAAATAACAGATGGAAGATCCCTTGACAATCAAATTCCACTTTGTATCAAAGTTTGGTGGTGAAGTGAATAGTTGGTGGAGGAGGGAAATGAAAGACGTCACCCCTGATTCAGTGACATATAAGGGATTAATTGCTTACGTGAAAGATTTCGGCTATCATATGAAGAGAATGTGGTACAAGACTCTTCATGAAGACAATCAGACATGGTGGGACTTTTATGGGGGGCGAGCAACAAGGCCATAGAGATCAAGAATGATGAGCAAGCGAAGGAAATGGTGCGACTGCAATCTAAAAGAGGATTCATTGAATTAACCGTCCTTTTAAGGAATGACCGTTTTGAGTATGAAGAATACGACGACGATACAATAAGTAGGTTAAGAGAGGTATGGACAATGAAGACTGATGTGTACTCCAATGAAGATGGGGCTGAGTGGGACGTTTCAATCCCTAACGAAGGCTCGGACTCTGCAACTGAGGGTGAAAGCCAAACGGATGGCACCTCCTCTATTGACGATATCCAGTCCCAGCTGGGCAATGCAGAATCTTTCGAGGCCACGGAAAATAGGAGGCAAATCGGGGACGGAAAGGTTGGGCACTATGGTACTGTCGATGGAGGGAAAACGGCGAGTACGGAAAATAGGAAGGAGAAGCGGGATGAGACTGTGGAACCCGTCCAGTTGATTTACCAACAGTGCGAAGGAATCGAACATCATGAGATGCCCTGCAAAGCTACAACCGAAGTTGAGGATCAGATAGACATTGCTTCTGTAAGTACTGAAGATTTTTGCATCATCTTAACTGTGCAGTCGTTAAAACTTATGTGGAATTTCGACGTGGTCCAGGTGAAGACGGATAGAATTGCGGAGACCGACCAAGTGCCTTCAAGAAGAGGCAGAGGAAGTGGGACCAGATGTGCTTCGAACCCACCGGGAAGGAATCCTGCGATGAGAGGCAGAGCAAGGGATACAGCCTCAAGTCCAAGAAACAGCAAAGCTACGATGTCGCATGGGGATGCAGCTTCTAGTTCAGGAAAGAGTAAGGCATCGGATTTAGGAAGGGGCAGAGCTTCGAGTTCGTGGAGCAGCGCAGTTTCGAGTACAGGAAGGGGAAGGGGCAGAGGTTCAACTTCAGGAGAGGGTGCGACTTCGAGTTCAGGAAGGGGAGAGGTTTGAGTCCAAGAAAGGATACAACTAAAACGGGGTCAAGTTCAAGATTAGGGACGGACAAAGGCTCAAGCTCGACCTTGAGTCTAAGACATCAAGGTCATGATAAGAAGAACAAGGTAATGCATCATATTTCTCCTTCCACCAGCCAATCTGTTGTCTAATTTCTGCTATAGGAGTTTCCGGTTCTTCTTTTCTGGCCTCTTTCATTGGTTTGTTTCCATTCTGTTAAGTTGTTTGCCTAATGGCTGCAAGAATAATTACTATAATTACCTTGTTCTGTCGCTGAATTCGCTTCTTCTAAACTAGCAGGTTTATTCCATTCTTCTTTATTGCCACTCACCTAATATGGCGATACTTCAGTGTTCTCTCCGAAAATTATCCAACCACAGGAAAATGAATTTTCTTTGCGGTTTTCCCTACGCCATGATATAAGTAGTATAACTTTTCCAGTTTTTATTTATCCTCCCTTGTTTTACGCGATGTAGAAACCAATTGAGAAATTTCCGATTTACTTTCTATTTTCGACATCCCTTTCGAAAATAGTTGAAATTATTTCCATCATTTCCAATTACTGGAATGAAATTGTTTTTCCAACGATTTTAATTGCCTAATCTATCCTATATTCAAAGATTCCTCTTTTCTTATGTACATGATGCACATTAGTCGGTGGTATGTTGTAATTTTCTTTTCTCAACATCTATTATTATCATTTTCTCATAATTTTTTAACTTATATTACGTATCTTTCCTAGAACTAGAGCCTATCCATGAAAAAAAATCTGACATTAAACAAATTTGCTAATATTAGTCTTGTCGTATATTATCTCTTATCTCTCAAGACTTTATGACCTTTTTTTCTGTCCTAACACAACTCTTAACTTCCTAAGCCCATGTCATAACCTCCCAAAGGCTCTCGACCAGAAGCTTCAAAGCCTCCAAGTTATTGTTCTCGACGGCCATGAAATCGCCGTTCAAGGACCCTATCGCACGCCACGCTTAGCCTCTCTCAAACCAATTCCTCAAGACGTTGGACCGGCCCTTTCACGGCCGCAAGATGAAGAGGATTCTGCAACATGCATCTACCTCAACACTCAACAGCCTCTTCGTGTAAGAATTATTGTGGCCCACATGATATGATTGAATATGGTTTAATAATTATTGAAATGCTATAAAATAAATAATGTATTGGTTATGAGAAGTTGATTTAATAAAACGGTTTAATGATTTTTATGGAAAAATAAATAATGTATTGGTTGATGGAAGGCACCCATTGAAAAAACATATATAAATGGAAGTTGAAGAGGCGCTCCGAAGGCACCCATTCCTCTCTCCGCCTCTCCGCCTACGATGAACAATAATAATAGAAAAGAATGTGGTATTCTCTCCTCCATCGATAGAATATATTAAAGAATAATGGGTTTAGGGAGAGAAATCGGATTTCTTCATTTGATTCGAGTTCTTCGGTTTTTCACATCAATTATCATCAAAGGGTAACTATTAAATGTAAAAACTATTTGTAAAAATCATGAAGATCAAAGATCACTGTTTTATTATGAATTTTCGCATTAAAAAATTATATGAATTGTCTAACATTTGGTATCAGAGCGTGGTTTATGATCTCATGATTTTTCCATTTATAGAAATATTATGATTTATGTATGATGATTCGTTGAACGATCCTATTCGTACTATTTGTTGTTGTTGAAAATATTTTCTGATGGTTTTGTTAATTAAAAAAAAAATCCGAATGAAAAAGGACGAAAATGGAGGAATTCGGAGTTTTGAGGCCAAGATGGAAATTCGCCAATTCCGGGCAAAATCCGGCGACCCACTGCTTGATTTCGGACCCATACGGTCGCACTGCCATGAGGAACATTAGCCATGAGTTTTTCCGGTATATCGGTGTTTGCCGGAGGCTAATCGAGCGGGGGAAGTCACGGTGGTTAAGGATTTACATTTTGGGAAGTTTTCATTTGATTTGAAGCCAATTTCTTGGTCATTTTCTCCGAAACTTGAACCCATGTGGTCGTGCCGGCATGCTCTTCAAAACCCATTATTTATTTTTGTCTAGGATGGGCTGCCGGAGAAGAAACGGCCAGCGGAACTACGGCGGAATGGCGAAAAACCGCGAAGAGAAGTGTTCTGGGAGCGAGGAAGAATGCGTGTGGGCCTCACGCGCGCGCTGCAGTTGCAGGCGTGTGGAACCCACGCGCCACACGCCGTTACGTGCGCGCAACCACTGCGCGCGGGACTGCCCACGCAGTTGCAGGCACACGCCTGCGCGTTGGACACGCGCGTGTGGGGCACGCGCCCACGGCGGATGCAAGCGCGTGCCGAGCACGCGCCTGGCGTACCGCGGCGCCATTTTTAATTTTATTTGATTTTATTTTATTTTTCTGCCACTGTTTATTTATAATTACGATTCTGCCCTTGCTAATTATTTACCATTTTGCCCCTGGATTTTAAATTTATGGTTCTGCCCTTATGGAATTATGATTTTACGATTGTGCCCTTATGCTTTGATTACGTTTTTGTCCTTGTGTGCAATTTGGTAAATATTTGTATTTTACAATATTAAAAAATGCATATTATGAATGGTTTGTTTGTCACCAAAGTGGCCAAATTTTGAAGTCTTTTGAATTTTGATATTGTAAATTGTTTTATTCAATTACCCATGATTAATTGATGCTATATATGAAATTGATATGTTTCCTATCATTATTGGTGTTATGGGTACATTGAAGTTCATTTATTATAAGAACTTAGGGATTAACCCAAAGGTTAATTATTTTCTTATAATTGATGAAATGATAGTTGGTAATTAATATGACTTGTTAAATTTGTTTGTATATCCAAAAATAGCAAATAAATTTTAATAAGATATATTTACAATTACCAAATAAAAGTTATTAGCATCATTATGGGTTATATATATTTGTATATCATAGGATCGCCCAAAGGAGAACTATGATGTACATGTGTAGTTTAGTTTGAATCTGATTAGGTGATATTCTCAAGGCATTAATGTATGAGTATTTTCTTGCACATTTGTAGTATCTATACCTGGTTCACTCCATTTGCATGCATCATCTGTTCCCTTATTTAATGGGATGAATTTTCCTGATTGGAGTGAACAAGTCCAGTTTCATTTAGGTGTCCTGGATCTTGATTTAGCGCTTTAAGTTGAGAAACCAGCTGCTATTACTAATAAAAGTAGCGATGATGAAAAGTCTCTTCATAAAGCTTGGGAAAGATCGAACAGACTGAGCTTAATGTTCATGCGAATGACAATTGCAAACAACTTAAAGACTTCTCTTCCCAAGATTGATAATGTTAAGGAATTTATGAAATTTGTGGAAGAGTGTTCTCAAACTGCTATAAGTCACTTGCTGGTACATTGATTAGCACACTGACCACCATGAAATATGATGGTTCACGTACCATGCATGAGCATATATTTGAGATGACGAATTTGGCAACAAAGTTAAGGACCTTAGGAATGAACGTGGATGGGTACTTTTTAGCATAGTTTATACTTAATTTCTTACCTCATGAGCAATATGGGCCATTTCAAATGAATTACAACACTATAAAGGATAAGTGGAATGTGAATGAATTGGCTAGTATGCTAGTTCAAGAGGAAACAAGGATAAAGAATCAAAAGGCTCATTCTGTTCATCTCTCAAGTCATCAAGAAGGTCAAAGGAATTTCAAAAGGAAAGGTGGAAGGAGCAAGAAGAAAGGATTACACGTCCTGAATGACTCTTTAAAGGCTTCTCAAATCCACAAGAAGGAACACAATCTTATTAAGTGTCATTTTTGCAACAAAATTGGACACTTGAAGAAAGATTGTCCGAAACGTAAGGCTTGGTTCGAAAACAAAGGTAAGCCTTGTGCTTTAGTATGTTTTGAATCAAACTTTACTGAGGTTCCTCATAATACTTGGTGGATTGATTCTGGTGCCACCACTCATGTATCAAATACGATGCAGGGATTTCTTACGATCCAAACTATAAAGCCAAATGAAAGTTATGTGATTATGGGGAACAGAAACAAAGCTCCAGTTGAAGGCATTGGCACTTACCATTTGATCTTAGATATTGGGCATTATTTAGATTTGTTTTGAACCCTTTATGTACCTACATTTTCTCGCAATTTAGTTTCTTTGCCGAGACTTGATGTAGCGGGATTTTATTGTAAGTTTGGTTCTAAATCTTTCAGTTTATTTAAGAGTGATACTTTTATTGGAACTGGAATTTTATGTGATGGTCTCTACAAATTTAGACTTGATAATACTTTTGTTGAGACATTAATGACCTTGCATCATAATATTGGCACTAAATGAAGTTTGGTGAATGATAATTCTGCTTACTTGTGGCATAAACGTTTGGGTCATATATCCAAGGAAAGAACACAAAGATTAGTGAAGAATGAAATTCTTCCAAATTTGGATTTTACTGACATTGGAGTGTGTATTGATTGTATTAAAGGAAAACAAACAAAGCATACTACGAAATGTGCCACAAGAGAGCTTCTTGAAATTATACATACTGACATATGTGATCCTTTCGATGTTCTATCTTTTGGCAAGGAAAGCTATTTTATCACCTTTATTGATGATTTTTCACATTATGGTTACATTTATCTATTGCATGATAAGTCTCAATCAGTGAATGCACTTGAAGTGTATATTAAAGAGGTTGAGAGGCAATTAGATAGAAAAGTGAAAATAGTAAGATCGGATAGAGGCGGTGAATATTATGGAAAGTATGATGAATTGGGACAATGTCCAGGTCCACTTGCTAAGTTCCTTGAAAGACATGGCATTTGTGCTCAATACACAATGCCAAGTACACCACAACAAAATGGTGTAGCAGAAAGGCGTAATCATACTTTAATGGAAATGGTTAGGAGTATGATGAGTCATTCATCTTTACCCTTATCTTTGTGGATGTATGCTTTAAAGACTTCTATGTATTTATTAAACAATGTTCTTAGTAAGGCGGTTCCAAAGATTCCTTTTGAACTGTGGATGGGAAGGAAACCTAGTTTATGACACCTGCATGTTTGGGGTTGTCAAGCAGAAGTAAGGATTTACAATCCACATGAAAGGAAATTGGATTCAAGAACGACCAGTGGTTATTTCATTGGTTATGCAAAGAAATCCAAATGGTATAAATTTTATTATCCTAATCATATTACAAGAATTGTTGAATCTGGAAATGCTAGGTTCATTGAGAATGATGACATCAGTGGGAGTGAAAGAGTGCGTGATGTTTGCATTCAAGAAGTAAGGGTAGAAGTTCCTATACCCAAAGCTTTTAAAATTGTTGTTCCTGATATTATAGTGCAACCTAACAATGATCGGGAACAACAAATTAATGAACAAACACTTCATAATAGAAATGTCAATATTGAACCTCCAATAGTTGAGTCACAAGAAATAGCATTAAGAAGATCTCAAAGAGAAAGGAGGTCGGTTATTTCTAATGACTATATGGTTTATCTACAAGAGTCATAAATTGACCTAGGAATTGGAAATGATCCAGATTCATTTTCCCAAGCCATGGAATGTGAAAATTCTAAGGAATGGTTTAATGCCATGGAAGAAGAGTTAAAATCCATGCATCAAAATCAAGTTTGAGATATTGTTGAATTGCCTAAAGGATGTAAAAAGGTCGGGTGTAAATGGGTCTTTAAGACCAAGCGCGATTCAAAAGGCAATATTGAACGACATAAAGCTAGACTTGTTGCAAAGGGTTTTACGCAAAAAGAAGGCATTGACTATAAAGAGACATTTTCACCAGTCTCTAAGAAGGACTCACTTAGAATCATTATGGCTTTGGTGGCTCATTATGACTTGGAGTTACACCAAATGGATGTAAAAACCGCATTTCTTAATGGGAATTTAGAAGAAGATGTTTATATGGACCAACCCGAAGGCTTTTCAGTTAAAGTAAATGAACACATGGTATGTAAATTAAAGAAGTCAATATATGGACTTAAACAAGCTTCCCGACAATAGTATCTTAAGTTTAACGATACCATAACTTCATTTGGATTTAAGGAAAATACGGTTGATCGGTGTATATATATGAAGATTAGTGGGAGCAAGTTTATTTTTCTAGTTCTGTATGTTGATGATATTTTGCTTACTACTAATGATCTTGGTTTGTTACATGAAACTAACAAGTTTCTCTCTAAGAATTTGAAATGAAGGATATGGGAGAGGCAACGTATGTGATAGGAATAGAAATATTCCGTGATAGATCACAAGGATTATTAGGATTGTCTCAAAAGGCATACATTGAGAAAATTTTAGAGATATTTAATATGAGTAAATGTTCAGCAGAAATAGTTCCAATTCAGAAATGTGACAGATTTAGCCTTATGCAATGTCTGAAAAGTGAATTGGAGAACAAATGAAAAATATTCCTTATGCATCTGTTGTGGGGAGCTTAATGTATGCACAAACTTGCACCAGACCAGACATTAGTTTTGCTGTCGGAATGTTGGGCAGGTATCAAAGTAATCCTGGAATGGATCATTGGAAAGCTGCAAAGAAAGTTTTTAGATACTTGCAAGGAACAAAGAATCATATGCTCACTTATAAAAGATCCGATCATCTTGAGGTAATTGGATATTCAAATTCAGACTTAGCCGGATATGCCGATACAAGAAAATCAACATTTGGTTACTTGTTTCTTCTGGCTGGAGGGGCAATTTCATGGAAGAGTGCGAAGTAGTCAGTTATTGCTTCATCCACTATGGAAGCTGAATTTGTGGCATGCTTTGAGGCTACTATTCATGAATTATGGCTGCGGAATTTTATTTCAGGGCTTGTGATTGTTGACAATATTGCCAAGTCGCTGAAAATTTATTGTGATAATTCTGCAGCAATTTTCTTCTCTAAGAACGACAAGTATTCTAAGGGTGCTAAGCATATGGAAATCAAATACTTGTCTGTTAAAGAAGAAGTTCAGAAATGAAGAGTGTCAATTGAGCACATTAGCACCAATCTTATGATGGTAGATCCCTTAACAAAAGGACTGCCACCCAAAAAACATTTAATGAGCATGTTGAAAAGATGAGCATTATTGGACGTCATTAATGTTTATATTATGATTGTATTAAGTTTATGTATTTGACACTTTGAGCTCATTTACGTGTTTCTGATATTTCCTGTTTTCTATTTAGTATACATTATGGAAATAGATGAATGTTAAACAAGATAGTTTCTAAAGAGACATTATAGTTGGACTATTATTGTGCTTCTCATTTATGGATCATGTTAAGTAAAGTGCTATAGTTGTAGTGCATAGAAGGGACTATGTCGATTAATGACATACAACCGCTATGACTCTCATTAGTTTCTTTACTTAATTGTGATTATTATGTGTTTGCATTAGTTTTATTTACTTAATTGTGATTATTATGTGTTTGCCAATTTAATGAAAATTTTATAGCATAATGTTATTGTGCACATTATAGTCTTTATTAAACCATGAAAGGAAAATCATAGGAGCTGCCGGAGCTCGTCCCCGCTACCGTGAGCCGCCGTGGACCTCCCCACCGGCCTGTCCAACCCACCGCTGGTCTTCCCTGCTGGTTTCGGTCCCAAGCCAACCCGTTTCCCTCTCCTTCGGCGCCATTGCAGCAGCTGCAAAAATGGGTATGGCAGCTCGGTTTTGGCCTGTTTTGGCCGGCTTCCTGACCCCGAATGCTCGGCCTGCCTTGAGGAAAGTCGATCCTCGCGTTGTCCCCGTCATTTTGGTCCACTTAGTTCGTTAATCGGGTGAGTTTAGCTCACTAAATCTTGATTAGACGGTTAATGATGTCCTAAGTGTGCTTAGTCTAAGTTAAATAAATTTAGGTGGTTAGATTAGTTTATTTAGTTGAGGATTAGATTAGGGTGTTTAATTAAGTTAAAGTGTGTTTAGTTTAAAGTTAAGTAGGTTTATTTTAATATAAGCCTTGATTTGACATAATAGGTTTTATTTTTGATTTATTTAAATGTTTCGAAATTCTGGAATTTAATAATTTATTATATTTCGAAAATTATTAAAAAAATAAAAATAAAATAAAATAAAATAATTCAAAAAAATTATTTATAATCTCAATTGCTCAGGCAAATTGAAGTGAGAGAATGTAAGAATTATTGTGGCCCACATGATATGATTTATTATGGTTAAATAATTGTTGAAATGCTATAAAATAAATATTGTATTGGTTATGAGAAGTTGTGACTCTAATAAAACGAAGAAGTATGATTTTTATGGAAGTTGAAGAGGCGCTTTGATGGAAGGCACCTATTGAAAGAACGTATAAATAAAGTCCGGTTCTCTCTCCGCCTACGATGAACAATAATAACATAAAAGAATGTGGTATTCTCTCCTCCATCAATAGAATATATTAAAGAATAGTGGGTTAAGGGAGAGAAATTGGATTTCTTCATTTGATTCGAGTTCTTCGTTTTTCACATCGATTATCATCAAAGGGTAATGCTATGGATAAAGGTACGTCTTCAACTATTTGTGAAAATCATGAAGATCAAAGATCACTATTTTATTATGAATTTCCGCATTAAAGAATTATATGAATTGTCTAACACTTCGCAGTTTGTGAGTACCCTTTAACTGCTATTTAGCAAGTTTGGGGTTTCGATCAAGAACCGTGTCTAAGCATTGCTGCTATCTGTTGATGAGTCTCACCATGATAAGATTAATCGATCAAAAATTAGCGAATCATCTCGGAGCAAGACCAGCATGAAAGCTTTTATCTCCTTTAACTCTCCTATTTGTAAAGTCTCCTCTCCATTTTCGAACTCGAGGCAGACCTGAGCTTCATTACAAGACTAAAAATCATTGATTACCGAGTTGCCGTTTGTTGGTCCGTAATTCTTGGAGCTGCATGAATTAAGTGATTTTCTTTTAACTTCTGCACTAGAATGTGAAATAATTCGCATTGTACATTCAGAATGGAGGCAGACTTTTGCTATCTGAGGAAGTCAACCTAGACTTTGAATCAAAACTTATCTCCAGAATCTATGCACAGTCATTGCTTAAATGATTCATGAGAAACATGAAATCACAGGTATGATGGAACGAGCCTGTCATTTTTCTTCAGAAGTCTGCTCGTCCCGCTCCGTCTACGACTCGACTTCACATGTCCATTTTGGCTGTTGTTGCCGTGTATCATCCTACTTCAGCCAGCAAATCGCACAGATGACGAGCGATTTGGAAGACCATTGGCCTGGAAAAGTTGCATTGCCGTTTGAGTCCCTGTATGATCACACCAGATCCGCGCAAGGTATGCGAGAGAATATTACCAAGTGAGTCCTAAACCTATCACCCGAAACTTTATGCTTGCATATGGGAACCCAATGTTGGTTCCTAGGCGACGTTCAGGACTAGATCTCCAACGCCCGGGGTTGGGTCTATCAAGGAGGAGCCCACATTGCCGACAGCGACGCGCGGAATTATTGAGGCCAAGCCCGAAGCCCTGGTACCTATCTTCACTCCCAGCGAGATCAGCCATTTATGTCACCATCTCCATCTTGACTCCCAGCAAGATCTTCAATCCATAACTTGGAAAAAGAATCCTCAGGTCCATCTTCGATTTTCTCGATTTCCATCCGCCATGCTCAGAAAATCCGTTCCTCTCCCTCCCTTCGCGTCATTCCACCACCGCCTCCCGGGACCCTCGCCACCACACTCTCGCTTGCTCTTCCCTTCCATCCGCACATACGAGGTAAAGCTGGCCCAAGACCCACCACCTGGCCCGGAAATCGCGCCCGAGAGGACCCTGCCGGAGTTCCCGCTGCTGTGGCCGTCCCCCAAGCTACCAGCCGGGCGACACGCCCCAAGTTTTAATCAGAGTAGTTTGGGCATAATACAAGCCACGTCGAGGTACTGCGCGGCTGTCATATGCGGCCACAGCCACTTCGCCAACCGAGAACCGGCCACTGCAAAAACATGTCGCATGCTGAAAGAAACCACAACACAGGGGTATTCAATGCAAAGGCTAGCGGTGGAAATTTACCGGAACACATTTGACAAACCACGAACAATAAAAACGGACGGAGGACTAAAAATAAACGCGTTCGCTTCTGTCAGACATTTCGGCGAACATGCGGAGGGCGTCCTAAGAGGAAGCTTCAAACTTATCCGAGACACGTAATTTAGAACATAAAAATCTGGAACAGCAGGAAACTCTGAAAAATAAAAAAGAAATTCACTTTGGACAAATGCATGCGCCTCCATCAAAAGGAAATTTTGTACTGCTTTTTGGATTGCATTCATTTTGCCTAAAGACTGAATTCATTCTGCAATAAAACCAAATTAATTTAGGAAATTCATGAGATGCATTTGTTTCTTTTTAGTTTTGTCTAATTAAACGATTGCACTCTTTGCTCAGTCCTCTCCTCTCGCTGATGTAGCTCCTGGAGAAGCAATGAGGGCAACTGACCTCGCCTAAGATCTGAACGGAGGCCAAAAAAAAAAAAAAAAAAAAAAAAACGTACAGTTTAGGAACCCAAAAAATTGAGGGGCGTGATTAAACATTTTTTAATAATTTTTTTATAATATAAGGACTCAATGCCTTCACCCCAAAAGGATTATATATTTAAAAAAAAAAAATCCAGTTGGCCTTTATGGTCTCCCAAGGATTTTTTTTTTTTTTTAATTTCCAAAACTTGTTGAAAAGTCTTGGACACCTTCACCGGGCGTAGACAATTAAATTTGATTTTAAAAGGAGCCGGCCAACTTTGTTTCTTTCCTGAAACCACACTAGAAAAATTCTCTTTTATTCTTTTGTGAAAGTTTCCGACTTGAATGTCGCTGGGTGCCCCTCAGTAATCTACCCCCAGGGAAAAAAAAAGGATAAGTATGTGTGACTTTATGTATTCTAGTTAACAATAATAAGACGATATGATAAATGTCTAATTTCTTATTTTTCCTTTCATCTATCAGTCCTCTATGAATATATGTCAAACGCTAGAATCAATGGTTGTTGCTTAGTGAGGTTATATATCTATAGAGATGTCTATAGAACGCCACATACAAATTTAAGAAAGTGAGAGCTCAGATTCATTTCCAAGAAATGCAACACCGGACTATGGGGTTGTACATATCTTATCAAGCCAAAATGGAATCAAATTGAAAATGATTTGAATTGCAGCATATTTTCCTTTTACGCTCTTCTAAGGAGTAAAAAAAATTAAAATTATTGAAAAGTACGAGACAGTCCATTTAAAGTCATCATCAACATTAGTTGAATAGACCTGAAAACAACATTCACAGGTTGCTACTTGCTAATACAGAGCATTAGCTGGAAAACTTTGATTTTAAAGTGAGCCGAAGCTGTTCATGGGACGATAACTTCAGCTCAGTTTTTAGTTTAAGCCACATCACATCCACATTCTTCTTTGAGGGAGGGGAGAGAGAAAGAAACTAAGGGTGCGTTTATTTAGAATACTTCATAATAAAGGAAAATAATTTTCAAGAAATCATTTTTCAGCAAAGTGGTAGTGACGGGGGCCGCCCCTTACTAAAGATGTGAATGAGGAGTGTCGCGACCTACCCTCGAGGGAGGGAATATAAGTTTACGGGTATTGCCTAAAGGACAGGCCTAAGGCTCATGAATAGGCATGGGCTCTCCCAAGCCCATACCCCGCGCGACATTGGGATTTTACTTTTTTTTAAAAATTTTGCACAAAAGGAGTCGCCACTAACCTATTGGGGTCGGCTAGAAATCAAGTGAGGTATGGGAGTGTACCTCACTTCCTACACAACCAAAGAATCTAGGATCAGAGACTTGATTACACTAATTGACGAATTAATGTCCTTTCGGTACCTAATCTTGTTCATTTTAAAAGAAAATATTTTTATCAGGCGGTTTGGATTGATTTTTACACACATCCACTAACATGTGAGGTGATCATGCGGTGCATAATCATTAAAGTAACAACCATAGCTACTAAGATCTTAATTGCAGTAAAATTAAACACGTACAATTAAACATAATTAGATATGCAAATTAAATATACGATATAATCAAAATACGAGCAAATAAAGGTTTAATTACACTAATAATGCAAAACATAGCAATTCCTAACCAAACCCTACATTTTTTGGATTTTTCATTTTTTAAAATTATTTTTTATTTTTAATTTAATTTTTTAAATTTTTTTAAAAAATAAAATAATTTTTTAATAATATTTTTATTGTGATTTTTGCCCGGACCGGATCAGGTCTGGTCAAGTCTGACCCTACTCGACCCGATTGAGTCGAGTCCGGTTTGATTGAGTCCGGCCCAGTTGGGTTAGGCCCGATTATCCCTGGTTGGGCCTAACCTCGGCCCAAGAGAAAACAGGAGTTGAGTGGGCCAGATTTGTGATTTGGCCCACTCGGCCGGCCCCCCCTTTGGTCGCGACTTCCCAATTGCGACCAGGGGTGCCGAGAAGGTGCACGTTGGCAACGGCGCCACCGTGGCCAAGTGGAGGGACGGCCCGGCTTCCCTGGCTGCGACGGCGTCCCTCCAGCAACCAGGGGTCCTAGGATTCCACGCAGAGGAGCTTCGGGAAGGGAGAGCCCGCCCGGGCATTATGACGAACAGGTGGTGGGCATTAGCGAACCGAGCGGCTTCCGACCTAATGGGGATTCAAGGCGGGCTTGGGATTCTCAGCAAATGACCCAACAACGAACGGTGACCTATGGGGGACCTACGGAGGCCGGAGCTCACTCGAAACAGGTGGAATGAGCTCCGGCCAGCTCGAGCTCAAGAAACGCACTCCAGGTATTCGATAAAATACCAACCTGAGTTTCGGCGGGAATGGCGGCTCGGAAACGTGTTGGCGGCGGCGGCGGTGGCACGAAGACGCATTGGCAGCAGTAGGAGCGACCAGGAGACGCGTTGGCGACGGTAGCCTCGGTGAGTTCCCCCTCTTTCCGCCTCCTCTCCTCTTCCGGTTCTTCCCCTTTTCCTCTCTGCTTTTTTCTTCCCTTTCTTCTTTCTGTTTTGTTCTCTGGGTTCCTATGGGATTGGAAGCGGTGGGCAGCTCTGGCGGCGATCGACGATTCCACTGGGGGCCTCCTCTTCCTCCTTTTTCTCTCTGTTTTGCTCTCCCTTGGCTCGCGTGCATGGCCTTCGTTGACCGACCAGCGACCTTTGCCAGCCGGCTCTGACCCTAGGATCGCGCGGCTCGCCTGCCATGCGATCATGCTGCCCCCCTGTCGCGGCTCATTTTTGTTTCAAGTGGTTGCTTTCTGCTTCGCTACTTCCCCGTGCAGAAGACAGCTGGAGGAGCAGGCAAATTCGAGCGCGGGCCAGACAAAAAGGGATGAAGTGGCCGAGCTGCGCAAGGGAAAAAGAAAAAGGAAGAGAGAGGGGCTGGGCTGAAGGCCCACGCAGGGGGAAGAGAAGAGGAAAATGGGCGGGCCGGGCCAAGGTCAAATCCGGCCCAACCTGACCCCCGCTGCCTCTTTTTTTTTTGTATCAATTTTTTTAAAATTAGATTGTTTTATGTGCTTGAAAATAAAAATTAGGTGTCAACAGCTGCCCTTCTTTGAATATAGCCTCGAAGAGGTTGCATTCAAAGACAAAAGACACCTAAATTATTTTGGCGATAGAGAGACCCTAGGTGCATAGGCACGTATCAAATCAATGGAAATGACTCATAACTATGGAAGCGCGTCTTGTCAATAAGAGGAAGAGAAGACTCCAGGCTACAGAAGCCCACCGAGTCATAAGAAGAAGAGAGGAAAACTCCGGGCTACAGAAGCCCACTGGGTCATAAAAAGAAGATAGGAAAATTCCGGGCTACAGAAGCCCACCGGGTCACAAGAAGAAAGAGAAAGAGACTCCGGCTACAGAAACCCACCAGGTCATAAGAAGAAGGAGAATGACTCCAGGTTACAGAAGCCCACCGGGTCATAAGAAGAAGGAGAATGAGACTCCGGGCTACAGAAACCCACCGGGTCATAAGAAGAAAGAGAAGGAGACTTCAGGCTATAGAAGCCCATTAGGTCATAAGAAGCAGGTGAAGGACTCCGGGCTACAGAAGCCCACCGGGTCATAAGAAGAAGGAGAAGGAGACTCCGGGTTACAAAAACCCATTAGGTCATAAGAAGCAGGAGAAGGACTCCAGGCTACAGAAGCCCATCGGGTCATAAGAAGAAGGAGAAAGACTCGGGGCTACAGAAGCCCACCGGGTCATAAGAAGAAGAAGAATAACTCCAAGCTACAGAAGCCCATCGGGTCATAAGAAGCAAGAGAAGGACTCTGGACTATAGAAGCCCACCGAGTCATAAGAAGAAGGAGAAGGACTCCGTACTACAGAAGCCCATCGGGTCATAAGAAGAAGGAGAATGGGACTCTAGGCTACAGAAGCTCACCGGGTCATAAGAAGAAGGAGAGGGACTCCGGGCTACAGAAGCCCACCGAATCATAAAAAGCAAGAGAAGGACTCCGGGCTACAGAAGCCCACCGGGTCATAAGAAGAAGGATAGGGACGAAGTCTCATCGTGTAACAACGAGTTTCAACCTAGCTGAAAATACATGGTTTAAGGAAAATCCATGAACCTTTATAGATGACATGGTTTAAGGTTAACCATGAACCTTTGTAGATGGCATGGTTTAAGGATAACCACGAACCTTTGTTGTCTTTAGGGAAGCATCCACTAATCCCTTGAAAACCGCATGGCTTCATTGGAGAATCCTGTCAAACTCAACTTGAGCAAATGTTGTTAGTGATGCCACCAAGAGACGTATTGGCAATATTGCAGCATTAATTGAACAAGCTAATCAAGCTAAGTCCGACTGCTTTTAAAAAACATTTGATGTCAATCAGCATCATGTGGCGCAAAATTGTCATCATGCTCGGGGATATATCATTAATCATCAATTTCTCTAGGAGTCAAGTTCTTATCAAAACAGCTACGACTCGTGAAAAGGCTCATTAAGCATGCCAAACTAGAGTTCCTTAATAAGAAAGGGTTTCTCACACACTCTCGATAAAAATGGCTGCTTGATCCCATCCATTCGCATAGGAAGTAACTAATTGCTGAGAGTATCTCACATAACCCATGTCAAAGGCTTTCAAAAACATTCGCGATGAGCACAATTTGATTGATCAAAAATGTCTTTTGAAATGACCGCAATATAGGCTCAATTAGGGCTTACACAAAGGGATTATTGCTTTGAGGCCAATAGAGAAATATTTGTCGCTATTTTCATCGGGTTTACAAGTCGAGAACTTGGAAGATGAGACAAGATAGAATTGCTTCCACTCCTTCAAGTAGTAATTTCTTTGTGGCATTCTCATTTTCACCTGAACCATCCCAATCGGAAGAGGGTTATAATGTTGGCTTGGGAAAGACTCAAAAGGCTTAAAATTTTAAAGAGGGTTCTTAAGAGTCGGTGATCATTATGGCATCGCGACTAGGTCACTTGACCTTTCAAAATCATTGGCTTTTGAAATACATCACATCTCGAAAGTCCCTTGACTAATCATTTTTGCATTGGAGCTTTGCTCCTTTCTCTAATTTCCTTTGCACTTACGATGATTTCTTTTTCTTTTTTTTACGCAGCACTTGGATTTTGATAATTTTTCTTTCACATAAGATGTAGCCATTTGGCTCTTTTTCTTGACAGGTATTGGCCTTACTTTTACCAGGCACACCGCTTTTTCATGCCCCATAATTTGTCAAACTTTTTGCTCTTTAAACTTTTGGAGCTCTTACGACTTTCGAGATGCTTTTCCTATTTTCTCGTAAATGTCAATTGTATTCAGTCAATTCTTATGCCTTGCCCTAGTGAAGGGAGATTATCACCGCTCGGGGTTCAGAAATGAACAATCATGCCCAAATTGGTTAAAGCAAAGGGTATCAGTGTTTGGGTAGAGAAGGAAATGCTCTTCTTCACCTTGGGATGGGTTAAGCTCTGATAAGAATTCCTCTAAAGCTTTTCACCAGAAGATTAATGCAAGTGAAAGTAATAGAATCTTTCTCAATCTTTTGTTCTACAACACAATTGTAACCCCCTATGCTATCCCAATGTAGGGTCGTCCTTGACAGGGGTACTTTGAATAATCATCTTTACTCTACCCAAAGGGGTAGTAAGAGATTAGTGCAATACTTAGGGTTGATGAAGGAAACACCTTTATCATTTCGATCTTTGTGCTCAATGTGAATGAATCATTCGTCCTAAGAGAAGGTCGCTTTTCACTCAATTCTCAAAAGTGTTTGAAGGATGTGTTCGGAAATGGCTTGCCTTTATTCATCCTAAACACTTCTTGTTTGGCATGGTTAACGTTTCACCTTTTTACCCAAATAAAATCATTTTTACGAGCCCCTATTTCGAGGGTCACCAATATGAAGCATGCATAATGACATCGGAAATAGTTCATACGGATGATGCCATGCCTTTTTTTTTTTTTTTTGGTGTTGGTTTGCCTCTCATTTAGGAAAAATAGATATTCAATTGTTTGTGCGGAGACTTGATGGGTCCTTGAATCGACTTTTCCCTCCGCCATTTCCTCATCGAACGGTATGGTGTTTGAAACACAAATAGATATGCGTGTATGTAACAAATGCCTAATATCTATGATGCTATGCATAATGCCATGTGACTCGGATTGTGCATGAAGTGCCTCCTCGGCTTTGATTTCAATCATGGAAAATATTTTTTTACTGCATCAGTGTTTATAGGTCTAGGCAATTCACTACCATCCATTTCAACTAAAATCATAGCACCACAAAGAAGAATTTTCTTAATGACATACGGCCCTTCGTAGTTCGGGGTGAATTTTCCACGAGGGTCTGGTATAATCGGAAGCACTTTCCTCAGCATCAGGTCGTTGACTTCAAAGTGTCTGGGACGCACCCTTTGATTGAAGGCCTTTACGACTCACTTCTGATAGCATTGGCCATGACACACAGCTTGCAATCTCTTTTCATCGATCATGTTTAACTGCTCATGCCTCTGTTGCATTTATTCAGTCTCATCAAGCGTAGATTGGGAAAGGACCCTTAGAGAAGGGACTTCAACTTCAACAAGCAAGACTGCCTCCATCCCGTACACGAGTGAAAAAGGAGTTGCCCTGAAAAAGGAGTTGCCGTGGAGGTACGGATAGAAGTTCGGTATGCCATTAGCGCATAGGGGAGCCTATCATGCCAATCACGATAATTTTCGGCAGTCTTTGATAGGATTTTCTTTATGTTCTTGTTTGCCGCCTCTACTGCCCCATTCATTTGAGGACAGTACGGTGACGAGTTCAAATGCTTAATTCGAAACTCATTGAGCAAGCCATCCATGACTTTGTTGTTCAAATTAGTGCCATTGTCAGTAATGATCGCCTCCGGCACCCCGTAATGAGCGACAATGTCACGATGAATGAATCCTGCCACATTCTTGGCAGTAACATTAACATACGAGTTGGCCTCAATCCACTTGGTAAAATAGTCTATCGCCACTAAGATAAATCAATGCCCATTTGAAGCTTTGGGGTTAATGGGTCCGATCACGTCAATTGAAAAAGGCCAGGATTGAGACATTTGGTGAAGTTCACTTGGAGGGGCATTTATCCTGTTTCCATAAATCTGAAACTGGTGACACCGTCATACGTGTTGAATGCAGTCGGACTCCATAGTCAGCCAATAATAACCGAGTCAAATGATCTTTCTCACCAAGAAGTGTCCATTCATATGAGGGCCGCACTCTCCTTCATGTATTTCCTTCATCAAACGGTTGGCTTCTTTAGCGTCGACACACCTTAGTAACGTCGAGTCGAACGATCTTTTGTAGAGGACATCTCCACTAACGAAGAATTTTAATGCTAGCTTTGTCAAATGCTTTCTGTCTACTGCTTCACTTCCTTCGAGGAATTTGCCCTTCTGTAGATATTTCAAGATGTCATGATACCAAGATTGTTCGTCCGGTTCCTCTTCGACCGTCATGCAATAAGCCGAGCGCCTAAGGATTTCAATTCTCAATGGTTCAATATCCATGCCGCCAGCTACTTGTAACATTGAAGACAAAGTAGTTAGGGCATCAGCAAACTGATTTTGAGACCTTGGTAAGTATTCGAATGATATTTCTTGGAATTCCTCCGTCAACTCCCCCAGGAACTCATGATACAGAATTAATTTAGAATCTCGTGTTCGCCATTCGTCTTCAGTCTGTAAGATGATTAGGGCCAAATCACCGTAAACTTGCAACTTTCGGATTTTCATGTTGACAGTAGCCTGGAGGCCGAGAATACATGCTTCATACTCGGCGATGTTATTCGTGCAAGGGAACGTCAATTTAGCGGCAACAGGATAGTGCTAACTGTCTGGGGAGATAAGAACTGCCCTAGTACTTGACCCAGCTAAATTAACTGCACCATCGAAGTACATCATCCATTTGTCACTTGATACAAGTAAAATTCACTCCTCTACATCACTATCCTCATCAGATGCCCTGGACCTCTCGGAACTTTCTGCCAACATGTCTGCTATGGTGCAACCTTTAACGGACTTCTGCCCCAGGCTTCGAACGTCAAACTTTGAAATTAAGATTTGCCACTTGGTCAACTTGCCAACTAGTGCCGGCTTCTCTCGAAGGTACCTAATGGGATCATTTTCGGTCACCAACAGGATTTGGTGATGGAGTGTGTATTGCCGTAGCTTGTGCAAGACCCAAATCAAGGCCACGCAAGTTCTCTCAACTTCTGTGTAGTTCATCTCAGAAACAGTGAACTTCTTGCTCAAGTACTATATCGCACATTCCCTCGCGTCATTTGGTCTTTTCTGTGCTAACATGACTCCCAATGATTCGTCATGTATAGTTAAGTACAAAATCAGGGGAATTTTAGGGAGAGGGGGCACTAGGACTGGTGCGTGAGTGAGATAGTGTTTTATCTTCTCGAAGGCGCCCTCGCACTTCACATCCCACTCAATCTTTGCGTTCTTTTTCAGGAGCTTGAAGAATGGCTTCGCTTTTTCAGACAACTGACAGATGAACCTCGCCACATAATTGAGTCGTCCCATCAAGCTGCGGACTTCCTTGGTGGTAGTCGGGGGTCGTAAAAAATCACAAATAGCTTTAACCTTTGACAGATCAATCTTTATGCCATTGCTATTGACCATGAACCCTAACAGCTTCCCAGATCTCGCTCCAAAAATGCATTTTGCGGGATTGAAGCATAGCTTGAATTTCCGAAGACGTTCGAATAGTTTCCACAAGACTTCAACGTGGTCCTCACCTAGTCTTGATATTGCGATCATATCATCCACATATACTTCGATATCCTTGTGCATCATATCATGAAACAACGTGACCATGGCCCTTTGATACATTGCCCCAGCATTCTTTAGACCGAAAGGTATCACTTTGTAGCAGAAAGTTCCCTAAGGAATTATGAATGACGTTTTGTTCCTATCCTCCTTCTTCATACGAATTTGGTTATATCCGGAAAAACCGTCCATGAAGGAGAATAATTCAAATCCCGCCATACTGTCAACCAAGACATCGATATGTGGGAGCGGAAAGTCGTCCTTGGGACTTGCTCGATTCAAGTCGCGATAGTCAACACACACCCTGATTCGCCCATCTTTCTTCATTACAGGCACGATATTTGCTACCCAATCAGGATAATGAGTCACTTCAATAAAATCTACTTTCAATAGTTTCATCACTTCTTCTTCAATCTTCTTGGACAACTTTGGTTTAGTTCTCCTAAGTCTTTGCTTCTTGGGTGGCACCTTGGGATTCGTTGGCAAAGCATGTTCCACGATTTCGAGGTCCAATCCTAGCATGTCGGCGTATGTCCAGGCGAACACATCTGGATACTCTTTCAGAAGATTAGTCATCTTTTCCGCCTCTGACTCTGAGAGACATGCCCTACTCCTTACTTCCATGACATTCTCTGCATCATCTAAATTTATGGTGACTGTTCGCTCTTCTGTCAATGGCTTCGATTCTTCATGTCGATTCCATTCGCGTTCTATCCCCCTCTGATCGTCATTGTCGGTGTCATCAGAACCTAAGAGACTTTCTTCATGCACATATGGGTCATATGCGTCCTTATTATGATTATGCATGATGTAATGCCTGAGATGCGATGAGATGAGTTAGAGCAATGTCAATAATAAAGATGATGCATGTCGTTTTCGAAGAATTTTCGTAGTATTTTTGTAAAATTTTCATGAACTCATCATTATATCCTCGGATTTCATCATCCTTGCAAGGCAATCAAATAAGGGAGCATGTGGAGGCTTAGGCCTCAGCGACTATTATGGGACTAGTTTGATGTGCTTTCACATGTCCTTAATAAAACATGTGTCTATTTTATTGAATGAGGAAAGATAAGGCTGTATTTTAACACACACCACCCTTGACCAATGGCTCAAGATCGAGGTTGACCATAGTTCACGTTACAAATGATATAAACAGGAAATAAAGAAAGAAAAACTACGAGATCCCGCGCAGGGGAGAAGACATAAAATGAAAGACTAGGCTAAACGAGAACTGCCCTACTTTGGAGGGACAGCCATGACTTCAGAGGACTCAGCTTCCTCGCACGCCAGGATGGTGCATATGATGTCTTCCTCGAATAGCTCGGTCACACCATAGATGTCCTCCTCTTCTTCGAACAACATCTTTGGAGGTCCTAGAAATGTCTCTTCTAGCAACAGGGGAACGGGCTTTGATCACCCTCGTCCTCCTCGGTTTGTGCAATGCGTTCACTCTGGTCTCTATGCCCACCTCGGCCTCCTTAGGCACCTCGGCCTCTATGCCTTCCACAACCTCCTCGGTTGCCACGGCCACCTCGTTCGTTATGGCCTCCTCGCTTCTCGACATACCCCAAGCCTCTTCTCTTCAAGCTTTTACAAACTTCAATGGGCTTTCGCACACCTGACCATGTGATCCAAAGCCCTCTTTAGGACTATACTTGCACGCCAGCATAATCTTTCCCGTAGCCATGGCCGACTTAGACAATTCAGGAGCTTTTGTGAAAGACCTTGGAGGGACATGGACCATGGATACCAGCTCAAATGTTTGAAAGCTGGATTCCTCGGCACACTCAGGCTCCACATAGGGGACGGCCGTCTCGTGGTAGATCTTGAAGTTAGATTCTCCATGTATTGTGATAAGCCTGTCGCCAACCACAAATTGCACCTTCTAATGAAGACTGGAAGGAACGGCGCCCGCTGTGTGGATCCATGGCCTCCCTAACAGAAAATTAAAAGCACTCGAGATATCCAGCACTTGGAATAGGACTTGGAAAAGTATAGGGCCAACCCGCAGTTCAAGTTCAATCTCCCCTATCACCTCCTTTTTCATCCCGTCAAAACCCCGCACAGTCGACTTGCTAGTACGGATTCTCCCAAGATCAATGCCAAGACGGTGGAGAGTAGCCAATTGGCATATATTGAGCGCCGAACCGTTATCAATCAACACCCTGCAAACAAGAGTGCTCTCATGCTTCACCGAGATGTGTAGTGCTTTGGTATGATTAGGACCATCGGGGGGGAGATCTTCATTAGTAAAGGAAATTTGGTCTTTTAGTAGAACGGCCTTAACAAACTCTTCCAATTGGACTTCATTGATTGATTCTGGCACATGCACCTCATTAAGGACTTTCAGCAAGATGTCCATGTGCTTCTTGTAAGATTTGAATAATTCCAGGAGGGAGATTTGAGCTGGCAACTTCGGCAGTTGATCCACCACATTGAACTCACTGGACTTTACTACGGCCAAGAATTGCTTTGCCTCCTCCTTGGTCACAGCCTTCTTTTCTACTCCTTTATTAGGTGCGTAACAACGGCCTATCGCATGACATCGTCTACCTCATTTGTTCCATAATCCCAAGGTACAGCTTTGAGATCGAATTTGGGAGGATTCTCCAACACTATCACTCCATCTTTCTCCAAGGGTGGCAATTCAATCGTGACCAGCGTTGCATTCCCTCCTGTGACTTTGATTGCCGACATCTCCTCGACCATAAGGTCGATCACCATGGGTTCAACGATTTCCATCTCGATATCGCCGGTGGGCTCCTCATCAGATAGTTCAATCACCATCGGGGTTATCATAGGTATCACCCCTTCCTCGTACAAAGCTGGGGTCTTCGAAATTCCAGGCATAACCTTCCTCGCCCAAGATATACAAGTAAACTTGCAAAAAGATGAGCGGAATGACAATGGCATTATCATGGATACGACCCTCTCTTCCTCTTCTTCGCGTCGGATTACCCCCATGGCTACCATCCTGCAGACGTGGTTCAGTTTCTCTTTTGGGGTCACATCCTCCTAACCTCTATAGTATCCCGTCAGCACTAAGGACTCATACAACTTGGAAGCATCCACCACTACAAGCTGTTGACTCGCCTATGTCTCATTGGAAATTGAGTTCACTCCTCCTACATGATTTGGTAGAGGGTTCTATTGCACGTTAGGCTGAGCCTCCCTGAAAGTCAAGATGTCATTGTCTAGAAGCTGTTGAATTTTGTATCTCAGCACGTTGCAATCATCTACATCATGCCCCATTTCTCCCATGTGGTATTCGCAAGTCTTGGTCATATCGAACTCGGTAAATCTCGGGGGATTGTCTCTAGGTACCTCCTTCGTGACCATCCTCTTTTTGAGAAACATGGGCAACAGTTTTGATAGCGGGCGTGGTAGTGGGGAAAACCCTTTTGAATGGGCCTCTTACCATTATCATATGCTCGTGACGAGCTACCTTGAACCACTATAGGCTTGTGCGCGGGTGTTGCGGCCGGCTAAGGGAGAAGCGGCTTTTGTATAAGCACTACTTCGACTGTGGCTTCCTTATCTTTTCTCGTTGTGAATTTCTTCGTGCCTCCGATAGATATCTTTCCCTCAACAATTGTCCATTCGACTCCTTCACCTACCTCAACTAGCTATGAAAACGTCTAGCAACCCGAGAACACTAACCCTTGGAAGTATTCAGGAGGGCAATGTCTTAAGGAATAGTTGCTTCATCTCCCTCTTATTCAAGGCCGGCTTCACTTGTGAGGCCATAGTCGTCCACCTTTGTGTGAAAGCCTTAAAGAACTCATTCCTCTTTTTCTCAATACGAGTCAACTCTTCCCTCATGGGGGCAAGCTCGATATTAAACCGATATTGCTGCAAGAACTCATTGGTTAAATCTTCCTAACTAGTGAATTCTTCAATGTCTAGTGTGATGAACCACGTCAGGGTAATGCCTTCCAAGCTATCTTGGAATGTGTGTATGAGGAACGGCACGTTGTCAGCGTAGCGAGCCATTTTCCTTAGGTAATACCTAAGGTGGGTCTTAGGGCATCCTATTCCGTCATACTTTCTTGTGAACTCAGGCTCTTGGAAATTCTCAGGGAAGTTTGTCTTGGTGTACGGAGATAGCCTATCAGTTCCTTTCAGCTCGTAACCTAGCAAGGCACACAGTTGCTCCTCCATCTTTGCCAAACATTTTTCACTCTCTTCACTTAGGTGGGGTGTTGGATTTTCCTTCGAAGGAGGATCCAAATTGACGATGATGGGCATGACAGAAAGAGCCTCTCCGACAGTTTCTTTCCCAGGGAGATCAACAACGTGCGTGCCTCCCGTCGACGGGGGAGCATATCCTAATGACATAAGAGTGGATGTTTCAGTGACAGCTACAGTGGGGGGCTCCTTAAGCTTCTAGCTTATTTCAAGTATCATTGCGGTAAGTTGGGCAAGCCGGTCCTCCATCTTGGCCATGCACATGTTGGTGTCTTTGTTCTCCATTTTGACTTTCGTGCGCGTGCGAATTGGGGATCTCCGCTTGGCCATGTCGACGATTAGCAGAAGACAATCGATCGGCTAGTACCTTATGCAATGGTAGATAAGCATATATAAGTATGAGTAATAATTAGGTGGTCGGCCCACGACAAAGATCTAATCACCCCAATTTGTTTGTTTCATTGAAAACCAGGTTGCCACATAATGCAAGAAAAAACATGAGAGAAAACCCCTAAACAACGAAGTTACTTCGAAGACGGAAAGACATTCTCCTAACTCTCAATTTTCAACATTGAGACTCAAGACAAATTCCTTAATATTGCAACGCATGTGGGTACGGTCTCACTATATATCGCACTTGACTCAATCTAACTAATGAGGACAGCTTCCGCTCGTGGCAGCTTCACTAACTCGGGTTAACTTCAAAGCACACTCTTCGGCCTCCTCGAGCTCCCTTTTGAGGTGCTTGACCTCAGCTCGATGGGTGATCTTCAATGGCACTTCGGGAATCTTCGGGTGTAGGCTCTTCGGGATCTTGTACTTAAGGATGTACTCCTTCGAGGCATAATAGGTCTTTTTCTACCCCCTCCAACTCTTCTTCAAGCCATATCAGTTTCCGGGGGTGGCACATATACCACATCAACTTGACCAACGCAATGGAGTTTTCGTGATCTTAGCATCCGTCAGGGAAGTCTACCCTAAGCGAGTCCTCCTAAATCACTGACGGAAGCTGTTGAACCTCTTGAAACTAACGGGCGACTCGTGTCGAGTAATATTCAGTGACTCCAGTGATTCCCAACAAATGAATAGGTCCAATAAGTCCACACACAAACCACACTTCTTGAACTCGAAATCATTTGGCATGCCATTGGAAATCCTCAAGTCTAGGGTTGGTCATGAAAACTAACCACTAAGAATAATGATAATCAGGAGCAAACATTTTCCTATCTCAAAACTTTAGGATAGGGTGGCTAAAGTCAGAAATGTCGCTCACGGTCATCAAGCTACCGAACCCTTAACGTGAGAAAAAACCAAATTTGCAAGAGTTCAGGAGGAGCATGGAAAGCTTTGTTTTTGTTTTCTTTAAAATGAGTAAGGGAAAGAAAAGTTTCGGTTAGGACGGCAATAACAAAGCCCTTTCCCATACATACCTCATGAACTACCAATACCACGGAAGGGTTAATAACATTTCTACAATGTGGGAATAACATGAACCCGAAGAAAGCTAACAGGAAGATCATATTCTTTTGAAAAGATGGGACATTTTGAAAAAGTTTATTTAAGAATGAAAATGGGCAGGTCTTGCGATTGGCTTTCAAAACTTTCCTCACGTCCTCTCCCTTAACTCTAAGGAAATCAAATAAGGTCGATGCATGCTCAGTCCCTACAGGTGGGCTAATGACACCAAGGGCTTTCCAATGGCAACACTATATTCTTTCAGGGTTGGAATGAGTTCGTGATCATCGAGTATGAACGTGCAAGTTTCGGGGCACCAAACATGCACTAACGCTTGCACAACACTAGAATGAGTTTCTATCTCCAATAAGGGAAGTAAACGTCCAACATATGATCGCACCCAATCACGGCTAGTTGGATCCAATCTATCCCACCACGCGCAAAGCTCGGCTTTCGAGATGGAGATGATGCGAAGGTCGGGTACGCCCATTGTATGATCAACCTAATTTGTCGTGGATCGACCAAAAGGAAAGCGAATAAGTAAATTGCGAAGAAAGATTAAAAAAAAACTTACCCTACGCATTAAGCAAGTGATGTCAAAGCCATAGACATGCGTATGAACAGTGGTTCGATTTCTACTCTAGACGGCCAAAAATGGAGCCATGGGATCACAGGACTGAACCGACAAGCTCGTGGCTAGGTCGTGTTACCCATGACTCCGGCTTCGTCAAAGAAGCGACCCGTGTCACATGCTTGCAGACTAGGGTGGGGACCTCTGACATCAAGAAAGAAATTTCGGGGTTGAGATGGCTAACTCGTACTACATGCTTGTAGTCGAAATGGTATCCACCTCAACACCATCCTAAGTGATCCTATGTGGCCCAGGTCCGACAGCAAGTAGTGTGTGCTATGGTGTAGTGCAATGTAGGGGACGCAAACATGACAATTTATAAGCAATCAACACTTCATACATAAAAGATAAATCATACATTCCTACACCTCTTTGCAAGACAAAGGTAAGCAAACACTTCCCCTTATACCTCCCATTCTGCAAAAACATTTAACACATTTGATGTTAGGGACGTACCTGAATCCTCGCTGCCAAACAAAAATATTTTTGAACAAGATTAATTTTGGCCTAAATCCTCTAAGGTCTAAAACTAAGTCCCCAGTGGAGTCGCCAAGCTATCGAGACCTACCATCGGGGGAGGGAATATAGGTTTAGGGGTATTGCCTAAATGACAAACCTAAGACTCATGATTAGGTGTGGGCTCTCCCAAGCCCATACCCCCTCGTAACATTGGGATTTTTTTTTTTTTTAATTTTGCACAAAAAGAGTCGCCACTAGCCTATTGAGGTCGGCTAGAAACCAAGTGAGTTATGGGAGTGTACCTCACTTCCTACACAATCAGAGAATCTAGGGTCGGGGACTTGATTACACTAATTGACCAATTAGTGCCCTTTCGGTATCTAATCTTGTTCATTTTAAAAGAAAATATTTTTATCAGGCAGTTTGGATTGATTTTTACACACATCCACTAACATGTGAGGTGATCATGCGGGTGCGCAATCATTAAAGTAACAACCATAGCTATTAAGATCCTAATTGCAGTAAAATTAAACACGTGCAATTAAACATAATTAGATATGCAAATTAAACATACGATATAATCAAAATACGAGCAAATAAAGGTCTAATTACACTAATAATGCAAAACATAGCAATTCCTAACCAAACCCTACATTTTTTGGGATTTTTTTAAAATTAATTTTATTTTTTAAAATTTTTTAAATTTTTTTAAAATAAAATAAAATGTTTTTTTAATAAAAATTTTATTGTTATTTTTGCCCGGATCGAGTCGGGTCGAGTCTGACCCTACTCGACCAGATTGGGTCGAGTCCGGTTTGATCGGGTCCGACCCGGTTGGGTCCGGCCCGATCGTCCCTAGTCGGGCCTAACCTCGGCCCAACTTGGGCCCGAGAGCCGAGCCCAAGCGAAAACAGGAGTTGAGTGGGCCAGATTTGTGATTTGGCCCACTCAGCCGGCCCCCCCTTTGGTCGCGACTGGGAAGTGGCGACCAGGGGTGCCGAGAAGGCGCACGCCGACAACGGCGCCGCTGTGGCCAGGTGGGGGGACGGCCCGGCTTCCTTGGCCGTGATGGTGTCCCTCTAGCAACCAGGGGTCCTAGGGCTCCATGCGGAGGAGCTTTAGGAGGGAGAGCCCACTCGGGTATTATGGCGAATAGGTGGCAGGCACTAGCGAACCGAGCGGCTTCCGACATAACAAGGATTCGAGGCGGGCTTAAGATTCTCATCAAATGACCCAACAAGGAATGGCGACCTATGGAGGACCTACGAAGGCCGGAGCTCGCTCGAAACGGGTGGAACGAGCTCCGGCCAGCTCGAGCTCAAGAAACGCACACTAGGTATTCGATGACATACCAACCTGAGTTCCGGCGGGAATGGCGGCCCAGAGACGCGTTAGCGGCGACGGCAGTGGTGGTACGGAGACGCGTCGGTGGCGATAGCAACGACCGGGAGACGTGTCGGCGGCGATAGCCTCGGTGAGTTCCCCCTCTTTCCGCCTCTTCTCCTCCCCCGATTCTTCCATTTTTCCTCTCTGCTTTTTTCTTCCCTTTCTTCTTTTTGTTTTGTTCTCTAGGTTCCGGCAGGATTGTAAGCGGTGGGCAGCTCCGACAACGATCGACGATTCCACCGAGGGTCTCCTCTTCCTCTCTTTTCTCTCTGTTTCGCTCTCCCTCGGCTCGCGCGCGTGGCCTCCGTTGACCAACCAGCGGCCTCTACCACCGATCATGCCGCTTGCCTGCCATGCGATCATGCTGCCCCCCTATCACGGCTCCTTTCTGTTCCGGTGGCTACTTTCTGCTTCGTTGCTTCCCTGCACAGAAGACGGCTGGAGGAGCAGGCAAATTCGAGCATGGGTCGAGCCAAAAGGGATGAGGTGGCCGGGCCACACAAGGGAAGAAGAAAAAGGAAAAGAGAGGGCCTGGACCGAAGGCCCACGCGAGGGAAGAGTATATGCTTGAAAATAAAAATTAGGTGTCAACAAGGAGCACAGCCCTCATTGCCAGAGCGAGGAGAGCTAGTGATCCTTGCCACTTGACTGCACTATCCTTCCTCTTCACCTCCTGATTTTTCTTTGGGAAAAAAGCCAGAAAAAACCAAAAATTTGCTTAGTATGACAAATTTACCCCAAAAATTTTTGTAATACAAAAAATCCTAAACTTTGTCAACTTTGACACCATTTACTCCAAACTCTTTGGCCAAAGGGCATTTTTGTCTTTTATTTTTAATTATTTTTCTTTTTCTTTTATTTTTTTGGGAAAATGTCACAAATGGTCCCTATACTATTACTTAATGTGCAATTTGGTCCCTGAACTTTCGATCAGCTCAATTTAGTCACTGAATTATTGATAAATGTTCGATTTGGTCCCTGAACTTTCGATCGACTCAATTTGGTCCATGAACTATTGATAAATATCTGATTTGGTCCCTGAACTTTCGATCGGCTCAATTTGGTCCCTGAACTATTGATAAATGTCCAATTTAGTCCTTCGTTACTATTTTTCTTTTTCTTTTTCTTTTTTTTTTTGCTTCTTCTCTCTTCCCTCCGCCGGCTCGCCTCGCCGGATGCTGGCTTCCCTCCGCCGGAGCCGGCGGAGGGAAGAGAGAATAAGCAAAAAAAAAAGAAAAAAAAAAAAAAAAAAAAGAAAAATAGTAACAAAGGACTAAATCGGACATTTATCAATAGTTCAGGAACCAAATTGAGCCGATCGAAAGTTTAGGGACCAAATTGAGCCGATCGAAAGTTCAGGGACCAAATCGGACATTTATCAATTATTTAGGGACCAAATTGAGCCGATTGAAAGTTCATGAACCAAATTGCACATTAAGTAATAGTATAGGGACCATTTGTGACATTTTCCCTATTTTTTTCTCTTATTTTTCTTATTCTCTCTTCCCTCCACTAGCCATGGCGGAGGGAGGCTAGACTCAGGCAAGGGCCGCCATTGTTGGCGTCGGGCAAAGTGCGCCCTCACCTAGGCAGGCCAGGATAACCCTCCCTAGATCCAGCAAGGGTGACCCTCCCCTAACGCAAGCGAGGGCGGCCCTCACCCAGGTCAAATCTAGCAAGGAGTGCCCTCGCCCAATGTCGAAGAAGGCAACTCTCACCCAACGCCAATGAGGGCGGCCCTCGCCTGAGTTTGGCCATGGTGGATGGAAGAGAGAAAAAGAAAAAAAAAGAAAAAAAAGAAAAAATTAAAAAGTAAAAGACGAAAATGCCTTTAGTTTGGGGTAAATATGTTACACAAATACAAGTTTTAAGTTTTTTATGTCACGAACAAAATTTGAGGTAAATGTGTCACAATTGGCAAAATTTAAGATTTTGTGTCATAAAAAAGGTTTTGGATAAATTTGTCACATTGAGTAAACTTTGGAGTTTTTTTTTTTGGTGACTTTTTCCCTTTTTTTTCCTAAGATTTTTGTCTTTTTGAACTTTACAAACAGCTTTTATATTATCCATTAGGTGCAACGTCAGCATGTAATGGCTATATAAAAATCTCTGTTTACAGTTTGATGAATGGACCAATTCAAACAAAATAAAATATAACCCAGTTGCATAATTAAAAGTTCAAAGATTTGATTAAATATTTTGCATTAGTTTAAGAACATGGTGCCGTCATCCCAAAGGGAAAAAAAAGATTCTGATTGGCCTTTATGATCTCCCAAAGCGTCTTTAAAAATTTGCCAACTTGTTAAAAAGTTTTGGTCACCTTCGCCGGCATCTACTTGCTAAAGTAATGTGTTAGGTGGGCAATGGAAAATCAAATTGGACTTTGAGCGAGCCGGCAAGCTTTTTAGGTATTAGCACTTTCTTGCCTAGTTCATATCCTAAACCTTAGCTTATTTCTTAGCTAGGCCACGTCACATCAAAAACATATCTAACATCTATTTATAAAGACATATATATATATATATATATATATAAACATAATCCTTTCATGCCTTTACATGTGATTAATGGATATATTTTTCCACAACAAAGACACGAAATTATTTAGCATCTGAGCAAGCCTTTGCTTAAGATTTCAAATTAGGGTATTAGCAAATAAGAACAGTACGTAGAGTAAACTTATATTTTATATCTGATAAATGATTATGTGGCAGTTTTTAATCTACTATAAGAATAACGATATATTTTGGAACATAAAAAACTAAATATCAAACAATTATAAATTGTTATGGGATTCATTCTTTCAAGAATGTGTAACTCATAATAAACCGTTATTCTCACAGTAGTGCAAAAGCTGTCATGCTAGCAAAACTCTTATACTTAAAAAAAAAAAATTATTTTAAAGCCTAAACAGACGAGTAATTATTTAAAGTGTAATAAATTTATTTTTTGAATAAGAACGGAATGGTCCACCAAATGCAGGATTGCCGAAATGCCCAAACTATAAGAACTTCTCCATATCATAATTCGTAGGACAACAAATATGGGCATTAAACATTATTTTAGATGGATTTACACAGAGAGAGAGAGAGAGAGAGAGAGAGAGAGAGAGATTTTTTTTCACAATGACGTGAAGAGAAAATGAAAACTAGTGCTTTCCATAGTTTGCAGATACAACGTGTATCCGGTGAGTGAAGTCCTAATGGTTGTTTTTAATTTTAATTAACTGGGGATTACAGATGAAATGTTGCACGCTGTGAAGTGCAAAACAAATGGGAATAAGAGTGAAAATCAGGTTGAAGAGTTGCAACTATTCAAAAAAGGGTGAGGGGCTATGGATTACAACCTTTCGGTCTGAAGGGAATTTGTGGAGGAAAAAACGTTCAAAAACAAAACAGAGGAACTTCATATTTTACATAGTGTTTCGATTACCGATTGATGAATATTCTTATTTCTATAATTAGATATATATATATATATATATATATATATGTATGTATATGTATGTATGTAAGCATGCATGCATGCAGAAAAATTTCTCTACTTTCTCTCCATTTCATTTTTTATTCTACAATTCACAGCGTAGCGTAAAAAAGTCTTGTTTTAACATTTTGCAATAATTTATGGACCCAGTGCCTTTCCTCCTAAGGAGGGAAAAAAAAAAGTAACAGAAACTTAGGGTGCGTATGATAACTATTTTATTCCTAAAAACAATTTATGCTCAAAATTGGTTTTCTCTATTCTATTTCCTGAACAAGTTTCTAAACATTTAAAGGTGTTTGACGACTGTATGAAATTTCTATTCCTAGAATAAAATTGCTTTTGGTACAACCTTCAAATTTTTTAATGACTTAGAAGTTTATTTAATTTTAAAATAATTTCAGTACATTTTTCTCTTTTTTTTTTCCTTTTCTCTTTTTTTTTTTTCATTTTCCTTCTCTTCTTCTTCTACCTCTAGTCGGCAGCCAGCCACAACGATGCCAAAGATAAATAATAATAATAATAATAATAATAATAATAATAATAATAATAATAATAATAATAATAATAATAATAATAATAATAACTAAATAAATAAATAAAACTAAATAAATAAATAAAAATTGAAGACCTTCCCAAGGAATCTTTCAAAATTTCCTAACTTGTTAAAATGTCTTGGTCACCTTCGTCGATGTCTACTTGCAGAGGCCCGAGGGGCTAGGTAGGAAATAAAAAGTAAAAAATTGATTTTAAAGTGAGCCGGCCAAGGATTCATGGTATGGACACTCACTCACTTCGTTTATAAATACCTTAGCTCAGTTTTTAGCCAAAGCGCCACACACCAACCTTTTCTTTAGAAAGAGAGATCTTCCTAGCGATGGCAAACTCAGGGGTCACAATGACTACTAATAATGCTGCACGAGCATTAAGGGGTGAGTACCAAGTATTCCTTAGTTTTAGAGGACCTGATACTCGTCATGGGTTCACAGACTTCCTCTACAATGACTTGGTAGATGTTGGAGTCCGCGTATTCAGGGACGAAGATGAACTTCGCATTGGTGAAGTCATTGGTGAGAACCTTCTACGTGCTATCAATAGCTCCAAAATCTACATACCCATCTTCTCTAAGACTTATGCTTCTAGTAAATGGTGCCTCCGTGAACTTGCCCACATAGTAGACAACGTGTCAAAGTCAGATGTTGAAAAAAGTATCATTCCCATATTTTTTAATGTGGAACCTGAGGATGTTAAACTTAAGACTCCACTATACAACGATGCTTTCTTGGAACACGAGAAGAGGTTTCCCGAGGAAGTCGAGGTGTGGAAAAATGCTCTTGCGCAGGTAGACGAAATCAAGGGATGGAATGTCAAAAAGGATCAAAGGTAAATTTGTAAGATCTCCACCTATTTTTTTTTCTCTATTATAGGGGATACAACTCTGCCCTGTCAAATGATTCATTTTATTCCTTGTTTTAACATAACTATTGAAAACTACCTGCAATTCCTGCTCTCACTCTCATTCACATTTGCATCCTCACTTATCTAAATTTGTAGTTTGCATCTATAGAGAAATTTCAACCCAAAACATACAATTTGCATCCTCAAGAAACACCGGTTACATTAGTAAAATTAAGATTCAGTGAAGAAAAATCACGTCTAAATATTTGATGGAGAACATCCTGAGAACATGTGAAGAATGACTGGGCCATCATCTTGGGGACTCTTAACTCTTCAAAAATTGTCGATAGGTTCAAATCGAGGCCAAACAACCTCAATCTGGACCGTGCCGAAATGACTGTTGCCGAACTCTGAGCATGGAGGCCTCCTAGTGCTGTGGAGATATATATATATAGACTCTCGGTGTAGGGGATGCCAAAACGTAGTGCTGTGCGAGCGGTTGAGGACAGGGGGAGAGTTACCAAAAAAGTCTTAAACATATTGCAATTGTGCCAATTTAGTCCTAAACCTTTTATAATTGTGCCAATTCAGTCCATCCGGCCAAAATTGGCCAGCCGGCGCTGACGTGGACGCCGGTGGGGGACAACCGGCCGACGAGATAATTTTTTAATAATTTTTTTATTTTTTTCGAATTTTTAAATATTTTTTTAAAATTTTTTAATTTTTTTTTTTTTTTTTTGCCTTCTTCTCCTTCCTCCGGCCGGCCGACGAGGTTAGCCTCGCCAGCCTCTAGCGAGGCTCGCCCCGCCGGCCACGGCGAGGCGAGCCTCGCCCAGCGACGGCGAGGCAGCCATCGCCAAATCTGGCGAGGCTCGACCTCGCCATGGCTGGGCGAGGCCAAGCCTCACCAGATTTGGCGATGGCGGCCTCGCCGTTGCTGGGCGAGGCCGAGCCTCGCCGGCCACTGGCGAGGGCGAGGCCCTGCCACGCTGCATGGTGTAGTTGAGGAACCCGCGGAGGAGCTTGATCTCGTCCTCGTCGGTCCAGAGGCGCTGGAACAGGGTTTTGGCGACGGTCACGGCTGGGGAGGACCGCTTGAGCTCGGAGGGGGAGATCGTGCCGACGATCGGGGGGACGGGGGAGGCGGCGGAGGTGGCGGGGGCGACGATGGCGACAGCAGCCTCGCTGGCCACTGGGCGAGGTCGACCCTCGCCCTCGCCAGTGGCCGGTGAGGTGGCCGTCGCCAGATTCACTGGGCGAGGCTCGCCTCCGCCAGTGGCCGGCGAGGCTAACCTCACCGACCCTCACCTCGGCGGCGCCGGCCGAGGAAGGAGAAGAAAGCCAAAAAAAAAAAAATATAATTAAAAATTTTAAAAAAAATATTTAAAAATTCGAAAAAAATAAAAAATAAAAAAATATTAAAAATTTCCTCGCCGGTTGGCTGTCCCCCACCGGCGTCCACGTCAATGCCGGCCGGCCAATTTTGGCCGGATGGACTGAATTGGCACAATTATAAAAGGTTGAGGACTAAATTGGACAAAAAAAAAAGTTTATGACTGAATTGGCACAATTGCAATAGATTTAGGACTTTTTTGGTAATTCTCCTGAGGACAGGTGGCGTCTACATGTCGATGGTGGCAAGTCAAGCAGAAAGGTGAGGGTAATTTTGATAAGAAAATGGAAATTAAATTAATAAGTTCGGGTAACAAATGCAATTTGAAAAAAATAAGGTGAAAATTGGGGATTCAATTTGTAAATTATAAACTATGGAGATGCAAGTGGATATGCGTTGAAAATGGGAGAAGTGTTAAAAAATGTCCTAAACTTTTTGCATATGTGTCAATTTAGTCCTAAACATTTTTTTAGTGCCAATTTAGTTCTAAACATTTTTACTTGATGTCGATTCAGTCCTTTTCAGAAAATTTTGGTTTGATTTTGCTAACTAGGTGTCGACCGACTAACGTGGCCCAATCAATACTGATATGAACAATTTTTAATAATATTTTAATATTTTAGAATTTTTTTTATTTTCTTTTTCTTTTTCTTTTCTTTTTTTCTTCTCCTTCTCCTTCCTCCAGCCGGTTGCCGGACCTTGACAACTAGCCATTGGCGAGCCTCATCGGCCACCTTTCTAGTGGCCACGAGGGCGGCCTTGAGCTAGGCTGGCGAGGGTCGAGCCTCACTGGCCATGGGCAAGGCTGGCTTGGGCGGCGTGGGCGAGCCTAGCCGCCCAGGGCCAGCTTTAGGCCGCCCTCGCGGCCACTAGCAAAGTGGCCGGCAAGGCTCACCAATGGTCGGTCGCCAATCGGCAACTGACTGGAGGAAAGAGGAGGAGAAGGAAAAAAAAAAAAAAATAAAAATAAAAATAAAAATAAAAAAATCAAAAATATTAAAATATTTTAAAAGTTGTCAATATCAGCACTCATCAGGTCACATTAGTCGGCTGACGCCCACAATCAACAAAATTCGGCCAAAATTGACATAAAAGACTGAATTGGCATAAAGTAAAAATGTTTAGAACTAAATTGTCACTAAAAAAAAATCTATGACTAAATTGGCACAAATACAAAAAGTTTATGACTTTTTTTAACACTTCTCCCCATGGAAAATGGTTTTTGCAAATTGTCCTTATTATTTTCCCTTTCTCCTTTCTTCAGCGTTATCTTAGGCAAACTAGAAAGTCTTGATATGGTAATCACCCGTATCATCTAATCCAATGCGATAAAGGTGAAAATGAATTCTGGGAGATATGGCTCGAACATGAGGTAGTTTCGTGGCCCCGCAAGGCATTTGTATGGTAATTATTTGGCATTTATATTAACAACTTTATATTTTATCATCATTCGTCAATAACGATACATAATTTGGTTGTCAGTTGATAAATTTGGATAAACATATGGTGAATTAACCCCTATTATGCATTACATAGCATGTGGGCGCCCATTAGCTTCTCCAATGCAAATGAGCTGTTTTTGCACGATTTGCTGGATTTGGCAATCTTTTATGCTTTTGGGTTATGCAGTCAATGTGCCCAATATGCCGCTCCAGAATTTATTTTTTTTGTTGAGCTCTTGATCCACGTACATATCTCCATTCCTCATCCACCAAGCTAATCCCATGGGAATCGAATCTCTCGATTTTCAATTTTGAACACATCGAAATGTGAGACCGCTCTTTAAATGCCATTATATTTGACATAGTCAGATCCTTAGAAGAAATTTTGTATAAATCTCCTATTATGAGCGCTCAATTTTTCTTCTAGGTTTAGCTATAAATGTCAAAATTTTATGTATGCTCGATATAGTAGCCATTTTGTAGTTTGGCCATCAAATAAGCCAATACTATAGTCTTCACAAATTTCTTTAATCATATATGGAAAAACATATGGAGTGAATTCTACTAAATTCGCCTATATTGATTATTCAATGTATTTAAACGTTCTGATGCATGGATATGAAATTAATCTAGTCAACTAATGAAAGCACTTATATACATGGCAGCCAAGCGAAGATTGTTAGATCAGTTGTTGAAAGAGTATTGGAGATGCTGGAGATAAAACACAAATCAGTGACAGAACTTTTAGTTGGAATTGATGATCGAGTAAAAGAATTGACAAGTTTATTATATGTCAACCATGATGATGTGCGGCTTGTTGGAATTTACGGAATGGGTGGCATCGGTAAAACAACTCTTGCCAAACTCGTCTTCAATCAACTATCTTCCCACTTTGGAAAGTGCTGTAGCTTCCTTGAGAATGTTCGAGAAAACTCGTTGACTGAAAAAGGCATTGTCCATTTGCAGAAGAAATTATTATTTGACATTGTTGGTTGTGGATTTGTGGAAAAATTTAAGGATATTGAAAAAGGAATGAGGAGCATAGGAAGAACACTCCCAACTAAGAAGGTCTTTCTGGTTCTGGATGATGTTGATAACAAAGAGCACATTAAGAAACTAATAGGAAATTTTTCATTACATTCAGGATCTAGGATAATCATTACAACAAGAAACACAACTATTCTGCAAGTTGAGGGGTTCAAAGGTGAAATTCGAGAGTATGAGATGCAAAAGATGGATTATGGTCATGCATTTCAGCTTTTTTGTCGACATGCCTTTGGTGCAGACTTTGCTTTGGATGATTTTCATAGGCTTTCAAGTGATATTGTCTCACATATGGGAGGGCTTCCTTTGGCCATTGAAGTGGTAGGTTCACTACTTAAAGGGAAAGACAAAGCATTTTGGAAAGAGACATCAGTCAGGTTAAGGGAAGTACCAGAGAAAGAGATTCTAGAGAAGTTGAGGATTAGCTATGACAACCTAGACAAATATCAGCAACAACTTTTTCTTGATATAGCATGCTTCTTTTCTCATGAGAAGAAGACCGATGCAATTTACATGTGGGCCGATTGTCAGTTATATCCCGAAAGAGGAATTGATGTCCTTACTAGTCAGTGCTTGATAAAGATATCGCACGATGACATGATTTGGATGCATGATCAACTAATAGACATGGGAAGGCAAATTGTGCGTGAAGAAAGTTCAAGTGACCTTGGAAAGCAAAGTAGGTTGTGGATTGCAAAAGAGGCCCTCGAAATCATAAAAACTGAAGAGGTAAGTAAGAAATGTCCCATTGCTAGTAGAATTTCTTTTTTGTTAAGGATTTTATCATTTTTTTTATGACCTATTCAAGTTGTAAACGTAATGGTTAGAAGTAGACAAACTTCTTCACATCATTGCAAAATTGATCTTGCAGAGGAAGGACAAGGTTCAAGCGCTTGATATAAATGGATTGGATTACCCCATAGTGATAAAAAATGATGAGTTTGAAAGGTTACGTAACCTAAGATCCCTCAAGTTAGGCAATGGAACTTTTGCTGGGGACTTTGTAAAATTTCGTTCGAAGTTGAGATGGATTTCTTGGCATTCTCCTCATCCGAATTTTAAGGCAAACAATTTGTATTTGGATCATCTTGTCATTTTTAAACTTGACTTGAATGGCTTCAAGGATGATTCGAAAGCATGGGACTTGATCAAGGTACATCACATGTTTTAATTCTAGTCTAATATTCTCGGTTTATACTATGCAATGGTTCTTACACTTGACATGTCATCCATTTTATTAGGGGGCTCGGAATTTGAAAGTTATATCTCTAACTAGGTGTTATGCCATAACGACAATCCCAGACTTCTCTAAATGCTTGGGTTTAGAGAGGTTGACTCTTGCACACTGCTACAACCTAAAGAGAATTAAAAGTTATATTGGAGATCTACAATCACTAATTGAGTTAGAGGTTGAATGGTGCTCAGGTCTTGCAGATTTGCCTAAAGAAGTGGGGGCACTGGTGAAGCTTAAGCGCTTCTCATTGTGTAGATGTTTGGGGTTGAGAGAACTTCCAGACTCACTTGGTGATTTAACCTCATTGACAGAGTTAGACTTATCAAGTAAGGGCATTGCCAAACTTCCAAACTCTATTGGAAAGTTAAAATCCAAATATATGTCATCTGAAACTTGAGATTTTTTCTTTTGACAGAAACAAGGATAAGGAAACTTCCCAACACTATCCGAAAATTAAAATCATTGTGTGTCTTGCGTTTCCCAAGAGAAGCATCTATTCATCAGAAGTATCATGTTTGGCAATTATGTAGTGGCATCGGAATGTTGGTAAATCTTACAGAATTGAATCTTACTTGGCATTACAAATTGGAAGGTGAAATTCCTGTTGAAATTGGAGAATTGTCAAGTTTAAGATACCTAAATTTAAGTTGCACTCATATCTCCAGAATTCCAGAGACAATCAAGAAGCTTCGTCACCTCCGCTCACTAAATTTACTTGGTTGTCATTGTATTCAAATGTTGCCGGAGCTTCCCACAAGTTTGGCCTTTCTAAATCTTCTATCTGCATCATTGCTCTCAGTTCCTAATCTGTCAAATCTTACTAACTTGATTGCATTGCATCTAAGTGATTGCTCTAGAACAACGGGCAAATCAAAAATAATCACAGGATGCAACTTAAGTTGGATTGGGAGGTTATCTAGATTGAAATTTTTAGACTTGGATCTGCTAAACGTCCCTGCACCTCCAGAGTTGACTTCTCTTCCTCATCTGGAAAGGCTTTCTTTGTCTAGTCTAAATTTACAAACCCTGCAACAGCATTCGCCCTCCTACTTGAGATTTAGAAATTTGAATACTTTACATTTCTTTTATTGTGAAGTGGAAGACATTCCACTCGATGGACTTCCCCAACTAGGGCTCTTACATGTTCACGGTTGTAAACTGCTTCGGAGATTATCCATTCCTTTGGAATTGAGGAAGCTAGAGTCTATGCATGTGTTTGATTGTCCAGACCTAGTTAAGATAAAATATTTGGGTCTTTCGGAATCATTGAAATCCATCGGGGTTTCTGGTTGCAAATCTCTAAGAAGAATAAGTGGGTTATCATACTTGATGAAGCTAAAGCATTTGAAAATCACACGGTGCATGTCATTGATAAAATTGATTGATGCATCTTGCACAAACACACCCGATGATTGCATTGTCAAAATAGAGGAGTGTGGAGAATCAGTGCCGAGCATCCCATATGAAATGTCTATGAAGTGTTACAGAGAAGAATTTCTCCTGGATACATCAGACATTGAATCCAAGTCAGATAAGGTATGATGTCTTCTTCATCGATATACGGTAGCAGTGCGTGTATGCACATGTTTAAAAATTGATTTGTTCTAATTTTATTTTGATGCAATTCGGTAAACTACACAACCCTATCAGAAACTTACATAGATGAAAATGTATTTGTTAATCAAATAAAGAAAATTTATCAAAAATGATCTTTCGATAATTTCAAATACTTTAGTGTTCCTTCATTATGTCTCTTTTTAATTTGAAATTTTATCTTGTATAAATTAAATAAATACGCAAATAAAAGTATTGTGAATTGCCATTTTTTTTCTTGTTATATAATCGAGTGTTGGATATATAGGGTGATGTGATATTTGCTTATTTTGAAGTCATGATGTCCTTGGAACTTTGGAACTGCTGTGCCATACCATTCACCTTCGCCGTACCCAAAAAAAATTTAAGTTCTTATTTTTTAAAACATTAAGTTATGTTGCATCCATTAGTTTTTCAGTCTGCATAGCCATTAAGTATTTACCATAACGGACTGATTCATTTTTCTTAACCAAATTTTCTTAGCTAAATCTATTAACCAGGCATTATATCCACACCCCCCTTGCCCCCGAAGGGGGTGTGGACGGGGTCTCCAATGGGGGAGGATGTTTTTCAAGCCCAACCCTAGGCTCTACCCGGATTTTCCCGGTGGTCAAATCAGTTTAAGGACTTTATTAGGTCCACCTGGTTCTCATGTGTTTTCCGGGGGCCAGGATTTTACCCCAACCGGAATCTTTTTTCGAACCCCAGGAAAGGGCTCTACCCCCAGGTTTAACGGACTGATTCATTTTTCTTAACCGAATTTTCTTAGCTAAATCTATTAACCAGGCATTATATCCACTCATGTTAGAGGAAGCTTTGCTTTCTTTTTTGGCCAAATGTCCTCCTTTCTTTAGCCACCCAATAAAGTTGCCATTTTCTTTTTGCATGCGATTTCTTTGGTGTCTGATATTTTCAGTTCCTAATTTGAGGTTCCCCTCTTCTGTTGTACTGTCGGTACTTTGGTTGCATATTCTTTTCTATTTTAGTCACTTTATTTCTACTCGCCTTTTTTATGTTGGACAGATTTGGTTCTTTAATAATGCCACTAAACTAATTTTTTAGGTATTACTTCATAAAAATAGGTTTAGATGAGATATAAGAGAATAGATTACAAATTGTAGATTTAAAAAGACATCATATGATGTCCTTTTCTACAAAACTCTGGTTTGCAATATGCATAATCAATGCACAAATTTAACATTTTATTCATATTATAATAGTTATCATGGAATATTTTATTCGATTATTGCTTTCATGAGCTTTGGGAAAAGTAATGTCGAATAATTTGATCACAGTTATACAAAAGCAAACACAAGACCTCATTAGATTCAGCAACGTGTCTCCAAATGGAAAAATGAATGATGAAAAAGGGGCAGCTAATTCGTGCATATGTTTGAAGTTGTGATGATTCATCTCCTCTGAATTTGTGTTGGCCTCTAAAGTAAAAGTAAATAGAACGTTTGTTTTGCCTCTTTCCTTAATAATTCTGTTAGAATGTCCACGCAATTTAATCAAGGATAATCAATACACTTGCAAGTTAAGCACTAACTATGTCACATATTTGCTGTTTCACTGATGAAAGTGGGCTTGACTAGTTTTCCATTTTTGGCTACCTATGGGCTTAGACTAGTTGACTATGCCTTTTTAGTAGTAAAATAGATTGTGACCACGGGAAATACACATCTTTGCATAGTACTTGACTATTTCAAAGTGAATTGGAGCACATATTACTTGAACAAATAGTCAAATATTATATGACAATGTAACTTTTACACGAGTGAACACATTATTTCACTAAAAAGTGCTACTTATGATTGAAAGAGACACTAAATAATTCTTACGCATTTTACTGTAGATTAAGAGAGAATACAACATCATGTAGACTTTCATAAACTGATTTAAAACTATGTCTCCCATGGTTATGGATTTTTCACTTGAAAAGTAGAAAATAAAACCTTTTTTGAGTTCCATATTGCCAAACAATTGCTCTTATGTTAGTATTGTAATTGAAATACATAAATACCATCGAAAGATAGTAGTACATGAACTACGATAAGGTTAATAGATTAATGTAATTAAAGTGAAAATAAGATGAAGAATTAACATTGGCTAAAACAATAACATAAAAAGTAAAAAGAGAAACGAAACTACGTATGGAATTAGAATAGCAAGACTCTTACCTTCTTTTATTTTTTATGTTTTTAGTTTTTCTTTACTTGGTATGGAATGTAATAATTAGTGCGAGTAACTATTCTTTTAAATAAATCAAATTAGTAAATCAATCTAATAATTAAACCATAAAGGTTGCAGTGGAACAAAGCAAGTTGAGCTATGAGCACTTTTATTCCTAACTAATGAATGATGTTTGTGCGGTATTGAATTTCGGGAAAATATGTAAAAAGGCTTGATATATATTCAATACATATGTTGTTTGACTCTTGCGTTGAATCTGTTACATAACAGATGGAACATCCCTTCACAATCAAATTCCGTTATGGATCAAAGTCAAGTAATGGAACGCCTTGGTGGGGGGAGACGGAAATGAAAGATGTCACCCTTGATTCAGTGACATATAAGGGATTAATTGCCTGCGTGGAAGATTGGGGCCGTCGTGTGAAGAGAATGTGGTACGAGACTCGTTGTGAAGGCCATGAGGAGGACATTTTTTGTAAAGAGAGAACCAAGGGCATAGAGATCAAGAGTGATGAGCAAGTGAAGGAGATGGCGCAACTAGCATCTAAAAGAGGCTTCATTAGATTGGACGCCCTGGTGGCAGGTAACCCTACGGAAGCGTACGACGACGATACGATAAGTAAGTTAAGAGAGGTATGGACAATGGAGACTGATGTGTATTCCAATGAAGATGGGGCTGAGTGGGACGTTTCAGGTCCGAACGAAGACTTAGACTCTACAACTAAGGGTGAAAGCCAAACGGATGGCACCTCCTATATTGATGATTTCCAGTCCGAGATGGGCAATGCAGAATATTTCGAGGCCACGGGAAATAGGAGGCAAATGACGGACGGAAAGGTCGGGTACCATGGTACTGTCGATGAAGGGAAAACGACGAGTATGGAAAATAGGAAGGAGAAGCGGGATGAGACTGTGGAACCTGCCGTCCAAAATGTTGTCCAGTCGAGTCACCAACAGTGTGAAGGAGTTGAACATCATGAGATGCCCTGCAAAGCCACAACTGAAGTTGAGGATCAGATAGAAATTGCTTCTGTAAGTACTGAAGATTTTTGCATTATCTTAATTGTGCGGTGGTTAAAAACTTATGTGGAATTTCGACGTGGTCCAGATGAAGACGGATAGAACAGTGGAGACTGACCGAGTACCTGCAAAAAAGAGAGAGGTAAGTGGGACAAGATGTGCTTCAAACCCAGGAAGGGATCCTGCCATAAGAGCTAGAGCAAGGGGTACAGCTTCAAGTTCAAGAAATAGCAAAGCTACGAAGGCGGGTAGGGATGCAGCTTCCAGTTCGGGAAAGAGTAAGGCATCAGATTCAGGAAGGGGCAGAGCTTCGAGTTCACGAAGCATCGCAGTTTTGAGTACGGGAAGGGGAAGGGGCAGAGGTTCAGCTTCAGGAGAGGGCGCAACTTCGAGTTCAGGAAGGCGGAGAGGTTCGAGTTCAAGAAAGGACACAACTAAAACGGGCTCGAGTTTAAGGTTAGGGACAGACAAAGGTTCAACTTCAGCCACGGCTGAGCCTAAGACATGAAGGTCGTGGTAAGAACAACAAGGTAATTTAACATATTTAGTAGATATGCAAATTATTCGGCGTCCGACTAACTTTATTCTGTCTCATTTCTGTTACAGTAGTTTCCGGTTCTTCTCTTCTGGCCTATTCAATAGGTTTATTTCCATTCTGTTAGGTTGTTTACCTAATGACTGCAATAATAATTACTATAATTACCTTGTTCTATTACTGCATTCACTGCTTCTAAACTAGCAGGTTTACTCCATTCTTCTTTATTGCCACTCACCTTTTATGGTGATACTTTAGTGCTACCTCCTAAAATTATCCAACCACAGAAAAATGAATTTTCTTTGGGGTTTTCCGTATGCCATAGTATAAGTTGCATTATTTTTTCCTTTTGTTTTTATTTATTTAAACTTACTTGTTTTGTTTTACACAGAAACCAATTGAAGAATTTCTGATCTACTTTCTCTTTGTTTATTTCGACATCACTCTCAGAAATAGTTGAAAAGTCCCATCATTTCCAATTAAAGAAATTGTTTTCCCAACTATTTTAATTGCACAATCTATCCTATATTCAAAGATTCCTCTTTTCTTATATTCATGATCCACATTAGTTTGTGGTATATTCTAATTTCCTTAACTTTTCTAACAGCTTTTATTATCCTTTTTTCATAATTCTCAAACTTATATTGCATATCTTTCCTAGAACTAGAACCTATCCATGTAAAAATCTGTCATTAAACTTTGCTAATATTAGTCTTGTCGTATATTATCCATTATCTGTCGAGACTTTTATGACCTTTTTTTTATTTTGTCCTGACACAACTCTTTAACTACCTAAACCCATGTCATGATCTCCCAGAGGCTCTCCACCAGAAGCTTCAAAGCCTCCAAGTTATTGTTCTCGACGGCCATGAAATCGCCGTTCAACAATCCTACCGCACGCCGCGCTCAGCCTCTCTCGAACCAATTCCTCAAAACGTCAGACCGACCCTTTCACGGCCGCAAGATGAAGAGGATTTCTACCTTACTGGTGAAAACTGCAACACGTATCCGCCACAACACTCAACAGCTTCTTCGCAGTTTGTGAGTACCCTTTAACTGCTATTTAGCAAGTTCGGGGTTTCGATCAAGAACTGTGTCTGAGCATTGCTGCTATCTGTTGATGAGTCTCGCCATGATAAGATTAATCGATCAAGAATTAGTGGATCGTCTCGGAGCAAGACCAACATGAAAGCTTTATCTCCTTTAACTCTCCTATTTGTAAAGTCCCCTATCCATTTTCGAACTCGAGGCATACCTGAGCTTCATTACAAGACTTGATTACCGAGTTGCTGTTTGTTGGTCCGTAATTCTTGGAGCTGCATGAGTTAAGTGATTTTCTTTTAACTTCTGCACTAGAATGTGAAATAATTCGCATTGTACATTCAGAATGGAGGCAGACTTGCTATCTGAGGAAGTCAACCAAAACTTTGAATCAAAACTTATCTCCAGAATCTATGCACAGTCATTCCGTAAATGATTCATGAGAAACATGATATCACTGGTATGATGGAACGAGCCTGTCATTTTTATTCAGAAGTCTGCTTGTCCCGCTCCGTCTAGGACTCGACTTCACATGTCCATTTTGGCTGTTGTTGCCGTGTATCATCCTATTTCAGCCAGCAAATCGCACAGATGACTAGAGCGATTTGGAAGACCATTGGCCTGGAAAAGTTGCATTGCCGTTTGAGTCACTGTATGATCAAACCAGATCCGCAAGATACGTGAGAGAATATTACCAAGCGAATCCTAAACCTATCACCCGAAACTCTATGCTTGCATATGGGAACCCAATGTTGGTTCCTAGGCGACGTTCAGGATTAGATCTCCGACGCCCGGGGTCGGGTCTATCAAGGATGAGCCCACGTTGCCAACAGCGACGCCCGGAATTATTGAGGCCAGGCCCGAAGCCCTGGTACCTATCTTCACTCCCAGCAAGATCAGCCATTTATGTCACCATCTCCATCTTGACTCCCAGCAAGATCTCATCAATCCATAACTTCGAAAAAGAATCCTCAGGTCCATCTTCGATTTCCATCCGCCATGCTCAGAAAATCCATTCCTCTCCCTCCCTTCGCGTCATTCCACCACCGCCTCCCGGGACCCTCGCCACCACACTCTCGCTTGCTCTTCCCTTCCATCCGCACGTACGAGGTAAAGCTGGCCCAAGACCCGCCGCCTGGCCCAGAAATTGCGCCCAAGAGGACCCTGCCGGAGTTCCCGCTGCTGTGGCCACCCCCCAAGCTACCGGCCGGGCGACGTGCCCCAAGTTTTAATCAGAGTAGTTCGGGCACAATACAAGCCACGTCGAGGTACTGCGCGGCTGTCATATGCGGCCACAGCCACTTCGCCAACCGAGAACCGGCCACTGCAAAAACATGTCGCATGCTGAAAGAAACCACAACACAGGGGTATTCAATGCAAAGGCTAGCGGTGGAAATTTACCGGAACACATTTGACAAACCACGAACAATATAAACGGACGGAGGACTAAGAATAAACGAGTTCACTTCGGTCAGACATCTCGGCGAACATGCGGAGGGCGTCAGCTAAGAGGAAGCTTCAAACTTATCCGAGACACGTAATTTAGAACATAAAAATCTGGAACAGCAGGAAAATCTGAAAAGTAAAAAAGAAATTCACTTTGGACAAATGCATGCGCCTCCATCTAAAGGAAATTTTGTACTGCTTTTTGGATTGCATTCGTTTTGCCTAAAGACTGAATTCATTCTGCAGTAAAACCAAATTAATTGACGAAATTCATGAGATGCATTTGTTTCCTTTTAGTTTTGCCCAATTAAACGATTGCACTCTTTGCTCAGTCCTCTCCTCTCGCTGATGTAGCTCCTGGCGAAGCAATGAGGGCAACTGACCCTCGCTTAAGATCTGAACGGAGGCCAAAAAAAAAAAAAACGTACAGTTTAGGAACCTAAAAAAATTGAGGGGCATGATTAAACATTTTTTAATATTCTTTTTTATAATAATATAAGGACTCAATGCCTTCACCCCAAAAGGATTATAATATTTAAAAGAAAAAAATTCCAGTTGGCCTTTATGGTCTCCCAAGGATTTTTTTCAAATTTCCAAAACTTGTTGAAAGTCTTGGACACCTTCACCGGGCGTAGACAATTAAATTTGATTTTAAAAGGAGCCGGCCAACTTTGTTTCTTTCCTGAAACCACACTAGAAAAATCTCTTTTATTCTTTTGTGAAAGTTTCCGACTTGAATGTCGCTGGGTGCCCCTCAGTAATCTACCCCCAGGAAAAAAAAAGGATAACACCGGACTATGGGGTTGTACATATCTTATCAAACCAAAATGGAATCAAATTGAATATTATTTGAATTGCAGCATATTTTCCTTTTACGCTCTTCTAAGGAGTAAATGAAAAATTAAAATTATTGAAATGTCTGAGACATTCCATTTAAAGTCATCATCAACATTAGTTAAATAGACCTGAAAGCAACATTCACGGGTTGCTACTTGCTAATACAGAGCATTAGCTGGAAAACTTTGATTTTAAAGTGAGCCGAAGCTGTTCATGGGATGATAACTTCAGCTCAGTTCTTAGTTTAAGCCACATCACATCCACATTCTTCTTTGAGGGAGGGGAGAGAGAAAGAAACTAAGGGTGCGTTTATTTAGCAGAATACTTCACAATAAAGGAAAATAGTTTTCAAGAAATCACTTTTCAGCAAAGTGATAGTGACGGGGGCCACCCCTTACTAAAGATGTGAATGAGGAGCACAACCCTCATTGCCGGAGCGAGGAGAGCCAGTGATCCTTGCCGCTTGACTGCATTCCTCTTCACCTCCTGATTTTTCTTTGGGAAAAAAGGCAGAAAAAACCAAAAATTTGCCCAGTATGACAAATTTATCCTAAAATTTTTTGTAACACGAAAAATCCTAAACATTGTCAACTTTGACACCATTTACCAAACTCTATGGCCGAATGGCATTTTCATCTTTTATTTTTAATTCTTTTTCTTTTTCTTTCCTTTTTCTTTTCTCTTATTTTTCTTCTTCTCTCTTCCCTCCACTGGCTATGGCGGAGGGAGGCTAGACTCAAGCGAGGGCCGCCATCATCGGCATCGGGCAAAGTTTGCCCTCGCCTAGGTAGGCGAGGACAACCCTTCCTAGATCCGGCAAGGGCAACCCTCACCCGACGCAGGCGCGGGCGGCCCTCGCCCAAGTCAGATCTAGTGGGGAATGCCCTCACCTGATGTTGAAGACGAAAATGCCCTTAATTTGGGGTAAATATGTCACATGAATATAAGTTTTGAGTTTTTTATGTCAAAAAAAAAATTGGGGTAAATGTATCACAGTTGGCAAAATTTAAGATTTTTTGTGTCATAAAAAAGGTTTTGAATAAATTTGTCACACTAAGTAAACTCTGAGGTTTTTTTGTGATTTTTTCCTAAGATTTTTGTCTTTTTGAACTTTGAAAACAGCTTTAATATTATAATTATCCATTAAGTGCAACGTCAGCATGTAATGGCTATATAAAAATCTATGTTTACAGTTTGATGAATGGACGAACTGAAACAAAAAAAAAAAAAAAAAATGTAACCCAGTTGCATAATTAAAAGTTGAAAGATCTGATTAAATATTTTGCATTAGTTTAAGAACATGGTGCCGTCATCCCAAAGGGAAAAAAAAGATTGTGATTGGCCTTTATGATCTCCCAAAGCGTCTTTAAAAATTTGCCAACTTGTTAAAAAGTTTCGGTCACCTTCGCCGGCATCTACTTGCTATAGTAGTGTGTTAGGTGGGAAATGGAAAATCAAATACAAAAGTTTCGGTCACCTTTGCCGGCATCTACTTGCTAAAGTAGTGTGTTAGGTGGGAAATGGAAAATCAAATTGGACCTTGAGCGAGCCGGCAAGCTTTCTAGGTATTAGCACTTTCTTGCCTAGTTCATATCCTAAACCTTAGCTTATTTCTTAGCTAGGCCACGTCACATCAAAAAGGTATATAACATCTATTTATAAAGACATAATATATATATCACACACACACACAAACACAGTTCTTTCATGTGGTTAATGGATATATTTTCCACAACAAAGACATGCGATTATTTAACATTTGAGCAAGCCTTTGCTTAAGATTTCAAATTAGGGTATTAGCAAGTAAGAACGATACGTAGAGTAAACTTATATTTCATATCTGAAAAATGATTATGTGACAGTCTTTAATTTACTATGGGAATAACGATATATTTTTGACCATAAAAAACTAAATATCAAACAATTATAAATTGTTATGGGATTCATTCTTTCAAGAATTTGTAACTCATAAAAAGCTGTTATTCTCACAGTAGTGCAAAAGCTATTATGCTAGCAAAACTCTTATACTTAAAAGAAACTATTTTAAAGCCTAAACAGAAGAGTAATTATTTAAAGTGTAATAAATTTTTTTTTTAATAAGAACGGAATGGTCCACCAAATGAAGGATTGCCGAAATGCCCAAACTATAAGAACTTCTCCATATCATAATTCTTAGGACAACAAATATGGGCATTAAACATTATTTTAGATGGATTTAGAGAGAGAGAGAAAGAGAGAGAGCTTTTTCAAATAAGCACATTAAAGTTTCTCTTGACATATACATATATATATGTATGTATGTATGTAAGCATGCATGCATCCAGAAAAATTTATCTATTTTCTCTCCATTTTTTATTCTACATTCACAATGTAGCATAAAAAAGTCTTGTTTTAACATTTTGCAATAATTTATGGACCGAGTGACTTGAATCCTAAGGAGGAAAAGAAGAAGGAACGGAAACTTATGATGCATATAATAACCATTTTATTCTTGAAAACAGTTTCTGCTCAAAATTGGTTTTCTCTGATTTTATTTCCTGAACAAGTTTCTAAACATTCGAAGGTGATTGATAACTGTATAAAATTTCTATTTCTAAAATAAAATTGCTTTTGGTACAACCTTCAAATTTTTTATGATTTAGAAGTTTATTTTATTTTTAAATAATTTCAGTACATTTTTCTTTTTTTTTTTTTTTCTCTTTTTTTCATTTTCCTTCTCTTCTTCTTCTTCCTCTAGTCGGCAGCCGGCCACAACGATGCCAAAGATAAAATAAAAATAATAGATAAATAAATAAATAAAAATTGAAGACCTTCCCAAGGAATCTTTCCAAATTTCCTAACTTGTTAAAATGTCTAGAAATAACAAGTAAAAAATTGATTTTAAAGTGAGCCGGCCAAGGATTTATGGTATGGACATTCACTCACTTCATTTATAAATACCTCAGCTCAGTTTTTAGATAAAGCCACACACGCCAACCTTTTCTTTAGAGAGAGAGAGAGAGAGATCTTCCTAGCGATGGCAAACTCAGGGGTCATAATGACTACTGATAATGCTGCACGAGCATTAGGGGGTGAGTACCAAGTATTCCTTAGTTTTAGAGGACCCGATACTCGTCATGGATTCACAGACTTCCTCTACAATGACTTGGTAGATGCTGGAGTCCGCGTATTCAGGGACGAAGATGAACTCCGCATTGGTGAAGTCATTGACGAGAACCTTCTATGTGCTATCAATAGCTCCAAAATCTACATACCCATCTTCTCTAAGACTTATGCTTCTAGTAAATGGTGCTTCCGTGAGCTTGCCCACATATTAGACAACGTGTCAAAGTCAGATGTTAAAAAAAGTATCCTTCCCATATTTTTTAATGTGGAACCTGATGATGTTAAACTCAAGACTCCACTATACAACGATGCTTTCTTGGAACATGAGAAGAGGTTTCCTGAGGAAGTCAAGGTGTGGAAAAAGGCTCTTGCGCGGGTAGACGAAATCAAGGGATGAAATGTCAAAAAGGATCAAAGGTAAATTTGTAAGATCTCAACCTATTTCTTTTCTCTGTTATAGGGGATACAACTCTGCCCTGTCAAATAATTCATTTTATTCCTTGTTTTAACAGAACTATTGAAAACTACATGTAATTGCTACTCTTACTCTCATTCACATTTGCATCCTCACTTATCTAAATTTGTAGTTTGCATATATAGAGAAATTTCAACCCAAAACATACAATTTGCATCCTCAAGAAACACCAGTTACACCAGTAAAATTAAGATTCAGTAAGAAAAATCACGTCTAAATATGTGATGGAGAACATCCTGAGAACATGTAAAGACTGACTGGGCCATCATCTTGGGGACGCTTAACTCTGCAAAAATCGTGGATAAGTTCAAATCGAGGCCAGACAATCTCGATCTGGACCGTGCCGAAATGACTGCTGCCGAACTCTAAGCATGGAGGCCTCCTAGTGCTGTGGAGATATATATAGACTCTCGGCGTAGGGGATGCCAAAACTTAGTGCTGTACGGGCGGCTAAGGACAGGCGGCATCCACATGTCGATGGTGGCAAGTCAAGTAGAAAGGTGAGGGTAATTTTGATAAGAAAATGGAAATTAAATTAATAAGTTCAGGTAACAAATGCAATTTGAAAAAAATAAGGTGAAAATTGGGGATTCAATTTCTAAATTATAAATTGGGGAGATGCAAGTGGATATGCATGGAAAATAGGAGAAGTGTTAAAAAAGTCATAAACTTTTTATATTTGTGCCAATTTAGTCATAAACATTTTATTAGTGTCAATTTAGTCCTAAACATTTTTACTTGATGCCGATTCAGTCCTTTTCAACCAATTTTGGCTTGATTTTGCTGATTGGGTGTCGGCCAGCTAACATGGCCCAATCAATGCTGACATAAACAACTTTTAATAATATCTTAATATTTTTGATTTTCTTTTTCTTTTTCTTTTTCTTTTTCTTTTTCTTTTTTTTTTTTTTTTTCTCCTCCCCCTTCCTCCAGCCGGTCGCTAGACCTCGACGACCGGCCACTGGCGAGCCTCGCCAGGCACCTCACCAATGGCCATGAAGGTGGCCTTAAGCCAAGCTAGCGAGGGTCGAGCCTCACCGGCCATGGGTGAGGCCGGCTTGGGCGGCGAGGGCGAGCCTTGCTGCCCAATGCCAAGCTAGCTCGAGGCCACCCTCACGCCCACTGGCAAGGTGGCCGGCAAGGCTCGCTAGTGGTCGGTTGTCGACCAACGACCGACTAGAGAAAGGAGGGGGAGAAGGAAAAAAAGAAAATAAAAATAAAAATATTAAAATATTATTAAAAGTTGTCAACGTTAACGCCAATCAGGCCATGTTAGCCAGCCGACGCCTAGTCAACAAAATTCGCCCAAAATTGACCGCAAATGACTGAATTGGCATAAGTAAAAACGTTTAGAGCTAAATCGCCACTAAAAAAATGTTTAGGACTAAATTGGCACAAATACAAAATGTTTATGACTTTTTTTAACACTTCTCCCCGTGGAAAATGGTTTTTGCAAATTGTCCTTATCATTTTCCTTTTCTCCTTTCTTCAGCATTATCTTAGGCAAACTAGAAAGTCTTGATATGGTAATTACCCATATTATCTAATCCAATGCGATAAAGGTGAAAATGAATTATGGGAGATATGGCTCGAACATGAGGTAGTTTCGTGGCCCCGCAAGGCATTTTGTATATTGTTTTAGGGCTAATCGTTTGGCATTTATATTAACAACTTTATATTTTATCATTATTCGTCAATAACGACACATAATTTTTGGCTGTCAATTGATAAATTTGGATAAACATATGGTGAATTAACCCCTATTATGCATTACATAGCATGTGGGCGCCCATTAGCTTCTCCAATGCAAATGAGCTGTTTTTGCACGATTTGTTGGATTTGGCAATCTCTTATGCTTCCGGGTTATGTAGTCAATGTGCCCAACATGCCGCTCCAGATTTTTTTTTTTTTTTTTTTGTGCGCTTGATCCACATACATATCTCCATTCCTCATCCACCAAGCTAATCCTATGGGAATCGAATCTCTCGATTTTCAATTTTGAACACATCAAAATGTGAGACAGCTCTTTAAATGCCATTATACTTGACATACTTGGATCCTTAGAAGAAATTTTGTATAAATCTCCTATTATGAGCGTTCAATTTTTCTTCTAGGTTTAGCTATAAATGTCAAAATTTTATGTATGCTCGATATAGTAGCCATTTTGTACTTTGGCCATCAAATAAGCCAATACTATAGACTTAAAAAATTTCTTTAAACATATATGGAAAAACATAAGGAGTGAATTCTACTAAATTAGCCTACATTGATTATTCAGTGTATTTAAACATTCGTGATGCATGGATATGAAATTAATCTAGTCAACTAATGAAAGCACTTATGTACATGGCAGCCAAGCGAAGATTGTCAGATCAGTTGTTGAAAAAGTATTGGAGATGCTGGAGATAAAACACAAATCAGTGACTGAACTTTTAGTTGGAGTTGATGATCGGGTAAAAGAATTGACAAATTTATTATATGTCAACCACGACGATGGGCGGCTTGTTGGAATTTACGGAATGGGTGGCATTGGTAAAACAACTCTTGCCAAACTCATCTTCAATCAACTATCTTCCCACTTTGGAAAGTGTTGTAGCTTCCTTGAGAATGTTCGAGAAAACTCGTTGACTGAAAAAGGCATTGTCCATTTGCAGAAGAAATTATTATTTGACATTGTTGGTTGTGGATTTGTGGAAAAATTTAAGGATATTGAAAAAGGGATGAGGAGCATAGGAAGAACACTCCCAACTAAGAAGGTCTTTCTGGTTTTGGATGATGTTGATAATAAAGAGCACATTAAGAAACTAATAGGAAATTTTTCATTACATTCAAGATCCAGGATAATCATTACAACAAGAAACACAACTATTCTGCAAGTTGAGGGGTTCAAAGGTGAAATTTTAGAGTATGAGATGCGAAAGATGGATTATGGTCATGCATTTCAGCTTTTTTGTCGGCATGCCTTTGGTGCAGACTTTGCTTGGGATGATTTTCATAGGCTTTCAAGTGATATTGTCTCACATATGGGAGGGCTTCCTTTGGCCATTGAAGTGGTAGGTTCACTACTTAAAAGGGAAAGACAAAGCATTTTGGAAAGAGACATCAGTCAGGTTAAGGGAAGTACCAGAGAAAGAGATTCTAGAGAAGTTGAGGATTAGCTATGACAACCTAGATGAATATCAGCAACAAATTTTTCTTGATATAGCATGCTTCTTTTCCCATGAGAAGAAGACCGATGCAATTTACATGTGGGCCGATTGTCAGTTATATCCCCAAAGAGGAATTGATGTCCTTACTAGTCGGTGCTTGATAAAGATAGGGCACAACGATATGATCCGGATGCATGATCAACTAATAGACATGGGAAGGCAAATTGTGCGTGAAGAAAGTTCAAGTGACCTTGGAAGGCAAAGTAGGTTGTGGATTGCAAAAGAGGCCCTCGAAATCATAAAGACTGAAGAGGTAAGTAAGAAATGTCCCATTGCTAGTAGAATTTCTTTTTTGTTAAGGATTTTATCATTTTTTTTTACTACCTATTCAAGTTGTAAACATAATGGCTAGAAGTAGACAAACTTCTTCACATCATTGCAAAATTGATCTTGCAGAGGAAGGACAAGGTTCTAGCACTTGATATAAATGGATTGGATTACCCCATAGTGATCGCAAATGATGAGTTTGAAAGGTTACGTAACCTAAGATCCCTCAAGTTAGGCACCGGAACTTTTGCTGGGGACTTTGTAAAATGTCGTTCGAAGTTGAGATGGATTTCTTGGCATTCTCCTCATCCAAATTTTAAGGCAAAAAATTTGTATTTGGATCATCTTGTCGTTTTTAAACTTGACTTGAATGGCTTCAAGGATGATTCGAAAGCATGGGACTTGATCAAGGTACATCACATGTTTTAATTCTAGTCTAATATTCTCAGTTTATACTATGCAATGGTTCTTACACTTGACATGTCATCCATTTTATTAGGGGGCTCGGAATTTGAAAGTTCTATCTCTAACTAGGTGTTATGCCATAACGACAATCCCAGACTTCTCTAAATGCTTGGGTTTAGAGAGGTTGACTCTTGCACACTGCTACAACCTAAAGAGAATTAAAAGTTTCATTGGAGATCTACAGTCACTAATTGAGTTGGAGGTTGAATGGTGCACGGGTCTTGTAGATTTGCCTAAAGAAGTGGGGGCACTAGTGAAGCTTAAGCGCTTCTCATTGTGTGAATGTTTGAGGTTGAGGGAACTTCCAAACTCAGTTGGTAATTTAACCTCATTGATAGAGTTAAACTTATCAGGTAAGGGCATTGCCAAACTTCCAAACTCTATTAGAAAGTTAAAATCCATATACATGTTATCTGAAACTTGAGATTTTTTCTTTTGACAGACACGGGATAAGGAAACTTCCCAACACTATCGGAAAATTAAAATCATTGTGTGTCTTGCATTTCCCAAGAGGACCATCTTTTCATGGGAAGCATCATGTTTGGCAATTACCTAGTGGCATCAACATGTTGGTAGATCTTATAGATTTGAATCTTGGTGGGCATCACAAACTAGAAGGTGAAATTCCTGTTGAAATTGGGGAATTGTCACGTTTAAGATCCCTAGATTTAAGTTGTTCTCGTATCTCCAAAATTCCAGAGACAATCAACAAGCTTCATCACCTTAACGCACTAAATTTAATTGGTTGTCATGGTATTCAAATGTTGCCGGAGCTTCCCACAAGTTTGGCCTGTCTAAATCTTCTATTTGGATCATTGCTCTCAATTCCTAATCTGGCAAATCTTACTAATTTGATTATATTGCAACTAAGTGATTTCTCTAAAATAACGGGCAAATCAACAATAATCACTAGGATGTAACTTAAGGTGGATTGGGAGGTTATCTAGATTGAAATTTTTAGACTTGAATCTGCTAAACGTCCCTGCACCTCCAGAGTTGACTTCTCTTCCTCATCTGAAAAGGCTTTGTTTGTCTCATCTAAATTTGCAAACCCTTCCACTCAATGGACTTCCACAACTAGGGCACTTACATGTTCACGGTTGTAAACTGCTTCGGAGATTATCCATTCCTTTGGAATTGAGGAAGCTAGAGTCTATGCATGTGTTAGATTGTCCAGACCTAGTTGAGATAAAATATCTGGGTCTTTTGGAATCATTGAAATCCATCCTAGTTTCTGGTTGCAAATCTCTAAGAAGAATAAGTGGGTTATCATACTTGACGAAGCTAGAGCATTTGGAAATTACACGGTGCATGTCATTGATAAAATTGATTGATGCATCTTGCACAAACACAGCCGATGATTGCATTGTCAAAATAGAGGAGTGTGGAGATTCTATGCCGAGCATCCAAGATAAAATGTCTATGAAGTGCTACAGAGAAGAATTTCTCCTGGATACATCAGACATTGAATCCAAGTCAGATAAGGTATGATGTCTTCTTCATCGATATACGGTAGCCACGCTTGTATGCACATGTTTAAAAATTGATTTGTTCTAATTTTATTTTGATGCAATTCGGTAAAACTACACAACCCTATCAGAAACTTACATAGATGAAAATGTATTTGTTAATCAAATAAAGAAAATTGATCAAAAATGATCTTTCGATAATTTCAAATACTTTAGTGTTCCTTCATTATGTCTCTTTTTAATTTGAAATTTTATCTTGTATAAATTAAATAAATACGCAAAGAAAAGTATTGTGAATTGCCATTTTTTTTTCTTGTTATATAATCGAGTGTTGGATATATAGGGTGATGTGATATTTGCTTATTTTGAAGTCATGATGTCCTTGGAACTTTGGAACTGCTGTGCCATACCATTCACCTTCGCCGTACCCAAAAAAATAATTAAGTTCTTATTTTTTAAAACATTAAGTTATGTTGCATCCATTAGTTTTTCAGTCTGCATAGCCATTAAGTATTTCCCATAACGGACTGATTCATTTTTCTTAAGCGAATTTTCTTAGCTAATTCTATTAACCGGGCATCAAATCCACGCATGTTAGAGGAAGCTTTCCTTCCTTTTTGGGCCAAATGTCCTCCTTTCTTTCGCCACCCAATAAAGTTGCCATTTTCTTTTTGCATGCGATTTCTTAGGTGTCTGATATTTTCGGTTCCTAATTTCAGGTTCCCATCTTCTGTTGTACTGTAGGCACTTTGGTTGCATATTCTTTTCTATTTTAGTCACTTTATTTCTACTCGCCTTTCTGATGTTGGACAGATTTGGTTCTTTAATATTGCCACTAAACTAATTTTACATTCTAACCAAAAGAAAAACTCATCTAATCATTCTTTAGGTATCACTTCATAAAAATAGGTTTCGTAGATGAGATATAAGATAATAGATTACAAATTGTCGATTTAAAAAGAAACATCATATCATGTCCTTTTCTACAAAACTCTTGTTTGCAATATGCATAATTAATGCACAAATTTAACATTTTATTCATATTATAATAGTTATCATGGAATATTTTATTCGATTATTGCTTTCATGAGCTTTGGGAAAAGTAATGTCGAATAATTTGATCATAGTTGTACAAAAGCAAACACAAAACCTCATTAGATTCAGCAACGTGTCTCCAAATGGAAAAATGAATGATGAACAAGGGGCAGCTAATTCGTGCATATGTTTGAAGTTGTGATGATTCATCTCTTCTGAATTTGTGTTGGCCTCTAAAGTAAAAGTAAATAGAACGTTTGCTCTGCCTCTTTCTTGCAAGTTAAGCACTAACTGTGTCACATATTTGCTGTTTCACTGATGCAAGTGGGCTTGACTAGTTTTCCATTTTCGGCTACCTATGGGCTTAGACTAGTTGACTATGCCTTTTTAGTAGTAAAATAGACTGTGACCACGGGGAATTCACGTCTTTGCATAGTACTGGACCATTTCAAAGTGAATTACAGCACATATTACTTGAACAAATAGTTATATATTATGTGACAATGTAACTCTTACACGAGTGAACATATTATTTCACTAAAAAGCGCTACTTATGATTGAAAGAGACACTAAATAATTCTTAAGCATTTTACTTTAGATTAAGAAAGAATACAACATCATATAGACTTTCATAAACTGATTTAAAACTATGTCTCCCATGGTTATGGATTTTTCACTTGAAAAGTGGATAATAAAACCTTTTTTGAGTTCCATATTGCAAAACAATTGCACTTACGTTAGTATTGTAATTGAAATACATAAAAACCATTGAAAGATAGTAGTACATGAGCTACAATAAGGTTAATAGATTAACGTAATTAAAGTGAAAATAAGATAAAAAATTAACGTTGTCTAAAAAAATAAGATAAAAAGTAAAAAGAGAAACGAAACTACATATGGAATTAGAATAGCAACACTCTTACCTTCTTTTATTTTTTATGTTTTTAGTTTTTCTTTACTTGGTATGGAATGTAATAATTAGTGCGAGTAACTATTATTTTAAATAAATCAAATTAGTAAATCAATCTAATAATTAAACCATAAAGGTTGCAGTGGAACAAAGCAAGTTGACCTATGAGCACTTTTATTCCTAACTAATGAATGATGTTTGTGCGGTATTGAATTTCGGGAAAATATGCAAAAAGGCTTGATATACATTCAATACATATGTTGTTTGACTCTTGCGTTGAATCTGTTACATAACAGATGGAACATCCCTTCACAATCAAATTCCGTTATGGATCAAAAACAAGAGCTGATGGATCGCCTGGGTGGGAGTGGACGGAAATTAAAAATTTCACCCCTGATTCAGTGACATATAAGGGATTAATTGCTTGCATGAAAGATTTCGGCTGTCGTGTGAAGAGAATGTGGTACGAGACTCGTTGGGGCCATGAGGACATTTTTTGTGAAGAGAGCAACAAGGGCATAGAGATCAAGAGTGATGAGCAAGTGAAGGAGATGGCGCAACTAGCATCTAAAAGAGGCTTCATTATATTGGACGTCCTGGGGGCAGTTAACAGGACGGAAGCATACGACGACGATACGATAAGTACGTTAAGAGAGGTATGGACAATGGAGACAGATGTGTATTCCAATGAAGATGGAGCTGAGTGGGACGTTTCAAGTCCTGAGGAAGACTTAGACTCTGCAAGTGAGGGTGAAAGCCAAACGGATGGCACCTCCTCTATTGATGATTTCGAGTCCGAGCTGGGCAATGCAGAATATTTCGAGGCCACGGGAAATAGGAGGCAAATGACGGACGGAAAGGTCGGGCACCATGGTACTGTCGATGAAGGGAAAACGGCGAGTATGGAAAATAGGAAGGAGGAGCGAGATGAGACTGTGGAGCCTGCCGTCCAAAATGTTGTCCAGTCGACTTACCAACAGTGCGAAGGAGACGAACATCATGAGATGCCCTGCAAAGCTACAACGGAAGTTGAGGATCAGATGGAAATTTCTTCTGTAAGTACTGAAGATTTTTGCATTATCTTAATTGTGTGGTGGTTAAAAACTTATGTGGAATTTCGATGTGGTCCAGGTGAAGACGGATAGAACAGTGGAGACTGACCGAGTACCTGCAAAAAAGAGAAAGAGGGAGTGGGACTAGATGTGCTTTAAACCCAGGAGGGGATCCTGCCATAAGAGGTGGAGCAAGGGGTACAGCTTCAAGTTCAAGAAACCGCAAAGCTGCAAGGTCGGGTAGGGATGCAGCTTCCAATTTGGGAAAGAGTAAGGCATCGGATTCCGGAAGGGGCAAAGCTTCGAGTTCACGAAGCAGCGCAGTTTTGAGTATGGGAAGGGGAAGGGGCAGAGGTTCGACTTCAGGAGAGGGCGCAACCTCAAGTTCAGGAAGGGGGAGAGGTTCGAGTTCAAGAAAAGACAACTAAAACGGGCTTGAGTTTAAGATTAGGGAGGGAAAAAGGTTCAAGCTCAGCCACGGCTGAGCCTAAGACATCAAGGTCGTGGTAAGAACAACAAAGTAATTTAACATATTTAGTAGATTTGCAAATTATTCGACGTCCGACTGAACTTTATTCCTTTGTCTCATTTCTGTTACATTAGCTTCTGGTTCTTCTCTTCTGGCCTGTTCCATAGGTTTATTTCCATTATGTTAAGTTGTTTACCTTGTTCTATTACTGCATTCACTGCTTCTAAACTAGAAACCAATTACTAAGGTGGAGGTGGAGGGTTTAAATCCTTGTTCTTTCATTTCAAGTTGCTTTTAACTCCCACGCATTCAAAAGTCTTGTTCTAAACTAGCAGGTTTACTCCGTTCTTCTTTATTGCCACTCACCTTCTATGGTGATACTTTAGTGCTCTCTCCTAAAATTATCCAACCACAATGAATATTCTTTGGGGTTTTCCATATGCCATGGTATAAGTTGCATTAATTTTTCCCTTTTTTTTATACGTATTTGTTTTACTCTATATAGGAACCAATTGAAGAATTTAAGATCTACTTTCTTTTTGTTTATTTCGACATCCTTCTCAGAAGTAATTGAAAAGTTCCATAATTTCAAATTAATGAAATTGTTTTTTGAACAATTTTAATTGCACAATCTATCCTAAATTCAAAAATTCCTCCTTTCTTATATTCGTGATGCACATTAATTTGTGGTATATTCTAATTTTCTTAACTTTTCTACCATCTTTTATTTTTTTGTCATAATTCTTAAACTTACATTGCATATCTTTCCTAGAACTAGAACCTATGCATGTAAAATTCTGCCATTAAACAAATTTGCTAATATTAGTCTTGTCGTATATTATCTATTATCTGTCAAGACTTTTATGACCTTTTTTGTCCTGACACGACTCTTTAACTACCTAAACCCATGCCCGATCTCCCAGAGGCTCTCCACCAGAAGCTTCAAAGCCTCCAAGTTATTGCTCGACAGCCATGAAATCGCCGTTCAACAACTCTACCGCACGCGGCGCTCAGCCTCTCTCGAACCAATTCCTCGAAACGTCAGACCGACCCTTTCACGGCTGCAAGATGAAGAGGATTGCTACCTTGCTGGTGAACACTGCAACACGTATCCGCCACAACACTCAACAGCTTCTTCGCAGTTTGTGAGTACCCTTTAACTGCTATTTAGCAAGTGCGGGGTTTCGAACAAAAACCGTGTCTGCGCATTGCTGCTGTCTGTTGAGGAGTCTCACCATGATAACATTAAGACCCCCGCGTGAATCGGTCAAGAATCAACAGATCATCGCGTAACAAGGCTAGCAAGAAAGCTTCATCTCCTTTAACCTCCTATCTATAAAGTTGCCTCTGCATTTTCAAACTCGAGGCCGACCTGAGCTTCATTACAAGACTAAAATCATTGATTACCGAGTTGCCGTTTTTTGGTCCGTAATTCTTGGAGCTGCATGAGTTAAGTGATTTTCTTGTAAATTCTGCACTAGAATCTGAAATAATTCGCATTGTACATTCAGAATGGAGGCAGACTTTGCTATCTGAGGAAGTCAACCAAGACTTTGAATCAAAACTTTTCTCCAGAAACTTTAAACAGTCACTGCTTAAATGATTCATGAGAAACATGTCACTGTATGATGGAATCAAGCCTGTCATTTTTCTTCAGAAGTCGGCAGCCTAAACCTCGTCCCGCTCCGTCTAAAACTCGACTTCACAAGGTCCATTTTGGCTGCTGCTGCCGTATCTTCCTACTGCAGCCAGCATATCACACGGATGACTAGAGCGATTTGGAAGACCACTGGCCTGGAAAAGTAGCATTGCTGTTCGGGTCACTATATGATCAAATTAGATGCACAAGAATATTACCAAGGGAGTCCCAAAATTTATTGAAATTGTGCCAATTCAATTCTAATTTTTTTTTTTTTTGCCAATTCAATCTTAAATCTTTACCATTTGTATTAATTCAGTCAATTTGGCTAATTTTGACTAGCCAACGCTAGCTATCCAACAAGTGTTAATGTTGACAATTTTTAATAATTTTTTATTATTCTTTTCTTTTTCCTTTTCCTTTTTATTTTCTTCCTTCGTTCCTTTTTCCCCACAATTGCCGGCGAGGCTCATGGGCCATTGGGCAAGGCCAGCCTCGCCGGCCTTGGGCGAAGGCTGTGAGTTTGCCGAATGCCTATTACAAAAAGATGAGGCCAATATGAGTTCGCCAGTGTTGGGGATGATCCTGGAAGTTGCAATTCTGCTGCAGGACAATGTCGGAGTTTGCAAATCACCCCCTAGTCATGACACTCTTGAATTTCATTTCTTGATCACCTCCAGTCAAATTTAATTTCTTGCTTCTACATATGAATGTCAAAATCAAAATCATTATTAATCTCAATGTACAATTTATTGAGATGATTTCACTTATAAAAATATTATAGAGGATTACACTTCATAAGGAAACATTACAACAATAGAGATAACAAAAAAAAAAAAAAAAAGATCTTTATATTATAAGAGCCATCAATCCTTTGATTTTAGTATCTTCTAGAATCTGCTTGTGATTTTGATTAATGTCTCTAGATTCTTCTCCCTAATAAACCGGTGCTTTTATTCTCTCTCAAATTGGGAATGGAAGAATTCAAAATTCCCAATTCCCTATATGAGCTTCCAAAAATATTTTTGGATAATGGCTTCATGAAGAGATCAGCAATTTGAAACATACTTAGCCGCAAGAGTTCCACAAGCTAATGTTTCTCGCACATAATGATAACCTAATCCAATATGTTTAGTTCTTGCAAGTAACATGGGATTTTTTTTTTTTTTGTCTAGTCTTATCTTATATCTATTTTACAAGCCATTATATGTGTTATGTGTTGTGCGCAAGTTGTGAAACTCTACTGCCTCACTCACGCATCCTCATCCCAACCTCCAAGAAGGTGGGGAATTGGACTCCCCCTTCCCCTCTCCCTCTTCACAAGTAGAAAGAGTGACTATTAAAGTAATCCCGGTAGTTATGAAACATAGGATTAATTTGAAAGGGCTAGTAAGAACACCTAGAGGAGGGGTGAAAAGTGTTAAAAGAAATTTTTGTGGAAACGTTTATAAATACTTTTTCTTTTGAACTGGAATCTACAAAGTAATGGACTAGAGCAAGTTCAGCAATTAGATAAATTTACAAATGAATAAAAGAGTTCGGGGAAGAGAATAGAAACACAAAGTTTATAGAGGTTCGGCTTAGATCAAGCCTACGTCCACTCTCCTGCACTGACAGCCCACTAGCTGGATTTCACTATGAATCAAAAGAGTTTTTACAGTTTCACGTTATTGACTTCATAGTGTAGAAACTCTACTACACTCTTCCAAAGTCTCACAAGTGTTTACTCTCTTTTTTGAGTACAAATTAAGCTCCACAATTGAAATAGCAAAAAACTAGGAAGCTTCAGACTTTGAAAATTTTCTTTCACGCACTACTTCGAACAACTGGAGAATCCGCCTTAAATACTCCTCCATGCCTTCACGACCGTTGGCACTTTCCAAATGAGTTCTTCCAATCTACCAATTGGACAGAATCAATCAAGGAAATCTCGAGTCGTTTTAGGAATGTGATGAGAGCCCATCAATCCTGCTCGCCTAAACAATTAGGATCTTGGTTTCCATAAGTAGAACCTTCCAAGTATACTTCGTCTTTCAAGAGATCTTAATATCGGACTTGATTCCAATAAGAATAATAAATCAAGTAGATGCTATATCCAGCCATAAGATCTTCCAAAACCATACGAACCGAATCCTTGAAGATAAACCCACATTTGGATAAATCTTCACTCTTCGGTCTGGAACCTGTCAGTGAGGTCAGACTTTGAGATTAAAGTCTGGCGGTTTTCAGACTTTGGCAGTAGAGTCTGGAGTTCTTCAAACTATAACACTTAAGTCTGCAAGTCTTCAGATTAGACTTTTGAAAAGGTTTTGTCAGCTTCAAAATAATAAATGAGTTTTCTTTAACAATCTCCCCATTTTTGTTGATGACAAAACTTTCTTGTAGATTTGAAAATTTTTTACTTACAAAGCAACACTTAAACAAAACATGAAATCTTAAATAAAAATAAGTTGATTAGGACCTAGATAACATCGATTCTGCAACCACAGAAAACATGTTAATATTGCAAGATAAATAACTATCCATCCACAATCAAAATCACAAGCTTAGTTGCTACAAGCGTCAAAAAGATTTAAAATCAAAAAGCAGTCAAAAGTCCAAAGTACACCAGTCCAAAGTCAGTCCAAAATACCAAGCAAAAAGTACCAAAAAGTATCCAAAAGATAAGTCAAGTCAAATCTGCATAAACTCTCCCACTTTTTGTCATCAGCAAAAAGTGGAGAAAAAACTATAAAAAGAGTTGGGTAAAAATCATGGCTATTTGGGGATGCGAACGATTTGGAAACCCACATAAACTTGACAGTCTCTTCCAGCTTCCTCAGATCCTCCTTTAGTTGCTCAATATCATCACCCTTTGCAGTAGCTTGAACTTGAAGCTTAAAGGCTTGTACCTGATCGTGTAGTGAGACTGAAGTGGCTTGATATGCTGATTGAAGGTTTTGGAATTCACACTCCATCCCATAAAGCTGAGCTTTTATCTCCACAAGAAGCTCAAGCAGTCTCTTAAAGTCTAATGTATTGTCTATTTGAGTACTAGTTTCAGCACGTGTAGTTTAGGAATGTTAACCGATGATGGAACCTCAGCTGGAACATCCAGACTTGGAGATGATGCCTCAATACCAACTTCAAGAAATTGAGAGGCATATACATCCTTTGAATTGGCAGGAGAACGACTAACATCATCGCTAGTAAAAATAAGTGAAGAAGTACCTCTTTTGTCAGCAGCTCCCCTTGTTTCTGTGCCTTTAGGTGGAGAAAAGTATTGTTCTTCCTGTTCTTGCTCTTCTTCAGCACCAAGATGGTGTTTTTCTCCTTCTTCTCCTGCATTTCCTCTCATTGTCTTGTCTGATTCATTTGACAAGGATACATCAAATGTTGGTTCAAGAGAATCATCTTGACCCTCTTCTTCTTCCTCTTCTTCTCTTCCTCTTTCTTTTTCCTCTGTTCTCCTTTCTTCTCTTTCTTCACCTCTCTTCTCTGTCTCTTCTCTTTCTCTTGTCTCTATGTCCTCTGGCTTCTCAAAACTAACAAAGCTCCTCAAATTTCCTAAGGCAAAAGCAGAGAGAGTAACATCATCCTCATCTTCTTCATCATGCAAGATAAGGGCTCTCCTCTTCTTGATTAGTGCGCTCATTGGCTCTTTGCCTTTCCTTTTCTTCATTGCAGAGTCTTGCTTAGTTTTTGCAGGGGATTTCTCCTTCATGCTCTCCAATGCCTTATTCAGCTCCTTCAGTCTCATTTTGGAAACTATCTGCAGTTCAACTACCATTAGAGCAATGGTTCAAACACACAGAATAGCAGGAGGCTGAATGTTGAAATGTCTGAATAATCGAGTAACAAGAGTAGAGTAAGGTAGTTGCCCCTTGTCCTTCACAACTGTCTTATACATGTGCATTAGGATAGTGTGAGGCAATAAGAACTTGAATCCGATGTTGATTGCATACATTAGCTTCACTTCAGAGTGAGAGACATCAGTTTTTGAAGTGGATTTCGGTCTGAGGTACTTGATCACAATCTTGTGAAGCAAAATATTAGAGGCAGTCATCTTAGAGTAAGAAATCCTGCCTCCCGAACAAGCGCCAAAGTTGCATGACCAACAGACACACTGATTGGTTGGAAACTTCCTCTTTCCACACCAATCACATATGCCAAGGTGTCTACATCCACCACAAAATATTTGTCCCTAACTGTAAAAGAAAATCTATTCGCATCTAGAAAATATAGATTTGAATAGAAGTAAGCCGTAAGTTCTGGGTAGGCGACAGTCGTCTCAGAGTAAAAACGTTTAAGTTGAAGGAGTGCAAACTTCTCCCTCAACTTCACCTTCAAAGAATCAAGAAAATCAAAGTCCACACTTCTAGGGTTCATCACCCCTCTCTTCAGCAGTTTCGAATAAGTCCTCTTGTGGTCCTTAGAACGAAATAAGTCCATCCTTTCACCATGAACATTTGCAGCGATGCCCATCCTAGGTTGAAAATTTGTGTACATCCTCTCATCATCATCATTCCCTTCAGGCTGATTAAAAGTTCCGAACCGTGGATCACTTGGAAAATTGGCAAAAGTCCTTGCTGCCAAACCTACAGGCGCAATGCCCAACCTTTCTATTGTTCTCAAAAAATGAGTCTCATTCCTGTACCATTTCTCACTCAAGAACTCATCGATGAAAGTCATTGCAGTACCACCCTCCTTTAACTTAGAGTAGAGTTTAAAGAGAAATTCGGGCTTCAGTGTTCTTACAGGTTCAACATCTTCAATGATCTCTTCTTCAGCATGTTGCTATGGAGGATTTTGAGTCTCTTGCTGTGAAGATTGACGCGATTGAGAATGTTGTTGATGCTGCTGTTGCTGAGGAGAGTCTTCTTCCTTGGTCAGATCAAAGTGCGTAGGACCCTTATGCATATGCTGTGGTCCCCTGTTCGCAATTCTAGAAGACTTCCTCTGGAAAGACATTGTCACTATCTTGGAGGATTTCTTGAACTCACTCATTGAAAAAGGTGAAAACTTTTTGGATCAAACTTGAGAGAAAAAGAGAGAAAGTATGATCTCTGTATTCTAGGGTTTGAGTGAGTGTAAACGGAGAAGAAGAATCTCGACAGTATATAAAGCAAATGAAACGGGGTATACGGATAGTCACAAAGGAAAAAGTAAAAACTGCCTTTTTGAAAATAAAAAACTGCCATAAATTCAAAACTTGAAAATTATAATTTCTAAAAATAAAATAATCAAGTAAGGATTCAAAAATAAACGTACCTTTTCAAAATTTCTTCCTAAAATTAAAGAAATTAACTTACAGTCGTAACTTTTGGACGTTCCGAGTCTCAAACTTTAACTGATAAAAGATATGATGTTCAGTCTGGTGCGAATAGACTCAAATAGGCTTTTCTCCAGTGGTTTTGTAAATGTGTTTGCCAACTGATTCTTCAAATCAATGAACTGTATCATAACTTCTCCATTCTGAACATGATCTCTAATGAAATGATGTCGTATTTCTATGTGCTTTGCTCTTGGATGAAGAATTGGATTCTTTGTGAGATTGATGGCACTGGTGTTGTCGCATTTGATCTCGGTACATGAGTCTTCGATTCCAAAGTCTCTTAGCTATTGCTTTATCCACAAAATTTGAGAACAATAGCTTCCAAGAGCTACATACTCTGCTTCTGCTGTTGAAAGAGCTACAGTACTCTGCTTCCTTGAGAACCAAGACACCAGCTTGTTGCTCAACAGTTGACAAGTACCAGAAGTACTCTTTCTATCAACTCTGCAACCTGCTAAATTTGCATATTTTTCTTGATGAATGAAAATTCATTTCTTCAATTGTTTAACTTGTAATCCGACAAAGAAAGTTAATTCACCCATCATGCTCATCTCGAATTCATCATGCATAGACTTAGAAAACTTCTTGCACAGACCTTCATTAAGTGATCCAAAGATAATATCATCAACATAGATTTGAACAAGTAGAAAATCTTTACCTTCTCTTTTAATGAACAAAGTAGTAACCACCTTTCTTTTAACAAAACCATTTTGAATTAGAAATTTACTTAACCTGTCATACCAGGCTCGAGGTGCTTGCTTTTAATCCATATAGGGCCTTTTTTAGTCTGAAGACTGAGTCTGGCCTTTTTGGATCTTCAAATCCAAGTGGTTGTTCCACATAGACTTCTTCTTAGATAAATCCATTGAGGAATGCACTTTTGACATCCATTTAAAATAACCTGAAATTTTTATAGCAAGCAAAAGCAAGTAATAATCTAATTGCTTCTAACCTTGCTACTGGTGTATCGGTCTCATCATAGTCTGTCCCTTCTTCTTGCATATATCCTTTGACCACGAGTCTTGCTTTGTTTCTGACCACTTTTCCTTTCTCGTCCATTTTGTTCCTAAAAACCCATTTAGTTCCAATAATATATTTACCTTTTGGATTAGGAATTAGCTCCCAAACATCGTTGATGTTGAACTGTCTAAGCTTTTCTTGCATAGCTTCAATCTAGCTTTCGTCAGCTAAGGCTTCTTCTACACTTTTGGGATCTATCTCAGAAATGAGTGCTAAAGCACTAGACTCTTCTCGCTTTTTGGATCTGGTACGAATTCCTTCATCAATGTTGCCAATGATGAGTTCCTTGGGATGACTTGACTTATGCTTCTAGTTGCTGGTTGATTTGTGAGTTTGATGATCTTCTGCTTTAGTTGAATTTACTGGTTCTTCTTGTTGTTGTTCTTCAAAAGTCTGAACCACTTCGGGGGAAGTAGACTTTATGATGTCTGGAGCAAGTTCAAATTCTTCAAGTTGGAATCCGATCCAATTGATTCTGCACAGAGTCTTGAAATTTGACATTCATAGATTCTTCCATAGACTAAGTCTTCTTGTTGAATATTCTGTAGGCTTTGCTTGAGGTTGAGTAGCCAAGGAAAATTCCTTCGTCTGATTTTTCCTCAAACTTACCAGTTTGATCATTTGCATTTTTCAAAACAAAATACTTACAACCAAACACATGAAAATAAGAAATGTTTGGCTTTTTCCCTTTAAATACTTCATAAGAAGTTTTCACTAGAATATGCCTTAAAAATACTCTGTTAATGATATAGCAAGCTGTAAAGACTGCTTCAGCCCAAAATCGAGAGGAAATATTACTCTCTATTAAAAGGGTTCTTGCCATCTCCTGCAATGATCAATTCTTTCTTTCCATAACCCCATTCTGTTCTAGAGTGTATGAAGAGGAGAAAACATGCTGAAAACCAGAATCATCACAGAATTTTGCAAAATCTTGATTTTCAAACTCTCCTCCATAGTCTATCCGTATGCTTGAAATAGCATATCATTTTTCATTCTGAACTTTCTTGACAAACTTTGAAAAGTGAGAAAATGTTTCAAACTTACTTGCCATAAAGTAAACCCAAGTAAAACGAGAAAAATCATCCACGATTACTAGGCAGTATCTCTTTCAACCAATACTTTGAGTTCTAGTTGGTCCAAAGAGGTCTATATGCAGAAGCTGCAAAACTCGATTAGTAGAAACTTGATTTATAGGTTTAAAAGAACTTATAACATGTTTTCCCAAAACACTTGGCGTGCATAGATCAGACTTTTGATAAGTCAGGTTGGGGAGTCCACGAACAAGTTTCTTAGAGGAGATCTTGGCAAGCTGCTTTATGTTAACATGGCCAAGCTTTCGATGCCAAAGATTTGCTTCGTCTTGAATGGATATTAGACACTGAGAACTCTGGTTTTATATCTAGAAGATAAATATTCCAATGTCTTCGTCCAGTGAAAGATTGAGAGAAATCTTTGCTAGTTCCTGAACAAGTGCCTTCTTGGAATTTAATTTTGAATCTAGTATTGCATAGTTGACTTATGCTAAGTAGATTGTAATTTAATCCTTCCACCAATGAGACATTGTTGATTGTGAGACTTCCAATTTTCACAGTCCTACATCCAACAATTCTTCCTTTGATGTTTCCACCAAAAGAAACTTTTACACCATTTATTTGCACAAGCTTTATAAAACAACTTGAATCTCTTGTCATGTGTCTAGAACAGCAACTATCCAAATACCACTTGATCTTTTTCTTGATAGTGACCTGCAATCATAAAAAGAACTCAAGCTTTCTTCGGTACCCGCATCTTCTTGGGTCCAGGGGAGTTAGTACTAAATATAGTTTTTGCCCAAGCCCTCTTAACAGGTCTCCAAACCTTAGGACATTCTTTCTCGAAATGTTCTGAGCCGTTACACTTTGAACATTTAAGAGCACTTCGGCCAACAGGTTTTATAAAAAAAATTTAAAATGATTTATGTAAAATGTTTTTATGGGTCTTTGTTTGATTCTTTCTTTTACTTTTGGAAAATCAATTAGAGGAATGGTTTCTGGAGTCATTCACAAACCAGATTTGTTAAAATAAGGTCTTTGTACTGAAATAATCTTTTCCAATTTCTCAAATCCTTTTGACAACTTTTTTGTGATATTTGAAATGTCCTCTTTCAAAAAAGTATTTTCCTTTGAAAGAGAATCTGCATTTTCTTTCAAATTAACAAAACTTTTGTCTAGATTTTCAAACTTTTCTTTCCAAGAAGTTTCCTGTTGCTTCAGTTTAGAATTTTCTTTCTTCAGCTCGGAAATTCTTTTAAGAGATGTTTTGAGGTTAAGACAAAGCTCATCTATATATTTTGAGACTTTAGTAGGAATTTTTAAATTACTAACATCGATTTCTTCATCTGAGTCTGAGTCTGAATCTGTTTCAAAGTCTGAGTCTAATTCTGAATTGGCCATTAGACATATGTTGGCATATTCTTCATCACTTTCTTTGCATTCAGTATTGTGACTTTCCAATTTTCCAATTCTATTTTTAGTAAATTGAGATGGGCATTTCATCTTTGCACATATAGTTCTTTTCCTTGAGTCGGCCACTCATGTGAAAACTAGTCTATCAGGTGAAGCCATTAAGAGATTCTAGATGCATCAGACTCGAGAATTTGACTAGGAAGCGACCTTTCGACCGAGCTAATCTGCAAGGGTCATTACAGCACAATTAAAAATCGATTAGAAACTGGAGATAGGTCAACTCGACAGAGGCATGTGATTAAGTGTGGGTGATTCCACCAAATTGCATAATTCTTGTCGATCAGCACTGGACCGGCTTTTCTGTCGTTCAGGTACCCTGTGTTCGTATTTGAAACCTTGAGATTACCACGACAACAGAGAGTCGTCAATGTGTCAAAGATGTACATTGTGGCTTGAATTGATCAACCACAGGTCAAATGCATGAAAATTTCTAAAAGCTACTTGGTAGGTTAGGACGCGCTAGTATCGTGCCAGAGTAAAATTAACCGTGAAATTAAGACTGAATTCAAAAATTGGAAGTCTTGTTGTGTCACAAATCTTATTAGGAACATCAGATTAATTTATAGACTTCAATTGAACGCATTTGGAAGAGAATTGAATGGAATTGAAGAATTTGATGTACAAGATTTTTATGCCACGGTGGAAAAAGAAATTGCACCCATTGGAAGATTTTGTTGAGGATTTGGGTTAGTGGAAGATGACATCACCTGATGTCATGGTGGTTGGGGCCAAAGAGAAGGAGATCATGACAAGTGGAGGGTGAGGATTAGCTCTCAAAAAGGTGGGACATCACTTCCACCAATCTCCATCATCTTCTTCTTCTTGGATGTTTGAAACCAGTTGAGGGGGGAGGAGATCGTGCGAACCAAACCTCGACAAGCAGCTCGACGGAACCGCCAGCTCGAGCTCACCGCACGTTCGCCGAAGGTCGCGCCATCACCGCCCGTTCGCGCGCGCCGTCCCGCTCGCTACTCGCTGCTCCGCCTCTGTCCGAGCTCTCTGATCGTCGTCCTCTGTAGCCGAGCGTCTAGACCGTCGCCCAGTGCCTCAACCGCTGCCAGCCGTCGCCAACGCCGCCATGAGCCGCTGCCTCAACCTACCCGAGCTACTGCCGCCTCCTTCCGCCCGTTTCGTGCACCACCAGTCGCCATGCAGCCCCCTTCCAGCCGAGGTCAGTAACTGGAAGTTCCAGCATGATCCGATTCTTCAAGGCTTATTTTGGACGCCTTTCGGTTCTCATTTGGTGTTGCTCCGTGTAGACTTGTTGACCGCCTCGCCGCTAGCTTCGCCGAAGACTCATTGGAAAGCAATTCCGGTGAGTTTAACTCACTAAATCTCGATTAGAGGGTTAATGATGCTTTAGGTGTGCTTAGTTTATGTTAAGTGTGATTATGTGGTTAGTTTAATTTATTTAAGAGTAGATTAGATTAAGGTGGTGCTTAGTGTAAAGTATGTTTAATTAAGGCTAAGTAGGTTTATTTTAGAATAAGCCTTGATTTGACTTTAATGAAGTATTTTTGGATTAAATAAATATTTCAAAATTATTTAATAATTTAATAATATATTATTATTCGAAAATATTAAAATATTATTATTTAATTAATTTTCGGAATAAATTTAATTATTTATTATTTTCCGAAGATTATTTCGAGACCTTAAATTCTCATAATTTCGCGCCGATCGCTGTTGTGCATTCAGATTATTAATTTGATGGTTGGATATTGCAAATTGAATATTGATTGTGAAAGATATGGATTTATTCAAAAAAATCCGGGGTGTCGGGTTTGACACCGAAATTGGATTTTAAGGATTATTATTTTAATGGAAGCCTTGAGTGAAATGCAAAGTGCCTTAGGCTAAGTTTAAATTGTGATGTGATAATTAAGAGGAATTGTCCTGAGTTGTTGAGCTGGATTTGCCCCTATATGGGAGGCCCCACGTAATGGGCTTGGGTCGCAGTTGATTCTGGGCCTATACTCCTTCGGGAATGCCGTCAACGTAGTGATGAAGCCGTGCTCCATGGGGGGAAGCGATGCCTGGCATTAATGTTAGTAGATAGCCGAACTGCGAGTAGGCTATGCCCTTGAGTGGCAGTGAATAACAATTGGAATGCATGTTGGGTGTTGATTGACGCGCCGGATTATGAGACGGAATTATGTGGCATGGAATGGGACGTGTCATAACGGTTCTGTCTTATAATCAAAACCCTGTGGTTGTTGGTTATATGAAAGTGAATGCGTTCCGGTTGTTTAAGTTCGTATTCTTGTATGTGATCGAGTGATATGAACATGTGATTAAGTGATATGAATTGTGCTAACCTGCAGAAAGAAACTGAAGCAAAGGTGAGTCTCATTGTTTGTGATGGTGTGGCTAGGCCATCCTAGGGTGTATTCTCTTTCTAATAAGGGTTTAGGGGGGGTGAACTTGCTGAGACAATATCTCACCCGGTTGTGGGAAAAATATTATAGGACCGTAGATGGCGGAACCCCTGGAGTGATATGGTGTCCCAGTGCATATAGTGAAGCAGGTGCATAGCTTTCCCGATCCTGCTAATCATTGGGTCTATGAGCTGTTTAGGACCACGGTCTGGGTCCAAGAGGCCGTGAATGTCAGGGTGCCTCATAGGTATAGGGCATGGTTCCGCTTTGGGCCCAATGGTTTCAGGATTAGTCCTCTCGATAGCCTGGATATTCCACTTGTTGTGATGGAAGCCATTCTAGGTGAGGGCGTAGCTGACGCACCCGATGGTGGAGTAGAGGACCCATTGTCTCCGGAGGCTGATCAGTCTGAAGTGGGATCGACGAACGAGTCCAACTAGTAGTCTTAGGACCGTTCCTTCTTTTTGGTGGACTGATCCCTTTTTGTAGGCTGACCCCCTTTTTGATGCATACCAACTCTAATCCATTTTTGGTGTATGTAAGCTCTGACGTGAATAACTATGAATATATGTTTGGTTTTGAATGAGTTGGTTTCCTGCTTTCCTATCCCGTGAGTTTTTGTCAAGGGTTTTATTATACGTTCCACATGCGCAATAATAAGTGATTGGGGTCGGCGACACTACCTAGGAATGTTGCATTTGCATGACCATGGCGGGTTGTTCACGTGTCTCGGGGTTTGGGCGTGACAACCCCGTTTAAGTGGTATTAGAGCATGGTTTGTGTATGGAGTGATAAGAAGTGAGGGAGTCATGAGATAGTTGGTAGGAAAGGCTTTTAATGTGCTAATGCATGTGGTTGATAGCTGTTTGTTAACTTGTTGGTGAGGTCACTCAGATTCTAATGTGGTATTAGAATTTGCAAACAGGTATCTATACTGAGCCTGTAGCATGAGTGACCAAGAGCCGAGGGCTACTAGAAAGAGAGCAGCAAGCCCTGTGTTTCGAGATGGGCCGCCGACGAGAGTCGGCGCTTGAGTTGCCCTAGGAAGAGCGCAGGCTGAGGCCAGCACGAGTGGTGTAGCATCGCCTCCGGTCGATGCTGGGGTAGTAGCCCCTGAGGATCCAAGGCTTGCTGGGATCATGAGGATGCTTGAGTTGATGGGTGACAGAATGGATCAGCAGGCCGCCGCTTCAGCTGTTGCTACCGCCGCCGCCAATGCTGTTGCTGCCACAGTTGCCGCTGCACCTGCCGTTGCACCGGTCGTCAAACTTGAGGTAGTACCTGTTGAAGTTCCACCTGGGAACATTGCTGCTGGGAGGCCTATGCATAAGCTGGTAGAGCAATTTCTGAAGTTGAATCCGCCGAAGTTCACGAGAGCAGGAGGTCCCGAAGTTGCAGCACTGTGGATTCAGGAGCTAGAGAATGCCTTTGATTTTCTGATGTGCACTGAGACAGAGAATGTTGTACTAGCAACCTATCAGTTGAAGGGGATCGCAGGTACGTGGTGGAAGACTACTAAAGGGATAGCGTTCCCTGAAGGAGTAGTTCCAGAGTGGAATGCCTTTCTCGAGGTCTTCAACGAAAAGTACTTTTCTTATTGCGCTAGAAAGGTGATGAAGATGGCGGAGTTTTAGCGCCTTCACCAAGGTACTATGTTGGTCGATCAGTACAAAGCGAAGTTCGCTGAACTGTCGGAGTATGCCCCCGATTTAGTTCAGAGATCGTCAGACCGAGCTCGAAGGTTTAGAGACGGGCTCCAACCGGAGGTGAAGAGCTTGTTGGTGCCGCTAGATCTGAAGGAGTATAAAGACCTTTATAAACGGGCCCAGCTGATTGAGAAAGACCAGAATGAGAGAGCTGCCGCATCTGGGTCGCGATTTAATTCAAACAGAGAAGGTAATCGGTTTGGGAAGAGACCGATGTCTGGAGGAAGGTATCTTGTTCCACCCAACAAGAAGGGTGGGATAGGGAAGTCATCGTCGAGCTTTAATGGAGTGTGTCGTTCATGTGGAAGATGACATGGTTCAGCCCCATGTCCCTCTAGGACGGGTGCCTATTATGAGTGTGGCCAGCAGGGTCATATGGCTGGGAATTGTCCTAGGAAACAGATGGGACAGCGTCAGTTGCTGCTGCCACCACCACTAGGTCAGAACAGAGGAATCACGCTGCAGATCATGCCGCAGGGTGGATTGAACTGACCTCCAACTCAGGGAAGGATGTATGCGATCACCAGAGGACAGGTGGAGGATACGCCTAATGTGATCACCTGTATGGTCTTGCTGAACGACCAACCTACTTATGCTTTATTTGATCCCAAAGCTACTCATTCATTTATAGCTGAAAGATATGTTAAGTTGGTAAAATTAATCCCTGAGTTGTTGGAGTCAGTAATTAGCATATCTACGCCGTTGAAAGATAATATGTTAGCTTCAGTGGTTGTCTTGGTTGCAAGTTAGTGATTGATAAGCGAGAGGGGAGGATAGACTTGATAGTCCTAGCCATGTATGATTTTTGATGTGATAATTGGCATGGACTGGCTCACCAAGCAACGAGCTAAGTTGGACTGTTATCGCAAGGCGATTCAGTTTAACCCGTTAGAGGGTGAGAGCTTCGAGTTTATTGGGAGTCGAGGAGGACCCTCGATTTCCTTAATCTCGTCGCTCGAGGCAACTCGTCTGTTAGATAAGGGTTGCCAAGGTTACCTGGCGACTATCGTGGATATGACAGTGGAGGAGTTGAAGATAGAAGACATCGCAGTGGTGCAAGAGTTCCCAGACGTGTTTCCGAAAGAATTACTAGAGTTGCCGCCAGAGAGAGAGAGATAGAGTTTGTGATTGAGTTAGCCCCCAGGACCGAGCCAATCTCTAAAGCTCCTTACCGAATGGCTTTTTCGGAACTTAAGGAACTAAAGGTGCAGATACAAGAGTTGTTGGATAAAGGATTTATACGCCCTAGTGCATCACCTTGGGGAGCACTAGTTCTGTTCATGAAGAAGAAGGATGGTTCTTTGCGCTTGTGCATCGACTATCAACAACTCAATCAAGTGATGATCAATAACAAGTATCTGTTGCCGAGGATCAATGATTTGTTTGACCAGCTTCAAGGAGCGTCGGTATTTTCTAAGATCGACTTGAGGACAGGGTATCACCAGTTAAGGATTAGGAAGGAAGATATACCGAAGTCGGCATTTGGCACTCGATACAGCTATTATGAGTTTACTGTAATGCCGTTTGGGTTGACGAACACCCCAGCTGCTTTCATCATCCTCAGTTGATTTGTTCTAAAACTTTTGAGTGCTTTGCTTCTTCCAGTTTAATTTTCTTCCCTTTCTATTCAACTTTCTAAATTTCCTTATCATTAATGCTAGTTCTTCATCGTCCATGTCATCTTTTGAATCTGTATCATCAGAATCATCGTTAGATTTTAAAGCAATGGACTTCTTACCTTTAGGATCCTCTTCCTCATTGATTTACTCCACTTCATATGATTAAAGTGTGACAACTAGTTCGTCTACAGAAAGAGGCATGATCCTCAGGGTTTCTCTTATTGAAATTTTCACGTGATTCTAGTCTTTGGAGAGTCCATGCAGCAATTTATTGACCTTCATTAGTCCTAAGATTGGATGTTCTTGATATGCTAGACCGTTTACAATTTCTGTGAAACGACTAAACATGTCAGTAATGAATTCTCCTAGCTTCATCTTGAAGGTTTCATACTGTCCGAGTAGAATATTGATTTTTATTTCTTTAACTCGATCAGTTCCTTCATAGGTAACGTGCAACCTATCCCAGACTTCTTTGGCTGTTTCACAAGATGAAATTCTGTTATACTCAGTAGGAGATAAAGCACAATATAAAGAATAGATGACTTTAGCATCAAAAGTTTGTCTCTTGGTTATTTCTTCTTGTGCTATTTTGCCAGCGTCTGCAACTTCTTTTCCTCTTACTGAGATTGATGTAGCTTTGGGAATAATCCCTTTCTCTACTACGTCCCATTCCAGGGGATCTTTCAATCTCAGGAATGCCTTCATCTTGTTTTTCCACATATTGTATTCCTTCCCATCAAAGTAAGGAGGTCTGGTGTTGTTTTGGCCTTCAACCAAACCTGGAGCCAAAATATTAGCCATAGATCTTTAACTCAAAAGTAAAAACACTTCAATAACATGAGCACACAAGCTCTGATACCAATTGAAAGGGCTAGTAAGAACACCTAGAGATGGGTGAATAGGTGTTAAAAGAAATTTTTGTGGAAATGTTTATAAATACTTTTTCTTTCGAACTGGAATCTACAAAGTAATGGACTAGAGCAAGTTCAGCAATTAGATAAATTTACAAATGAATAAAAGAGTTCAGGGAAGAGAATAGAAACACAAAGTTTATAGTGGTTCGGCTTAGATCAAACCTAAGTCCACTCTCTCGCACTGACAACCCACTGGTTGGATTTTATTATGAATCAAAAGAGTTTTTACAGTCTCACGTCATTGACTTCACAGTGTAGAAACTCTACTATACTCTTCCAAAGTCTCACAAGTGTTTGCTCTCTCTTTTGAGTACAAATTAAGCTCGACAATTGAAATAGCAAAGAACTAGGAAGCTTCAGACTTTGAAATTTTTCTTTCACGCACTACTTCGAACGACTGGAGAGTCCGCCTTAAATACTCCTCCATGCCTTTACGACCGTTGGAACTTTCCAAAGGAGTTCTTCCAATCTACCCGTTGGACAGAATCAATCAAGGAGATCTCAAGTCATTTTAGGAATGTGATGAGAGCCCATCAATCATGCTCGCCCATACAATTAGGAAATTGGTTTCCATAAGTAGAACCTTCCAAGTATACTTCGTCTTTCAAGAGATCTTAATATCGAACTTGATTCCAATAAGAATAATAGATCAAGTAGATGCTATATCCAGCCATAAGATCTTCCAAAACCATACGAACCGAATCCTTGAAGATAAACCCGCATCTGGATAAGTCTTCACTCTTCGGTCTAGAACCTGTCAGTGAAGTCAGACTTTGAAATTAAAGTCTGGCGGTCTTCAGACTTTGGTAGTAGAGTCTAGAGTTCTTCAAACTATAACATTTAAGTTTGCAAGTCTTCAGGTTAGACTTTTGGAAAGGTTTTGTCAGTTTCAAAACAATAAATGAGTTTTTTTTAACATAATTGACATATAAAGTGCACTAATATTATCACAAAATAATGTTGGCAAACTTGAGAGATGAATATCTAAATCTCTTAAAAAGAAAGATATCCAATTAATCTCTACGGCTATCAATGCCATTGTAAGGTACTATGCCTTGTTGCTTCTTGGCACTCCATAATACACACACACACACACACACACACACACACATATATATATATATATAAGGTAAGATATGTATTGACTTTTAACCAAAAAGCTAAACAACAAGGGACCTTAGCACCAAAAACTTACACTCATGATAACAAACATGTCATAACGAGTGGTCCATAATATATATTTACTACCTAATAAGGTACAAAATCCCATAGTCGATTAGCAAGTCAAGCGGCAACCAACCCAATCTACATCAAAAAAGGCGTACAAGTCCATAGTTGACTTGGACAAGATTTGCATTCCTCGATCTATTGTGCTGCTGGCATAAAACAAAATATACGTTTGACAATTTGAAATTGAGTTACAGTAGATTGATACGTGCATATAAAATATTTGGCTATGTGATGGTGAGATATTGAAAAGCTCCAACTATACTTCGATTGAAGCTTTGGTTGGTTGGTATCAATGCTAATTGGACCCATCTTAACGTAATGGGATTAGCCTAGTTGAATAATATAATTTACTTGTGTGGAAACTGATTAAGAAATCATATATCATGTAAAAGACCAAAAGAAACGAAATAAGATAAATATTTAATTAGGAAAAGTGAATGATTGTGCTTTATATCCATCGAAATTGACAATTTTGTATCATGTAATTATCAGCATGCATGCATTTAGACCAAAAAAAAAAAAATTTATCAGCATGCACATTAAGGATAACCTGTCTCATTTTATATCGACAAATAAGATGCAACATCATCATTTACGTAATCGATTTGCAGCAAATACTATTCATGAACATTTTTTTGTCTTGTAACATGCATTTGAAGTGGTCACATGCAACTAGATTTATGTAAATATTAGATAATTGAACCTAGGCTCAGTTTGTTTAGCTAAAAATATTTTTTGGAAATACATTTTCCTCATTTTTCAACATTTGGTTCACTTTAAAAAAATGAGTCAAAGGAAAATTTTTTCCTAATCAATAGAAAAATTATGCTTAAATTTAGAAAAATGATTTTCCCTTTTAAAAATTGAAAAATATTTTCAAAATATGATTAAGCTTTGGTATTTGGACCCGAAATTCTATGTTTGGATATAGGAACCCAAGCATTGGTTCCTTGATCTCCGACGTTCGAGGCCAGGGTCCATTGAGGCCAAGCCTAAAGCCTTGCTACCCATGCCTAATGCCCTAGCACAAGAGCTCAGGTCCATTAAAATAGTGCTCAGGTCCTCAAAGCTTATGCTCTAGTCCTAGCACTTAGGTTTGTGTCCACAAATGTCGTGCAAGGATCTTCGCACTTGGGTTTGGTTTCTTGGTAAGTGAAATGTTCATTCTTATAAAAATAATTTTACAAAAAAAATCAATTTTTATTTTATTTTTTATTTTTATTTTTCGTTCTTCTTCAATCATTTGCTAGTCAAGCGACACCCAGTAGACAGCCGTAGACAAGGGACAAGCTCACCAATTTGGCGAGACTTAGGGTCGCCAATTTGGCAAGGCCGATATCTCTAGCAAGCTTGTTCTCGTCTATGCCTAATCATCAACCATCGCCATGACCAACGACCGGTTAAGGAAAAAGGAAAAAGAAAAATATAAAAAATGGCCCAATCCAAATGTATTAAACGATAAGGCTCAATTTGTAGAGGTGGAGGGCGCAAGCCTTTTAAGATCCGTAACACAAAATCCGCCGCATTCGAATGAATGCTCGATTTCTCAATGAACCCAAGAACGGTAACCCCAAATTATCATTTAGATAAGGTCCGCGAAAACGAAACGGGTCGCGCGATACTTCCTCCCGGGACACCACGTGTCCGAACCTCGCATCCCCCGCATCTCAAATCCCCTCGTTCGAGCCCACGCATGAGGCGCACGTGTCGTCCCACGACCGCCTCCTCGCGTCCCGACCTGTCGAAATTTCCCCATGCAAGAAAAAGGAGTCAAACTCCCTCCCGCAAGAATCGCCCGACGATCGGCCATTTCCGTCACCATCTCCGTCTCCACTCCCAGCAAGATCTCATCAATCCATAACTTCGAAAAAGAAATCGTCAGCTCTCTGCCTTCGAGTTCCATCCGCCATGCTCAGAAAATCCATTCCTCTCCCTCCCTTCGCGTCGTTCCACCGCCGCCTCCCGGGGCCCTGGCCGCCGCGCTCCCGCCTGCGCTTCCCTTCAGCCCGCACGTACGATGTAAAGCTGACCCGAGACCAAGCCCCGCCCACCGGCCCGGAAATCCCGCCCGGGAGGGCCCCGCCGGAGTTCCCGCCGCCGCCGCCGCCCCCGAGCTACCGCCCCGGCGACGCGCCCCGGAGATACCGGGGGCACCGCCGCCGGCCTTCGAACCGGTCCCCCTGGAGGTCCCCAGCGATCCTCCCCCCGGGAGCCCCGGGCCGAACCCGGGGCCCGACATCCCGCGCCCGCCGCTGCCGTCGCCTCCGACGCCCGATATTCCCATCCCCAAGCCGGAGGTGCCGCCGCCGCAGCGGCCGGACGTCGTGCCCCCCTGGCCGCCGACGATCGATCCGCCCCCGACGGCTCCGCCGGACATCGTGCCGCCGCCTTCGCTGCCGCCGGAGATCACGCCGCCGGCTGGTCCGATCGGGGGGTTCGTGTTTTGAGTAGTGAGGCGGGAGTGGGAATCGCGAGCTGTACACAATGTTTCGTATTTTACGGGAATAATTCCCTCTGAGAATTACTGCTTTCCGTATTTCATTCCGTATTTCCATTTTGTTAATTCCTGTATTTCGCTTGAAGAAGAAGATCGGATACCCGCATGCGAGCATGTGAGCAGAATATATTTTACATATTAAAAGATGGGGTCGCAAAGCTGGAGTAGCTCAGTTGGTTAGAGCGTGTGGCTGTTAACCACAAGGTCGAAGGTTCAAGCCCTTCCTCTAGCGAATTTTCCCATTTTTCTTTCTTCCTTCGAGTCCTTAAGCAATTCTTGCAGTGTAAAGTATAAGTTTAGTACGATGATAATAATAATAACATAATTTTTTGTGGATATTTTAAAACGTCTCTCTTTTAAGTTTTTGTTATAAAATAGATAAATGACATTTTGAATGACAACAAATAATGATATTTTAAGATGTTCATGCCTATCATGTATGACCTTACTTTTTTCATGTTTCAATATTTTTCCTATGACCTTTCAATATGTATTTTTCCATAGGAAAACTCAATTGTAGAATATATGAACAAGCCAATGTTTTCGAAATGCTTTTCATTATGATGTGATATTAGTTTTCAATATACTCGAGGCTATTATTCTAATTATTCATTATGATTGATACAGGCTTTTTTAATATATAACTTATAGGCACTAAGGCATAATCTGCTTCAATCCAAAATGTGCGACGGATTATAGGTCTATCTCTTTTTAGGATATATTTATTTGAATGAAAGGATATTTCACGAATCAGTTTTTTTAGATTTTCTGATTTGCTGAAAATGAAAATAATTTACGGTCAAATAAAATGTGTATGTTTGATGTAAGAAAACATGAACTCCATTATTACTTCTGACAAAAAAAAACATGAACTCCTTAATCTGAAAAGGAATAAAGTTTTCCTTAAAAGATGATTTTAGTGAAAAGTATTTTTTATTATTATTAAGTTTTCTCTTTTATCTCATAAAAGAAATTATTTAAAAAATATTATCCTTAGAAAAATAATAATTACCTGGAGTCCTGGACAAACGCGTCCTTCAAAGTATTTTTTTTATTTTAATGCAGTTCCAAAGTACGAACTCCTGAGCTCACGTGAGCGAGATCCACGCACGGGAATCCCGCCACGTCATCGGGCGCCGTCCACACGCTTCCCGCGCGACCGAAAACCATCTCCGCCGTCGATCTCCCGCCGCGTCACGCGACCCCAGCTCCCCCTCCTCGACACGTGTCGCCAACCCAAGTCCTCTCCTTTTTCCCATCATCCTCTCTCCCTCTCTCTCTCTCTTTCAGAAAGTCGAAGGAAGGAAGGAAGACGGGATTCGGATTCGCGGAAATCCAGGGCGTCTGACTCCAAGAATCCAAGCCGCAGCAGCAGTGGAGTGGAGTGAAGTAGACAGCAGACACCTTCCAGTTCCATCGCACGAGAATCCCTCCACCACCACTCATCAAAAAAGGCAAAAAGCGCACTGCGTTCACACTGCAACGCACTTTTCCCCCGAGTTCCTTAACTCCTGCGCACGCCAATGTCGCGCCATCTCCCTACAACCGCACCTCCCGCGCTCCTCCACCGCCATTTCCGCCTCTGAACCTTCCCCTTCTCCCTCGCCCCGGAGCTCTCTGCCCATCCCCAACATGGCTTCCCAGCTCGGCTCCTGCTCCCCCGCCGCCGCCGCCTACTGCCGTCGCCAGTACCGCGCTCCCCGGTGCAGGCCCCCCCGACCGCAGCTCGCGTGGACGCGGTGGGGCGCGCCGAGCCGAGCCAGGTGGAGGGTTCGGGCCTCGTCGGATGGAGGGGGGTCGTACCTGGACATGTGGCAGAAGGCGGTGGAAAGCGAGCGGAAGTCCATCGAGTTCCAGCAGATGGCGGAGAGGCGCGACGGGGATGGCGGCGGCGGGGTGGAGGATTTGGAGAAGAAGAGCGAGGAGTTTAGGAGGATTTTGGAGGTGCCGAAGGAGGAGAGGGACAGGGTCCAGAGGATGCAGGTCATCGATCGGGCGGCCGCGGCCATTGCGGCGGCGCGCTCGATCGTTCAGGAGAATGCGAGGTCGGAGAGCGGGAGCGGAAGCGAAAAGGGAAGCGGTGAGGGTGGTGGTGGGGATTTGGAGGATGACCAAAGAGGTAACTTTGATTCATTTGTGTGCTATTACGTTTCTGAACCTATTCGGCAAATTAGTAATCGACGAATTGCGTAGGATCTTAGATCATAGAATTTCATTGTAATCCTAAGATTATGTGAACGGGTATTTCCTGTTTATGATGTTGCTGGCCAATGAGTAGTTTGGGAGACTCGCAATCGAAGGAGAGAATTTTGCGGGACTCGGAGGTAAGGGTGATCTTCTGGGAATGTATGGAAAGAGCAGCATACTGTTTGCTTTGTGTTCTCTGTCATTGATTTAGTTCCCAAATTTCAGTATTGGTTCTTGCTTGTTTTAATTTGAAGTGCATGGTTTCGTTTTGCCCACAAAGTTTGTCGATGTGATGGTGTGATAAGGTAGTGACCGAGTTGGTCCATTTCTATTAACCATTCGGTGTTGTTTTTTGTGCAGCATATGTTTCCGTGAGTTGTAATTCCAGTCATAGCTTTTCTTCTTTTATTGCAGCAGTAGTGCCGACCAATCATCAGTCAATTTATTATGTCGATTGTCTTTATTTGTTATACGATGGTAATTGTTCATGCTTTGTTACATTTGCATCTGTGACTGAGTTTATCGCCACTGAACTTTGCCAGAAAAAGAGATGACCGTATCCGTGCCTGTCTCTGAAACTTCTGGCGGTGCCACACCAGGTCCTGATTTTTGGTCCTGGACACCCCCTCCGAATAGTGAAGAGAGCTCAGATGGGATGGATCTGCCGAAGCTGCAGAAATCTTCTTCGTCCATGGGTCCGATGCCTTCAGTTGTTGAGAAAGAACAATCGGTTGATTTTCTTCCAATTCCTTTTGAGAGTAAACTGTTCTCCCCACTTATTCCACCTCTTCAGTCACTGGTGGATGTTGAAAAGCTGGATTCTGACACAAGTCAGGAGGCGTCAACCTTAAGAGAGGATCATGAGCTTGACCACTTATTTACATCACATGCTGCTGAAGCAGCCAATGCACTGGATGAAGTGGATGTACGAACATCAGAAGGAGTGAATTTAGATGGATCGAGGTGGTGGAAAGAGACGGGATTGGAGAGGAGGCCTGATGGCGTGCTTTGTAGGTGGACAATGACCAGGGGTGTTAGTGCTGATCAAGTCACTGAGTGGCAGGAGAAATTTTGGGAGGCTGCCGATGAGCTTGGTTACAAGGAACTTGGTTCTGAGAAATCTGGGCGTAATGCACATGGAAATGTTTGGCGTGAGCATTGGAAGGAGTCTATGTGGCAGGTAGATGATAAACTGCAGAGTTCATCTATTGTTCACATTTGTTCTTTTGAAGTGGTATCTCTCCTCACAATGACTTTTTGTAGGGATTAGTACTCTGATGAAGGTCTATCTATATGAGAAGAAACAAATAAACAGATTTTAGGATTTTTCAAGGAATTCTGTGGTTCTTAATTTTGACATTCTCTTCTTATGTCTTTGAGAAGACTACTAATCAAAAAGGTTTAGCAGTTGATGTTTCCGACACTATACACATTAATGTTTTTATCCGCACCTGAACCAAGATGTTCGTCTTTGCACTTCAGTTCACTATGTCAACAGAACAGAGGATTTTTGTATGATGTACCCGTATACATAGACGTCCTCTTCTGCTCCTAAGGAGCAGCTTTAGTATTTACTTATAGAATTCACATTTTTTTGCTAACAAGCTTGTGTGGTCCATCCTTGTGTTAAGGGAGATGTCTGAAGGAAAAGCTTCTGGTTCTGTTGACAGGATTCAGGAATTCTACATCTCGAGAAAATTGCTGACAAGTGGGGCAAAAACGGAAAAGACGAAGAGTGGCAAGAGAAATGGAATGAACATTATGATGCGTCAGGCAAGGCGGAGAAATGGGCAGACAAGTGGTGCAGTATTGACCCAACAACAGAACTTGAAGCTGGACATGCTCACGTTTGGCATGAAAGGTTAGAAAGCAGAGACTGTGAAGGTCCTATATCCTATGTGATTTATTTGGATATAAACCATACTTGCCTTTCAATCATCACCTTTCATGTGATGACCAGTTGAAATCCTCTTCGGTCCTGCTTGATTAAAGAGATTTTGCCGATGCCTTAGTTGGACTTACTGGACACTCTCTCCTTTCTTATTTTTCCGAGTGATTATAACCTCCTAAATTTGTTGTGATTCTTCTGAATCACTGGATTTTCCGTGCATGCGTGCCTGGGGTTGTGTGCATGTAGAGAAGAGGAGGGGGTTCAGTGCCAAACTATTCTCTCATCTTTAGGATCACTGAGCTTATGAAGCATACATAATTCAGTTGGTAAAGATACTCTAGTTTGACGTGATTGTACGAGTCGCAGAGTAATCAGTAAACTGGAGACAACAACGAAAATTCTCGCTCTAACTCGATGAAACAGGGTTTACCATTGTATACTTGTAGCGTGGACATTGTTTGTTTACCAAGAACAGATTAGTGTTTTTACCATATCCTGGTGTCTTATGAAATTTGGAGCTGCATGTTTGAATCACACTATAGAAACCGCGAGTGTCTTCACTTCCAAGCAATTTCGTGATATGTTTATTGTGTTTTCTTCTGTCGGGGCCTTACCAGGTGGGGAGAGAAGTATGATGGACATGGCGGCAGCATCAAATACACTGACAAATGGGCAGAGAGGTGTGAAGGCGAGGGGTGGTCGAAGTGGGGCGACAAATGGGATGAGAATTTTGATCCTAATGGCCATGGCGTGAAGCAAGGGGAGACATGGTGGGAAGGCAAGCATGGAGAGAGATGGAACCGCACCTGGGGCGAACAGCATAACGGCTCCGGGTGGATCCACAAGTACGGCAAGAGCAGCTGCGGAGAGCACTGGGACACGCATGTTCAGGAAGAAACGTGGTACGAGAGATTCCCACACTTTGGTTTTTATCACTGTTATGATCATTCGGTCCAGCTCAGGGAAGTCGGCAAGCCGTCTGAGATGTCGTAATCAATTATAAATCCTCCCTAAGCACCTGGAGAGGCTTTTTTACTTGCAGCTGAGAACGCATCCGCGCACGCCCATGCACACGGCCCACTTACAAACAGCAAAATCTGTGTTTTTTGTCAACTCAAAATCCTGTTTTTGAGCATTGCTCTATCGATATATATACAATAACTTTGTATCTGCTATAGTGCTACAGATCTGGATGGTAATCATATTCTTTGATTTGATGCACGAATCATTCTCCTCTTCTTCTATCTTAAGCAACACAGTTACTCCCTGTTACTCCTGTCTCCGCTGCAATTGAAAGTGCAACTAGGTCATTTCAGCCATTTGAAGAAAACAGATGGCTGGTAAACTGGAAAGCCGTGTCTTTTCACTCTTTTAAGAACTCCAACAAAAGGAGGGATCTCTATTGTTTTTCAGATAAACACCGGGCTTACAAGATATTGTCATTAACCTCATGACTAATAAAGTAAGACACGTATTAAAATTTGTCCGATTAAATCACATTTTTCAATATCATCTAAATCATCAATTATGTGGATTTCATCGTGATTGATAGTCCAAATGACTACGATTCACATTATTTATAAAATTTTACAATATTTTTTTTCCACTTCAGCTACGTGAACTAAACAAATTGTACCGTTCTTTTCATATTTGTTTAGTAATGATCTGGAAATGATTTGACAGGAGATTGATCCACGTTCACAGACCATGGACCTTTCCTAGAATCATTCCCCGTTCAAGAATTCCAAATAAAATGGACATAATCAAAAGCACTCGACTAAACAATCAAATGATTAATTCATCACTCAGCCCTCTCCCAAATTACTTACACGTTATACCAAATACTACTCTCGATTCATTGACTCGACTTGAGATCCTTTTGTTGGATTATTAGATTACCCATACGCACCATATCTCCGATTTTCATACTATTTTTATGCATCATATTTTCATGTCAATAAATTGAGCCAACCTACACCCTTCAATTGAAATTGTCATTTTTGAGGAAACATTACCGACAAAGTCCTAAACCTATTGTAATTTTTCCAATTCGGTATTAAATTTGTTTTTTTTTTTTGTCAATTCAGTCCTAAACTTTTTGCAATTGTGTCAATTCAGTTCATTCCGCCAAATTAGCCAACCGGTGCTGACGTGGACATGGGCCGGTGCTAGTAGAAATTTTTTTAACAATTTTTTTTTTTTATCTTTTTTTTTTCTCCTCTCTCCTTCTTCCCCTTCTCTAGCAACTGGGCAGAGGGGAGGGCCGGTCACAGGCCAGTGGTGAGCTCACCTCGCAATCACTGGGCGAGGCCGAGCTCGCCCAGCCACCAGCTAGGTGAAAACACGCAAGAAAATGCAAAGAGCTAGCCTCTTCTTGATGCATATGATTGGACAAGCAATCGTATGATCTGAATCTAATGTTCTCTTGAGTCTGACAAGTTCTCAATCATTATTAGGAGGCTACTGATGTGGTGTAGGAGCTCAAGAAGGCTTTCAAGGTCTTTGACAGGGATCAGAATGGTCACATATCTCCTAGTGATGTATGCTCAATCCTGTCGCCTGCATATAAAATGTCTCAATTTCTTGTTGTACATCGTTCAAATGCGTGTGGTTTAATCCCAGCATGGACGTAGATAACGTTGCATGCGCGCTCGTTGCACGCTCAACCAGCTCTCCAAAGTCTCACGTGCAACTCCCCTGATTAGATTCAAATGATCTTGTCTGTTGTTACTTCGCCATCACCCATCACCGCTCAAAAGAACATCACTGATCCAAGAAAGATATATTTGGGCAAGAAAATGACCCTTCTTAACTAAGAAAACATTGAAGGTAGTTTTGGTTAACGATTTTGTTTCTCTTTGGCAGTTGAGGGATGTGATGATCAACTTAGGGGAGAAGCTGACAGGGGAAGAAGTGCAGCAGATGATAAGTGAGGCAGACTTGGATGGTGATGGTCAAGTCGATTTTGAAGAGTTTGCGAAGTTGATGAGCACCATTGGATGAGTTTCAAATTCTTTTATCCAAACGTACAATTTGACAAAAAAAAATCATCATTACCTTCTATAAATCGCATTTGCCCTTTTGGCTCCCTTTAATAGGTGTGTCTATGATAGGAGTATGACTTTCTTATTTTCATTCATCTTGTCGATCTTTGTACTCTTCTAATGTAAATTTATGGAGATTTTTCTCACCTTTCTTCTGTTCTTCCATGACGATTGTTAGTGAATGCAATTCTGTTACTATGTCAATTGAAATTTTTAAAAAGTTTTTGACCAAATAAATAAAAGCAGGATGTATGTATGAACCTGTGTCGCTCGACAGAGTATAGTAAAAAACTAGAGTGAATTCAAGCAATCTAAGAGTGCACAGTACCGATAAAGCCGAAAAAGTCGAAAGTGTCGTGTTATCGCAAAGAAGACAGAATGTGTTGGTAAGAGCGACTGACGGTAAACAACCATCTAGGTGAGTGGAGAGTTAGAAATTGGTCCAGTACTATTGCAAAAGGCTATAGAAACACTAGTCCCAAGGATGACCCAGAACCAGCAAAAGATTAAGCTTAAGGTAGCCATACTCAAAACTCATCGACATTTCCGAGACATAATGAAAAAGACACGAATAGATCAGGATCGAAATTGCACCTAAACAGATGCCCGTAGCATTTTTCTTAACACTAGCTCTGATTAATAATATGAAGATGTCATCAAGAGTAAAATTTTATGAACATAGCATGCATTGCGTGAAGGATGATCCTCGACCAAATAAGGAGATCGAAATTGAAGCTAGGAAGCTTCTGCAGTTGTGGATGGATGTGTGGGTCATTATAAGACTTCAATTCTGTGCTTAGGCTACCCAAAATTTTCTCCAGTTTGGTATCGCCACCAGGAGTCCTGGGTATTTGGCATTGTTGTGATTCACTGTTGCATTGATCCACTGAAACTTTAGTCTCTGATATAGGATGTGCGATCATTACAGGGCAGCCAAAGGACGAGAAAGAATCACGGATACGTGGAGAATGTACTGGAACGAATTGCTCTAAGGTAACTTTCTGCTTGTATCATCTGCTATAGCCTGTGAAAGCTCCGTTTCCACATGTTTGTCTTCTATCATTTGCTTTTCAGTCGGTTCATTCTCGTCATGATCGGTATCTCCAGCTTCTGGTTCTATCGAAACTGGCATGGAAGTAGTCTTCTCCTTCTATGTATTCACCAAAGTCCTCAAATGCCTCAGCAGATATCTCATCCCAGAATCAATTTTCCATAACATCGGTCGCCTTGACTTTACATTCCTTGTCAGCTGGGCAATCAAAGGCGCTTCAACTGTGCTTCCTACATCGTTGGTTATGGTTTCATGTCCAACAACCATTTCAGAGACATCCTTTGCCTCGGTCATTTCAGGTTGAATGTCGCATGGTTCATCCGAATGCTGACCGGGCCATCATCACACTTGTTATTTTCATTTACAAGTAAACTGCTTGTGAACTCAATTTCTTCCATGACAAGACCGCTTTGGTAAAGATTCCGATTCTCTAGTTCAAGACAATTGTATGAGTCTCAGAGTAATCAGTAAACCAGAGTCAACGACCAAAATTGTTGCTCTAACTTGATGGAAACAGGGATATTGTTATTGGACATTTGTAGGTGTGGACATTGTTTTTTTGCCAAAAAAGGATTTTTGTTTTTTTATCATGTTCTGCTGTCTCTTGAAATTTAGAGCTACATGTTTGAATCACACCGAAGAAACTGCGAGTGGCTTGACTTCCAAGCAATTTCGTGATCCATTTATTCTATTTTCTTCTCTCAGGGCCTTAGCAAGTGGGGAGAGAAGTACTGTGTTAAGAAAACCCGGTAAAATATTTTGAAACCGACAAAACTATCAATGATTTATATCGATCTTGACAAATGCAAGAATTGTTTGCGTTTTAGGTAATATTTACATTAAAAGGACATTTGGAATGATTAGTGAAAAGATTCTAAATGACTAGAAAAATCTCTAGGGAGTTCATATAAACTTGGAAATATCAAGGTTTTAAGTCTATAGAATCTACACATCATCGTTGTTAAAGTTTTTTGAGAAGAATAGTCTAATATAAGCAGGAAGCTAGTCACAACCAATGTTTGGATATCAACAGAAGCCTACATAAGATGGATATGGATATTAGCAGCAACATACTATGAAAGTCGAACATGAGCAAAAGCCTGATGAAAGTCTGATATCATAATGGGAGAGCTAGATATAACTAGTGACTGAGAACATTAGCGGAACACTTATACTATTGGCAACTTTACAATCTTCTCACGATCTTCAAGATTATTATTTCGAGATATTTTATATCATCCTTTAAAAGTTTGTGATCTTGTATCGATTCCCTAACTTAGAATATTTTGATTTTCTATCAACTTTAAAGATTATCTTCACGAAATATTCCATCAGGATGTCTTGATTGACTAACAATACTTCCATCCTTTTTATAATATTAAATTTTGAGAAAAAATTGCATACTTTTTATTAAATTAGGGTTAATACCCTAAAAAACTCCAAACTGGTACACTTGTGACAAATTTACCCCAAACTATTTTTTTGACCATGAAAAATCCCAAACTGATATATCTGTGACAAATTTACCCCGACTGACTACAAAAAACCCTAAACTTGTACATTTATGACAAATTTACCCCAAACTAATTTATTCGACTACAAAAAACCCCCAAAATGATAAATTTGTGATAAATATATCCTCTGCTAAATTGGATTAATACTATAAAAAAATCACAAAAATTGTAAACTGTGACAAACGGAGCGTAAAATCCTAAATTGGTATACCGGTCAACTGTCACGTGTCATTTAACTTAATAATTTGAGAATAAAACTTAACAAAAATTAACAGAGGGTAAATTTATCACAAGTGTATCAGTTTGGGGTAAATTTGTCAAAAGTATATCAATTTGAAGTTTTTAGTAATCAAAAAAATAATTTGAGATAAATTTGTCACAAGTGTATCAGTTTGGAATTTTTCAAGGTATTAATCCATTAAATTATGTTTCGAGTTTGAGTCTATATACGATATTCGATCTGTACAAAACATTTACATGCCAAACGAGAAAGAACGTCCGCGGAGCATTTGATGAGAAATGGCGCGTGATAGGAGCCGAAAGGATCCAACCTAGATATGAGCTTCACGTTGGAAATGAAGGCCACAATCTAGGTGTTGACTTTTATGCACACGCTTCTCACTTGTCAGCATGAAATCATTCTGAAGGGTTGATCGTCCGAATTCTTCGACCTCATTAAATGCGTGCACATGGCCATGTGCATGCATGCCCATAGAAATTGGTGAGCACTTGCTGGTCTAGAAGCCTATCTTGTAGGCGCCGAATCCTCTCTCTCTTCTTGGTCATCCTTTGTGGACTTCTTTTGTCTTTTGTGGATAAACGAAGAAAGAGGGAAGGCAGAAGCTATTCTCCTCCTCGTGCCAGTGCATGATGGTCACAAGCCATCGTTAATTGCATGGAGACGCATGCTTTGAAGATCGGCACCGTGTTGACATTTGTGGAGTACAATTTTGTTTTGTTTCCTTCCCGTCCACCGATAAAAGGAGAGAGAGCTTCTGAGGACGAAGCAGCAGCGAGAGGAAAGAGCTCGAGAGAGTGAGAGGCCGGAGCTCAGAGAGGTTTGTGCGGAGTCGAGTTCTTAAACACCGTGGGTATCAGGTATAAAATAGGACTGAGAAATACTTGAGTGCAAAAGTAATTGTAATCTTGTAATTCTCCGATTTATAGTAGATTATTTTGCTGGCTCTCCCCGTGGACGTAGATTTCGATATTCAAACCGAACCACGTAAATTTCTGATGTCCTTTTATTATTCCTCATTTTATTTCTGTCGATTTCTATAGCTCCCAATATAATTGCAAAATTCCGATCCGCTTCCGCTGCGCTGCCAATTAACAACACTTTTTATTGTCTTTTGTGAGCCTCATATTATAATCTTTTTAGAAGTGTTGGTAGTGTAATGGTTCGTGCTCAGATGTGAGATAGTAAGATCTATTTGCTTAGACATAAGCAGCACTAGTTTTGAGAAGACGTGCTTAAATACAAGAGCACTTACTATTGTAACTTCTCAACGATTAACTAGTGGAATCTAACTAATAGATTATCAATTTGGGAGAGTGGATATAAACTTATATCAAGTTGAACCACTATAAGCTCTGAGTGCATTGTTTTCTATCTCTCTACTCATATTCATTTATCACTTGATAGAAGCACATTGCACCACTTGACATAATCAAAACAATATTTCTATAAATATTTTGTTTTCCTTGATCATGCTTATATTTAACTTGGCACCTTCAACTCTGTGATATTTTGTCAAGTTTATTGAAAACGTCTATTCACTCCTTTTTAGGTGTTAATATTAGCCAACATCACGATGGACACCGTTGTGAAGGAGACGAGAACAGAAACAGAGAAGAAGAAGAAGAAGCTGACAGAGATGACTTTAACAGAAAAGAAGAAGCGAAAAAGAAGTATTGAGCTTCTGTATTCAATCAATCTTAGAGAGAGAGTTTCACAAAGAGCATCGCTTCCAACTTTCTTTTCAATCTCAGTATTTATCTCGTTCAACTTATGACGAGAAAACAACAAACTTGTTAACCGAACTAACTGAAGCAAAAATAACAGAAAAAGGATTCAGTTCTAACTTAAAACTGAATATCTATTCTTTAATGAGCACGTGTTGTTGATGTAAATCATGTTATCTTCGTTCAGCTTATCTTTATCCACAAAGGTAGAGTTAAGCTCGTTGCTTCCAGTCTTGATTGAATCATCAGTAATATCATTTGTTACTTCATTTCCCAAATCTACAGACTGTCCTACTTTACTTCCCCTGTTTTCACCAGAACTGATCTTTCGAACATCATCATTCAACTTCTGCTTCAGCTTGAACTTCCTCACTTCACTTTCCTTGTTTTCACCAGAACTAAACTCTTGATCAGCAGCATTTAGCTTCAGCTTTGGCTTATATCCTTTAACATCCCCCCGCAAATTGGGAAAGGGGAAAGAGCCCATGCCCAATTTGATACGAATATCAAAATGCACGAACCGTGAGAGAGCTTTTGTAAAAATATCAGCAAGCTGACAATTGCTTAGAACATAGCACACATTGAGAGAGCCGGAGGCAACTTTCTCACGTACAAAGTGAAAATCAACTTCAATGTGTTTGGTGCGAGCATGTAAAATAGGATTGGCAGTAAGAGAAATGGCAGATTGATTATCACAAAACAAACGAGTTGGGGAAGAGAGTGATAGACCAATATCACGAAGAACAAAACTGATCCATGTAAGTTCAGCAGTAGCAGAGGCAAGGGCACGATATTCTGCTTCGGTAGAAGATCGACTAACAGTAGGCTGTTTCTTTGCTGCCCAAGAAATGAGATTAGAACCAAGAAATGTGCAGAAGCCAGTCGTGGATCGTCTGGTCTCAGTGCAACCAGCCCAATCTGCATCTGAAAAGCCATAAAGGTGTCTAGAGCTTCGAGAGTGAAGAAAGATACCAAAACTAATGGTTCCTTTAACATAACGCAGAACCCTCTTTAGTTTATGAAAGTCTGCAACAGTGGGCTGCTGCATTTTCTGACATAACATGTTTGTAGCATAGGCAATATCAGGACGAGTTAATGTCAGATATTGAAGACCACCAACAAGACTTCTATATTCAAGAGGATTGGATAGAGGAATGGAATCAGTTTGCAGGACAAATGGTCTTTGAGATAGAGGAGTAGAGATTGGTTTACAATCAACCATGTGAGCTCGAATAAGGAGATCAAGAGCATATTTGGTTTGACAGAGAAACAGATCGGTAGAGATACGTTTAGCTTCAATGCCAAGAAAATAGTGAAGATATCCCAGATCTTTCATGTGAAATTGAAGGCTGAGAGAATGAAGTAATTTCGAAAGTAACTGGGCTGAACTACCAGTTAAGACAATGTCATCAACATAGAGTAATAGAAGTAATGTGTCTTGTCCATCACGAAGAATAAACAGAGATGGATCAGTTGAGCTACAGAAAAAACCATTCTCAAGTAAGAAGTTACTGAACTTATCAAACCATGCACGAGGAGCTTGTCGAAGGCCATAGAGAGATTTCTTGAGGAGGCACACATGATTGGGTGTCTGTGACTGTATGAAACCAGGAGGCTGTTCCATGTAAACTGTTTCAGTCAATGTGCCATGTAAAAATACATTCTTAACATCAAGTTGATGAATTGGCCATTGATTCATCATTGCTACAGAGAGGACTAATCGAATTGTAGCATGTTTGACTACTGGACTGAAAGTTTCTGTAAAATCAATACATTCTTCTTGATGAAATCCTTTAGCTACAAGTTGAGCTTTCAACCTATCAAGACTTCCATCAGATGCCAGTTTTGTTTTAAACACCCATTTGCAACCTATCACATTCATGTGATTAGTTCGAGGAACTAATATCCAGGTGTGATTCTGATATAAAGCATCCATTTCTTCTTTCATAGCTGTGTACCATCCTTGATCTGCTAAAGCTGACTTGACTGATCTTGGTTCAGCAGGTACTTTGTATTCAGCAAGACAAGCATATCTAGGATTTATTTTTATAATTCCAGACTTTGATCGAGTCTGCATAGAATGAGTTGAAGTTGTACCATGTAAGGCAGAACTAGTAGGAACTTGGTCGACACTGTTTCCATTTGAGTGTATAGCTTCAGAAGCAGCTGTAGAACTAGATACTTCCTGATCTTGTGAAGAGTAATGATCTTGATTATTAGGGACATCAGCTTGTGTTGTTGTAATGGAAGTAGGATTGTCCTGTTCTACAGGAGGCAAATAAGATGAAGTAGAATGATTGATGCCATTATTATGCAGCTGTTCTGTATAGTCCTGTGAAGATGAAGACATGGCACCTCCACTTACTGAATCTAGAAATTTAACCTCTTCTGTCCACAGTCGATATAGTGTTGTATATGGTGTGTGCTCTGTTACACAGGTCTTAGTAAAAGGGAAGAAATTTTCGTCAAAGATGACATGTCGACTAATGTATACTCGACCAGTAGTAGGGACAAGGCATCTATATCCTTTATGACGTTGACTATATCCAATAAACACACAGGTGAGTGATCGTGGATCAAGTTTGTGCTGTGCATAAGGTCTGAGGCAAGGAAAACATGCACAGCCAAAAACTCTGAGATGATCATAGCTCGGCTCTTTCTGATAAAGTTTACTATGGGGTGATTGCATCAATAACTTGGGTGTAGGAAGCATATTGATGATATAGGTAGCTGTCATGAATGCATCAACCCAATATTTCAAAGGAATTTTAGCATGATAGAGCATAGCAAGACCCAATTCAACAACATGGCGATGCTTTCTTTCAGAGACACCATTCTGTTCTGGTGTATGGGGGCAGGATACATGCTGCTTAATACCACAACTCTATAAATGTGTCTGAAACTTGTGACTAATGAATTCACCTCCACCATCACATTGAAAGATCTTGATTTTGCAATCAAGTTGATTTTCAACTTGTCTCTGAAACAGAACAAAGATGTCATAGAAATCTGATTTAACTTTCATTGGATAAATCCAGCTGAACCAAGAGAAATTGTCTACAAAGATGACATAATACTTGAAGTTTTGAAATGAAGTGACTGGTGAAGAACCCCACATATCATAGTGAACCTTTTCTAAAGGTTTAGATGTTACAGATTCAGACAATGGAAAGGGTAGAGCAGTATGTTTTGCAACTTGACAGCTTCGACACACATTTTGTACTCTCGTATTGTAGTAAATGAGTTGTTGATTTTGCAGGTACTGCAATGTTTTCAGATTGGTGTGCGCTAAACGCTGATGCCATATATCCTCCCCTATTGCTCTGTGTCTCTGAGTTAGGAATGCCTCTGTGGCATGAGGATCGACTCGATACAACCCTTTAACTTTCCTCCCGAGCAGTAGAGTTGTGTTGGTGTAGTTGTCCTTAACATATACACCAGTTTTATCAAAAATAAAGGAACATGGATAGTCATCTGTTAGTTTCGATACTGATAGAAGATTCTTCTTTATATCAGGAACAATTAACACATCATTCAGAGGTAATGAATCCACTTTAGTATGTAACAATGTATCACCAGTATAGGTGATAGGTAGACATGAGCCATTTCCAATCATTACTATATCAGTTCCATTATATCTAGAAAGATTATGAAGAATACCAGAGTTTGCAGTAATGTGAGCAGTCGCACCAGTGTCTGGATACCATTCATTTCCTTTTGAATCTTCGATGTGCATTGCTGCTAATGCTGTTGGAATTTCCTCTGCTTGGTATGAATTGTCAAAGCGATACCAGCAATGAAGTGCATCATGGCCTGGACGTTTACGGATTTGACACTCCAATCTAACATTGTCAGTTGACTTCTCAACCTGCAGATCTTTGGAAAAGGTTAGATTTGAAGAAGGATATGATTTGGTCTCTTGATATCGTTGTGAAGAACCAGCATAAGGGCGAAATCCCTGATTGGAACCAGGACCAGAGATATTACTGAATTGTCTAGATCTTGGACCTTCATAGTTGCCATTAATTGATCTGTAACTCAAATCCCTTCCAGGATATCTATAACCACGACCTCTGTTATTGAAATATCGACCTCTTCCATAACTACGTCCTCCACGATTAGTAACTCTCAAACCTCCAAAACCAGAGTTTTGTTGAATAGTTTCTCTGTCAATTTTTTTCATTTTGCTGAACTTCAGTTTTTCTTTGACCATAGTAAGCTAGATTAGGGCTGTATTGGCTTGATGAGTAACTTTGTAGTCGTGATTCAAACCTTTCTAGCTGTGAAATTACTTCATCATACTCCGGCTGAGGTTTTAAGCAGTATATAGTGGTTTTCAGATTCTCATATTCATGTCCTAATCCCTCAAGAACCCCAAATAGCTTTGTTATCTCATCTAAAGGCTTTCCTATTGCACTGAGTTGATCACAAATTGATTTATATTCTCTGAGGTAAACTGTCAATGCTCGATCTCTCTTTTGGAAAGCTTGCAGTTTTCCTCTCAACTCGAATTCTCTAGCTACAGACTTTTGCATAAATCGATTGAGTAAAGTTTGCCATACCTCATATGCAGTGTCCAAGCCGATTATCAAACTCAGAATGTTTTCTGAAACAGCTCCACTAATCCACGACGATACAAGCTGATCAGTTTTGATCCGATCACTGTAATCAGGATTCACAACTTCTGCAACATTTCCTTCGACTTCAACTTGTAATAGTTTTGCAGGTGATGGTATTTCTCCATTGATGAATCCAAATAGTTCCTGACTGCGCAAAAACCTATGAAATTGCGCTTGCCAGAGGAGAAAGTTATCTTCAGTTAGCTTAATAGTAACAAAGTTAGAGATGTTGACATGAATCGGAAATGGATACTTTTGAGTTCTTGCAGCCATCTCACACTTTCAAGTCTTGTTCTTACTATCAGCTTGAGTGAATCTTCAATCTGTTGTGGCTTTCGACATTGAAGACTTTCTTCCACATATGTAACTTGCCATTTTCAAAGGCTGACAAAAAAAACAAAACAACAGCAACAGCATACAAATCCAGTGAAGGATAGATTCAGATTACCACATTGTTCGTGATGCTCTTCGGATGTGCTCTGATACCATGTGAAGGAGACGAGAACAGAAACAAAGAAGAAGAAGAAGAAGCTGACAGAGATGACTTTAACAGAAAAGAAGAAGCGAAAAAGAAGTATTGAGCTTCTGTATTCAATCAATCTTAGAGAGAGAGTTTCACAAAGAGCATCGCTTCCAACTTTCTTTTCAATCTCAGTATTTATCTCGTTCAACTTATGACGAGAAAACAACAAACTTGTTAACCGAACTAATCAAGCAAAAATAACAGAAAAAGGATTCAGTTCTAACTTAAAACTGAATATTTATTCTTTAATGAGCACGTGTTGTTGATGTAAATCATGTTATCTTCGTTCAGCTTATCTTTATCCACAAAGGTAGAGTTAAGCTCGTTGCTTCCAGTCTTGATTGAATCATCAGTAATATCATTTGTTACTTCATTTCCCAAATCTACAGACTGTCCTACTTTACTTCCCTTGTTTTCACCAGAACTGATCTTTCGAACATCATCATTCAGCTTCGGCTTCAGCTTGAACTTCCTCACTTCACTTTCCTTGTTTTCACCAGAACTAAACTCTTGATCAGCAGCATTTAGCTTTGGCTTTGGCTTATATCCTTTAACAACCGTGGCCACATCAAATACACTGACCAATGGGCAGAGAGGCGACGAGTGGTCGAAACAAATGGGATGAGAATTCCGATCCTAATGTTGGGAAGGCAAGCATGGAGAGAGATGGAACCGCACCTGGGGCGAACAGCAGCTGGGAGCATTAGGATACGCATGTTCAGGAAGAAACGTGGTCTGAGAGATTCCCACACTTCGGGTTTTTTCACTGTTATGATAACTCAATCCAGGTCAGGGAAGTCCGCAAGCCACGTGAGATGGTCCTAATCAATTATAAATCCTCCCTAAGTGCCTTCTGGATAGACTTTTTGGCGGCAGCTGAGAACTCTCATGCACATGGCCAACTTCCAGACAGCAAAATATGTGTATTTGCCAACTCAAGATCCTGTGTTTGAGCATCACTGTATTAATATATTCAATAATTTTGCATCAGCTATAGTGCTACAGATCCAGATCGTATTCCTATACATTGATTTGATGCACAAATCATTCATTATACCTAGTAAACTGGGCTTTGTTTAGATTGACCTTAACAATTGTATATCTCGAAACCTCGGAGGTCAAGGATGTCTTTTGGATAATATTGTAGATTTTTTTGCGAAGTCTGTTTTTGTAGGCATGATGAAGAACCGTATGCTCTAGCTGCTCTTAGCTTTCCCTTCACATTCTACAACAATGGATACTTACCTGTGTCAGCTTAAGCATCCTTCATCAGAGAGTGAAAAGAGAACAGGGAAGTGGAGGATGTTGGGTTGCTAAGGGGCTGTTTGTTTAAATTTGTTTATGTTCCTCGGAATACAAATTTTTGTTCTTTTGTTCCGGGAACTAAAAAAGAATAAAAACACGTTTATTTACACTTTTATTCCCGGGAACAAAAAATCTATTTTTTTTGTTTTTAGTAACAAATTTGGAACAGAAATAAGAAGAATAAAAAATTTGTTTCTTGTTCCCGGAACAATTTCGAGAACATTTCTTCTTTTTCTCCTTTTTCTTCTTCTTTTTCTTTGGCCGGGCGCCGGCCTCGCCATGGCCGGCTATAGGCCAAAAGGAAGAAAGAAAGAAAAAAGAAAAAAGAAAGAAGAAAAAGGAAAAATAAAATAAAAATATTAAAAAAATTAAAAGAAACAAAAAAATTATACAAGTTTACCAAATGTGTTTCTGTTCTTTTTCTATTCCAAGAACATAAATTTTGTGTAGTTACCAAATACTTCTGTTTAAAATTGTTCTCGAGAACAAAATTATTCAAAAATTGTTCTCCGGAAAAGAAACGTTACCAAACGCGCCCTAAGCTTGTGATCAAAAAATAATACAAATGGTTCATAAAATTTTAAGTAGTGTGTAATTTAGTCTATGAACTTTTCATTTATTTAATGTAATACCCAAACTTTGGTTCAATATTCAATGTAGTTCTCAAACTTATAATTTGTTCAATGTAATTATTAAACTTCTAACACTTGTTTGATTTAGTCATTGAACTATACGAAAATGTTCAATATTATCTCCAATCTTAAATTAATGGAAAGATCACATTAAACATTTTTATATAGTTCATAAAGTACACTTCATATGTACTAAAAATTCAAAAACGACATTGAATAAATTAAAATTTCATTAATCATATTGAACAAATTAAAAATTCATGAACAACATTACACATTGGATCAAAATATTCACAGACTATTTATGTTATTATCATGTCCATGATCACGGACAAAAGAGCCCTCGTGTGACGGCAAAGGACTAGTCAAATTTCTTCCGCGGCAAAACAAATTAGGTCACTTAAATGAATATATTTATATTTGAATAAAAAAAACATAGAACCTTCCTTGGTCTCGAAAAAGGGAGAAAACAAGGAGACAATCAGAGACTCGAACGTGAAGAGGGGGAAAGGCCAAGTCAACTTCGCTCTTTTGGAGCGTTCACACGTGTTGATGCCAGGCCACATCCATCAGGTTTTTGGACCACGAACGCACGCGCACGTGAAGACCTCGTCCCGTAGTTGGTCGCGCGCACGGTCCGATTCCAAACATTGATATATTCCACGCGCTATTGTCGAATCATGTATAATCTTTTATTCTTGTTTTTTTTTTTTTTTTCTCTTTTCTCTCTGTTTTAGCAAAATCATGACCGCCAAGTTTGAACCTTGATCTCGTCTTTGAATTTCATTACTTATCGAATTAATCTTGAACTATCTGCTCAGACAAAAAGAGCTATCTCACTCCTCTTTCATAACCAAAAAAACCTATATCCTAAGATAGATTCCTGATTCACACGAGATTATTATTGACTTTGTGATGAATCAAGTAAAACACAAGTTACTATTCATCAGAATAATTCACGTATGGAACTATTTACACTTTAGCTTCGATGAATGTCGTGATCCTCTCCTAATGCGAGTCAATTCATTAAAGCCAAATCCCATATGATTTAGAATAGAGAGCATTCTTTTTGTTGTATTCACCTCCGGTTGGAGCATGAGACAAATCTTGGCTTACACTAGAAACCTTGGAGCTGTGCTCCTCGAACTAGATCGAAGTCACGATCACTAAGTTCATGGAAATTCACTCCACATGAAACCTTATTCAGGCAAGTCTTGCACCACATTTTGGAAAACGGAGGGCACCACGCTCAATTAAACCCAATCGCAAGTCTGATGAGCCACAAACCCGCCCAGAACCTGGTCAGGTCTGATGGAGCCCGAGCTAGTCCCATCTAGCTAGGATGGTCGTCAAATATGTTTTCTTGACGAGCGGGTCTAGGCAATTTTTCAGACCCGATGTCAAGGCTCCAGCCGAGCTAACTCATTGGTCATCTCTCCATCCAATGTAGTCGTGTAGGAGGTAACTACATATTTTTGGCCATCAAAGGGTGCGCAATAGCCCCAAGAATTTAGGGCTACAGCAATGAAACTTTTTGGTGATGAAAATGATACCGCCGCCATAGCTACCCTACAACAACGAAAAACAAACTTAGGCGCCATCTTTCGGCCAATGACGGCGAGACAGGCGTTTCGTCGCCATTGAGGGACCAACCACGGCTAAAAATTTCATTGCCATAGTCACTGTAGACTAGAACAGACCCCAGGCGCTGTAGCATTAAGAACCAATGGAATTATATTTCCGTCATCGTTGCATTGATAAACATCGACGAAATCTTATTTTATATGTATGAGACTAGGAACTTACCAGACGCGATGGACCTAATATTTCGTCGCTATCGCTCCTATAAAGCGCGACGAAAGTAGATTTCTTGTCGGACTGTGGTCACGACATGATGCGACGAAAGCAAATTTGGCTGCTGTTCTTTTTATTATTTTGAGCAATAGCGACGGATTTTTATTTTCCGCGTTGCCTTTTGTCAAAGCAAACGCGACGAAATGAGTTTTTTTAGCCACCTTCGATCAGGGAAAAAAACGAGCCTAAGGTGACGAAACTTAATATTCTAGTCGCCACGAATCAGCGAGCTTTTCGCGACGAAATCTTTGATGATGAAAATGTATCTCCACCGCCATAAAATAAGTTTTTTTTTTTTTTCTAATACATCTTTGACGGGTCGGATCTGAAAAGTGTTTGCCAGATCTATAGCAAAGTTGGATGGATTACCTGTTCATTAGTAGAGGCAATTAGGGATAGCATGGTCCGGGTTAGGCTAGACCGGCATCTAACTCAAGGACTAATCCGCACAATGTTAGTTCCCAATTTTTAGGATCGATGGCCAACTCTATTGAGCTTGGAACTAAAGACTAGACCGACTCTATTGATCAAGTCCGAATCCAGGGTCAACTTGGGACTAAATGATTATTTTTTATTTCATTTTTTTGTATTTCTTAAAAGGAACATATCCATTAACAATGCGACATTGAGTAACCAAACTATAAACATCAATACATATCAAATATAAATATAAGATAAGGTAAAAGTAGAGATTTACACTTACTAAAAGCAACAAACCATATAAACGAACACACAAGGCGAGGGAATAGAGGCAAGTGCTAGGCAAGCGTCAAGACAAGAGAGGTGAGCCGCGAGGCGAGCGGCGAGCGGTGAGCAAGGCGAGCAAGTGAGTGAGGCCAAGGCGTGCGAGCGAGGCCAAGTTGAGAGAAGAGAGTTTCTTCTTTTTGTTTTTTCTTTTTTGGTCGAATGAGAGCTGGGTTTCTTTCTACTTTCTAATTTACACAACAAACTAATTGCGAAGAAAACAGAGGAGGAGACGATAGAATTTAGAGTAGACAAAAGCATATAATATATAATATAAATTATATACCGGACCAACCCTAAACTCTCAGGATTGAGGACGAACCGCACAGTGCAAGGTCTAGGGATTTCAAGACCAAGGACCAACCCAATCTCCCTAAGAGCCGGACTAGATTGGCCATGTTAGGCCATCCTGGATCGATGCTCAACCCTAAGGGCAATTGCCCCACTTGCTTTGGTTGATATACATCGACATTGTTTTTTTCATTATTATTATTAAAAGAAAATTTATTTACTACTCAAAAAAATACATGAGATATACATCACTTTGTTAGAAAGCTAATCGAAGTTAAGCAAAGCACAAAATAGCATAAATCAAAGCCAAATTCAAAAGACAAGGAGGATTCACATATCACCAGTAAGGTCAAACACATACTCTTTCCACAAAAATGGATCTATTAAGCAAAATAATCGATGGTCGATCATTGGCTCTCATATCTTCATCGGTGATGAGTATATACCAGAAATTCATTCCCCAGTAACTACGGCATTACTAATTTACAGTGCATGCCTAGGTTCGACTTCCTCTATACTATTATCATATGGAGACAACCAAAACAAGTTGAATATACACATTTTAACATCTGCAAGAGCAAGTTTTCGTTATTCAGCGAAATGTTAGAATTCCTGCGATTACCTTTGAAGCCAGAGACCAAGTATCTCTACACGAACAAAGCATAGAGGTATCAATCTATGAAAGTATATTTATTAAACTCTTACATCTAGATTGAGAGAGGATAGCTCCCAAATCTATAATTAAATTGAGAAAGTTCAAATTCTCATATTTAAAACTAGATTGGGAGAAGAGAGCTCCCAAATTTAGACCAGGAGAGAAAAAAATAAAAGAACAAAAAAAAACACAAACAAAATCAATAAAGAAGGAGGGGAGGGTGAGGCAAGCTCAACCTTCCCCATAACTGAAGGTTGAAGAAGACAATGAGAAAGAAGAAAGATGGAGAGAAAAAGATTTTTCGGCTCCCTTATTCAGCATTGTTCACAAGTTGGCTCCATCAAATGTTGAAAAATGGACATTTGAAGAATCAATTGTACAACATGGACAGATGCAATCAAGTTTAACATTATGAATAGTAACTTACCTATCTAATAACTAAGCATTAAACTAAAGAATTTATGCTTAAAATCAATACCCTTGGCACAACTCGACTTGTGCAATAAGTTTGTGCTACCGCACAAAATTTTTGGATCCGTGCCTTGTCTACAGAATACTACCTAAACCATTAATTATTCATTGTAAGTTTAATGTCATTGATACTCCGGATGACTTTGATTTACATGACCCATAAAACCATACAATATTTTTCCACTTCAACTAACCAACTTAAGCAAATTGTACTGCTTTTTTTTGGGAAAATTTAAAAAAAAGGGCCTCAAGTGTCCTTATTTTCTCAAATAAGAGATCAAAGTGAATCTTTTTTCAAATAAGAGCCTGAAATGGCTATGGTTGTTTCAGATAAGGACTTAAAGTGGCCATAATTGTTTCAAATTAGAGCCTTATCTCACCTATTACTGGCCAACTAAATTTCCAATCGGTCAAGGGTGTCTTCGTCTAAATCTTCTTCTTCTTTTTCTCTTTTCTTCTTTTTCTTTTCCAGCATTAGCTGATGTCCGTTGGCAAAGGCTAGCGAGGGCTCGACGACCCTCGCCAGCTGCTGGTAAGGGTTGGTGAGGGCCTACAAGCACTTGCCAACAGTGGGCAAGGGCTTGCAAGCCCTCACCGGTCGCAAGCAAGGCCACCTTGGCCTGGGACCTCGCCTAGGGCCAGCAAGGGCTCAATGACCATCGCTGATAGTAGGCAAGGGCCATCGAGCTCTTGTTGGTTGCAAGTCAAGGCTTGTAGGCCAATCCTCCCCACATCTGGCAAGGACTTGTAGGCCTTCACCGGCCTTTACTAATAGCTAGCAAGGTCGGTGAGCCCTCACCGACCACGAGCAAGGCCACCCTTGCCAGTTAGCAAGGGCCAACCTTGCTGCAAAGCTGCCCCCCCCCCCCCCCCCCCCGCTTGTGGCGGCGAGGACAACCCTCACCCAGCCCTCTACGAGCATCGCCCATGGTCAGCTGGCCACCAACAAAGAAGGAAGAAGAAGCAGAAATAATGAAAGACAAAGAGAAAATGATGAAAATGTCATTGACCGCCGGAAAGTCGGGTTCTTATTTGAAACAAACATAATCACTTTATATCCTTATTTGAAACAAGATTCATTTCGGGCCCTTATTTGAAAAAGTGATAGCACTTCCAGCTCTTATTGAAATAAGATCCATTCCGGGCCCTTATTTAAGAAAATGAGGACAATTGAAGCCCCTTTTTTGAAAATTTCCCTTTCTTATATATTTAGTAATGATCAAGACATGATTTGATAGGAGATTAATCAACGTTCAGACCCATGCCTTCTCTAGAAGCGTTCCCCGTTCAAGAATCCCAAATAAAATGGATATAATCAAAAGCATTCGAATAAACAATTAAATGATTGATTAATCACTCAACGCTCTCCCAACCTACTTATACCAAATACTAGTCTCGATTCATTTGACTCAATTTGAGATCCTATACCATCCGTCTTCACACTATCTTTGCCTCATATAAGCAATGCAGAGCAACAAATCGAGTCAATCTCGCCCCCCTTCAATTGAATTCGTCATTTTGGCAAAAATAAAAAAGAAGGATAAGAGGGTGGTTCCACTTTCTCTTAAATATTAGTTGGTTTGATGCGACTTTTGGTTTTTTTATTTTTCTTTAACGTCTAAAAATTTGAAATTAGACTAATGTTGAACACGTCCAAATGTTTCAGAAATACAGGGGCTAACTAATACCACCGGAATTCTTAAATCCATATATCCTGTCACACATTTACTTCGAAACAAATTTTTGCATTGTAAAATATCACAGACACTTGTGACAAATCTATTATTTGTCGGTTTATGCCTAGTTTCCCCTTTAAAATTGCTGACACGGAAATTCACATGGCAAGCAAACTCATTTGATGTGAATCCAACATGAAATTTCAGCATAAATGGCTCTATAAGCAACATTTTAGTTCGGCAGTCAAATTTGAAGAAAATAAAGTTCCTATATATATATTATGCACGATTTCTTTGAGTTTTTTTTTTTTTCTAATTTCAAGGAGAAATTGAAAACCTAAACTTTCCTTTTGGCTTCCCTTGAAGGCCAAACCTCATGCCTTCTAGATTAGCAATAACTAAATATTCAAAGTTGGAAAAAAGCTCTCTTTGACAAAACCACGCGTGCGATAGGCAACCTTAAAAGTACGCAAGTAGCCAATACAATATGAAAAAAACCAAAAAATCAACTATCCGTCCGTACAATAATATGGTCAGACGCGTTGATATTCAGCTACTGTATTAAGATACGGAAAATCCTTCAAATGCAAGCAATCTAAGTTGTATGTTTACTCTGGATTTCTGGTGACTTATCGTAAAGGCACTATCGAAAAAATTTAAAGAATTTTATGTTTGCGTGATCTCACTTATGCGTCATCATGACGACCCTTCCTGAGGAAGATGAGCTTATCACAACAGCCTTTTTGCCATCCCAACAAGAAGAGTGCCCTCTCCCAAGATGGCTGATTGGAAGTGTACCATGCTTCAAGCTTCTTAATCCTGCGTGTTCTTCTAAATAATGGGGGTGAGTATACTTTTCAGACAGTTGATACAACATGCCTATATGTTATTGACCTTTATAATGCACAGTAAGGGTGCAAAAACTCCAAAAATCTCCAAAAAGAATGACAAATTGCTTCAACAAAAACTCGAAATGGTTAACGCAGTGATCACGTGCAGAAATATCGAACCAGTCACGTTGTGATTCATTTGCAGGTGTGTAGGGAAGAGACTGATGAACTCAGAAAAGATCGAGAGATTTGGGGTTGAGTTTGGCCTTTGAGAGAGAGAGTGAGGAGTGTATGCCGTTTTCTCTATTCAAATAACCTTACCCAAACCAACCAAACTGAATAGTGTTTTCGATTCCAGTCCTATACAGTTCAGGTTACCATAAACATTCTTCCTTCTTGTTCGGTTTGGGTTGGGTTCTAGGAAACCCGACCCGATCCAAACTGAACCGAACCGTTAACACCCCTAATAGGGACAACAAGAGTCTTATGTGGTTATGTAGTAGGCTATTAATGTCACTACAAACAAATTAAAGACCGATGTCAAGAGAAGGATATCAATAGTTAATAACAATAATAATGATGATAATAACAATAATAGAAAGACACAAGATTCGATGTCTGCACTCGGTTGCACCATCCCTTCGGGATCGCTTAAGAGATATTTGTGTAATAACTAAATATTTTGACACATTTCAATATATCTTGATGAAGAGTATATGATCATCTAAGATAATAAGATAAACATAGTATCAATTGCAATCAATCAAGGGTGTGCATGATTAAAGAAGATACATATATGATCCCGAGGGATATAGAGAATTTACAGTAAATATCATAATGTCGCTAACAACACAATTCATAATCATGTCTTTAATATTTGCTGGAGTCTGCAACCAAACATCGGTCCAAATATTTCTTTGAATTCCCGATTTCTCCATTCTATCCGCAATCCATTAGGAAAGTTACAGTTTTCAATAGAAGGGGTTTGAAACATTAGAAACGAGTACAATGGAATTTATTAAGATCGTCGATGTTGATTTTTCTAATTTCCTTTACATTCAAAGACTTTCGAAGACCACATTCTTTATGATAGCTTTTTCGGGAGACAAAGTCCTCGTAAAAGGAGCTGTCATCATGGTCAGAGAGACACGGTGGCCTTTTTTATGGCAAGGTCCTTTTCTCAATACCCAAAATGAAATCTTGTCAAGTTTGACATCCGACTCATCAACAAATGCAGCATGCATTCCCCAGTACTCTTCTGTTTTCATTGACTTTCCGCATATATAAACCAACACAACGTGGGCTTGGGGGTATACAATTCATTTTCCTCCTCTTCTCTCTCTCTCTCTCTCTCTGTGTAAAGATTGATAAGTGTTCTGTGAAGACCAGCAACGTGAGTATGGTTGGTGAACTGACAAAAGAACAGACTCTTGAGTTCAAAGAAGCTTTCTGTCTATCTGAAAAGGATGGTGATGGTGAGTTTTACTGTAGTGTGCACATTTGCCATATTTTGTATCAATTGAAACTTCAAACACTTCAAGGACCTTATTTGCCAGCAACTTCTTTTATTCATCAGCAGTTTGTGGATGTCAATTTGCAGTTTGCATGACGGTGGAAGAATTTGCAGCGATTATCCAATCGCTAGACCATAGCCCCTCCAAGAAAGAACTGCAGGACATGACTGACAAGGTCGCTGCTGCTGATGGCAACGGGGCGATCGAGTTTGCAAAGTTCTTGGGGTTGATGGCCTATAACATCAAGGTGAAAACACACAAGAAAATGCGAAGAGCTAGCCCTCTTCTTGATACATACGATTGAACATGCAGTCATACGATCTTGAACTAATGTTCTGTGAGTCTGAAACGTTCTCATTGATTGTGGATGTGTATTAGGAGGCCGCTGATGAGGAGGAGGAGCTCAAGGAGGCTTTCAAGGTCTTTGACAAGGATCAGGATGGCTACATATCTCCTAGTGAGGTAAGTTCATTTTTATCTCCTGCATATACAATGTCTTGATTTCTCGCTGTATGTCGTCCAAATGCTTTTCTTTAATCCAAGCGAGGACATGGATAACCTTGCATGCGCACTCAACATGCACTCGATCAACTCTCAAATTCTCCCGTTAGATTCACCCAATTTGATTCAAATGTGTTGTTTTTCATACTTTGTCATCACTCATCACCATTTGAAAGAACATCACCAATTCAAGAAAGTTCTTCAGTTTGTGCATGACAATGGCCCTTCTTAAATCAGAAAAAATAGAAGGCAGTTTTGGTTGATAATTTTGTTTCTCTTTGTCAGTTGAGGCATGTGATGATCAACTTAGGGGAGAAGCTGACTGAGGAAGAAGTGCAGCAGATGATAAGTGAGGCAGACTTGGATGGTGATGGTCAAGTTGGTTTTGAAGAATTTGTGAAGTTGATGAGCACCATTGGATGAGTTCTTGATTCCTTTATCCAAAATTGCAATTTGCAGGAAAAAAAAAATATATAAAAAATCGTCATTACCCTGTAAAAATTGCATTTGCCCTTTTGCCTCCCGTCAATTTGTTTACCTATCATAGGAGTTTAACATTCTTCTTCTTATTCATCTTGTTGATCTTTTGTACATTTTTCCTTTTCCAATGCAAATTTATGGACATCTTTTTTCTTTCCTTTCTTCGGTTCTTTTATAACGATTGTAAGTGAATGTAATTCTATTCCTGTCAATTTAAATTATGAGGAGTTTTTTGCCAAACAAATCAAAGGAAAACGTAGGTGTGAACTTGTGGCAATTGACAAAATGAACGGCTAAAGTGAATTAAAGAAATCTAGGAGTGGACGATACAGATAAAGCCGAAGTGTCGTGTCATCGCCCAGAAGGATGGGAAAGCTAGAAATTGGTCCATGGTAAATCGGTCAAAGTCCTATTGCAAAACGTTTCAAGGACACGGCACTAGAATGACCCAAAACCAGCAAAAAGCTTAAGCTTAAGATGGGTTCTATGAGGATTACTCAATACTCGCCAAATTAAAACTCTCAAACATATCTTGAAATCAACATGAACAAATCGGGATCAAAACTGTGTCTAGACAGATGCCGCAAAAATTTTCCTAACACTAGCTTCGATCAATAATATGGAGATGTTGTCACGAGCAAATTTGCTCAACATGACAGTCTATGGCCTATAATCTCATGCATTAGGTGACTGATGTTCCAAGCACGGAAAGTCTTAGAATATTACGTGACAGACTCAAGATAAAAATCAAAGGAAAAAAAATTCTCTGCACGCAGTCATAAAATTCTTTAACAGGTAGACAAAGTCAAAAATCATACCAAAACATGTACATTAGTCTATATGGAGTTCTTTCTATGAGACCAACTATAGATTCACAGGGTCTTGAATCTTCATTAGCTTGAGTCTTCATTAACTAGGTAATACAAAGCTCATTGGTTCGTTATTTGAAGAAGTCTGTCAAAATAGCACAAGAAAACATCATGTACAGACGCATGTAAAGCTGCAGAAGGTCCCCTCTTTGAATCGATAAAATAGAATTAACATTAAGACTCCTTCAGTTTCACATAAGATGGAGAAACTTCTTCAACATTTGGTCAAAATCTTGGACTCTGACCAAAATAATGTTTTTGGCGAGAGAGTTGTAATTGAAACTAGAGACTTTCCCCAGAAGTTTTGTCTCGGAAGCCTCATGCAGGAAACAGTCATCTTCGCTTTTTGCAAGAAGAAACGTTTTTACGGTCCGTTTCACACTAATGATTTTGTGATCTCTTGTCTCTTTCTCGCCCTCATGCCTCGACATGAGAGTAGGAAATAGGAATCGGGAAGTTCTGGTTGGGTTCACATTAGAAAGTCACTTTCTCTTCTATATTGATGATGTTGAGAAGGTCAAGCATCAAAATTTTGGTTAAAGATGGTTTAGCATCCATGTGACATCCTGAATTTTTGATCCCGTCTCAATAAAATGAAATGGGCTTTTCACCAACGCGCTTATGGTCCCTTTTCTCTATGCTGATCACTCATGAGTTAACTAAGAAGCCGTTTAGGGATATAATCGCGATAAAATTCATAAAAGCTACCTGGTAGGTTGGACTGTACCAAAATCGCGTATGGTCAATTTTAACCACGAAATTGAATTCGATTTCGGGAATTGAACGTTCGAGCATGTCACGATTTTTTTTTTTGAGACCTCGTCTCATCTTTTGAAGAAATTCCATCGAGCCGGGAATTTTGCAAAAAAATCAATTCGGCAAAATTAAAATGGAAGAAATTCGGAGGGGCACCTTTAGTGGGAATTTTGACCACCTATTTGAGTTGATTTGTGGAGAATAAAAGGGAAATCTGTATGGTAGCTTCAAGGGGGTAAAGTGACCACCAAAATGACTTGATTTGGTGAAGAATGGAGAAGAAATTGATGCAAATTCGTATGGGCAGCAGGGGAGCCATTTTTGGCTGCCAATTGGGTTGGTTTTGTGAGGAAATTGGTGGAAAATAGCCATTGGAGGGCCTAAGGACTTTTGTGGCTAAAGACTTTGGAGGCCATGGCACTCAAGTGGCTAGATATTTCAAGGGGAAGGCCATTGGCTACAGCATGGACTTCTTGGCCTCTTGTCCCCCTTGTCCCCCCTCTCTCACTCCCCCTTTCTCCTCCTTATGTGACCAAACCCCCCCTTCTCCAGCAAAACCTTGCTTCTTCTTCTTCTTCTTCTTCTTCTTCTTCTTCTTCTTCTTCACTTCAACCTCTGCATTCTCCATTTTTCCTTTGTGTTGTTGCTGCCGCCTCATCTAGAAAACCAATTCAACCTTCACGCCAGCCCACCATCTTCTCCACCTGCGCCAGCAGTCTAGCAAGCCCCTGCCAGCCTCGGCTTCGAGTGACTTTACTAGCCCAACCAGCTATCGCTCGCCAACCCAGCCTGGTCGCTTGCAGCCCGCTCGATTAGCTTCGCCTCAGTCAACTCGCCGTCCCCGAGTAGCCACCGAACCGCCAGCAGCTCTATCGTCCCCCACGCCTAGCTCACCGTTCAGCCCTTGGTCCAGCAACTGCAGAACCGAGCAGAACCAAAACAACCAGCTCAAGCTATGAGCTTGTCGGCTGTTTTTCAGCCTCTTCCAGCCTTCCGTTGGAGATGCCGTAGGCCTGGTTTTGGTCGCCTTTCGTGCCGCCGTCGTCGTGGACCCGTCGGCTTGCTAATCTGATGAGTTAACTCCATAATCCTTAATTAGATTGTTAATTACACTTAGGGGGTTAGATTAGTGCTAATTAGCTTAGTTAAATTAGTATTCAGTGAGATTAGCCTTAAGATGCATTAGTATTAATCTATTTCAGTTAGATTAGTCTTAATATGGATTAGTGTTAATCTAATTTGTTAGATTAGCACTAATGAGGGTGGTTTAGCCTAATTTAGTGGATTTCTCCCGGATCAGTTTACTGGACACTCACCATTTGCCATTTTTTTGGATCGAAATATGCTACGATTTTGAGGTTGATTCTTTCTTGAGAAATGTTTTAGACATTTTCAGCTATGACATATATTTTATTCAAGATTTTAGGGATTTAAAATAATAAGATTTCAACTTTGTTAAAAACAAAACAGAACCTCTGTTTGTGCTGGAAACAGTGACATTTTGGTGTTGCGATGATTTTTATCAACTTTTAGGGTTCGATTTTCAAAATATTTTCTTCACAAAAGTTGTTTGTAACATCTTTTAGTTTAACATATTCAAATTTTAGATCAAACAGATAAGTTTTGGACCTCCAACCAAACTGACTTTGGAAAACAGAATTTCTGGTCGCAGACACAGTTTTTGTAACAGTTTGGGCGATTTACTGCTCTTAATATAGAAATATCTGAGCTAAGGTATCTTCATCAAAAGTGTTTTTTTATGTGTCATTTACAACATATTCAAATTTGAGAATTTTCTGAACTCGTTTGATTAGGTTTCTGGATTTAAATTTGGAGACGCTCGAGTGGCCCGGTTTCTGCCGGTTAGGACCGATAGTGATTTTGGGATTGTTCTTGATGTTGTGCTTTCTAGGAAATGCATATTTGGTGACATAATTAGCTTTTAGCATGCTTAGAGCTTATGCTTGATAATATGTGAAATTGATTGCTTAATTATTCAATTAGGTGCTTGGTTGTTGTTATGAACTATTATTGCGAAAATTGGATTTTGGTATTTAAATAGAAAAATACCGAGTGTCGGTTTTTGACACCAAAAATATTTTATATACTATATAAAATCGTGGGATTTTGAAATGAGAGAGTACCATGTTTTATGGTTCAATTTGAATGTGTAACCACACACAAGTATTTTATCGGGATGATTTTTAATATGAAGAAAATGGGTCAAGTCCATTATTTGAAATAGAAGTATTTGAATGCAATGCATGATGTTCTTAGCCGAGTTTTGGTGTGCGTGTGATCACTATCAGAACCCTTCACCCGATGAAAGTCGGGGAGGCAATGCTCCTATGTGGAATGCCCTTAACAACGAATGCTGGTCACAGTGGAGGCTAGACCAACGCTCCTCTATGGAATGCCTTCTAAATATAGACGTTGCTGTGCCCGACGAAGTGGGACGACATTCGGTTATGCTGGATGACCGCCGACTATTGAGTTGGTCGTGGCCATTGGGTCGTAATTAATTGGGACACGCTTGAGTGATTGAAATAGCCACACCTGATTATGGGAAAAAATTGTGTGGCATGAAATGGGACATGTCATAACAGTTTGGTCTTATAATCAAGACCCCTATGATCGATTGGTATATGATATGAGGTGTTCCAATTAATGGTTTACACTTACTGCGTTCATATATGATATATGTGATGTACTAATGTGCAGGGAGGAGCTAAGACGAGGTAAGTCTTATGTGGTGCATGTCTAAGCTGCCTCTAGGTGAATCCTCACCCTAGTCGAGGCTTAGGGTTTAACTCACTGAGATTTTTATCTCACCCCGTCATGAGTTTATATTTTCAAGGCCATAGCGTGGAAGATCCAGAGCCCGAGACTGAAAGTTTCAAAGTGTAAATGGCCTAGTGGTTTCTTTTTGAATCAGACCTTTTGTATATGAACCTGTAGGTTGAACCTGATATGTTTATAAAGCGTGTTTTGTGAAAATTGGTTGTCCTGCTTTTTCTATCCCATGTTCGTTGTTGTCTGGGTATATATTTTAAATTTCGCTTCTGCATGTGCATAAAAAGAAAGGGTCAGTGACGAGTTCTAGGGACGTCGCAATTTAATCGACCGTCGAGGGATGTGCGCGTGCCCGAGGTTCAGGGTGTGACAATCCATGCCTTGAAAATAGGGGTGAGCGGTTCCCGGTTCCGGTTCGGTTCCGTCTGGAACCTGGAACCTACCCTCGGGTACAGGTTCCTCATTTTTTGGAACCTGGAACCTACCCGTCAAAACCAAGAACACGGAACCTACCCCATCACGGTTCCGGGGTCGGTTCCCGTTCCAACGGGTTCTTTTGTTTTTTTTTTTTTTTTGGTTTCATTTTCAGCGCAAGTAGAATGCTGACTATGGCATAACAAATTTACGGAAAAAAAAAAAAAAAAGGCAAAGGAAAAATAGAGAACACAAAATAGCACAGATGCTTGACCTCCACAAGCCAGTCAATCAAGATCATGCTCGAGTGATATCTTTCGGGACAAAGTGTCCATAAAATTACAGCAAGGTCTCCCGAGAAGCTAACAACAAAAATACAAGGAATAAGTCAATGGTTGGTTCTTAAACTACAAGAAGAATGAATCCTTCCCTTCATCATTATGTGATTCACAACGGAGCTTCACGGGAAGTTTTACTACGTGCATTAGCATCGTAGTTCTCAATGTTAAAGAAGAAAGTGATGCCTACTGATCTAATTTATCTTGGCATAACCATAACTTCAAACTTAAAAAGAACCAATTGAGGTTTCTGCAAGCGCGTCAAGTGAAGCCGAGCATTCTAACATAGTGAAGTTGCATAAAACAAAAATGAAGCCTTTTCTCCCAAAGTGGAGCCAGCATTTTGTATAAACATTTTTCATCTAATCTATTAATTTTCAGATCAAAAATTAGTCCTGTGGTTCAAGCTTTTTGCAGGCAGAGAATTTGCTATTCAGCTACTGTATTAGTCTCTTAAAACTTATCCCTCTACAGGATTCATGTTAAACCAAAAAATGAGTAGCAGTTTTGAAGTGATATGGGATAAGAGTATCTATAGCACACATTGTTTAATGCACAAACCTCTGTCACGCGTAGATTGCTGTAGATGTCCGGGCATAAAGGCTGCATAACAGAGGACCCTTTTGATCATAATCAATATCGGTCACTTCTGGTTTCTCTGAAATTGTTGATATCTCATGAAGGCTTTCTTTTCCTGCTGTAACCAAAACCGAAACAAAATGATGCCTATGAGCAAATTTCACCATCTAATTACACTTCAGACAAATGTCTATGCAAATTAACCATGAGAGTGCATACTTCAATGTTCCATTAGATCAAGGCTGTTCTCGGTTTGGAGGTAGCAATCTTTCAAGACTTGATCAGCAAATTGACCAAAATTTTTTAAACCTTTAGAACCTTTAAATCTAACTACACAAGGAGCAAAATGAGCTCACCGTATCATCATCAGAACTTTGTATCAAGCCCCTAAAGGCTTCCTCTCCGGACTTTTCTTGAGGTGAGCTGGGAAAAATATAGACAACTCTGAGTCTGTATTCCTCTACTAATCTTCCACCACCCTTATTGAACTGGATATGACATAAATATCAAGTCAACAGAGAGAAAGAATGAAATTATCCAGTTTCCAGAGTTAATAACCAAGGTCAATTGCCAGAGAATTGATCCTCACAGTATCAGGCGGAAGTTCTTTGCCATCAGTATTAGAGGGCACAATGGTGCTTTGAAGAAGAAATTTGTCCTTGCATTGCATATCAGGCGGGTATTCTTGTTGGGCTTGGAGAGTAACTTCGCATCAACATAAAAAAGGCACATCAGAAATAAAAACAGCGAGGAAGTCCCAGAGAAACGTCAATAGGCAAAGTGCCAAAAGAAGCATTTGTGGAAGTGCTGAAAGAAACATTTGTGAAAAAAGCACATCCATCAGAGTAAACAGAAGCCATCATGAGAAGATAGTCAGGTTGACATAACAAGCGGTACCTCTTACCTGACAGGAACCTTGAACTGGGTGAGCAGCGAGCGGCCTTCATCGGGGGGACGAGCGGCGTCCAACAGCGGCGTCGACGGCGAGCGGCGAGGCAAGCAAGGGGTGACGGCGTCGAGGGAGGCAAGGGTAGGGCGAGCGCGGGCCGACTGGCGTCTAGCGGCGGGACAAGTGGCGTCCGGCGGCGTCGAGGGTCACCGGTGTCCGGCGGCAGCGTCGAGGGCGAGCGGCATCCGGCGGCAGCGTCGAGGGCCAGCGGCGTCCAGCGACGGGGCAGAGGCAGAGAACGGGAGAGGACGGAGGAGAACCGTAAACGTGAAGCGTGAACTGAGGAGGGTAAACATTGATTTAGGTTTTTTTGGGAACCCTAACCGGTTCCGGTTCCGCGGTTCCGGTTCCGGTTCCCGGTTCCATTTTTCTAGGAACCGGAACCGGAACCGGAACCGGTCTCTAAAGAACCGGGAACCGAACCGGACCCTCCGGTTCGGTTCTCCGGTTCCCGGTTCTACCCGGGAACCGTGCTCACCCCTACTTGAAAAGATAGCTAGTAGCTTGTGATTTTCTAGAAAACGTCTTGTGTTTAAAGCTTCTTTATTCAGTTCACTAGTTTTGTGTTTCCAGCTTCTTCCTTTAATTAGTTCATGAGTATTGTATCAATTATAGGACCTTCGCATGATGCAACTAATAAAGCTTAACATTTTTATCAATCTTACAGGAGACTTCTTACAATACAACTTTTCCAATTTCTTAAATAGTAAAAGCAATACAGTCACAGAAGACAAAGAATTATATCAACTTATACTTGCTTTAGATACCACAAGAGATATTACCCATAAATAGGAAGGAAAATGAAATTAACAAAAATAAATAAATATAACAAAATAAACTTGCAACTTGCCATTGTTGCAACACCCACTGTCCATTGGTTTATCCCAAATACGACCAACCAACGAACTTGAACACCCTCTCTTCATCAATCTTCATATATGAATTTACTGTTTCTCCGTAAACTTATAAAATAAAAAATAAAAAAGCCCCCCCCCCAAAGAAAAACAAAGTAAAAACAATTGAGTAATGGAAATCCCCAAAAAGTTTTTTTTTTTCAATAATGGTGAATGAATCTTCAGTTGATGACAGTTGTGTGATGACAGTTGCGCAGCACACGCAGTTGCCAAAGAGGGAGAACCTGAACTTCCTCCTCTTTACTTTTTGGAGAGGTTGATCCGACTTCTTCTATAGGAACCACCCACATTGCCTTGCTTGCCTTAGTGTCAGCTTCTCAGACTGCTTGTTTCTGGGAAGTGGCGACAAGATAGGCTTCTTGCTTTTCATCATCTTCGTGTTCTTTCTTTGACAAGCCTAGAAATGGGATTTTCTATCTCTCGGAATCACTTCTGTCAATCCAAACAGTCTTCTTTTCCTAACACTCCACTTGCTCGGCTCGATCACATCAACCTTTAACTGACATACATTAGAATGTTCTTCCATTGGGGAAGAGCAGTGGCATCTGATCTGACTCTTCGCTCCTTGACCCATTAAGGAGATTGAAATCAAAGCGAGGAAATTTCTGCAGTGGAGGATGCATGTGTGTCTCATTGTAAGACTTCAATCATGTGCTTAGGCTACGGGAAATTTTCTCTAGTTTAGTGTTGCCACCAAGAGTCATGGGCATTTGGCATTGTCGTGATTCACTGTTGCATTGATCCCCTTAATCTTTGGTCTTTGTACAGGATGCGTGATCATTACAGGGTAATGGAAGGACAAGAAAGAATCTTGGATATGTAAAGAATGTACTAGGATGAATTGCTTGAAGATTACTTTTCTGCTTGTATCATCAGCAATAGCCTGTGAAAGCTCTATTTCCACAAGTTTGTCTTCTATCATTTCCTTCTCAGTCAGTTCTTTCTTGTTGTGATTGCTATCTCTAGCTACTGGGCTTGTTGAAACTGGCATGGAGCAATCTTCTACTTCTATTTAGTCACCGAAGTCCTCAAATGCCTCAGCATATATCTCATCCTAAAAACCAATTTCTAGAACATTGGTCGCCTTTACTTTCCTTGTCAGTTGGGCAATCCAAAGGCACTTCAACTGTGTTTCCAACTATTGTGAAAAACGGATTCCCTAAAAAGGGATCCGACACTCAATCGAACCCCAAAAACGACGAACGCGGAAAGTGAGCCCAGGAAACACATATATCACCAATCAAAAAGTACATTACGGAGTCGAACGTACCTTGTCTTTCACAGATTAAACACCAATGTTGAAGTTCGAGGAAGAATCCTGATCATTTTCTACTAAGGAGCGTACTGTTCTTTCTTGGGGGAGAAACTTCTGAAAACATACATAATAAGAGTACGTTCTTTCTCTATCTCTTAAAACGCCACAACAAAACAACGTAACCCCTCAATGTGCCCTTTCATATCTCAACTGTTCCTCCATGGGCCCTTAATTTGCGGGCCGGGTTTTTGGGCCCAACATGGGCGGACGGGCTTTCTTAGCCCCATCAACACATAGAAAAAACCCATCATCTTCCACTCACACATGGTGGGCCGAACAGAATTCTCTTTACCTCTCTGCAACATTCATACCGGTGAATAATCCATACGACCAGCATACTTTGAGAGCTCGTTGCCATACATAGGTTAGAAATATATGGCAGCTCATAATGGACATCACACTCTGAGTAGATTTAGTATGCAATACCTTAGATCGATCGATCACATTTATATCTCTCTTGATCTATTTTTAAATAATGATATATATTGCATTCACAATTATAATTATCCAAAAAAAAAAAATCACAATTGGTCGACCGATGAATACAAAATTAGAATGTGATTCTCCAAATTCGATCTTACTCTTCCCTTGAAACTCTCAATATCAGTTCAACTTACTTTTCTAGAAATGTCCCATTAGATCGAATCAATTCATGATCATTGGTAACATCTTAAGATAGCAAACACTGAATAGAAATCTTGAGAATAAGTAAAAGTCATGGGGGCACTAAATTGAGGAACTCTTTTCCTCGAGAGTCTCACACGGCATAAAAGTTGAGATCAAACTTTTGCCACTTTTCTTAGTCGTCTCATACATACGTAGTATGAAATACATATTACTGTATTAACTCATTTCCCATAGAGTGTATGTCTACACCATAAATACCATACAAATGATAGTTCAAACATATCTAATGTCTAACTTGAGTTCACATATTTATTCTTTCAGGGAATTCATCAGAACTCACATCTGGCATCATAGACAAATAAAGTAAAATATGTTGATTATTTTACTTTCAGACATAGTAAATATTATGTCCTCATCTTAACACTTAGTTAAGGCGACATATATATTTTAGGCTTGAGCTCTCGATTATCACCTAGTTAATAAGCTTAAAAACTATTTCATCTCTATTTATCACATAGTAAATAGAGGCGATTACCCGTGTGAGTGGGCTAATCTTTTATCTGTCCGACATACTCAACTTTATATAATGCTCTTAGCATTAAGATGCATAAACGTCAAATAAAGATTCATAGGCATTAATAATGAAAACACAAATTCATTAAATGTGAACACTTAAGGGAAATTACAATATTCAGTACATCAGCCTCTACGCAGTCCTAGAGATTTCATATGGCCACAGAACACATCTCTAGGTATTGGCTTCATCATAGGATTTGCTACCATTCTATGCGTAGATATGTATTGTAAGTTCACATCTTTTCGTGCAACCATGTATTTAACAAAATTATACTTGGTATCTATATGTTTGGTCTTGCCATGATATTTTGGATCTTTGGTGTATGCTATTGTTGCTTGGCTATCACAATTAACCAACAATAAGTTTGCAGCATTCTCAATAACACCTAAATGATCCAAAAATTTCTTAAGCCAAACACCTTCTTGTATCACTGCTGATAATGTCACGAACTCAGCTTCCATCTTGGACAAGGCTACACACATTTGCTTTTCATTGCTCCAAGATATGGCGCCATTATTCAATAAGAAAGCAAATCTAGAGGTAGATTTCATTTCATCTAAATCTCATCCCCAATCAGCATCCGAATAGCCTTCAAGTCGCAGATCCTTTCCTTGGTAACTCAGCGTATAATCAGTAGTTCCCTTCAGATACCTCAGTATTCTTTCAAGGGCTTTCCAATGTACTTGACCTGGATTGGATTAGTATATACTCATCATTCCAACTGTAAAACATATGTTAGGTCTTATACATATCAGAACGTACATTAAGCTTCCAACAGCACTAGCATAAGGAACATGTTGCATTTGTTCCTTCTCATGTGGAGTTTTAAGACACATTTTATGGCTCAATCATTCACATTTTGCAATAAGAGTATTTATGGGTTTACAATCTTGCATACGAAATCGTTCAAGAACTTTATTTATGTATGTTTCTTGCGAAAGAGATAATGACCTCTTCGAACGATTTCGTGAAATCTTAACTCTAAGAATATATGTAGCCCCACCCATATCTTTCATCTTAAAGTTGAAAGATAACCAACTCTTGACAATATTAACAAACTCCATATTACTTCCGGCAATTAGTATATCATCAACATATAATGATATAATCACAAATTGATCTTTAGATTTTTTGATATATACACAATGATCCTCATCAATTATTGTAAAATCATATGCCATCATAGCATTATGAAAACGTATATACAATTGTCTCGACGAATGCTTAAGACCATATATCGATCTCAAAAGTCAACATACATTTGCTTTTTGGCATTCCATAATGAAACCAGAAAGTCATTCCATATATATTTCTTCCTCTAATTCTCCATTGAGAAAAGAAATCTTCACATCTATTTGATGTAACTCAAGATCCATACTTGCCACTATTATCAAAATAATGCGAATCGAGGTAAATCTCACTACAGGAGAAAATGTTTTTTCATAATCAATTCTTTCCTGTTGATTATACCCCTTCGCCACAAGATGAGCTTTATGTCTTTCTATTAAGCCATCAGCTTTACGCTTTATTTTGATAATCCACTTATTCCCAATAGCTTTGCGTCCTTTCGGAAGGTTAACCAGTTCCCAAACATGGTTTGACTTCATTGACTCTATTTCATCTTCCATTGCATGCATCCATTTTTCCTTACTAGGGCAATTTAGAGCCTCATGTACATTCTTGGCTCATCTTCATCTTATGGAGCAACCATAAAAGTTTCCCCTTCAATGTCAAAAACGTCGACGGGGAATACTTTTGCGACTTGTTCGCCGTATGGGAGATTGTACACTTTGCACAACATTCTCCATCATGCTCCCACTCGGATTAGATAATGACGATATCATCTCATCATGTGGTTGTAATTGAGAATGAGTTGAATTAAATTCATCACTTCTCATATTACTCTCACTTAGACGAACTCCACTAAGTTCATTATCTGGATCCAAGGTTTTAAATAGGGAGTAATCCTCACCTATTTCGTCATTCTTAGGAAATTCATTCTCTAAGAATATGACATTCCGTGATTCGAATTCAGTTATACTTCCATTTCCTATTCACCTATAAACACATACCCTTTCGAGTGTTCAGAGTATCTTATGAAAATATTCTTCTTTCCTTTAGAACCCAATTTCCCAAATTTGTGAGAGGGCTCATGAGTATAAACAGTACAACCCTATGATTTATGAAAACTTAAGTCTGGTTTTCTACCTATCCATAACTCATATGGAGTGGAAATAATTGATTTGGAAGGCACCCGGTTAAGTATATAGGTAGCAGTTAATAACGCATCACTCCAAAAAGTGATAGGTAAGTTAGTATGCGTCATCATGGACCTAACCATTTCCAATAGAGTTATGTTTATTCTGTTGAGGAGTATATGGAATAGACAACTGTCTTTCTATTCCTTTTTCATCACATAAATTTCTGAACTCATCAAATAAATATTCTCGACATTGATCAGATCTAAATAGTTTTATTTTCTTCTCTAATTGATTTTCTACCAAATTCATAAATTTTTTGAAACAACTCAATGTTTCGGATTTATGAGAAATCAAATAGACATATCCGAATCGAGTGTAATCATCTATAAATGTGATGAAATAAACAGCCACATTCCTTCCTCTCACATTCATTGAACCACAAACGTCAGAATGGATTAAATGCAAAGGAAATTCAGCTCTTTTATCTTTTCCAAATGGTTTCCTTGTTGTTTTCCCTACTAGACAATGCTCACATATGGGCAAATCGACTTTTTCAATATTGCTCAACAAGCCCTTTTTGGCTAGTCTATTCATACGTTGTTGGCTAATATGACCAAGTCTAGCATGCCACACATTCACATCATTATCATATGAATTAGAAGACATGAAAAGAAAATAACAAACATTGATATTACCACAGCCAACATTTAATACAATAAAAACATCTAGAAAATAATCATAACCATAGTAGTTTGTATTCAAATACAAATCCACACCACTATTATGGAAGTTCATATTAAAACCAAGCTTAACCAACACTAAAATAGATACTAAATTCCGACAAATCTCCGGAGCATATAATACATCATGTAGGAACAAAATGCGTCCACCACGCATGTTCAATTGGCAGGTGTCAATCCCTTTTATTTCGGCTTTGGAGTTATTTCCTACATAAATCCATTTAGTTCTAGTCGGTACTCGTCGAAATTCCACAAAAGATTCTCTATCCTTCGCTACATGATCTATTGCTCTCGAATCTACAGTCCACAAAGGATTAGATTCAGTTAAGAATACAAAACTCGACACATAAGCAAAGTTCTTAAGAGTGCAAGGGGTGACTACATTCTTTGGTTCACAACAGTCGCGAGCATAATGATCCTTTTAGTCACAGTTGTAACACTTTACCCTTGGAATACTCCTCACACGAGGACGTTTTCCTCTTCTATGTTGGTTAACTATTGGTTTCTTGCAAGAAGGACTTGATCCCTTGCATTTCAACATTTTGAACGAATCAATGCATTTGCACTTAGAGCTCGAAGCCCCTTCTGAGCTAGTACCGGCACAGAAAATATATGTTTCCCGCTCAAATGCCTTTAGACGGTCCTCTACTAGCTCAAGGTGGCGCACAACATCCACAAGTTCTTCCATAACATTGTCAAGAGCTTTTAGTGCTTCTTGCTTTTCAAGCACATATTGAATTTTCTTATTCAATATTTCACAATTCTCGCCGTTCAATTTTTCTTCTTTTTTTAGATCAACAATTATGTTATTAGTTACTGAAGCCATCAATCTAAACATATCAGACACATATGCACGAATTATTAATACCTATTATTTATGCATCCATTTTGCACAGACCCATCTTATTAATGAATAATTTCAAGTCAGGTTTTAGAATCAATAGGTCACTATGTTTCCAATCATCATCCAAAAATCCTAACTTAAAACTATAATTAATATAATCTTCTATGCAAAATAAGTTCAGCAAAGTCACTAAAACTTTCTTGAACTTCCCACAAAGAATTGTAAATTAACGTACTAATTTACAACAATAAATAATATTGAACTTTTAATAATTAAACATGTTCATTACACTAAGTAATATATTCAAAGGAAAAATATCAACATAGAAAGAGATATTTATACATAAAACATCTCAAACTAATTTTAGAAAAATAAATAATTAAAACCAAATATTCTCATCTATCTCATAAATTGGGAAAGTCTCTTTTAATTTCTTAGTAAAATTCTCTGAGAATTATGAAGGCACACTGGTCAACCATAGAAAAACCTTTGGAGAGCTCTCATGCCATCTCTAAGGCGCATTCACTCTACGACATGCGACACTCAACCTAAGGGTTGAAGTCTTGGTTAACTCGATTATATAGTACTATCTTACAAAAGCTATTGCAAGCTTCCTACAATTTGGGACCACATTGACCTCCCATAGGCGATCTAACACTGCTCACCATTCAGGTGAAAGAGTGTTCATTAAAGTCGGGACCTTCTCAAAATCTAGCATAGGATAACCATTCCAAATGATTTCTTATATTATCCGATTGACCATGATCACATGTGATACTACATCACCGTCATTCCACCAATAATTAGCTAATTCTATCATTAGACCTTTAAATTTCGCATTTTCTTCCTCCGTTCTCGGAAATGCAGGCATACAAGCATAACGCATCATTGTTCCTGCAACAAATGCAAAACAAAAAAGGGATTACTTATAATCCACAACGAACAAAATGGAAAATACATAATTTTCCCTTTTTTTTCTAGGACCGGTCAACGCCAGTCAACGATGGTCAACAGAGGTCAACGCCAGTCAACGGTGGTCAACTCAAGTCAACAGTCAACTGATGACTGGGTCGGGTCAACGAGTCAAGTCGACGGGTCAGAGGACAAAGTCAACGATCAAAGGTCAACGGTCAATGGTCAGTCGGGTCGAGGTCAGTTGGGTCGGGTCGGATGGGTCGAGTCATGTCAGTTAATCCGACCCAGCACATGCCACGCACGTGCACGGGCAACCACGAGCTAACGTCACGATGGCATTAATGGGCGAGTGTCGCGCACGCGCCTGCGGCTTCCGCCACTAGCGCGTGCGTCGCACGTGCCTGGGAACCAAATCGACGCGTGCGTTACACGCGCCGACTACGCTAGTTCCTTTTGGCGGCAATCCGCCACTCAATTTTCTCGTATCAAAGAGATCTTCAACCCTACGTTATCAAAAACGAACTTCGATTTACAGAAAATCATAAATGGGGGTGAACAATATGCGGTGTCAGGGTTTTCTGTCCCCGATCGACCGACGGCAGCTTTTCATGAAATTCAATTAAAAAACAAATTTATTAACATGAAAAGGGGATCGGGTAACATGAACAACACTCTGATACCAATGTTGGGAAAAAACAAATTCCCTAAAAAGCGATCCGACACTCAATCGAACCCCAAAAATGACGAACGCGGAAAGTGAGCCTAGGAAACACATGTATCACTGATCAAAAAGTACATTACGGAGTCGAATGTACCTTGTTTTTCACATATTAAACACCAATGTTGAAGTTCGAGGAAGAATCATAATCATTTTCTACCGAAGAGTGTACTGTTCTTTCTTGGGGGAGAAACTTCTAAAAACGTACGTAACAAGAGTACGTTCTTTCTCTATCTCTTAAAACGCCACAACGAAACAACGTAATCCCTCAACATACCCTTTCATATCTCAACCATTCCTCCATGGGCCCTTAACTTGCAGGCCAGGTTTTTGGGCCCAACATGGGCGGATGGGCCTTCTTAGGCCCATCAACACATAGAAAAAACCCATCACCAACATCATCGGTTATGTTGTCAAGTCTAAAAACCATTTTAGAGGGACATTCTTTGCCTCAATCATTTCGAGTTGAATGCGGTGCGACTCATTTGAATGCCAACCGGGCCATCCTCACACTTATTATTTTCATTCATGAGTCTACTGATTGTGAACTCGATTTCTTCCATGACTAGACCACTTTGGCAAAGATCTAATTCTCTAGTTCAACACAATCGTATGAGTCTCGGAGTAATTAGTAAACTAGAGAAAACAACCGAAATTCCTACTCTAACTTGATGAAACAAGGTTTACCATTGGACACTTGTAAGCGTGGACATTGTTTGAATCACACTAGAGAAACTACGAGTGGCTTGACTTTGAAGCAATTTCGTGATTAATTTATCCTATTTTCCTCTGTCGCAGCCTTAGCAGGTGGAGAGAGAACCACAATGTGTTAAGGAAACCCAGTAACATATTTTGAACTTGACAAAACTATCCATGATCTATATCGATCTTGATAAATGCACCAATTGTTTATGTTTCACGTAGTATCCACCTTAAAGGACCTTGAAATGATCGGTGAAAAGATTCTAAATGACTAGAAATATCTATGGGAAGTTCATATAGACTCGGAAATATCAAGGTTTTAAGTCTACAAAATCTACATTATTATCGTTGTTAAAGTTTCTTGAGAAGAATAGTTGAATATGACGGGAAGCTAGTTACAACCGAAGTTGGATATCAATAGAAGCCTGCATAAGCTGGATATCGGCAGTGTAATGCGTGGATATTAATAGTAACATACTATGAAAGCTGAATATAATCCAAAGCTTAGTGAAAGTCTGATATCGTTAGACAATGCGAGAGTTTGATATAACCGATGACTAAGAACATAAGTGGAACATTTATACTACTGGTTACAACAATCTTGTCACGATCTTCAAGATTGTTAATTTAAGATATTTTATCTCATCCCTTGATAGCTTATGATCTTATATGGAATCCTAACATAGAAAATTTTGATATTCTATCAATCTTAAAGATTATCTTCGTGAATATTCAATCACATGAGATATGTTGATTGATAGAAAATCATCCCAAAGGCAAAATAATTTTCATAGCCAAATCAATCAATTTTTGGGAACTAGGATTTGATTATATGAGCAACCAAATCTACGGGAATTTTGATTAATTAATCTCAAGGGCTACCCAAATCTTCTCGACAACTTTCCAACAACTAGATTGGACATTGATCCTTTTCAAGATTGTCCAATGGAAAGATGGGATTCTCAGGAGTATAAAAGAAGACCAAGGCACCAAAGATAAAGACAGATCAAGAGTTCATAATTCCTCAAAACAAAATTGCATATTTTATTGTCTTTTGTGAGCTTTATATTATAATATTGTAAGAAGTGTTGGCAGTGAAATAACTTGTATTTAAGTGTGCGATAGTGAGATCTTATAATCTTGTAAGAAGTGTTGGCAGTGAAATAGCTTGTATTTAAGTGTGTGATAGTGAGATCTATCTACTTAGATGCAAGCAGCACTAGCTTCGAGAGAAAGTACTTAAATATAAATAGCACTTATTAGTGTAAATTCTCAATGATTGACTAGTAAAATCCAACTAATAGGTCGTCAATCTAAGAAAGTGGGCTAATACCAAGCTGAACCAATTTAAGCTCCGAATGCATCGTTCTCTATTTCTATATTTATATTCACTTATTACTTGATAAAAGCACATTGTACTGCTTGATATAATCAAAGCAATGCTTATATCGATACTTTGTTTTTCTTGGATCACGCTTAGATTTAACTTGCCATCTTCAATTCTACGATATTTTGTCAAGTTTATTGAAAACACCTATTCACCCCTTTTAGGTTAGCCAACATCACGATGGACACGGTGGCAACATCAAATACATTAACCAATGGGCAGAGAGGCGACGGATGGTCGAAACAAATGGGATGAGAATTTCGATCTTAATGGGCACGGTGTAAAGCTAGGGGAGACATGTTGGGAAGGCAAGCATGGAGAGAGATGGAACCGCACTTGGGGCGAACAGCATAGCGGCTCTGGGTGGATCCACAAGTACGGCAAGAGCAGCGGCGGGGAGAACTGGGATGCGCATGTTCACGAAGAAACGTGGTACGAGAGTTCCCGTACTTGGTTTTTATCACTGTTTTGATAACTCGACCCAAACTCAGGGAAGTCCGCAAGCCATCTGAGATGTCCTAATCAAATTATAAATCTTCTTTGAGTGCCTTCTGAAAAGGCTTTTTGGCGGCAGCTTAGAACGCTCATGCACACGGCCAATTTCCAAATAGCAAAATCTGTGTATTTGTCAACTCAAGATCCTGTGTTTGAGCATCACGACATTAAGATGTTCAATAACTGTGTATCTGCTATATTGCTACAGATCCAGATCCTATTCATATTCACTGATTTGATGCACGAATCATTCTCCTTTTCTTCTTACACGTGCAACACATTTACTCCATATTACTCTCCTCTCTACTGAAACTGAAAGCTCTATATCCACATGTTTGTCTTCTATCATTTCCTTTTCAGTCGGTTCTTTCTCGTCATGATTGGTATCTCCAGCTTCTGGTTCTATTGAAATTGGAATGGACCTTTCTTCTCCTTCTATGTATTCACCAAAGTCCTCAAATGCCTCAACAGATATCTCATCACGGAAACCATTTTCCAAAACATCGGTCACTTTGACTTTACATTCCTTGTTAGCTGGGCAATCCAAAGGCTTTTCAACTATACATCGTCCGTTGTGGTTTCAAGTCAAACAACCATTTCAGCGAGACATTCTTTGCCTCGATCATTTCGATTTGAACGTTGCACGGTTCATCTGAAGGCCAACCAGGCAATTGTCACACTTATTATATTCATTCATGAGTCTATTGCTTGTGAACTCAATTTATTCCATGATAAGACCACTTTGGTAAAGGTTCCGATTCTCTAGTTCAACACGATTGTATGAATCTCAAGAGTAATCCGTCAACTAGAGCCAATAACCAAAATTCTTGCTCTAACTTGATGAAATAGGATTTATGACTGGACACTTGTAGGTGTGGAGATTGTTTGTTTACCATGAATGGATTTTTTTTTTATCATGTCCTGCAATCTCTTGAAATTCAGAGCTGCATGTTTGAATCACACAAGAGAAACCGCGAGTGGCTTGACTTCCAAGCAATTTCGCGATTCATTTATTCTATCTTCTTCTATCGGGGCCTTAGCAAGTGGAGAGAGATGTGCGATGTGTTGAGAAAAATTAGTAACATATTTTGAAACTGACAAAATTACCCATGGTTTATATCGAAATTAAAGAATGCAAGAGTTATTTGTGTTTTAGATAGTATCCGCGTTAAAAGGACATCTGAAATGATAAGTGAAAAGATTTGGAAATGATCAGTAAATGACTGGAAAAACCTATGGGGAGCTCCTATAGACTTGAAAATATCAAGGTATACAGGATTTACTTCACTATAGTTATTATAATGTCTTGAGAAGAACATTTGAATAAAACCAGGAAGCTAGCTACAACCAAAATTGGATATCAGCGGAAACCTGCATAAGCTAGATATCAGCAGTGTACTATGAAAGTCGAATATAAGAAAAAGCCTGACGAAAGTCTGATATCATCAGGTAATGGGAGAGCTGGATATAACTAGTGACTAAGAACATAAGCAGAACACTTATGCTACCTGTGACAACGATCTTGTCACGATCTTCAAGATTATTATTTCAATATACTTTATCTCATTCCTTGATAGCTTGTGATTTTGTATGGATTCTTAACTCAGAATCTTTTGATTTTCTATCAACCTTAAAGATTATCTTCACGAAATATCAAAAACTTGAAATATCTTCATTGATTGACAATCATCCCAAAATGCAAAATACTTTACATAGCCAAGATTTAATTGTATGGGCGATCAAATTTATCGGGATTCTAATTAATTGACCTCAATGGCTACCCAAATCTTCTCAATAATTGCCCTACGGTTAGATTGGAGATTGATACTCTTGAAAATTGTCCAATAGGAAGTTTGGATGCTGAAAAGTATAAAGAATACCAAGGCTCCAAAGAGAGAGACGGATCAAGAGTTCATAGTTCCAAATTTCAAGAAAACTTTGCGTACTTTATATTGTCTTTTGTGAGCCTCATATTATAATCTTTTGAGAAGTGTAAGTAGTGTAATAGCTTGTGCTTAGTTGTGAGATAGTGAGATCTCACTTGAAGATTTTCTGCGAGACCAAAGTTGATAGGAGATACTAACCATTGCTACATTTGACTCCACAAAACAAAATATAAGTAACGCCAGTTTCGAGAAGAAGTGCTTGAATATAAGCAATACTTACAACTATAACTTCTCAACAATTGATTAGTGAAATCCAATTGACAGGTTGTCAATCTAGGAGAGTGGACATAGGTTTATACCGAGCCAAACCAAGATAAGCTCTAAGTACATTCTTCTCTATCTCCTTGGCCATATTCACTTATTACTTGACGGGAGCACATTGCACTGCTTCATATAATCAAAACAACGTTTATATGAACACTTTGTTTTTCCTGGTCAGGCTTATATGTAAATTGGCACCTTCAATTCTGCAATAGTTTGTCAAGTTTATTGAAAACACCTATTCATCCCATATCTATGTGTTACTTTTAGCCGACATCATGATGAACACGATGCCAACATCAAATACACCGACAAACGGGTAGAGAGGTGTGATGGCGACGGGTGGTCGAAGTGGGGCGACAAATGGGACAAGAATTTCGATCCTAATGGACATGGCATGAAGGTGGGAAGCAAGCACGGAGGGAGATGGAACCGCACCTGGGGCGAACAGCATAACGGTTCCGGGTGGATCCACAAGTACCGCAAGAGGAGCAGCGAGGAGCACTAGGATACCATGTTCGCTAAGAAATGTAGGACAAGAAATCCCGCACTTCGGTTTTTGATCACTGTTTTGATAACTCGGTCCAGCCCAGGGAAGTCCGCAAGCCATCCGAGTTGTCCTAATCAATTATAGATCTCCCTTAGTGCTTTGATAGACTTTTTGGCCGCAGTTGAGAGCGCTCACGCACACCCGTGCACACAGCCCACTTCCGAACAGCAACATCTGTGCTTTTTGTCAACTCAAGATCCTGCGTTTGAGCATCACTGTATTAATATATTCAATAACTTTGTATCTGCTATATTGCTACAGATCCGGATCGTGTTCATATTCATATTTATTGATTTGATGCACAAATCATATATTCTTTTCGTCTTACTCATGCAACGCATTTACTCCCTATTATTGTCCTCTCTGCTGAAATTGAAAGTGTAACCGAATCACTTCTGCTACTGGAAAGGTGAAATAGTGTTGAGATCTTTGAAAATGTTTAAAATGTATAGGTAGTGAACTAGGTTTTGTTTTGGATTGGCCGTAACAATTCCATACCTCAGAAACTCGAAGTTCAAGGATATCTTATGGATAGAATGTAGATCTTTCCCTTTGAAGCCTGTTTTAGTAGGCATGATGGCGAACCATTTGCTCTAGCTGCTCTTAGCCTTCCTGTTCAAACTCTATAACGAAGGATACTTACTTACATATGCCAGATTAAGTATCATTCATCAGAAGACCTGTCAAAATGGATCATAAATTCATTTTTTAACTCTCATTTGAGGAGCTGAGTTGTTATATGAGTTAGTTATATATAGTAAATTGACCATAAATGTGTTTAGACTCAGCTCTATGGCTCATAAATGATCTTCATATGGATATTAAAATTGTTAACAATTTATTTATAAACCCAACCCATCTCTATGACTCTCTTTTCACAGTCTTTCAATCTCGCACTCACTTCGTGCTTTCACCTTAGTTTTGGTATGAATTTTCCTAGATTTGATTAAAATTAGAAGTGTTACATGGATCGGGTCAGATATGATTTGGGTATTAATAATTAGAATTGCATTGTATGAAAATGGATCAATTTGGGTCAGGTTAGTTTCGGCTTGACCCAAATCCGAGGAAACTCAACCCTTCCGTTCCACAGTTCTATTCATCAAGGAGTGAAAAGAGAAGAGGGAAGTGGAGGATGCTGGGCTGCCAAAGCCCATGATCGTAGAAGAAAGAGCCCTCGCGTGGCGGCAAACAGCCTGTCGAATTTCTTCCGTAACGAAACAAATTAGGTCACTTAGATAAATAAATAAATAACATAGAATTTTCCTTGGCCCCGAAGAAGGGTGTAAATAGGAAGAAAATCAGAGACTCGAATGGGAAAAGGGGGAAAAGCCAAGTCAACTTCTTCCTTTCGGAGTGTCCACACGTGTTGATACCAGACACAATCCATCAGGTTTTTTACCACGACCGCACGCGCAAGTGAAGACCTCGTCCTCCTCCTCGTCCCGTAGTTGGTCGCGCGTACGGTCCGATTCCTAACATCCATGTATTCCTCACGCTACTCTCCATTCATGTATGTTCTTTTCTTTTCTTTTCTCAATTTCTTTCTATTTTTAGCAAAATCATGATCACCAGTTTTGAACTTTGATGTCGTCCTTAAATTTCATTACTCATTGATTCATCTCGAACCATTTACTCAAATCAGAAGAGTGGTGTTGCTTCTTTTCCGTGATAAGAAACCCTACATTATAAGATAAATCCATAGCTCCCGAGATATTGTTATGAATTTGATGATGAACCAAGTAAGACACGAGTCATAATCCATCCGAATACTCCTTGTATGGAACTATTTACACTTGGGGCATTGACGAATGCCGTGATCCTCTCCCAGTGCATGGTAATTCATGAAATCATTAAGCCAAACCCCATAGGATTTAGAACGGATAGCGTTCTTTTGCTTTTATTCACCTCTGAATGGAGCATGAGCCGAATCTTGGCTTGACTAGAAACCCTAAAGCTATGCTCATCGAACTACATCAAAGTCATGATCATCAAGTTCATGAAAGTTCACTCCATATGAAACCTTATTCAGGCAAGTCTTGAACTTTATTTTGGAAAATGGAGACCACTACGTTCACTTAAACCCAGTCGCAAGTCTCATAGGCCACAAACATGTCTAGAACTCACCCAAGTCCAATGGAGCTGAGCTAGTCCCATCCAATCGACATGGTCATTAAATATGTTTTCTCGACGGGCAGGTCTAGGCAATACTTTAGACCCGATGTGAGGGCCCGCTCGAGCTCACCCTTGATCATCTCTGCATCCAATGTAGTCGGATAGGAGGTACTCCATGCCTTTGGCCATCGAAGGGTACTCAATCACCACAAGAAATTAGGGCTACAGCGATGGAAATCATTTAGTGACGAAAATAATACCGTCGCCATAGATACCCTACAGCAACGAAGAACAAACTCATCCGCCATTGCTCAGGCGAGACACGCGTTTCAAGGCAATTGACGAACCAGCCACGGCTAAAAATTTCTCTGTCATTCTCAAGGTAGGCTAGAACAGACATCGGGCACTGTAGCATTAAGAAACAATGGAACTCTATTTCCGTCATCGTTGCATTGACAAACACATCGACGAAATTTTATTTATATAGACAGTAGGAACTTATCGGACGCGATGGACCTAATATTTCGTCGTTATCGCTCCTATAAAGCGCGACGAAAGTAGACTTTTGTCGGGACTTTGGTCACGACATAGTGCGACGAAAGTAAATTTCGTTGCTGTTCTTTTGATTATTCTGAGCAATAGCGACGAATTTTTTAACGTTACGCGTCGCCTTTGGTCAAAGCAAACGCGACGAAATGAATTCTTTTAGCCACCTTCGATCAGAAAAAAAAGCGAGCCTAAGGTGACGAAACTTATTATTTTAGTCGCCACGAATCGGCGAGCTTTTCCCGACGAAATCTTTGATGATGGAAATTATCTCCGCCGCCATAAAATAAGTTTATTTTAGTCTGATGGATCTTAGACAGGTCGGATCTGAAAAGTATTTGCCTGAGCTATGGCAAAGACCGATGGATTGCCTGTTCATTGGCAGGGGCAATTAGGGATAGTATGGTCTGAATTGGGCCGGACCAGTACCTAACTCAAGAACCAATCTACATAATATTGGTTCCTAATTTTTAGGATCGATGGCCAACTCTATTAAACTTGGGACCGAGGACTGATCCAACATATAGGTAAGGTTCAAATCCAAGGTCAACTTGGGACTAATTGATTATTTTTTTATTTTAGTTTTGTATTTCTTAAAAAGACAAATATGCTATTTCAAATTATATATCCATCAACAATGCAACATTGAGCAACCAAACTATCAACACCAATATATATCAAACATACATATAAGATAAGCTAATAATAGAAATTTACACTTACTAAAAGCAACAAACCATGAAAACGAATATGCAAGGCGAGGGAACAAAGGGGAGCAGCTAGGCAAGTGACAAGATGAGTGAGGCAAGCAAAAGAGAGGTGAGCCGCAAAGCGAGTCATGAGCAAGGCAAACAAGTGAGTGAGGCCAAGGCGTGCAAGCGAGGCCGAGTTGAGTGAAGAGAGTTTCTTTCTTTTTTTCTTTTTTCTTTTTTTGTCAAATTAAGGCTGAGTTCCTTTCTACTTTCTAATTTACACAACAAACTAAATTGCGAAGAAAACAAAGGAAGAGACGTTAGAATTTAGAGTAGACAAAATAATATATTAGATATATAATATATATATATATTTTATATATATATATATATTATGCACCAAATAAAATATTAGATATATAATATAATATATATTATGCACCAAATCAACCCAAAACTCTTAGAACCGATGATCAACCGCATAATGCAAGGTCCAAGGATCCCAAGACCAAGGACTGACTCAATCCCCATGGGAGTCGAAATAGAATTGGCCAGGTTGGGTCGATCTAGAGTTGACCCTAGACCGATACTCGTCTTTAAGGGCAATTGCCCCACTTGCTTTAGTTAAAATACATCGATATTGTTTTTTCTTTAATTAAAAGAAAAATTTATTCATTACTCAAAAAGATACATGAGATATACATACACTTCGTTAGAAAGGTAATCAAAGTAAAGGAAAGCACAATAAACTGTAAATCAAAGCCAAATTCAGAAGACAATGAGGATTCACATATCACCAATAAGGTTAAGCACATGCTCTTTCAACAAAAATGGATATGTCAAGTAAAATTATCGATGGTCGATCACTAGATTCCACATCTTTATCAGTGATGGGTACATGTTAGAAATTACTTCCCTAGTAACTACGACATTACTAGTTGACAGGGCATGCCTAGGTTTAGTTTCCTCTATACTATTATCATATCAAGACAACCAAAACAAGTTGAATATACACATTCTAACATTTGGAAGAGCAAATTTTCGTTATTCAGTGAAATGTTATAGTTCTTGCGATTACCATTGAAGCTAGAGACCAAGTATCTATACATGAATAGAGCACAAAGGTATCAAATCTACGAAAGTATATTTATTAAACTCTTATATCTAGATCGAGAAAGGATAGCTCCCAAATCTAGAATTAGATCAAGAAAGTTCAAATTCTCAAATTTGAAACTAGATTGGGAGGAGAGCTCCCATATCTAGATAAGGAGAGAAAGAAGGAAAGAAAAGAACCAAAATAAATAAATAAATAAAAACAAAAAAAAATCAATAAAGAGAGAGGGGAGGGTGAAACGAGCTCAACCTTCCCTATAACTGAAGGTTGAAGAAGAGAATGAGAAAGAAGAGAGAGGGAGAGAAAAAGACTTTTTGGCTCCCTTATTCAGCATTGTTCACAAGTTCAAATATTACTTCCCTTTTGGCTCCATCAAATGTTAATAGACATTTAAAGAATCAATTGTACGACATAGACACATGCGATCAAGTTTAAAGTAGGAATAGTAACTTACCTATCTAATATCTAAGCATTAAACTAAAGAATTTATGCTTAAAATCAATATCCTTGGCACATCTCGACTTGTGCAATAAGTTTGTGCTACCGTACAAAATTTTTGGATCCGTGCCTCGTCTATAGATTACATTTTCGAATATTACCTAAACCATTAATTATTCATCGTAAGTTCAATGTCATTGATAGTCGGGATGACTTTGATTCACATGACTTATAAAACCATACAATATTTTTCCGCTACAGCTACCCAACTTAAGCAAATTGTCCCGTTTTTCTTATATATTTAGTAATGATCTGGACATCATTTGACAGGAGATTGATCAACGTTCAGGGACTAATGACTTCTCTCGAAGCGTTTCCCGTTCAAGAATCCCAAATAAAATGGATATAATCAAAAGCATTCGACTAAACAATTGAATGATTGATTAATCACTCGACGCTCTCCCAACCTACTTATACCAAATACTACTCTCGATTCATTTGACTCAACTTGAGATGCTGTACCATCCGTTTTCACACTATTTTTGCCTCATATAAGCAATGTAGAGCAACAAATCGAGTCAATTCTGCACCCCTTCAACTGAAATCTTCATTTTGGCAAAAACAAAAAAGAAGGATAAGAGGGTCGTGCCACTTTCTCTTATATATTAGATGGTTTGATGCGATTTTGGTTTTTTTTTTCTTTAACGTCTGAAATTTGAAATTAGACTAATTTTGAACACGTCCAAATGTTTCAGAAATACGAGGGCTAACTAATACCACCAGAATTCTTAAATTCATATATCATGTAACACGTTTACCTCGAAACTAATTTTTGCGTCGTAAAATATCACAAACACTCGTGACAAATCTATCATTTATTGGCTTATGCCTAGTTCCCCTTTAAAATTGCTGACGTGAGTATTCACATGCCAAGCTAACTCGTTTGACGTGACTCCAACATAAAAGTTCAACATTAATGGCTCTATAAGCAACATTTTAGTTTGGAAGTCAAATTTAAAGAAAATAAAGTTCCTATAATTTTTTTGCATGATTTCTTTGAAGTTGTTGTTTTTTTAAAAATTTCAAGGAGAAATTGAGAACCTAAACTTGCCTTTTGGCTTGCCTTGAAAGCCAGACACCATGCCTTCTAGATTAGCAATGACTAAATAGTCAAAGTCGGAAAAAAGCTCTCTTTGACAAAACCACGCGTGCGATGGGCAATCCTAAAGATGCGCAAGTAGCCCAAGACAACAAGAAAAAACCAAAACATCAACATCCGTCCGTACAATAATTGTGGTCAGACGCGTTGATATGCAGCAACTGTATTCAGATACGGAAAACCCTTCCAGTGCAAGCAATCTGAGTTGTATGTTTACTCCGGATTTCTCGTGACTTATCGCAAAGATGTTACCGAAAAAATTTTAAAAAAATTTACGTTCGTGTGATCTCACTTGTGAGTCATCATAACAACTCTTCTTAAGAGAGACAAGCTTGTCCCAACAGCCTCATTGCCATCCCAACATGAAGAGTGCCCTCTCCCAGAACGGCTGATCGGAAGCATATAATGCTTCAAGCTTCTTAACCTCCCGAACTACCGTAGGAGCTTTCGGGCCCTTAGCCAGTAGGCTACCACACTCGGATTAGTCGGTGGTATGTGACCCCGTTCACAAGAACTTAACCCTGCGCGTTCTTTTAAATACTGTGGTTGAGTATACTTATCATACCGTTGGCACAATGTGCCTACATATTAGTGACCTTTATAATGCACACATATTAGTGACCTTTATAATGCACACTAAGGCTGCAAAAACTCGAAAAATCTCCCCAAAAAATGACAAATTAATTTTAAAAAAATTGAAATGTTTGATGTAGTGATCACGTACAGAGATTTCGAATCAATCATGTCGTGATTTAATTGCAGGTGTGTAAGGAAGAAACTGAGAACCTCATAAAAAATCAAGAGATTTGGGGCTGGAGTTTGCCCTTTGAGATGAGAGGGATTGAGGAGTGTATGCTGTGTTCTTTACTCCAATAACCTGACCCGAACAGAATCAAATCAAACCCAACCGAATAATGTTTTCAATTCAGGTCCTATTCAGTTTGGGTCATGACTTGGGTTACCATAAACATTTTCTCTTCATGTTCGATTCGGGTCTGGTATTAGTGGAACCTAACTCGACCCAAACGATTAATACCCTTTACAGGGACAACAGACGAGGTTGACATGGCTGTGCAGTAGGCTATTAATGTCACCCCAAACAAGTTGCAGAACAACGTCCAGAGAGGGATATTAATAGTTAATTAAAAGAAAAAAGAAATAAGATGCAATGTATGCACTCGGGTTTATAGTCACCCAGCGCAATCAGAAACCCCTTGAGATTGCTTAAGAGAGATTTGTGTACTAACTACATATTTTGATGTGTTTCGAGTTTCGACATATCTCAATGAAGAGTGCATGATTAGCTAAGATAATAAGATAAATATAATATCAATTGTAATCAATCAAAGATATACATGATAAAGATATGTATAATCTCAAAAGATATAGAGAATTTAAGGTAAATATCATAATATTTCTACACCGCAATTCATAATTATGTCTCCAATATATGCTAGAGTCTACAATCAAACATTCATTCAAATATTTCTTTGAATTCCCCATTTCATTCTATCCGCAATCCATAGAAAAGTAAATGTTTTCAATAGAAGGGGTTTGAAAATTCAGACACGAGTACAATTGAAATTTATCGAGATCATTGATGTTGATTTTCTTATGTCCATTACATTCAAAGACTTTTAAAGACCACATTCTTTCCAACTGCTTTTTCAGGAGACAAAGTCCGCGTTAAAGGAGCTGTCATCATGGTCAGACGGAGACGGTGGGTTTTCTTATGCCTAGCCATTGCCTCGATTCCCGAAACGAAATATTGTCAAGTTTGACATCTGTTTCATCAACAGATGCAGCATGAATTCCCCAATACACTTCCGTTTTCATCGACTTTCACATATATAAACCAACCCAACGTGGGCCTGGGGGTGTACAATTTATTTTCCTCTCCTCTCTCTCTCTCTCTCTCTCTCTCTCTCTCTCTCTGTGAAGATTGGTAAGTGTTCTGTTCAGACCAGAAACGTGAGTATGGTTGGCGAACTGACAAAAGAACAGATTCTTGAGTTCCAAGAAGCTTTCTGTCTATTTGACGAGGATGGTTATGGTGAGCGTTACTTTAGTCCTGCACATTTTCCATCTCTTGTATTGATTGAAACTTCAAGCCCTTCAATGACTTTATTTGCCAGCAACTTCTTTTATTCATAAGCAGTCCTTATGGATGTAAATTTGCAGGTTGCATGACGTTGGAAGAATTTGCGACGATTATCCAATCGTTAGACCATAGCCCCTCCAAGAAAGAACTGCAGGACATGATTGACAAGGCCGCCGCTGCTGATGGAAACGGGGTGATTGAGTTTGCAAAGTTCTTGGGGTTGATGGCTCATGACATCAAGGTGAAAACACACAAGAAAATGCAAAGAGCTAGCCCTCTTCTTGATACATACGATTGAACATGCAATCATATGATCTCAATCTAATGTTCTATGAGTCTGAAACGTTCTCATTGACTGTGGATGCGTATTAGGAGGCCAGTGATGAGGAGGAGGAGCTCAAGGAGGCTTTCAAGGTCTTTGACAAGGATCAGGATGGTTACATATCTCCTAGTGAGGTGAGCTCAATTTTAGCTCCTGCATATACAATGTCTTGATTTCGCGCTGTACGTCATCCAAATGCATTTCTTTAATCCAAGTGAGGATGTAGATAACTTTGCATGTGCACTCAACATGCACTCAACCAACTCTCAAATTCTCCCGTGAGATTCACCCGATTCGATTCAAATGTGTTGTTTGTCATACTTTGAAATCACTCATCACCATTCCAAAGAACATCACCAATTCCAGAAAGTTCTTCAGTTTGTGCATGAAAATGACCCTTCTTAACTCAGAAAAAATGGAAGGCAGTTATGGTTAATAATTTTGTTTCTCTTTGGCAGTTGAGGCATGTGATGATCAACTTAGGGGAGAAGCTGACAGAGGAAGAAGCGCAGCAGATGATAAGTGAAGCAGACTTGGATGGTGATGGTCAAGTTGATTTTGAAGAATTTGTGAAGTTGATGAGCACAACTGGATGAGTTCTTGATTCCTAAAAGAAAAGAAAATCGTCACTACCCTGTAAAAATTGCATTTGCCCTTCTTTCTCCCGTCAATTTGTGTACCTGTCATAGGAGTTTAACATTCTTCTTCTTATTCATCTCGTTGATCTTTTGTACATTCTTCCATTTCTAATGTAAAATCATGGACATCTTTTTTCTTTCCTTTCTTCTGTTCTTTTATAACGATTGTAAAGTGAACGTAATTCTGTTCCTATGTTAATTTAAATTTTGAGCGAGTCTTATTGCCAAACAAATAAAAGGAAAATTTAGGTATGAACTTGTGGCAATTGACAAAGTAAACAGCTAAAGTGATTAAAAGAAATCTAGGAGTGGACGATACTAATAAAGCCGGAAGTGTTGTGTCGTCGCCCAGGAGATTTGGAAAGTTAGAAACTGGTCCTTGGTAAATCTGTCGAAGTCCTGTTGCAAAAGGTTACAAGGACACGGCACTAGAAAGGCCCAAAGCCAGCAAAAGCTTAAGCTTAAGATGGGTCCTATGCGGATTACTCAATACTCTCCAAATTAAAACTCTCAAACATATCCTGAAATCGACATGAATAGATCAGGACCGAAACTGCATCTAAACAGATGCCCGCAAAATTTTTCCTAACACTAGCTTTGATCAATAATATGGAGATGTTGTCAAGAGCAAATTTGATCAACATGACAATCTATGACCTATTATGTCACGCGTTAGTTGACCGATGTTCCAAGCATGGGAAGTCTTAGAATATTACGTGACAGACTCAAGATAAAAACCAAAGGGGGAAAAAAATTCTCTGCATGCAGTGAAAAAATTCTTAGCAGGTAGAAAAGTCAAAAATCATACCAAAAACACGTGTAATAGTCTATTTGGAGTTCTTTCAATAAGACCAACTATAGATTCACAGGATCTTGAATCTTGAATAGCTTGAGCCTTCATTAACTAGGTAATACAAAGCTCATTGGTTCGTTATTTGAAGAAATCTGTCAATATAGCACAAGCAAACACCATGTGCGGAGAACCAATCTTTGAATTGATGAATAGAATTAACAGCAAGACTCCTCCAGTTTCACGTAAGATGGAGAAACTTCTTCGACATCTGGTCAAAATTTTGGACTCTGACCAAACTAATGTTTTGTGCGAGAGAGATGTACTTGAAACAAGAGACTTACCCATGAAGTTTTGTCTCGGAAGCCTCATACAGGAAACAGTCATCTTCGCTTTTTGCAAGAAGAAACGCTTTTACGTTCTGTTTCACAATAATGATTTTGTGATCTCTTGTCTCTTTCTCGCCCTCATGCCTCGACATGAGAGTAGGAAATAGGAATCTGGAAGTTCTGGTTTGGTTCACATTAAAATGTCACTTTCTCTTCTATATTAATGATGTTGAGAAGGTCAAGCATTAAAGTTTTGGTTAAAGATGGTGAAGCATCCATGCCTTGAAAAGATTAGCTAGTAGCTTGCGAATTTCTGGAAAACATCTTGGGTTTAAAGCTTCTTTATTTAGTTCACTAATCTTGTGTTTACAGCTTCTTCCTATTATTAGTTCGTGAGTCTTGTATCAATTGTAGGACCTTTGCATGATGCAACTAAGAAAGCTAAACCTTTTTGTCAATCTTACTGGAGACTTATTACAATATCTCCAACTTTTCCAATTTCTTAAAAAGTAAAAGCAATACATTCACAGAAGACAAAGAATTATATCAACTTATACCTGCTTTAGATACCACAAGAGATTTTACCCATAACAAGGAAGGAAAATGAAATTAACCCCCAAAAAAAAAAAAAAAAGAGAAACTTGCAACTTGCCATTGTTGCAACACTCACTGTCCATTGGTTTATCCCAAATACTGACCAACCAACGAACTTGAACACCCTCTCTTCATCAATCCTCGTATCTCTGATTTTACTGTTTCTCCGTAAACTGAAAAAAAAAAAAAAAAATCCCCCCCAGAACAAAGTAAAAACAATCGAGTAATGGAAATCCCCAAAAAGCTTGCTTTTTTTTTTCATAATGGTGAATGAATCATCAGTTGATGACAGTTGCACAGCACATGCAGTTGCCAAAGAGGGAGGACCTGAACTTCCTCTTCTCTTTACCTTTCGGAGAGGTTGATCCAACTTCTTCCGTAGGAACCACCCACATTGCCTTGCTTGCCTTAGTGTCAGCTTCTTTGACCACTTGTTTCTGGGGAGTGGCGACAAGATAGGCTTCTTGCTTTTCATCATCTTCTTGTTCTTTCTTTGACAAGCCTAGAAATGGGGTTTTCGATCTCTCGGAATCGCTTCTGTCAATCCAAACAGTCTTCTCTTCCAAACACTCCCTTTGCTCGGCTCGATCACAACGACCTTTCATTGACATACTCCTGAATGTGCTTTTATCAGGGAAGAGCAGCGGCGTCTGATCTGACTCTTCGTTCCTCGACCCATTAAGGAGATCAAAATCAAAGCTAGGAAATTTCTGCAGCTGAGGATGGATGTGTGTGTCATTGTGAGACTTCAATCCTGTGCTTAGGCTACCAGAAATCTTCTCCAGTTTGGTATTGCCACCAGGAGTCAGAGGCATTTGGCACTGTTGTGATTTACTGTTGCATTGATCCCCTGAAGCTTTGGTCTCTGATACAGGATGCACAATCATTACAGGGTAGTCAAAGGACGAGAGAGACTCTTGGATATGTGGAGAATGTACTGGGATGAATTGTTTCATGATATCTTTTCTGCTTGTATCATCTGCAATGGCCTGTGAAAGCTCTGTTTCAACACGTTTGTCTTCTATCATTTCCTTTTCAGCCGGGTCATTCTTGTCATGATTGGTATCTCCAGCTTCTGGCTCTACCAAAATTGGCATGGAACAGTCTTCTCCTTCCATGTACTCATGAAAGTCCTTGGATGCCTTGGCACATATCTCATCCTGAAAACCATTTTCTGCAACATTGGTCACCTTGACTTTACATTCCTCGGCACTTGGGCAATCCAAAGGCAGCTCAACTGTGTTTCCTACATCATCAGTTATGGTTTCAAGTCCAACAACCATTTCAGAGACATCCTTTGCCTCAGCCTGTTCAGGTTGAATGTTCCACAGTTCATCAGAATGCCCACCAAAGCCATCATCACACTTGATGTTATTTTCATTCACGGGTCTACTGCTTGTGAACTCAATTTCTTCCATGACAAGACTACTTTGGTCCTCGAGCTCCGAAACTTCTGGATGAGAGTATGGGGAGTGATCTGCCACAGAATCTTCAGATTGCAATGTGGAACCACTTACAGTGGTCGCCTCATTGAGTTTTTCTTCATGGCCAAAATTCAGAAAGTTTGATTCCGTTCTGTCTTCTGATCGATTTTCATTGTTCATCATTACCACCTCAACATTGGATGCTTTATCACCTTCCACTTGTTCTTGTTCCAATTTTAAGTGTGTACATTCAAAGTCAGCATCGGAGAGGAAAGTAACATTCATTTTGCTTGGTATTTCGATCCCTAGTGTTGGATCATCGCCCTCAGCTAGGAATGTTGAAGGTGATCCTACAAAGTCCTCTCCTGATACTTCCGATCCACATGCATCTGACACAGACGTATTGCCCCCAGCTAGGAATGTTGAAGGTGATCCTAGAAAGTCCTCTCTTGATACTTCCAATCCACATGTATCTGACACCAACATGCTAACATCGACCTTATCTAATCCAAGTGGATCAGTTTTAACTCCCTCAGATGTTTGAGTTTCCAAATCACCCAATACAGTAAGACTGGAATTTGTTTCTCCGTTTTCAACTGTTGAATTAGTAAGCCATAAGCTAGTGAGACTGTGAGTCTAGTCCCATACTCCTACTTATTAATGTAATACAATAAAAGCTAGTTTCGCACATGGGAAGTGAAGAAGCTATTATGGTGCTGCTAAACTAGTAGATCACATCACTAACCTTCTTTACTAGCTGCCTCAATATTTAGCTGACTGTCACTTTTGTCACGCTTGCCCACATCTGATTCCATTGAAGGCTCTGTGTCCTCCGGATTCAGCGACAAAACTTCCAACCGGTCTTCTACATAGTGATCTCCTTCATTTACTTCATACGTGGCTTGAGAAAGAAGTTGAGGGTCTGTAACAAAGGTTCAAATTATAGGTTTTAAAACTTCACTGAGAAGAAAATAGTTGGGTTAACCAATGTAACATAGACTAGGAATGATAAAATACATCCCATTCTTGATGTTTCGAGCGAGGATTATCCTGCATAATTTGCCTGAGAGACAATGATCACAACAGAACTTTTCAACTATAAGTACCACAGAAACTAGTAATTACTTTTTTCACCTGATATCAATTATTTTGATCTTTAGCGTTGGATCATTGCCCTCAGCTAGGAATTGAAGGTGATCCTAAAAAACCCTCTCTTGATACTTCCGATCCACACGCATCTGATGCCAACGTGCCAACATCGACCTTATCTAGTCCAAGTGGATCAGTTTTAACTTCCTCAGATGTTTGAGTTTCCGAATCACCCAATACAGTAAGACTGCAATTTGTTTCTCGGTTTTCAACTGTTAAATTAGTGAGCGATAAGCTAGTGAGACTGTGAGTCTAGTCCTATACTCCTACTTTTTAATGGATACAATTAAAGCTAGTTTCACACATGGGAAGAGAAGTAGCTATTATGGTGCTGCTAAACTAGTAGATCACATTACTAACCTTCTATATTAGCTGCCTCAATATTTAGCTGACCGTCACTTTTGTCATGCTCGCCCACATCTGATTCCACTGAAGGGTCCGTATCCTCCAGATTCACCGATGAAAGTTCTGGCTGGTCTTCTACATGTCTATCTCCTTCATTTACTTCATGCGTAGCTCGAGAAAGAACTTGAGGGTCTGTAACAAAGGTTCAAACTGTTGGTTTGGCTTAACCAATGTAACATAGACTAAGAATGATAAAATACATCCCATTCCTGATGTTCCAAGCGAGGATTATCCCGTGTAATTTGCCTGAGAGACAATTATCGCAACAGAACTTTTCAACTGTGAGTACTACAGAAACTAGTAATTACATTTTTCACCTGATATTGATTGTTTTGACCTCTAGCATTGGATCATTGCCCTCAGCTAGGAATGCTGAAGGTGATCCTAGAAAATCCTCTCTTGATACTTCCAATCCACATGCATCTGACAACGACGTACTAACATTGACCTTATCTAACCCAAGTGGATCAGTTTTAACTCACTCAGATGCTTGAGTTTCCAAATCACCCAAGACAGTAAGACTGCAATTTGTTTCTCCATTTTCAACTGTTGAATTAGTGAGCGATAAGCTAGTGAGACTGTAAGTCTAGTCCCATACTCCTACTTTTTAATGGAATACAATTAATTCGAAGCTAGTTTCACATGGGAAGTGAAGTAGCTATTATGGTGCTGCTAAACCAGTAGATCACATTACTAACCTTCTATATCAGCTGCCTCAATATTTAGCTGACTGTCACTTTTCTCACGCTCGCCCACATCTGATTTCATTGAAGGCTCTGTATCCTCCAGATTCACTGGCGAAAGTTCTGGCTGGTCTTCTACATGTCTATCTCCTTCATTTACTTCATGCGTGGCTTGAGAAAGAACTTGAGGGTCTGTAACAAAGGTTCAAACTGCAGGTTTTAAATCTTCACTGAGGAGAAAATAATTGGCTTAACCAATGTAACATAGACTAGGAATGATAAAATACATCCCATTCCTGATGTTTCGAGTGAGGATTATCCTGTGTAATTTGCCCGAGAGACAATTATCACAACAGAATTTTCAACTGTAAGTACTACAGAAACTAGTAATTACTTTCTTCACTTGAAATCAATTGGTCGACATGATTATCTCCTGCGATTGCACAGTGGAAAGCCAAGTCTTCAGCTTTTTCATCGGAGTCCTTGCTGTCATCTTCTGCAATCAGATGATCTCCTTTCACATCATTTTCCTTGACAGTCTCGTGTAAAGATCCATTTGGAGCATCGACCCTCACTCTCTCCTCCTCAGCTTCTGTGGAAGGTAAATGATTTAAGTGAATATAGTCAATGCATGAACACAGAAGGTACACGACATAAAGAGCTAAACATCGACATAATACCTTTGAGAGAAGATGTGTTGTTGTTGCCCATCTCATTCCCCATGTTCAATTCCCGATATCCTGCAATATAAACTAAGATGGTCTAGTGTAACAGTCAACCAGATGAGTGGAATATTTCCAATTGTAGGTTCTTGATAAAAAAAAAGGAACTTTTTCCGACTTCAATCAGACCATATGAACTTCCTACCATTAAGTCGATAATGATAATCGCATGTGAATAGCCGTGGAGCTTTGAGGACATCTTCATTTCTTATGAAACCGACTGAGTTTATTAAAGTGGCAGCTACACTAATGTTTGCTTAAAAGATAAGCCTCAATTCGGGTCACCCGACAGCTGAGCTGATGAAACTGCTAAAAGCATCGTATATTGCCGCCTTCCTTTTTTACTCTCTGCACCTTCTCTGATATTGACACTCCCTAGATGATGAATCATTAGATGCTAGGCATCCACCAAGGCATCGTTAACTTAATTAAAAGGTTCAGATTCATCAGGTTGGTATTGCCTTTTGCATTCTAACTTTGGCCTGGGCATATCATTGTGTCCCTGCCAACTTTTTTCAAAAGGAATATCCAGGCAACTCTCAGTCTGAGTAGCCCCCTACTTTTGGCCCATAGACACCACGTTCAAAGAAATTTTATGTGGTATTATCACTCGAATTCAGGCTCACTAAAACTTTTGTGTACAGCGAGTTCGCATTATGTAAACGGATTTAAAGAGACATGTTTTGGACATAATTTCTGGTATTCAGACAATAAAGCTGGTCCATATGAGCCCCCCAAAAACTGGAAGAATCTTGTGGCTGCACATAATTGAAGCATTTTGTTAGACAATAACACTAATATGATAACCAATTAGTCCATTATATCTTATCTTTGAGTGGTCGGAAAACATTTCCATAGGTAAAGTAGAGAACAAGGAAGCTTTTTAATACGGGAGTGGGAGATTAATGTATAGGCTATACAGTGCTTTTTAAGCTGTCAATGGGGTATGAGAAATCATTCCCCTGATCTGGCCTTGAAATGGTGGGTCTTCTGTTCAAGATTTCTTGGTAGTAAAGCCTCAGTTCTGAATGCAGGGCGGCTAGATCGGATGCTTTAGCTCATCATAACAGTGCTTTGCTATTGGAAAAAGCTCAATTTGTTAAAGAGAAAAGTTTAGCTGGACCCTCCCAATATTCTTCTTATTTATTAGTCTGGATTGAGTCCCTACAGTACTTTGCTTCGCACATTAAATTAAACACTCTAAATGATTACACCGTTTTACCTCCATCAGGACCAGATTCTCCCTCAGTTCATCCGATCGATTTTGCAGCAACTTGAAAGACCAGTCATTTTACTGTTGAAATGTGGATTCAAGGGGCTAAAGTTTTCAGTCAGGCAGGAATTCCATAGCAAATATCAAAAGGCTTTTTGGGGTGAGTTTCAAGTGTTTACTGCAAGATTCGAATCGTACGCGGTCACCCGGTTCACCTGAGTGCTGCAGAAGTACCATATGGAGTATGCCAAGAAGAGCATGCCCTTTTCGTGCCCAACATCAGATGCAAAAAGACGGCAAATCAACTCCAGTCTTCGAAATTGGACTCAATCTTCCCCCCATGTCGTGGAACATGATCCATTGGATGGGATCTCATTACCGGTTGTTAGTAGCTGATCTAAGTCGGATGCATTGGCAATATGCTACCGTGCATAACCCTCTTGTGCTAAACGTTACGACAGTTCAGAAAGAGGGACTGGTCGTTAGGGAACAATTCCTGGACCCAAGCTGCCTTTTTCGGGCCTGCTGCAATGCTTCAATATGCAAAAGCCTAATTTCTCTCCTTGCTAGTTTATGAGCATTATATAGCTCCATTAAAATGGGTCATAAACCCATTTATTAAGTGTTAAATGGGTTAGTTATATTTGACTAAATGAGTCACAAATAAGTTTAAAAACAATACGAGTGCTATATAAGTCATAAATGACTTATAAATGGATCGAAATAGGTTAACAATTTACTTAGGCTCAATTTCCGAAAAATATTTTCTGAATTTTCCGATGTTCGTCCGACAAAAAATGAACAAGTCAACAAAAATGTTTTCAGCTATTGAAAGAAGACTTTCTAGGAAAATATTTTCCATTTCACTTATTCCACCTTATATTCTTTCACCAAACACATTTTCCTTTTCTTTCTTTTTTTTTTGGTGACTAAGGATCTGCCAGAGCATGCCCTTGTCGGCTTACGCCGATTCGGGGTCTCACGGGCCTCCGCGGTGGAGGCCCAACAACAACTATACCTCGGAGGAAGCTAGCCTAGCAACCCACCGCCAAGGCTCCCCACTTAAATCGCTAGCGCCACAGGGATTCGAACTCTCGACCTCATTAAAGCAGGGGAGAATGAATACTAGCGCAGCTACTCACGGATGGGTTCCTTTTATTTTTATGTTTTCTTTTTCCTTTTTTTCTTTTTTTTGAAAATTTGAGTTTTTTTTTTCTTCTTTTTCTTCCCTTTTCTTTTTCATCTTCCTTGGCCAAGCACGGGCCAGGACGGCCGCTGACAACCTACTGTAGGCCAACTCTAACCTCGCCACAGGCCAATGAGCTCCTCGCTAGCCTATGGTGAGGTAGGCAAGGATTCGCCTTGCCCAAGGCCAAATCCAGCAAGGGCAAGGGAAATTGGGCGAGTTGCAAGCTCATTGGCCTCGACGAAGCTTGAGCTCACAAAATCTAGTGATCCGCGTCTTGTTCGTTCGCCAGGCAACCGACCATCGTCAAGGTACACGGCAGTGAAGGATGGAGGATGAAAGAGGAAGGGAAAAAAAAAAAATGAAAAAAAAAAAAAAAAAAAAAAAATAAAATAATAATAATAATAATAATAATAATAATAATAATAATAATAATAATAATTGGATTTGAAAAATTAAAAATTCATTTTTTTAAAAATAAATTAAAATTAAAATTAAATATTTTTTGCCAATAAAAAATTGATAATTTTTTCCAAAAAATCAAATCAAATAAGAACAGTAAAAAATATTCTCCACTCAATTCTTAAATTTCAACCGAAATACCAAAAAATATCATCATTTTCTTGGTTTCTAAAAAACATTTTTTAAAACATGATATTTTTCACGAAATAAACAAACCCTTGGACTCTTAAATGCAATCCTTTTTTTTTATAACTCTTTTCAATCTCTCTTTATCTCCATTTTTATGACTCTTTTTATTCTCTTTCGTCTTCACTTCATCGATCACTTACTCTGAACCTTCACCCCAATTTGGCTATGAGATTTTGTAAATCTAGTTAAATATATAAGTATTTTAGTAATACAAATCGGGTCAAATATTAGTCACTAGATTTGCATTACGTAAAAATAGGTCAAAACGAGTTAAATGAATCATTCTAGTCAGACCATTATGAACCAACCCACCCTACCGTTTGACGGGTCTAGTTATTGGGTTATGATGGATTCAAACTACGTGTTGGGGCAGAAAGGACACATCTACTCCGGTCCTGGAATTCACTCATCTAAGCAAATAGAAACTATCAACGTAACAATCCGCTGTACCACTTCAATGCTTTTTCCTAAATTAGCCTAAAAATAGGCTATGAGTGATGCTCTATCCCAAAAAACGCGATGATCCTTTGCCCCATGGCGCCATGTGACATGAGAGCGAATCCAGTCTTCGACCCTCTACCTGCCCCAACCCAAAATAACAAGAAACAGAAATACACAAGACACCATCTGCGCACTTCATTAAACACCAACACCATATGTTACAAACAGGCTCGCATGCACGCAACAACGAGCACTCCCAATAACGATTCCAAGCAAGTCTTGCATATATCTATAGCTGTACCAGTGACCTGCTTGGTTTTTATTTCGAGAAGTCAGACGCTTGACTCTTGGGTCTGGAGCACCCAGGAGTCGAGTTTTTAGGTTTCTTCCAAACAAATCTAGTGCATAATCATACAGCAAGTCGTGTCTTAAGCTGGAACAGCTTCAGGGACTTTGCCGTTGTCTGCAGGTGCCAGGCTGTCATAGTAATCGACCAACACTTCCCACCCAGCGGGGCACATGAAGCCATCAGGTGGGTTCTCTTTGTTCTTCGCGAGTGTTCGCATCTGAGGATGGAAGCAAGCCATGTAAGTACAATTTCTAATGGACGAGAGCGAAAATAATGTAAGGACCCTCTTTTTATAGACAGTTTTGTGAACCACTGTTAACTGTAGGATTATCGTCTGAGAGATTATCCTTACATCAAAATTTAGTTGAAAGAAAACATTTCCATAATCACTGCTGATCGAGGACAAACATATCTACAGTTGAATTGATGGGTTTATCATCCCATATATATCCATCAAGTATATAGATCTTCTTTCTTGCCCCAGTTATGACATATTAACTATTTTATGAAGCAGAAATGATAAAAGTCCATCTTTATCGGTTCATGGGTACGAAAGATACCTTGGTGCCTGAAATGAAGAGGAAATCTTGGGGCCTAGAAGGATCGAAAAAAGCCATTTTCCCTTGTGTTTTGTCATAAGCAGCAACCTGAAAGTCAATAAAACCGATTGTCATCAACAATATCAACACACAGAGTAGGAATCAACAATGACAGCAAAAACAAGGAAACGCCATATCTCCAAAAGATCAAAAATACAACTCGAGGACATCAGTATGCAAGCAGGATTAATTACCTTAAATGGGAGAATGTTTAGCCTCTCCAGTCCAGGAGCCATGCTCAACACCTTCTTCCCATGGTCAGCATCATACAAGTCTCGTTTCTCAAGTGGATGGCCCATACCAGCCGGGTCTCGACCGACAATATAGAAGTTAGCCCCAGCATTGATCCTAGCCTTTGCGTGCCACTGCACCTCAGTTGGGCCAGCATAGTGCATGGGAGAAGGGAATATTGAGACAACAGTTGTCTCAGGATCAAGAACACCATCCTCAAGCACCTGCGCAGGCATGTTTGCCTAGTGTTAGAGCATGCTCCCAGAAATCTCAATGGAGTTGTGATGTTTTGGCCAAGGGAACCAAATCAGTAGCAAGAATGAGAGAACGTGAGAAAACTGAATTTAGGCTCTGTCATTGCAATTATAATGTAACCATGACAACAATTCATCTTTTCCATCCGCAGTGGAGAGAAAGTCAGTGAAGGAAATTACAAATGCTAAAACTCACCCGCCTCTTATAAGCATGTTGACTCATTCATGTATGCAAAAACCCCAGCGTGAACAACATGTAACTCATTTAACTCCTTTTTAATTTTGCTTGAACTCTTTGTTGAACGAAAATGCAGAGTATGTTATTTCTGAGTCCATTTTTCTTCTCTAAAGAACTAATAGAGATGATTATTCTCCATCAAGGAGAATTATTGGCACGATGACTTGTTTTTTCGAGGAGAAAATGGTAAGTTGTTGAGATAACAAAAAAGGCAACAGTCATCTATGTATCTACACATCCACTGAAGACAACATGGATTAAATTATATCATCCATCATTTTCTAAGGATTTTAAGCTTTTAAAGAAGACAGTTTTGCACTCAACTAATTCTTAATCAACTATAAAGTACCTTCTCATGTTGCTTCATTCGCCAGCTAAGGGGAACATCATCAGCCTTTGTGAAGCCTCCCAGGGGATGAAGAAGAAGGATGGGATTCTTGTAGCCCATCTCGAGAAGCCGACGGCGTGTGTCAGTCATCAGTAGGGCATGCCCATTGTGGACTGGGTTCCTTAGCTGGAAAGCAAACACCGCATCCGCATTCCGCCGAGTGAATTCCTCGCGGAGAGCTGCGGGTGAGAGTCGGAATCGATCTAGACCATCATTGTACTTGATCGGTTCCAACACCTCTAAGTCACCCCCAATCAACCAGTTCCCTGCATTGGTTATGGCTTCTTCGACATATGGCAGACCCGACGCAGTGGTTCCCCATGTCCTCGCAATCCGTTCTTCTTTAGGGTGCTTGTATATCTCAATGCTGAAATGACGCATCAGAGTGAGAAAATATAATTAGTTATTCCAATCTGGAACGAGAAAACTCAAAGACATGGCATGCTACAATGGAGATATTAAGAATCACAAAATATCGATTCTAGCAGTTGCAGCAAAGAGTCATAAGCTCATAGCAGCCCATCAATCAAAATGCAAAATGCCAACGAGAAAAATGCAGGCAAACAAGACTATTCAAATGTTCCGGTCGATGAAAGCTATCCTGTGATATTGTCAAAAGTGGATTCCACCAACCATACATCATAAGTCATTTAGTCAAGATCCGTTACAAGGATGTTCAGAAGGTCCTACCCACAGAGTTTCTTATTTAGCTAAGCCGATGATCAGGATAACTGTAACTAACAAAAATGGAGGAAGGTATGAAGAAGCCAAAGCCCTTAGTGAGCTCGAGTCAATCACCCCGAAGTTGTGCTTCAATTTCAATCGTCTGCCCAGCTGAAGCAATTTTCGACAGTTTAAGATGTTCATCTCAAAGTTAACACGTGGAGGCATATTATATTTAGTGGAGAGCCAAATTTCCAAGACTTTCGGTGAAAAGCCCATGCCGGCGAGCTGAATTGGATATCTGAACTTGGTCACCTAACAAGGAGGCACTTGGACTGTTTTCTGTCCAAGTTCATGACAAACATGTTCCAACATTTTTATATAGCAATGACTCTGTTATATTTTATAAGCAGGCATAAGGGAAAAAAATATCTTACAGATGCATATTTTCTATGTTATATTTCTTTTCTTCGGTCGAACATCTACGTTATACTCATATACGTAAAAGTATATATATTAGAAACTAGACACATATATACTATATTGAGAGAGAGAGAGAGTGGGGGGGGGATTTGAGGGAAGTAGCCTATTTTCCAACACTCCAATTAAAACGATTGTTTATGCAAAGCCTATGGAAGATGTTTCCAAAAATTCATTTGCCCAACGACTAATCAAATCGGACGGCTCTCAATCATGGTCCTGAAGTACCATCGACGGAGTCGATGCAAACAAGCAATTTATTGGTCCTGATTCGACATAACATTAAAAAATATACCATGTCGACAGAGTCGTCTCGAGCAGGGTATTATTTCATTCAAAGGCAATTTCACGTCCACAGACAGGAGGTCATTGTACATGACAGCGTCACTGAATCATCTATTCTTTCTTAATCTGCATCAGCATCATGAATATCCATTTTTTCCTAATTAGTCCTGCGATCCGATTTCTATACTCTCACTTGCACAGATACCGCGAGTTCCTGTACATCTCAAGCCTCAAAACATCAAGTAAACTTCCACCAATCGAACCCTTCCAAAGGCCGGCCTCATCAACTCAGCAAAGCATGAGACAAGCAACAGGACAAACATATGTCCCTGCATCTAAATAAACTTCCAATTTTCATGATCCAAAACCACCAATTTAGCTTTTCAACTTCTCAAAGCCCCAAAAATCTTCAACTAAAAACCCATCAATCACTAGCAAATTACAAAAACCCCATTATCCATTATTCACCTAAAAACTCTTAATGAAAGTGCCAAAAAATTCCAATCTCAAACAGAGCCATACCAATACGAAGTCTACATTAACAGTACTAATGTAATGATAATGCTCAAACAAAAAAAAATAAGTGACGAGAAGCTCATGCATATGATATTCTCACTCTAAGAACTTCAAATTCTAATCAAAAGAAAGGCGAACCAAATTCAAGAAAACAGCAAAGCAAAGCTTATGAAACGAAAGAAGCCCACTCACTCGCTGAGGATGGCGACGGGGTTGTCGTCGGCGTCGAAGAGCGCGACCTTGCTGGACTCGCCGATGCGGTGCCGGTCGGCGTCGTCGACGGCCAGCACGATCGGCACGGACATGTTCACGACCGAACCGTCGTCGAGACGGAGGGCGTTGAAATGAAGAGTTTGGAGGAACTCGGACTCGCGCATGAACCCTCGGAGCGGGCTGGCCCACCCCTCGCTCAGCACGTGGACCCATTCCAGGTCGATCCGCGACAGCTTCACCCGCGGCAGCTCCAGGCTCTCCCGCGCCCGCGCCCGCCGCAGCGGCTCCTCAACCACCAGCTCCGCCAGCCGCCCCCCGTCCGGCTCGATCAGCGCCGACCGCACCCGGAGCCCCGGTCGGCCGCGGACGCGCGCGGCGGCAGGCGGGGCCAAATGGGTGCTCAGGGGGAGGCGCGGCGGGCGGCGGCGGAGGCGGTGGGCGGCGGCGGGGAAGGAGGCGGCGGCGGCGGCGGCCATGGAAGCCATGATTGAAATGGTGGGTAAGGTCAAGATCAAATTTTTCGGTAAGGGCTGAGCTTTATGCGGGGTAGTGGATCACCATCAATGATTCAGGGACCAACCCAATAAATTAAACAAAGGGGACAAAATCTAGGCAGTAAAAATGAATGAATTTGGTATGAAAAAGACAATGAAAATTGGGGGAAAAAAAGGGAGGGAGAGATGGTGGAGAAGGATGGGTGGAAAAAAGGAGAAATTTTCTTCCTTTTCTTTTTTGTTTGTTTAATTGGAGTTGGAGTAGTGTTGGCCCTGCTGGGTGGAGGTTGAGCTGGACAAGAAATTACAGAAGATTGAGAGAGAGAGAGAGATGGGGGATGAGTGTCCTGCCTGGGGAGTTTTTATAAAGAGAGAGAAAGCAAAGATGGTGGTGCTGGTGGTGGCGATGATGATGATGGTGTGGAGGAGGTCTTTTTGCGGAGGATGAACCTGGACATCCTTCGGTTCTGGTGTTTTGCTGCGGTCTTTCATTTCCATTTCGATTCATGCTTGGAGTCACTGCTTAATTATTACCGCCTTTTCTGAACGGTACCGCTGACCACGTGCCCTCCATCTTTTTCACTATATTGAGTGCGATGAATTTCAACGTGAATTGACTTCTGAAACTACTGAATCGGACACAATCAGAAACCGGTGATATCCTTGCATTCCTTATAAATGAGAGTTTCCTAATATTTAGAAAGTAATTCATTGATTGAGTTCTTACATGGAATTGGGAATCGTCTGGAATTATCTCAGCTCAATTCGATTTGATTCAATTTCCAAAAATTGGATTGAGACCGATGCACAAGTTCGACTGTATCTGGTGTCGTTGTTGCTCGACATCGTCCATGTCGGCATGATGGTCTTTTGCCCCGGTCACTTGGATGTCACCTCAGTCGCTGGCTGCTGACTCGTGTTTCTCCCTGTCTGAAAAAGTGAAATGTCGAAAGTGCTCTCGTCCAAAGCGTTTCCTTCTTCCCCCCTCCCTCTCGCCGTGTGACAAATTCAGGAGCACGTGCGGTTTTTGAGGTTTTGATTTTCCTCCCCCCCATTTCATCCATTTGGTGCCCCATTTCTTAATTTCTTTTTCATTTAGGCCCCTGTATTTTGCATCCGTAATTATTACCTTTAGAGCTATATGCCTTTTTTATCATTTTGTTAACCTGGCAGACTGTTCTCTGGCATTTCGCCCGTTCTTTATTTCTGGTGTCGTTTTGGCATTTATTAGTGGGGCGGGTTTCTTATTTTAATATCTATAATTTCAGCTTTTGATATTTGAATATATTTTAATCTCTCAGATAGGGCAAAGATATGAAAATGTCAGCCTTTATTCTTAAACTTAAAGGATTCAGACACCAAATATGAAAAGAGTCGCTGATAAAACATTGTGGCATCACTGAATTGAATGTCCTATGTAAAATGGATTGAATTCTCAATTTTTGTCCGAATTGATTGTGTTGACAAAGATCCATAACTTGCTATTGTTCGATTTTACTGCATTTTTGCTCTCCGATATTAGATTTTTCATCAAAATTAAGTGATTTTGGTTAAATTTGTTGATTAGCAATAACGAATGCATTTTCTCCTGTGTTCTTTAATAGTTTAGTTACATCACTGTAAAATTACTAAACTTTGGCAAATTAACAATTAGCTTTTCAAATATTCAAATCTATTTAGGGCGATTTATTTTTTTTTTCCAAATTTGCAGATCACATAATTTGACTTTCACAAAACACCCCAACTTTTTTTAAAATATACAAACGTTAACATATATAAGCCACATTCAATTGCTCTGGATTTTTGAAAAATTAAATTATTTCAAGGAGCCATCATCTTTTTGAAGCTAAAGAGTTTAAAAAAAAAAAAAAAAAAGTATTTTCCTTTTTCCTGGTCAAAAAGAAAAACTCCCATAATGTCATAATAGCAATTATCAACCCTAAAAATAGTGAGACCAAATCTATAAAAGTGCATTTATGATTGAATTACTAGCTAATTAACAAACATGGGGGACAAGACGGTCACTTTATGCAAAGGTTAAGCTTTCCTCGTAGTGGCATCTAGTGCTAAAATCAGAGAGGCCACCATCTTTTTTATTGCACAAAAAAAAAGAAGAGATTTTTAGATATTTATTTGTATTCTTATTTTTCCCCAATTTATTTATTTCTCTAAATTAGGAAAAGATAGGAGTGGCGTGTCAGCCTGACCTGTTCCTATATGCTTTCCGGGAATCTTCTTGATTTTGAAATCTAAGACATCTGCCAAAAGAGACAGCGATTCCTCCTCTCTTTTTCAACCTTGTGTGTCCCTCCCTTTTCTCCAAATGAATCTCGCCCGCTTTTCTGTCCATGTTCAAGGTCGGCTGAGAATTCAAAGACAAAAAAAGCACTCTCTCTTCTCTTGGCTCGTGACATATTTAATCTCCCTCCTTTGTCTTATTTTAAATCGATATGTTTTTAGTGTTCTAACGTCGCCACGGACGTCAGCGATTTAGGGCACGTTTTGTCGTGGCAACGATCGTTGGATTACAGTTCTTTTACGAATTTGATTACCCGTTTATAATATTTTCTAAGCTAACAAAAAAAAAAAAAAAAACCAGGTATGTATTTAGTATTTCTTAAAATGGAAATATGTAAATGGTTATTGGTTGATTAACGAAATATGTTTTTGATACTTTGCCTAGACTGAAAAACGAGATAAGTTTTTGATACTTTGCCTAAAAATAATCCTTCCAATATCATCGCAAATTATGGTTACATTTGAATCGTATTTAATTAACAAATAATACATAAAACTTTATGTATTGAATTGTAAAATCGTCATAATATATGTGAGGTACTAGACTCATTACTAGTTATCAAAGTGATAATTACTGTAAATGCAATATTTATTTTCATGTAATCACATCCTACATACTTAGCTTTAAATAATAGTCATGAGCACATAATTAGAATAAAAAAATTAGTTGATGTAATAACCATATATCGTTATATACATAGAGTGTTAAACTCACTAATAATGATTGACTTTTTTTATCTAAAATAATGATTGACTTTTAAAGTGGTAAACATTATACTCCCTGTAATAATTATTAAACTCACTAATAATTATTACACATGCCATTCACGAAACAAAACGATATGATAATTATTACATTACTTAAATTAAAGAGCCTCGTAATCATTATAGTTTTATCATATCACTGCACGTATTCCCGATTTTGACTAATGACTCCGATTTATTTCCGGGTTTATTATTTTAGATGGGAACACATTAAGTCTATATTATGCACCTCAAATCAAACAAGAGCTAACAAGAGGGGGGATGTATTCTTGTCATAATCATTAAGAAAATAACTACAAATGGTTAGAACAAACCTCACAATCACAGTTCACTCAAATCACTCATTCTTAATAAAAAAAATACAGATGTAATCTCTAAAATACAAAAATAATCATAATAAAAGAGCACGCTAGGAGTGAGCTAATAGTAAAACTTTAGGAAATTTATTTGTTAAATCATAGCTTGATTAAGCCTAAGTTGACGAAAGAGACTTACCCATATCAAGCTAACCTCTCCATTCGATTTACTCATTTCCTTGAAAGTCACCTCATTTTCCGTGTGTTAAGGAATGAAGATTCTGTGTCTCAATTCGCCAAAATCCTAACATCTAATCGGTCCCTATCTCGAGCCAATCGCATAATGCCTCGAAGCTCTCTGACCATCGGTTCTTGCCACGATATTTCGAGAGCATATCCTAGCACGCTCCCGCACGATATTTCAACAAAAATTGGGTCAACATCGTATTTTTTTCTTTTTTCCAACCAAAGATTTTGTCGCACGCGGTAACCCAAACAGAAGTCCTAATCACGATAAAAGTGGGTACTCATTCTTCTAAAGTTAGTCAAACATAGGTTCCTTCGGAAGAAACGTTTAATTTAATATCCAACGTGAATTTGGTAGGGTTACTCGAATATCATGTGTTTTTCGCTCACTTCGTCACCATCATGGCGAGTGTCTATCATTATCTAAAGTTGGAGGGGTTTTTTTAAGGGGAAAAGTATAAAAAGAAAAAGTCCTAAATTTGATGCTAATTCAGTAATAAATACTTCAATAAGACTAAGACTAATTGAGACCTATATATTTTTGCGTTGATACCAATTGAGTTCATCTTCCAATTTAGGCTGAAAATTACTGACATTGGATCCTATTATCCTATGTAGCACAATTAGCATTGATGTTGACATTTTGTTTAATTTTTAAATATTTTTCAAATTTTTTTATTAATTTTTCTTCTCTTTTCCTTTTTTTTTTCCATTTCTTTTTCTTTTCTACTTGTTTCCCTCCACTAGTCGCCACCCTCCATGATGGCCGGTGGAGGTCGCCAACTGCTAGTGAAGCAAGGCCGAGATGCTCTCATCGGCCATAGGCAAGGGCTGCGTGAGGCCACCCCTCATCAAAGGCCTTTGGGGAGGGCATCTAGGCCCTCACCCTCGTTAACCATCATGGAGGCAGGCATTTGAAATAGGGAAATAAGGAAAAAAGAAAAAAAAAAAAAAAAGGAAAGAACGAAGAAAATAAAAGAAAAAGTACAAAACATTCGAATTTTTTTAAAATTAAATAAAAAGTTCATGTTAGCAATTTCCATTATATATTGTCTAGATTGACTTAATTGATACTAATGTAAAAAAAATTAGGGTTAAATTGGTCCAATCAAAAGTTTTAAAACCAAATTAATACAAATGCAATAATCTTACAATTTCTTTTATACTTTTCTCATTTATTACGGGTGTAGACCGTCCACTGGACGTTGCTTAGCTTGCCTCTTTCGTGCGTCCTCTTAATTGAAGTAGACTTGCCTAATCATAGGCAGTTCCACGGCCCTCCTCAACCAAAAAACTATGAACATTATTACATGCTAACCATTCTTGCTGGCCACTACTTATAAAACTACCAACTGGGCTAGACTATGGATCCACAAATCGACAAGATACATATGCCTATTGACATCCGTATATATGCACAAAAATTTCTTGATAATGCGTATCAGCGTCTATACCAAATCGACCGTGAAACGACATTGACTGGGCTGGAGAAAGAAGAAGTAGAAGGAGGAAGAAAGATCCTTCAGAAATGGCTGGCATCAAAAGACCGGATCTCCAAGCATTGGACCCACGCAATCTTTCGTTTAAGTTGGATGTCGAATGAACGTAGGACAGGGGGCCTAGCTACATCCCAGGCTATAATGCTGGATTGAAAAGTGTGGTTCTGACAAAACTTGAGTAGGTTTGAGATGTGGATCACGATCTCCGACTCTGTCCTTAACTCATGAAACACGATGCACCTGGTAATGTCAATGGTGGCATACCAATAATGGTGATCGTCTATGCACGAAACACTGCTATCCATGACGTACTCCGAAATTATTAAAAGCGTAGAAAAGGAAGTCTCCACATGATCTGGGGCTCTACCGCATCTTAATTTCTTCTCCTTTTTCATGTTCAATATCTGGAAATTACAAGATAACTAATATGTAGTTAGGCCCATCGCCCTCAGATTTCTAGTGATGTAGCAATAGAATCGAGTGTTCGATGTCATGATCTGGTCCTAACGGTTAACGGAACCAAAAAGCTTTGCACTTTGAACTATGATCGAATATGAAAGAAATCACCTCTTGCTTTCCGGCATACAACAATTAATCACAAGATCAAATTGGTTTACCAATAATCCGAGCAAGAGCAAGTGCCGTCCCTGAAGTGATGGAAGCGACTTCTATCTCTAACTATGATTTCTCTACCGTATATCAGCGAAATGAGCTTGGTACTCGCATGGCAGTCGCTACAGACCCGGAGGTTCTTTATGACCCGGATGGGAACACGGGAATCGGATGTGATTAGAGCAAAAGCAATCGCGAGCCGCTCGCTATGATAAGACAGTGCATCTTCCTTCTCCTCCTCCTCAATGTCGAACAGCACGTCCATGGTACCTGGCTTATGACCGTATGCTCGTAATGCTCTATTTATATCATCAAGCTTGGAATGGACCTCCTCTAACCGTGGGTGCGTTCGGTCACCAGTAAGGAACTCGTGCAGGGCACCGTCGATCTCCACCAAGCTGCTTCCAGGGAATTTGTCGATAGTATGATCTTTCATGAGTCTCCTAACCTTATTCACATCTTCCCATCTGTTCATTCTGGCGTACAGATTAGATAAGAGGACATAGTTCCCGCTGGTCCCGGGTTCTAACTGCAATAACTTTTTGAGTGCAACTTCTCCTATCTCCAAATTGCCATGAACTTTAGCTGCCCCGAGTAAAGATCTCCAAACAACAGCGTTTGGCTTCATGGGCATGTCCCTAACTATTTCTTCAGCTTCCATTAGTTGTCCTGCTCGACCAAGAAGATCAACCAAGCAACTATAATGCTCAAGCTTGGGCTCGATCTCGAAAATCTCTTTCATAGAATTAAAAACTCTCTGACCCTCTTCAACCAACCCAACATGTGAGCAAGCAGAGATTGTAACTACGAAAGTCACATCATCAGGAATTAAGCCCTCAACTTTGATTTTGTTGAACAAGTCAAGCGCCTGATGCCCAAAACCGTGGAATCCAAATCCACCAATCATTGCATTGTAGCAGAATACATCCCTTTGAGGCAACAGACTGAACAATTGATATGCCAAATCCAAACATCCACACTTGGAGTACATATCTACGAGTGCGGTCGCTACAAAGATATTCAACTGAAGATTGTGCTTTCTAAGATATGCATGCACCCAGACACCTTGAGCTAGAGCACCCAAATTAGCACAAGCACTAACGACAGCCACAAGGGTAACTTCGTTAGGCCTTACTTTAGAGCCTTGCAATTCTCTAAACAAATTAAGGCATTCTAAGGACAATGTAGCATCCCCATCAGTTAGGATTCCAGCACAGGCGGAGCCATTACTACGTGCATAAGCAGATAAAATAGAGTTCCAGGTAGCTAAATCTGGATTACTGATCTCATTAAACAAATATCTAGAGGTACCCACCTGCCCTAGTTTGGCATAAAAAACAAGCAACGAAGACTGTACATAGTGATCATAAGGTGGCTCAAGGAACTTCAAGACATGGGTGTGTAAGGCTCGACCATGCTCTGCCCACTCAGAAGATCCACAGGCCTTAAACAGGGATGGATAAGTGAAGCTATTTGGTACAAGTGTCTTGTCACTGAGAATACGGTTGTAAAGAGAGAAGGCTATGTGAGTGTGATACTTGTGGTTGACTATTGAAGAGATGAGTGTGTTGAATAAGAAGATTGTTGGGTTTGGAATTTGATTAAATATGGAGAGTGCATAACTTAAGGATAGAGCTGATGATATGAGAAGGATACGGCTGAGAGGGTATGTGTGGACTGCCAGACCAGTTGTTATGGCTTGTGCATGAACTTGCTTAAAGGCCCTCAAGGTAATACATTTATCTAGAAGTTGAATAACTGGATGAGTGGATAAAGAGGTTAGGGAGAACATGAACTCTTAAGTCTCAATAATGGTCTCACCATGTCAATTTGATAGATGGCAACTGCATTTCAATTTGCATCTTTAGGAGGGGAGAAGAGCAGAAGTGAGGCAAGTAAATGCGAACAAACAATGCCTCCTCAAATTTTGAGCACTTGCCTAATTGCTTTTATTAGCCAGACCTTCCCGAAAGTGGAGGACATAGTGGACTTTTCAGAGATCTGTGCGCAACTTCTCCAGTGTAATGCTGCAGATAGAAAGCCTGGAAAACAAAGATAATTAGTTCGTCAAATTATATCATAAAACGAGACCATGAACCACTCAAGTGACACCCGCCATTGACCAATGATACCAGGATTATCCATCTGTGTATGACAGTCAAAAGGTGAAGAAACTCTAACAGAGGATGCCTTACATGTAGCTTAGCATTCCATTAGCAACCCTCAAATTAGTCATCTTCAATTCAAGACAACAATCAACTTAAAGCAAAGACGATACTGACACAAGAAAAACACAGCAATTAATCTTCATCCTGAAGCAATCATTCTACTTTCTGCTCATTTTTCCTGATTTTCATTGCAAAATGTGGAACAAAAAGAGATCAAATGGAAAATAAGACATTGTTAAAGTTATAGAATTAAAATTACTTCTTTACTCTGAAAAGCCCACAGAACTGTGCAGAATACAAACAGATTAATGGACAAGGGCAAGTCATTTCAAAACGGACATCCTACTAAAAATAAAAGAGCCCTGCCTTTTGGAATCCAGTCTTTAGCGGGGTACAAAGGGACTACCGGCAAAGGAGAAGTACAAGAAGAAGAGTGGCTGCAATAATGCAGTACTACACATTTATATAAGTGTCTGTCTAACAGCATCAGTTAAACTTGCTCAGCTTTGCCAACCACTGTTGCTTATTTTCAGGGTAAATAATCCAAAAATTGCATACCGAAGAAAATGCTAATTTGCATAACTGGATCCAAAGAATGAAAAGAAAAAAGAAAAAGGTCATGCTCACATGGTTCAGGTCTAATCCTACTTCACTTCTAATTACTGTTAAATCAAACGGAAAAATTGTCACTTATCGCAGCTCAACTATGACAATGGCGCTTAGCAGCAAGCGAAAGAAATTCATTTGATAAACCACTATATAATTAAAAATGAACATTTTCTGTTTGTTTCAGAGGAGATACTCTACTGTTTCATATATGTCAAGCTCCATATTCACAATATTTTAGCCATTTCTCTAGGAATTTTCACTGTGCCCAAAAACATGCCCCATTTGAAAGAGAAAAACATTTGCTTCTCTGAAAACGCAGTCAGACTGATTATTCTCATCAACAATTTCATATGTCAGATACAGATCTTCAATGTGATCTCTCATCATGTGAGATTGCAAGTACATGGTGCGACAAGAAAACGCCAATAGAATGACCCCAGTATTGATAGAAAAAAGGGCATGTAATAATTGACAGGGGGTTATCAAAGTAAGCTGAAGAATTTAGAAGCAACTCCCAAATACAATCTAGGCAACGGAGAATTTTATGAAGTACTCAAATTCATCATAAATACTTTTCCAAATTGAAAATCATCATTCTAGTAACCAATCGAGATGGATGTTTTCTTTCAGATTTAGACAAGTACCTGCACATTTGAATACAGATTTTTAGTGTCTCTTGAACATTTCATAGAGCAAATGTATTATATTCAGTAAACCAGTGAAGATTATTATCAAGGCACGAATAACGACAACCTGCTAACCAGAACATTCATTCGCCACTCAGGTATTTTCGCAAGCAGTTTACATGCACAACAACCACACTACTTCCATGCCTTTTCACAAAGACCAAGTTCAAGGGCACCAGTTAAATGACCCATCAACGCCACCCATCAAACGAACACAACCGCGGCATAGTCAAAAACTTCCCCCCCAGCCCACCAAATGCGTACGAGGAAGCAAGAAACATGGAACGGGGCAACAAATAGTCAGCTGTCAAAACAATTTATGCAAGAGAAGAGAGAGAGAGAGAGAGACGAATGCTTACAGATTGACATACCCATTTGAAACTAGCGACGAAACAAGCAGCGTCCACATGCTGCTGGAATTCATCGCTGCGGGTGATTCATTGGATTTGCAGTATCATCTTCACTTGCAACGCTAGAGAACATTGGAATGACAGTTGCCCTGCAACTTTCAACTATTACGCAATACAACTTTATTTTTATTTTATTTTTTGCTACAGCAGTCGACAACACATAACTTTTAAGGGATGAAGAGAAAGAAGAGGGAATTTATTTTTCACCCTTTGATAATGAGAATTTGTCAAAATTTGATAAGTACGACCGCTTTAACGAAAGCTTCAGTAACTGGACTTTGGAATTATGGTTGCTCCAGAACTTTCGACTATTATGCATTTTTTTTTTTTTTTGGTCTGAAATATAGAATCTTCATTTAAGTAGGAATGTTAAGTGGACCCATAAAATGGCCTTCAGTACATAAAATGTCTAAAAGATACTAAGGAGGTGAAACAACCCAATTTGAAGATAAAAAAATTGCGTCCATGGGCTTTGGTGACCTGGTCTGCAATAAAATTAGCCTCTCTTCTACGTGTTGGATGTGGAGCTTCGGGAATAAAGGGAGCAGTCCAGCGTTAAGCAGTCTAACTCAATGACATACACATAACTTTTAAGGAATAAGAAGAAAGAAGAGGTAATTTGTTTTTGACATTTGGATAATGAGAATTTGTCAAAATTTGATAAATACGACCACATTAATAAAAGCTTTAGTCTTCAAAACAGGGATTATACACTTTGAAAACTTTGGGATTAATGATGGCTATCATAAAAATTTAATCTATTAAATAAATGACATTATGATCTGATGTCATGAAAATTTCGTGGGCTCACTATTAATTATTCAAAAAACTTAAATTGTTAGATGGATGAGTGATTTAATATTTTAATATTCTTACACAATTCACTACAATAATCAACTGTTAATATTGTAATGTTTATTTAGTTAGTCATTTAACAAGTGGTATGGAGGTATTTGTTATAAGTTTTCAAATTACATAGGTGCTTATTTAGAATTAGACTTGTTAGCAATATTAGTGATATTAGGATATTTACTTGATTCTACATATCTCTCAGGATTATACATATATCTTATTTAATAATGCATATCATTGATTGATTGGATTTGGTATTATGTTTTTCTTATGTTCTAAAATAGTTATCCAACAAAATTCATGTACTATTCATCAATATACTTCAAATTATACAAAAAATTCTCTATTTCTCTCTTCCCCTTTATCATTCTCATCTTGGTATCAAAGCCGCCAATCCTTAGGAAATCTTAAGTGCACCCGGTGCACGTCGCACCCGGTGCACCCTATAGCAAAATAAATCCATCCCGCCACTCAATAGTTTTCACTTCGTGCGCCCACAAGTCTAATTTGAGGAAGCACTTCATTCCACAATAGTCATGTTTTGACACCAATCATAATGACCACGTTCCCTCGTCAAGTTTTTTTTTTCCACAGATTTGACTTTTTCTTTCAATGCTGATTGCATAGGCCACATCGCTCAATAACTATTTTCCTAAACTAGCCGTATAAGCTGCTTGATATTTTGACGCTAGTATAGGCCGCGTTGCTCAATTACTATTCGCAAGCCAGCCACATCAGCCACTTGCTGTTTCCCCTTCGATTCTTTACTGTTGGCTTCTCATTTTGAGAAACCAACACCACCGCACCAACTAAATCTAGATGTTTGGACATGAACAGTGCCGAAAGCCGCCTCATCTACCACATCTCAACTGCTGCACACTATTTGACTTGATTTCTTAAAGCCAACTTAGTCACTTTAAGTTTGAGAGGATATTAGAGATATTAAGATATTTACTTGATTCTCCATATCTCTTTATCTCATTTGATAGTGCATATCCTTGATTGATTAAATTTGGTATTATGTTTATTTTGTTACCTTAAAAAAGTTATACAATAAAGGAAGTTGTTTTGCCGGAATTTCTCCCATGACGAAATATCCTCCACTGAAAGTAGTCATTTGCCTTTTGCGCTAATTCTAGATGGAGAATGATGGAGAATATCTCATTCCAAAGGAGATTGATTTCTTCAATTCAAATGGCATCAAGCAATTCCAAATCAAGTTGGAATTTAATTGATGGCCAGATTCAGAAATTATAAACTCAATGACGCAATAAGATGTAAACAAATTATGTAGGAATTTAATCGACAACATAGCTTGAGAACGTAAGAGTACAATGCTGAAATTTAATCGACGATGCAGCATCAAGATAAAAATACACGCCAAAATCCAATCGATGACGTGAATCGGAAAGCTACAACTGAGGAAATTTAAAGTATAATGCAAGAAAGAAAATTAAAAGATGAAATTTTGTTTGATTCGTGCAGGAGGCTTCTTCGTGGATGACTGATGGTATGTATAACGATTAGTGGTAACTGCTTTTCAACAGTTCCAGTAGTTATAATCTCCTGAGTAACTCCTGTCAATTATCTCCATGTTTGTAGATTCCACGTGTGCAAACTGCTTTATTAGTGTTCACTCCACAATCTTTCTTCTAAGTAGTAACTTCTCGTTTCTCAAAAGGCGTTTTTAATTTCAACCGTCCTATGGATAATTTGATTTTCAAACCACAATTGTTCCCTTCAAAATTGTGCCTCTAGTCCCAATAGATCCATTGGAAGACTTGGTCTTTGAATAATAACTAGTCCCTCGAAAACCGTTTGCCTTTGGTCTTAATGATCTCAAATTTCAAAACAGCTTGTTGACATTCCTTTAATGAATATTGTTAATATCCATATTAACAACTATTTGTGATTCGTCATCATACTTCGATAGCTGAATGTACAGTGTTAATGGGTATTACTGTCAATCGATATATATCAATCCTCACACTCATTGCTTGTATTAGTACTCCCATTATGTGCATCATCTATAAAAGTCTCAAGTGATGCTCATGTGCTTATGCTAGACAAACCATATATTGAGTGTCAAAAGAGGCTTATGTACTATTTAAAATACATATCGAATTATAGAGAAAATTCTCTATTTATCTTTTCTGCTTCATCATTCTCAACTAAACTATGTTTGATTAATGGGAAGAGGGTGAGTGGGAGTTTGGGTTTGTTCCCCTAACAATTGTCAAGAGATAAGCCATTTGCAACCGTTTCAAGTTCAAGCACAAACTCAACAAGAGAAAATGACATAAATAATCCCTAAATTTTGAGTCAATGTGCAATGTAATCCCTAAACTTTTAATTTGTTTAATGTGGTTTATGAACTTTTGGTCTAATGTACAATGTTGTTATGAAATTTTGAACTTCGGTTCAATATTCAATGTAGTTCTTGAACTTAATAGTTCAATGATCATATTGAACAATTAAAATTCTAGAGATTACATTGCACATTAGGCCAAAGTTCAAAAAACGCTTTATACAAATTAAAATTTTAGGGACAACATTACACATTGGACTAAAGTTTAAAGACTATTTATATTATTATCATGGTCAAAAACTAAATGCTTGCTTACCTAGAAAGATAAGGAAGTATTACTGAAAAGTTAAAATACCCAAATATACACGATCTATTAATACTCTAATAGACATAAATGTCACTCACAACGAGCGAGTCAGAAGGCATATAAATCCCGCAAAGTGTTTTTATCCTATGATGGTCAATCAATTTACAGCTGAAAATTCAAGGCCACGGTCAAATGCCACAACCACCCCCAAAATAATTATCCTCTTAAAGATTATAAATTTACAGTTCTAACAGATATCTAAATTTAAAACTCTTCTATCGATATTTCTTTTAATGACCAGAAAACCCATCTTAAATAAGTAACCTGTGCCCCCTAAATTTATTGCATTAGCTGTTCGAAGGTTTAAATCATGGCCCATCACTAATTAAGGCCCAATTTAGAATTGCATAGGAAACGAACTCAGCTTAGGGAAATTTGACCAACAATAGAGCTCGACCGGAGGAGGAGAGGAGAGAGAGTGCATTTGGTTCAGTTTTGGGCAAAGTCTTTAGATAAATGCAAAGGTCCGAAGTTTAGAGGTTTTTTAAAAAGCAAATACTATTTGATAAAATGTAATTTAAAAGTGTATTGGAGAATAATTTTAGTTTAAGTAGTGTTGGGAAAAATCACACACTATAAAGCACTTTTGTTTAAAAAAAAAATGAAAACCGGAGAAGAACTCAGTGGCCAGTGGATGGCCAGCAAGCCTTCGATGAGACTCCAACGAAGCCAAATCTAGTCACCGGCAAGCCAAATTTGGCATCGACAACCTCGCATGAGGTCGCCTGAACCCAAGTTGTTGTCACCTAGGTCACACGACCTCAAGTCAAGTCACTTGGGTTGCGTGACACAAACGAGGTTGTCAGCACCAAATATGGCTTGTCGGTAGCTAAATTTACGCTCACTGGCAGCTTGAACCTTTGCTGGTGAGGTTGATTGAGGTAAAGACATTTATGAAATTATGAAAATGTAGTGAAGGCAAAGTTGGAAGAAAAAAATGTATTCACATTTCAGAATCACTCAAAGTTCAAAACACAGAGCTCTGGATCTACCTTAAGTTAAAGGTCTTTAGAGACATTTAGAAAGGCAATTGCATCTTTCTAAAGCTCTCAAAAAATTTGCCAGGCATTTTTTGCATTTGCCGATGGGACTTTTGAACCCAAAGTTTCTTACCAAAGCAGTTTCAAAACGGAGCAGAAATTCATCCGACTAATTCTTGATTTAGAAGGTAATTACAAAGTTAGGTCGATTGTGTACAATTTCCTTCGCAATGATGTTGTTATGGGCTGATGATGGTGAAGAAAAGTCAAAAGAGAAGTTAGTAGTAATCAGCAAATGGACATGTGGTAATTGAGTCGTCCACCAGCCCAGAACCCACGTAACTGATGTCCTTGCGATTTCACATAATTCCTCTCGATGCAATTTCCGTTTCCTCGCACTTAGATTCTTGTCGATTCAACATTCCATCAGAGCCCCATATGCACACTTTGTGCTCGAGTGAGGAATTGCGTAGCGATCCCGGTTGCTTCCCAATGGTATGAAGTTCGGATTGCCTCGGCGCATGTTAATTTCGTCTAACACCAATCCGATAAGATGCAATCAACTTCCAAGTGAATGGACAGGAACATAAGGACAGAAAAAGGCACAAAATCCAGCTTAGGATAAAGTTAAGTTGTCTACGAGAAAAAAAAGGGAGATCACAATAGTGGCAACTTCTCCTTTCTTCATGTAAGCTAGGTCTTTTCATGAGAGTGATGAGGTACATCAAATGAGAGTATGACTACACGAGAAAAGAGAAGGCTAAACGACAGCTACTCTCAAAACATCAAACATCATCTCCTCTCAACGTGTGCTCATTCACGGCTATGTCTCTTTCAAGGTCTCAAACCTCTGCGTAGCCCGAGCTCCAAACCCTCAGGACAAATTTGGAATGATCCCGGTTGCGTCCTTATCGATACCGGCACAATCAGGATACACGAAAATGGCATGCTGAAGGACTTGGTTCGGAATGTGCGAACCACCCGCTTGATCGACTGCAAGGAGATGCCAAAAAGCTTCACAAGAATCCCGCACGCCAAGTTTTTGTTAGAGGAGTTGCATTAGATGCATTGTCGGTGTCAAAGAATATTGTACGATTTTACCGAATCTTCGCACATGTTATCAATCCAATTGCTTTCATGTACAATTTCCTTCGCCATGATGCTAGTACCAAACAAAAATTTCCTTGACGTTATTGACGTCCTAGAAACAGAAGGAAAGGCTCATTGGAGTATAACCCGAATGGAGCTTGATACAAAAGAAAGGAGGGGTCCAGAAAAGATCGTGAAAACTGGATGTTGGTGTAGTACCACAAATCGTGAAGGGTATAGATAAGCCAAAAGAAGTTTCGTGTGGGAGAGGAGGTGATAGTACAAAGTGAAAAGGAGAGATTGTTAGTTTCTGCACAAAAAGACTTGTAATTGGACAAGCTTAGATCGATTGGTTACCGGAAATATATCCTATGATGTATAATTTGTATCTCAAAGGCTTAATCTTGTACCATACAATAAGATTTGATAGCCCAAAAAAGTGTATATTGCATGTTTAAGCATTTAAATTAGCACATAGAAAAAAAGAGCTCACTTTCTTCTTCGAAGAGTACTTTTGGGTTAATACACGTTTAAATATTGTCACTCCTGCGACAGTACACATTTTCATTAAGTGTGTAAAAGTTTGCACTATATGCTGATCATAGTTGGACATTTGAAGAGTCACGGTAACCATAGACAATTTGTGTGGAGTTAGCTGTCCAAATGGAGCCCCAACAATCTGTAATTAACATCTATTTGTTAGTTTAACATGTGAAAATAGCTAATTAAGATTGCCCTAGATCACCAAAATGCACAGACCAGGCGCTGCTTAGCAGTCAAACTTCAGAAGTAAGACAAGGCGAAACCCTTGATCAAATCACTGGTTAAAAGCTTGTGATACTTATTGCAACCAAGGCCCATGAGACATAAATCTCACGTGTTTGAGATATTGCTTGTAGAGTAAAATATAACATATTAAGTTTCCTGGAACAAGTAACAATCATCAAAGCATTATGAATTGCATTTCGCTAGTATGATATGCATCTGCTAACGACACGTATTGATGAACTTTTGATGTGGGGAATCATACCAACTTGGCAAACAAGAAACCATTTACTGTTGCAGAAGTGAAGTTTGCAGTGGAAATACGTTCATTGTCCGTTGGAAAACGGCGTCTTTTTTGGGTAGCGCTCACTATTTATTATAGTAAAGCAACCATATAATCTTGAAGTGAGATAAAGGAGTCCAAAGGGCTCTTAATCATGTCCGCGAGAATTTGATTCTATTGTTGACATAGAGAGGCGTTACAGTCAATGCAATGTCTAGAGCGTCCGACTGAAGGAGTTGAAGTTCAAGAAGTGAGAGAGGCAGCATATAAATGCTTTCATTTACACCTAAAAATAATTTGGGGGGTTTGTTAAGTGTTGGTGACACCTATAGCCGTCTAAATCTAATGAACTGCAGCATCAGAAAATGAAAAGCATGTCGTAGTCTCTTTCTCTCTCTCTCTCTCTCTCTCTCTCGCCCGCCTAAATTCAGCCAAAATGGTTGTACAGTCTGTCATGAACGGAGGAGTAGCAGAACTTAAAGAGATTGCATGAAAAGGCTTACCCATCAGTCTTTTCGCTCCCATCATCTCTCCTTAACTTTTTTTCCACAAGAGAAAGAATGAAAGAGAACACTCGATTCTCTCAGAATTTTGGGAAGTGCAAGCACTTCTAAGGTATTTGTTCCTGTTCACTGAGCAGATGCTTGGGATTTGCTCTATGGCAGCAAAAGAGGGAGGCTTTTCTTCACATTGTGATCCCGAAATTTAAACTTCTGTTTTCAATTCTGAACTTCCGAGTCTCTTCAGAGGATACACTTAACAAAAAACTCAAGAGTCAAAATCCAGACTGGGTTGTTTGTATGTTTTCGCTAAGGTTAAAAATGGAACTGAAGAGTTACAGATAAGTCTTTAACAATAGCAAAACCAAGAACATATGTGAGAGAGAGAGAGACATGGAGAGAAATGGAGAAGAAGAGAATGTTGATATAGATGAAAATGGTGCCCAAAAACATTCTTTTCTGGGGCACATAATTTCTTTCACAAATGTCATGTCATGTCCACTACACATCAAAACTCGTTTAATATGAGTACCAAAGTCCGTTCGAAGAAAAATCCTAACCAGCAACTACTGGAGTACGTCTTTGATTGTTCCACTGATCGGACATCAAGAAATTATATCTTGCCTTGTTGAAACGGGTTTTAAATAAAAGAAGGCACTGATACAGATGTAATCTCTCTCTTTTTCTGAAGCACCCTCTTCATTTCAGGGTCAGGTTTACTGAAAATTTAACCCTCTGTATGATAGTTTGGGAGTATGGGCAAGAGTAAGCAGAAAAGTGTTGTACCTCTCAAAAGCAAAGAAACCTGATATGAGCTCGAGAAACCCTAAATCACCTGTTTCATATATCACCATTACTACAGAAACCGGTGAAAGTGAAAAGGCTTGGATGTGCAAAAAAGAAACTCGGGACCTGAGACACAGCATAACATGAGATGAGATTCATCAAGTACAGTTGGAGAAGGAAGATGCGTATCTAAGCAGGTTAACTAACTCCAAAAAGGGAGCTCACTCATCAAAGCCCTAGAAAACAGATCTCAAAATCATCATCGGACCGCCCCGAGACCCAAAAAAGACATTCTTGTGCCTCAAAAAACCCGAACTCATCAACACTGCATAGAAAACTGAGAACCCATGAGTCCATGACTGAATCTAATCACAAATATGGCCAGCAAGAAATAGAAATGACAAAAACCCTTCTTTCTAGCACTAATATCCATGGCAGACTCAAAAAGAATGCCCCTAAAATAGTTTAATGCACATAATGAAGAAGTTTTTACCTTTTCTTTTTCCTATCTAGGGTTCTGAAATGACCAAAACCCTAGAAAAACTGCGACAGATTCTTCAACCGAGCCATGTGTGTGATTCTAGGGTTTCTGGAGATGCCAGCAACAGGTGAAGATGCCACATGATCTGATCCATCCTCAAGTCAAAGAGGGAGGTTGAGATCATGCTGGCAGCTTCAACCGATGCTGGTCTCTCAATATCATCAAGGTCTTCATATCTCTCTCTACACAGATCTTTTGCGATGGTGCTTTGCTTCTTCCTAATGGAGTCGCAATGAGGAGTGAAGGGATAAAGGGGGTTTATATAGAAAGGGTGCAGGAAGAAATTGGGAGAATAAATCTCCTCCAAGGGAGAAATATTATTGAAAAAGAGATTTTTATTCCATCCATGGTGGATTTAGAATATTTTATCAAGATTCTTTCTAACTAAAATATACAGACTCGTAATATGGATATTGTGAAAGGCAAAATCATGTATAATGGAGGAAATTTGTGGAAACTACATTTATGAGTTTTGTAGCTCCTTCGTTTCCTTGCATGTAATTGGCTCATCTGCCTAGAATAAAGTCTAGACAATTAATTTTCTAATATTCTACATGGACCTTTATATTATTCATGAAATGCCAGATAATTAAGTTTCGTGTCAATATATATTCATAAATGAGCTTGAAAAAAAAATATCGAGACTAGAGGTGAGATGACCATACATATTTAAAGATAAGACAAGTTGCTTCATATATATGACAGATTTTTAGAGTGTTAAAAATGGTAATGAATTCTTCCTGCTAGCTCGAGTAAAATTAAATAATAAAAAATCTATATCAGGTGCTAGATGAGAATTGAAATATTGAGTTTGTGGAACATACAATTAAAGTGAAATCAAATAAGAAGAAAACCCAGTTGAAACAAAGGAAGGAAGGGTGGTCCCCAAGTGAGATGCATATTGAATATTGTCACGCCCCAGGACTAATACAGACAGGTTTGTGAGTGTTCCTATATTTTGTAAGAGCATTAATAACTTTTAGGTCGGACCTGAAAGGAGAGGGGACCCTTTAGCATGCATGCATCTCTCTCTCTCTCTCTCTCTCTCTCTCTCTCTCTCTCTCTCTCTCTCTCTCTAAACGTGACTTAGGGGGAGATAGTGTAGAAGCTACAAGCATATGTTGGGGGACCATCTTTTGTCATTTTGATTTTTGTTGGTTTTTGGCATGTTTTCACAGATTTTGCATTATGCTCACAGCTTCTCACAAAAAGAAGAAAGGGCAAGAGCATCTCTGCCTTAGATAACAAGTGCCATGCAACATTCTCTCTCTCTCTCTCTCTCTCTCTCTCTCTCTCTCTCTCTCTCTCTCTCTCTTCACAGGTGCATTTAATTTCATATTCTATTTAAGCCCTCTTTTCTTGGTTCAGTGGAGATGCCTTTTCTTGGTAAGTTATATTCTATCAGGTAAATTTCTTTGGGTGCCTTTTGCTTCTTCTGCAATCTGATTGGGGGGGTGCCAGCTGCAGAGTAAATGCTTACAGAGACATTTGATGAAGACAACCCTAGAAAATGACTGATTGTGTATTTCTCAAAGCAGAAAATTAAATTTCTTTGCACTTGCTTGATGTCGATTACACACCAAAGTCAGGCGTGCGACGATGTAGAGAGAAACCCTAAGATGCCCAGCGTGAAAAGTATATTTATTGTCTCTGTTCTATATGGTCTCTATCTACATGCCAAGACTAACATCTTATCATTAATTTTATTAGAATTAAATTGGTGCATCATGAGAAAGTTACTGGCTGTACGATGTCAATTTTGCATGGACAGCATAGTTTTAAAGTTTAAGAATGTTTCACATGTTATTTCCATTCTCTTTGAGATCTTGTATCATTCCTGTAGTGAACATGGAGTTGTAAGTTGAGCGCTATCTAATCTACTTAAATATATGTAAAGTGGCGCTTCAAAGCACCTCCAATATGGCACTCTCCCACTACTTTATATATCTTAAGTTTTTTTTTTTTTTCGATTTTTTTCTTATTCAAAAAAAAAAAAAGATTTCCATTTAATATTTCGCATTCAATTGGAACAGACATATATGTCTATACACCATCCTTTCTTGCCATCCTATTTGAATTCTATTGGTAAATGTTAAGTTAATTGTTCAGACAAAATGGACTGAACAAGTCAGTCTTTCATTCTAATGCTAAAGCATGTTAACCTATTCAGATAATTAATTAAAGTGACTAAAATAACATCGGAGCCATTAATTAACTCGAAGAAGCTAACTTGTAGATTGATTACAATAAAATGAAACTTAAATTTCCAATGAATTTGAATCAAAGTGAAATTCTAAAATGTTGAATACTTAATAGTTGACACTAAGCGAAGTTTTGACAAAAAAAAAACTAAGAATAATATTAATAGACTAATAGAACAAAGTTTGTTCTAATAGACTAAGGGAAGTTCAATCTTAGTTAATATTAAGTGAAGTTTGTTTCAAGAATCACTATAAGAAAGGCACCCTGAAGTGACACAATTTTTTGCAACTGTGACCGTAGGTGACACATTTTTAAGTTTGCCACCTAAGCCTTAGATCATACCTTAAGGCAGTTGTCACCATTGATTCAATCAAAGAGGGAACAATCTTGAACATAAGGTGACGAATTATGGAGACAAACATGAAATTTTGTCACCTTAGGCTAGACCTAAAGCGGCAAAATCATGATTATATCACCTTAGGTTTGACATAAAGCAATGAAGTTATGGTTTTGTTGCCTCACCTTGGGCCTAAACCGCAAAATTCAAATTTTATCCCCCATTGAGGAGGGAAATCTAACCTACAGTGTCAAAAGTAAAATGTTGTCGTCTTGGGGTAGATCTAAAGTGACAAAATAATTTGGTTCGTTGCCTTTGGGTATGATATAAGGCGATTAAGTGACGAAGATATTTATTTGTTACCTTTGGTTGACCCTAAGATGACAAATCTAAGAATTTGCCACCTCTAGTTTATCGTAAGGCGACAGAAATCATTTTCTTTATTTACTTTTGAGTGTGCCTAAGGAAACAAAATAATTGCCGCCATTGACTGCAATGTAAGGCGACAAGAATAAGGTTTTATCACAGTTGGTAAGGACTGCAAAAATATGTCACCTCTGTCTAAGGCTTTTTGCAGTGAATTTCAAATTGTTGGATTATGTTGTGGATTATTTCTTAAATGTATGTCCTGCAAAAGAAAACACACATCACTCGTCCAATTATAAATATAAAAAAAAATTCTACATTGACAATGAACCTAATAATAATCCTATATAATATAGAAAAAAAGGTACAATGATTTGATATCAAGTGAGAGAAATTCTATCACTATGATTAATTGAATTTCCAAATAAGTCATTTGCACAAAAAGTTTCTACTCATAATGATCCACGGATTAAATATACTATTTTTTCGTACTTTTTATTTTTTTTAAATTTCATATTACAGAAAATGTCACACTATCGATCTAGTTAGGAGAAACTTTCAATATACAATATTAATAAATTCAAAGATTATATCATGCGAATCGAAAAGTTATCACATTAATGGCATCAGCTTTATTCTTGACATAATCTTTCATGCGTGTGAAAATTTTCTTCAATATATATTTATCGGGTATGGTTCCACACGATCACCATATTTACAAAAATGGGTGAAAAAATAAAAGAAACAATGCGAATAAAGCTATCTCACTAACCATGATACAAACTTTAGTAAATAATGCAATTTATATAATTCTTTTTCTCCTACTTTTTATTTTCTCAAGAGTTCATAGGCAATGATATATTGAAAAGGCCCGCTAGTAGCTTTTACTGCCACATCATTTAGTAAGAGACTTATAGGAAGATTTTCTAGTATTTCTAGCATTACTCAATGACTAAGATTTTATGGTAAATAAGATCGCTTTAAATGTAGATATCGACCTAGTTTGGGATGACTTTCGGCATTCATATTTGATAAATTGACAAGATTATGTTATGCTACTTGCGAAGTTATCACAGTAATGAAATAAGCTTTATCAGACTCTAGATGAATTGTTCGTGCATATGAAAATTTTCTTCAAGATTTTGTATACTTGTTACTCTCATGGTCCCTGCATATAAATCACCATGTTAAAACTTTTGCAATAAGGCAAAGTTGTGATTGAATATACCTTTCGATTGAGTTGATATAGTGGGTCGATCCTCTTACCAAGAAACAATTATAGTACTTAGTATAATATATATGGAAATTTAGTGGTTATAGCCTCACTCTAAAAACGCATGTTCATTTGGAAATGAGTGGGGGTGACATTGTCATAGACAAAATTCAAATTAAAGTCCAAACTCTAAGACCATGAAACCAAATCTTACATGCAATATTATTCCTAGATATAAAACAGGATAGTGATTCAAAAAATCATAAACCTAATATACAATGACCAATATAATCATAAGATTTTAATTTGGCCACTTTAGTCTTAAACCTTTTGATGATCTTTCAATATGATTATTGAGGCCAATTTTGGTTCCATAAAAGGCTACATCAACAACATAATTGGCATTCATTCAGACTAAATTGGCCGCTATACAATAGATTTAAGACTTTTTGAATAATTTTCTTGTACAAAGCTATGTTAACAACATAATTAGCATCGGCAAACATTTTTTCCTCCTCATGTTAAGACTATCTTCATAATTTTTTCAAGGAATATAATTATCTTTTAAGATGACTATCTTAGAGGATGCCTTCATAAATTCAAAATTGGCAAGGCATGAGAGGCCACCTCAAAAGTAACACTATTGACCCTAGAAAAGTATCACACACTAAAACATCCGCAAGTGGTCCAATTTCTACGCATTTAGACGTGCTCCACAGTATAATTAGACCCACAAAAAGGTCCCAAAAGGGAACTGATTTTAACATATCCTAGGAATTGTCTTAAGATTTGGTGCGTACCATGCAAGATATGGCCGAATTCGAACGAGCAATTTCTAAGGGCCAAAGAAAAGTTGGGGTTACCGTATCGAACCGTAAAATATGGAATATTTTTCAGAGTGAGCTGACACGTGAGTATTGTTGCAATGGAGAATTAAGGAATCTTGGGGCGAATTGGTTGCTTTAAAGCCTACATGGATAGGTATAGATGAGTAGCTATCCTTTCCTTGGAAGGCATACTTAATTGATTGAGATTGAAAGCATCTCGGTGTTCATGATTCCACCTGCAAAAGGGGCGTTCAAATTAGAGTAAAAATTCATAGTTCATGAAACTGATTTTAGTCTCCAATTTTAAAAAATATAGAGAGGGACAAATAAGTTGCGGATAACAAAAAGAGAATAGCAATTTGAGTTGGATATGATGAAAATTTCAAACATAGCATAATAGTATGACTCAAATGTGATATTAATTTATCGAGAAAAACCTAACTCGACATGACAAATTCGAAATTGACATATGTAAACAAGTTTCGGATAAGAAAAATAAAAGTTGCAGACAATCCTGTTGAAACGCTTTGACAAGGACACGAGTATAACTGATGCAATATGATGACACCCGAAATGCCAGCACCCTTTAATGATTGTTGCGGTTCCCTCTTATTGTACTGATTGGAGCTCTTAGGGTGGTAGAAACTGTTTCCTTGGTTGACTCAAATGCTTTTAAGCTGTCAAATGTGGATATTAAATGCTTATCACACAGTACACTCTTTCTTGTAAGTTGAACCCTCACACACAAAAGCATTTAACCACATGAAACCAAAGAAAAAAAAACACAACCCTAGAACAAGAACAGCAATGAACAAGAGTCACGGCAGAACCCTAAAGAGTGTACCACAGTAAAACCGCACTATATTCCTCAGCTTTCAGCAACCTTGATTCCCTGAGAGCAAACCCTTTTGGCGGTAGCATGATAGTGATCACATGAGAGCTTCAATAAGAGTGTCAAAAAGAAGTAAAAGAAGCCATGTTATCTCTTCAGCACTCGTTGTTCCTAGTGAGAACCCTATCTTGTAGAGATCTGCCTCAGACCTAGTAAAAGCTCTGGCCCTTTTGCAGGATGACAGGGTTTAAAGGGAAGTCGAGTGTTAGAGACCTAGAGTGGTCCATTGCGTAATCTCTATGCGCAAGTTTTTGCATATAAAAGACTTTTTGCAGTTAGAGCCGTGAACTGGACAGAAGTTCGAAACCCCCACACCTTCTTCTTCTTCCTCCCTGTGAAAAAAAGCTATTCTGTGGGTTTCTCCAGAGCCCCAGTGCAGTCCATGAGATTTTGGTTAGATCGAGACAAAAAGGTTCCATGTCTTGCCAATTTGCAGAGGGAAGAAATCTTTCTTCACATCGATAAGTGATCCACTACATAACGTTATCCATCCTGAAAATATTCGTTCTATTTACTATTAGTGATGATAAACACCTAATCATATTTTTAAGAGATAATCATTCATACCATTTTTAAGTGTTTAAAAGAATTAAAAAGGGACATATGTTCACACCCAAAAATGGCCAAAGCTCAAATTTGGGGCACATTTTAATAATTTCCATCTTGGCTCGGTGTTTAAGCCAAGTTATAATTATTTCAATCATTTCAGTAAAATCTTATCTTCATTGCTACTCTTCTATAGCCCCTTGTGGCTCAACTGTCACATAGATATTCCAAAGAAAAACCGTTTGAAATGAGAGGTGTTAAGATCAAAGTCTATGTATCTTGCATTTGAAATTATTATGCTGTAATCAAATTTTAACACCATTTGTCGAAGTTTGGGGTTTCACCGCAGTGGCAATGGATAAAAATCAAATGTCAGGAGAATTGCCGAAATTAGAGAGCGAAAGTATAAATTTTAACTCTCAAAATGCAAAATTTGCAAACTTGAAAACGAAAAGGTACAAAATTTTAGGTTGGAAACCAAGGGGGTATCCGACCAAAAGAGAAAAATCAAGTGGGGAAACTTGCAGCTAAGGTGGAATTGATAAATGATTTGTGGACTCTTGCCCCTATACTTAAAAATATAAGTGCAAGTATAAAAGTGCTTACTTTTGGTGAACGATTTTAGTCTCCACCTCAAATCTTTTTCTCATCTTTAAAACAAATAGTCTGCATATAGTTTGTTTCAACTATAAAAAATATTATTCCAGATTTTAGAATTTTACCTTACATTTTGAATGATTAAATAAGATTAAAAAAAAAAGTGGAGTGGTAAAAAAAGTTACGTAGTACATACTACCCAAAATCACTCTAATATGATCAAATCAACACTCACCCCCATACAAAAAAGAAAATCAATGAAACATAAAACACATTTGATAAATAAGCCTTACTATGGCCAAATGGGTCGGGCCGGTCATTTATAATATGTGAAGGACGGCATCATCAGAATTTTACCTTACATTGTCAAGGACGGCATTTACTTTATTGTTGAAAGGTTCATCCTTGACATGATGCACATACTTCATAGGAATGAGCATCAATTCAAGATAGATTCTAGAACTGGATCGAACCGACCATACCTGATCAATTCCGATTCCGATTCTAAAGTGTATAGAATGGATTCTAGATTCCAAAAATTAGGAAGATAGATTCCATATTAGGTTCTATATCTAAAACCTATCCGCCCTAAAACCGTTCACCCTTATTACTAGGACGCGTAGCTGATGCAAAGGACTAAAGCCAGCCAATCCGATGGCAATTAGGCGTAATGTTTCCGACTTCCATCTAAGATTAGAATTTCCAGGAAGTATCGGCCGATGTCCTGATGCAAAGCAACTAGAATTCGAAGTCTTCCGCGTAGATAACAAGGCATTGTACCGTCTGGTGTCTTGGACTGCGTTGCAGCTGAAAAAGTCATACCATGACATCAGAATATTTCGTGTCGACTAAGCTAGGAGAATTCCTCATTCTGATTATGCTAGTTTCCCCACCCCCAATCTCGTTCTCGGCAATTGTTTCCGCACCAACTACCGAGAAGTGGTTTTCAGATGGAGAATCTCCATCGAATGTGGGGTAGGTATAATCCAAGAGAAGATTCCCTCGTGATGGACACTCATGATCATGAGAACCACTCGCATCGAGTGTACTTTTCAAGCCGAATTTACCTCGCACCATACACTGAAAAAATCATGTAAACACTAAATCGAGAAAATGACACAATAGGTGACATGACCATATCTACGCTGCTCGTCTTTTTTTTCTTTTTTTCTTTTTCTTTTTTTGAGCAAACAAGTGAGAATACATTAATAAGAAAAGTTAATAATACACACATCTAAAGCATCAGCACACAGTAAGTCCAAAAGTGCAGACGGGGGATTATTAACCCAATCCCTAGGAAGACATCCCAATCGTTGGGCTTTGGCTAACTAGTCAGCCACCTTGTTTGTATCGCAATTACAATCGACCACTTGTGCCGTAATTTTTCAATCAATAACTCGAGCAACAGAACTCAAGGCACTTTGTGACCCAGTTGTTATCCTTATCCCCGAAGTTGCGTTCCTTGATATCTCTCCCTTTGTAAGTGAGTTCTAGGCTATGAACTGGATTCTTGGTTAAAAGCAAGAAAATGGCCTTCCCAGAAGAAACAGAAGGGACATCATCACATTCCCCCGTGGAAAATTATACAATGAATTAGAATTCAGGTGACCATGCTTATTCATTACATAAGGTGTATATCTCTCTTGTTCATGACCCCTACGGTAGCTCGGCTCTACAAGTATCCCAGACATATGAACAGAAAAGAATGACAAGAATACAGGTAACTATTTTCTCTTGTATGTACACATTCTCTATATATAAGATTAAAAGATCTGTGCCGATCAGCAGTGATTTTGGTCTGTACTTGTAGTAGGGAATCCACTAGGGTTCAAGATCAATCCTGTTCGCCTTCAGCTCCCCAACTTGGGGCTTGTTAGCATCTTCCGCGTTGCTTTCTCTCGGTGGCTAAAAGTCAAAAACATCAGCAGTAAAGAGAGATGTCAGCTAACGGGAAATTAGACGATGAAGAAGCAGCAAGAAACCTAAGGCATGAAAAATCATTTATGCGAAACAGAAAAAGATAACGGAGTTGGAACACCTATTGGCATCTCAAAATAGAAACAAGCATCAAGTCAGCTTCTCTGCAAATGCAAATGCAGGCAGAGAAGATGTAAATACACATCTGCTTCCTAACTGGCTACAATGTGTATTTTCCGGTGGAGCCTCATTCGAACCAAGTATAATCTATACAATCCTTGTATATTTTAAGCACATTATGCTCCTGCTTGAACTGCCATAGAATGCATGAAAGAAAAGATGATATTAACAGACAAATGATAAACAATAGTCAGCGTCGCTCCACCCCCAAGAAAGAAGAATGGTAACCGGTCAAAGGAAAGGACAAATCCCTGTTAAGTATTTGCTATGTCCCAAAATTTACAGCCGCAATAACTCATACAACATCATTGTGAGTCTTACAAACGCCAAAACTTCAATGTGTTCATTGTAGGTATCTTATCGCCAAACTACAGTCATATTTACCGTTTCACACATTGAGAAACCAAAGCAAGACTCAGGTTACCAATGAAAATCAACTCCTGTAAAGAATTTCCCAAATATTAAATACTTACTTCTCCAGAGAGATCCACTGGAAACAAAGTGATTGCACTGGGATCAAAACTGAATCCACTGACAAAAGAAAAATCAGCATGATATTAGCAACTGGCCATAACTGGAAGATGGAGAATATTATCAAACAATGAGATGAATATCGAAAAGATAACACTGAAAAATCAGCATACTTGACTAGACATTTTTTATACGTGACTAACACATGCCGGCAACCAGAATCAGCAGAGTCTAATTAAAGCAACAGCACATAGTATTTTATTACCAGCGAGGTAGAACTAGCCGCCAGACGTAGGGAATGAAAAACTCCTCAGATTGACTTTCTTGCTCATATGTGAAGCGTAATTGGGTGAACATCTGTCAAATAATATCGCTTGTGTCATATGACATTCATAGGAACTCCATGTGCACTACATGGCATCCAAAATCACGATAACAAACTTGAAAATGGCACATTATACCTTCATCCCATCACCACGCCAAGATCGACAATTATTAATAACTACTTGAAGAACTTTCTCCACTGACCATTCACCATCCACCCTCTGCGCATCCATACGGCTATTGAAAAAATCTAATACCTGTAAAACAATTGTACATGTCAAAGACAGAAAAAACATAATGAAAGCATGAATATCATTGCACAAAAGTTGTTAGCTAGGGATGCTTTGAAGCATACTGTGTAAATATTTTCGAGAAGCTCATTAAACCGGGGATGATTCTTAAATGGCTGAAAGACTTCCTGCCTGTGCATTATTGCATATACAACCTGCCAAAGACCAGTGACTGCCAGTTATGAGTCATTGATTAGAAAAAAGGTATGAAAGGTAAGGTGCAGCATCATATAAAAAATATTGCTACTGGCCTCACCTCAGGATTCCGAGGCAGCGCATATGTCAAAATCTCATTTAAGATTTCAAGGACAATCCTTAAAAAGTCAGTATATATATAGAACTCTGTTGACTGCAACAACATCCAACTCATCTTAGAAGCAGCGATATAAAAGGAAGGAAATGATCAAAAGGCACCAGAGAGTGTAATAACAGATAAATCAGAAACAATCTGTAAATACTGCAATTGTACCATGTCTTCAGCAAGGCCTTCGTCTTCTTGTGAGCTGCCTTTATTTGTGTGAATCTTCCCATCTCGTTGTTCTGCCAATTTATTATACCTATATCCAGCAAAACAATGCAAATCTAAATCTTGATACGATAAATGATCTAGAACTGGAAAATTGAGACCTTAACAAAAACAATGGAACAGGTAACTGTACTTTCTTGAGAGCATATCAAAAAGGCTGATCAGACGCTCCGATGCATATGCACTCAATCGATGACAATGAGGAGCCATGTTTGCCAATGTAGCTAGGCAGTTTGTATGCAAATAAACATCCTGCAACCAACTTGCATGGTAAATGTACTGGTCCAAAATATCTATAAGAGTCACTATCCTCTAGAGACTATTCATAATACAACAAAATAATATACATATACATGACTGCTATTAAGCAGGTTCATTCAGTAGGCAACATGGTTGCAGAATGGAATTTTCAGGAAACACTTGCAACAAGTCCCTCCACGAAGGTCGAACCATATCTGTTCCAATTTAATTTACACCGTTTTGAAATAAAGCTTCACCATGGGCAAGACACTCGCGAAGATTGACAGATGATACCTTCATACTATACATACATTAGGATTTTCAAGAAAACATCATCATGAGAAGAAAGCCCACCCCCAATAGTCATCATGATGATTTACCATAAGATGGATTGCAAAAACGAACTGGTGAAGCTTCCTAATGAATCATTTAAAATTCGGATTAAGATTAGTTCACTAGCTGTTTGCTATAACCTCTGGGTACTATACATTTCAGAAAGATAAACAGCATTCATTACAACAGAAGCTGATCCATTGATATCCATACCCGTAGCTTTGATAGATTGTACTTCACTGTCCTTATGAGAATAATGACCATTAAGGAACCAAGAGATGTCTGATGAAGGCGGCGTTCCTGGTACCATGGAACACTTGGCAGTATCTGCCCAGGAAAATTGTAATTGCATAAATAACAGGATCAATTGAGCTAATTCTAAAACAATAAAAGCACAACTTACCAGTTTGTGAATGCTGGCATTAAAAGAAGAGTCCTGACTAAGTATGAGGAGTATGATCAGAAGCATGTAGATATGATTGGAGCTCCTCCTTGAAGCATTATATAATGTCTCCAGGATGGGCATCAACTGTTATTCAACCACAGTCCAATAATCATATAAGACAGCTGAAACTCTCACAAATCGGGAGAAAAAAATAATATGCCAAATATATGCTCATATAGGTCTTTAAAATGTTTCTAATCTCTAGGCAGACTACAAAAATAAACTGTCCAAAACAAAACTCGCACAAAACAAAGCGTGTGCCCTCTACTATCACCAAATCAGAACACTTTTCAAGAACACAACTACCAAAATCCAGATACACATGACACACTGCAATATTTTCAAAAGAATCTTCCATGCTACTTCTAATTTCCTCTGAAACACAAATATAACATTATTCTTACAAGGATCATCAAACTACTGTTCTTACCAGTGTATCAATATCAGTTCGCACCAAAACATATTCCAGAAAGCCAGAATTCCCTTGAACCAGTGAGTATAGCAAGAGAACAGCGGTCTCATCAGCCAAGCACCTGCAGAGGCCCAAAAAAGGTTTCCCTAAGATACTAGAAGGAAAATGACGGGCACATGGAACTTTTTTTTACTTAAATTTTGACTTTTCATGGAAGGGGAGTGGGGGCAAAGAGATACGGAGAACCTAGAATTTTAAGATTTATCCCACACCAACGAACTAACAGAAAGCCACCTAAGTATATTGCTTTTTAAATTCAGGACAACCTTACGGACCACTCTAATCAAGAAGAAAGCAAGACCAATATGATGGAACTCAAAGTTAGTGAGACAGAAGTAACTGCGAAAGGTAAAGATTTTATATGCTAAGAGAAAATAAAACTGGTAGTCAACTTCAAGAGACCAGTGCCATTACCTCTCCTTTCATCTTCATTAACTATGAGATTATCTTCACTCTCCAACCCCGTAAGAGCAGAAGCTATTTGCTTGCAGTACTACCCATATATTTTAACATAAATTCATCAGGAACCGTTTGCATCATGCACTTGGAGACTACAATAATATTAATTAAACAGCCCCCCAAAAAAAAAAAAAAATTCCAAGGCCCCCAAAATAAAAATAAAAAATGAAAAATAAAATAAAAATGAAAACACCACGGGATTCAAACCATGATGATCAACAAAGGTATTTTTGATTTTCTCTCCAGCATGGCCGAGGACCAAACCGGAACAATTTATCCTCATAAGTGAAACCTTACTTACTGTGTTTCTAAAGAAGATCTGACAGAAGGACATGCTTCCAAAATCTTAAACTTAGAGCTGGAATAACAACTGATAAATATTGAAGAAGTGCAAAGCACAATACAGCTCTTAACCCCTCATCTATTATGAGTACCCATCAAGTGAAAAGAATGACAGAATCTTCACAGTATCCAGATGCCAGAACTCATCACACAATTTGATCTACTCATAAACTAGGTTAATCATGTTGGGATCAGAACAGACTCAACTCTTTTGTCGACCAAAGAAAGCATCCCTTCACACAAAACAAATTCAATCAGTATCTTCAGAATAACTAGCCAGTTTTAATTCCCAAAAACTGAAAACTCCCAGCCTGATAATGGGTTTAAAATATTGTAGCAAAGCAAGTTTCCAAAGAATAAGAGCATCTAATGCACAAGGGTAAAATTATGTGAAGAAAGAAGAACATCAATTTACTCACGTCCCAAGAGTGTCAAACAGAGAAGCAAATGGAATCCTCACGAGCGACCATTGAATGCATTTCCCTCAACATCCACTGAGCGATCAACTGCAAGAAAAGGTTTACTTCACCACCAAGATAGATACATAACTAGCATAAAGTACAAAAGGGGAGTACAATTACATTCCACATCTCTTGCATTTTCTAAGGCCTTGCAATAATGGTTGTCGCATAAATATGTATTTTCCTTTGACAAAGTATCAGTAGTGGCACTGTCATCGCTTCTGTCTGTTATGGACTCGTCAACCAGAAGGCATTTACGGTAATGGATGAGCACAAGCAGCACAAGGAGACTACATTCTGCCAAAGGGCTTCTTGGTACCTCATCCCTTGAAGGGACCAGATAGCTAAATGGAAACAGGACAATGTTTGCTGCAAATAGAGAATAAAAGATTCATTAAGTGGTTCTCACTTGTATAACAGGAAGAGAATCACCTTCACAATAATCATATTGCAGAAATCGCAAAAAACCTGACTTTCACAAAATTATGTGATAAAGACATAAATCAACGCTAGAAATTTTAGCTCAAATAAGCGGTACGCAGAGTCAACGAGGATGGATATACACAGACACTTAGCACCATGAAGTTTGAGTAAATGTTATGCTCAACCAGCTGAGGCAAAGCTTTCCTCCACAAACGGTTTTTTAGGCATACAGTGACTTATCAGACACCTAGAGTGTAACCTGTTTTGATAATATCAAACAAAACTTACAGTCCATGATCCATGTGGAAGCATATAATGAAATTTTGATAGACAAGTTCATGATGGGATCGACCCATGCACACATTTCTTAGCATTTCCAATCTGTCTGCCTGTTTACCACTGTCAATTAGGTCGCTTGTTCACTTTCTAGGAAACTACACCCAGATGGGCCATTTCTCCTCCTTTAGATGAACAGAGATCTCATTCACAATAAGTACAGATGACACACTGAAAGTACAAACCAACAGATAAAAAAAGCAGGTGCCTAAATTCTAAAATTCAGGAGTAGTCCAATATTCTATGGAAATAGGTAAAAAAAGGCACTGCTGCATTGTGTCCTAGTCCCCTAGCTGCATAAATATATCACACAGTTTCTGCAGCGACTGCTTGAAAGAAATTCCATATAATGGTCATAAATCATAAAAGAGGAAATTAAAATCATGAACATCAAAAGGATAATAGTTAGAGCACAATGATGCCAAAGCAACCAGATTACTGACATCATTTGGAGGGAAAATGCCTACTTGTTGTATTATGGCCACAAATCATATTTGTTACCTGCAAACTAATTATCTCATGCGCATGGATGGTTCTTTTCTGATGACAAGGAAGCCCATTTAAGAGGTACACGCTAGAATGTGCTAAGATACGACGTACACTAATAAAAAAGATGCATCCTAGCAAAATTAAAGAAACATGACTAGACTAGCAAGAACAAGAGACAATCAAGGGGGAACACATGTTTTGAAGAGAAAATTAGCCACTTAAAAGAGAAAATGTTAAAACACCACATAGGATGAAAATTATATAAACAAATAAGCACTTAGTGAGCATAAGAGGGATACGTATCGAATAAAACAAAGATTAAATTAATGAATTAGCAAGGCCAAACAACTATACCAGCTGCAGAGCCAACCCTCTGAAGAACGCCAGCCTGGCTATCATCAGATGTTGGATTAGATGCTCCCCCAAAGGGAGCATGTGGCCATATCATGTAGTTGAGTAGCAATCTTTGGACCACCGATGAAACTAAAGAACTTTCCTGCAAATGGAAAAATGAAGATGTATGTAACATGAAGAATGCAGACAATTGACCTATGCAATATTTACTAACCTGAGCCATTGCTGCGTCAATGAATGGGTTTGCATCTTTTGGTCCTGGAGATGGTCCAGCAAGAAGTTGAGTTGACATCGCAACCAGCATGAACCTTAGCAGCTCCTGGTGTAGGAGGTATGTGCTGGGACTGTGACATAAATACAGAGTAAGACGACGACAAGTTGACAACCCGAAAAAAAAAAAGAAAAAAAAGGGCAGCAACAGTAGTGGCAAAAAAAGACATGAATGATTACAGTTTACACATGCATACCTTACATCCACTGAGCCAATGAAACTGAGCACACTGTGCATGACAAGACTTTCTATGTTTTGATCTGCAAAGAACCCAGATAGTTTATTCACTTCTCTAATGATTGTAAAGCAGCAACCAAAATCACTTCTATCAAACAAGGTGGACAAAAAGCAATAAATCTATTCAGGTGAATATCACTGAAACTGCACCAATATAGATAGTCAGGTAAGTAGGCCTCATGACAACTTGAATTAAATCTGGATTTACACAAAGATTAGCCCCCTGTTATGAGACTGTTAGAATGTGAACTTCAAAGGAATTATGGACCAAGTCAGATTCCTTTGAATTTGGAGATTCCCAATAACCCAAACATCATATGCAGACATTCAAAAGAGAGATACAGCGAGCACCACCCATCTAAAATCCAACCTCAAAGAAACTCCAGAGAAGCGCTTGACTACTTAGACGAGGATTAGACAATCCAAAACCATCAAAAAAGCCCTCAGTAGACAATGCATACAAGACCGAACATAGAATTATCATTTCTAGAGAACCCACTGTACAGGAATAAATGTCGTAAAAGCTCAGAATTTATACCTCTGGTAAATTGCGGTGGAATAGGTTCACTTTCATCAAGTGATAGACAAAGCTCCTCAAGATTGTCACTCTTAGCATTTTCAATCACGTGTTTCAAGAAAACCGATGAAATGAACAGTGCATTAGCAGCCTTCAGAGAAACTGAGGCCGTTATTCCAGAAGCGGATGTACACTCTTGCAAACACCACGCCAGATGAATCAAAATCTTCGCCAGATGCCTGGTATAGCAATTGTTTTGCGCTGCATGAATAAAGAAGACAGGGAGAAAGCACAATGCACAGAGTCAAATGCCAAAGCTTATAGGGAGAACATCACGCCCTTGATGGGGCCAGTACAAACAACAAAGAAGTAGAACTCGGAACGAGAGCAAGAGCGCAGCACGGGTGAAACTGTACCAGGTGCCTCATCACTGCAACTTCAAGTATCGAGACATAAAAAAAATATAAAAAAAAAAATGTTATACATGCGGCTCGCAAGCTCCTATTGCGCCACACGTTGCAGCTGCTTTCTTCCTTAACTACTTCTCTGTCATCTCTTGAGAAGAACATCCGACGAAGTTTTACTAATGGATAATTCAAAGCACAGAAATCCAACGACCGAGTTGACAGCCAAGGTTGTATCTATGTCCATGAAGCTAAAATGGGAATTCACATAGCATGCAATTCATTCACCAAATCCATAGCCAGCGGAAGACTCTTGTAATCGCGAATCAGCACGACGACCGCGTGCAGAGTGCACGGGTCGCAAGAAATCTAGACAGCGAGAATCACGCACGAAATCGACGATTCAAAACCGCGCGACGCTCGATTACCGAAAGCCACGGCCAAGAACTTAACCGCCATTCGCTAAACGAGAACGGAATCGCGACGAGAACACCGCGCAATCGCCTCTCCCGCTTTCCCCGATTAAGCAACAAACCGAAAAACGACCGTTCCGCAAAACGACGCGGATCGGCCACCGACAGCTCAACCGTCGCCGACACGGCAACCTACTCACCTAAAAGCTCGCAGGCCTGATCGACGCGCGGGGCGGGCCACCGGAGGTCGAGCGGGAGCTCCAGAAGCTTCTGCCAGAAGTCGGAGCCCAGCGGGAACGACTTCTCGCCGACGAATGTCCCGATCAGGTACTCCGCCGCCTCCTGCGGCCGGGCGGCGGCGGCGTCCCGCGGCGTCGAGGGCGCCGCTCCCATTGCCGCTGCTGGAGGAGGAAGGAAGGAAGAACGAGGAGGAGGAGGAGGAGGTCGCGTCGGTGCGGGGCGCCGGGTCGGGTCAGGTCAACTCCGATCAGAGGGCCGAGGCGGAGTCGCGGCGGCGGGGCGGCGGCGGTGGCAGCATTGTGGGGGCGGGGATCTGCGCGGGGAAATGGGGAGGGGCGAAGGCGAGCGGCGGATGGGGAGAGCTTTTGGAGTAGAGGAAAGTGGAGAGAGAGAAGAGAGAGAAAGAGAGAGCTTGGAGATGAAGGTTTCAAGGAGTGCAGAAGAGAGAGAGAGAGAGAGAGAGAGAGAGAGAGAGATCGGGGAGAAGGGATGATGACGTGAGCTAATTTGGGTTTGGGTTTAGAGGAGGGAGGGGGGGCGATAAATGTGTACGTTGAGGCGTCGTTTTTTCGTTCGTTTCTCTCTTGACGGAATTGCCCCTGGACTTTTTTTTCTTTTTTTTTGGACTTTCCCCGTTTGGCTTATAGGGTTGATTGGTTCCGGCCGATCCATTCGATTCCAAATTGGAACCAGGAACCCGATTGGGAGGACCGGTTGCTCCTAGATATAGGAACTGAACCGGGTCACCAGTTTGATTCTGTTTCAGTCCGATCGAATGGAATTAGTTATTTTTATTCCCACTACTTGATGACATATGTTATAACGAAATTTTTTAAAAGAAAAAACTAGTCACTTTTATTTTTTAAAAAAATTAAGAAAAAGTATACATAGTTGATTTTGCTTGGTCCGATTCCCCCCTTGAAATAGAGAATTTAACCAATTAGTCGGTTTGGTCCAATCTAGGCGATTCTCTATTTAAGCAGTCTGTTTTGCACACCCATATTTGCACATATATACAATGAAATAATGACGTAAATGGTCCTTCAACTTTAACTAAATGTGCAATGTGCTCTCTGAATTTTTAATTTGTTCGATGTGATCATTAGAGTTTTTGTATATAGTCAATGTAGTTCCTCAACCGAATGAAAATGTTTAATGTAATCCTTCCATTAATTTAAGATCATAAATAATATTAAACATTTTCATATAGTTCAAAAACTAATATGAATATGTACTAAGAATTTAAATATTATATTAAATAAATTTAAAAAGTTTAGGATCATATTGCATGTCATTTTCCCTATATATATTATATATATCTTGTACTTTTGTCTTTCCTCTTTTTCCCTTTTCTAAGATGGGAGATTTTTATATTTTTTTAGTAGGAAGAATTTGTACTTATTTTTTGCTTTGTTCTCTTTGATGGATTGTGATTTGTTATTCTTTTAATCATCCCATTCGTTCTATCTGTAGGAGAAATGTTATGACTTCAGTTCTTGATCATATCAATTGCCGTATATGTCTATAATTTCGCATCATCTGCTGGTCCGTGAGATGAGATTTGTATCGAAGCGCATCTTTCAATATAGCTAGGCACATAGAACTTACGAAATGACTCAAGCTTTTGTAGTGTACAAAAATAATGAGATGCATAACAAAAGAGCTGCAAGTTGCCGATTCATCGCGGCGTAGTGTTGGTGCATAAAGATGCTTGAGTCCAAAAGGGAACCAGCCAAAGTTGGGCGGTTCGCACACAGGGAAGAAATTGATTACAATGTATGTGTAAAGATGTGAAGCCAAAGGAGTACCGCATCGGAACGTTTTAGTAATGTGAAGTTGTTAATATATTTTAATTGGAACGTAGCTAATGGATTTAAGGGTGCGTTGGTTTCAACGAAAAATTCATGATAAAAGAAAATCATCTTCAAGGAGAATAGTCATTTATCATTTGTTTAGTGGTTGACTCTTGCTAGAAAGAAAAGTCATTTTACTTTATCTAAGCTTGTCATTTTCGATATATGAAATATATTTTTCATAGATAGGTTGGTTTCCCATCATTCAAATGACAAAAAATGGAAAAATAATTTTCCTAAAAATAATTTTCTGTCAAACAAATGGATCCTAAATTTTTAATAAACGGGGATCTAACTAAATAAGTTAACAAATTCGGGCTCGGGTTCGGGTTTTCTCCTAGCGGCCTTACCAAATAAAGGTGTAGAATTTGTGCTGACATCGACCCACCGCTCTTCGATGACGAAGGTTATTAAAACCGTCAAAATTGCTCTAATGGCAATTGCTGACTTTTAGGCCAAAATTGGACGTGTGGCCCGGGAGAAACTATGGACTCGTTTGGGCTGAGTCCTGAGAACCTACTAATTCATAACCATCGGTGGCAGTTGGTTTGGATTCCGCAGCAGACATTAATGAGTATAAAAGAAACAGACATAGGTTAACATGAAACCACATGTTTTAAAATTAAGGTGGTGCTAGATAAATAAATAAATAAAAATTTAATACCACAAAAAATCCAAAATTTGTAAACTCGTGAAAAATTTATTATAAATTAATTTTTTACCATAAAAAACTCCAAACTGATATATCTGTGATAAATTTACCTCAAACTAATTTTTTAACCACAAAAAATCTCAAATCGGTACTCATTTGACAAATTTATTTAGTTTCTATTTAATTAGATTAATGTCACAAAAAATTATAAATTGGTATGCCTCTGATAAATCGAGGGTAAAACTCCAAACTAGTATATACTTCAACTCCCACGTATCATCCAACTAAGCAATTTGATGGTAACTTAACAGAAACTAACGGAGGACAAATTTAGCACAAGTATACCAATTCAAGATTTTTGGTGATCAAAAAATTAATTTATGTGAAATTTGTCTAAGGTATACTAGTTTAGAGTTTTTCGTAATATTAACAAACAAAAAAACTAGTATAGCAGTGTTAAAGCCAACAATTAAAAAAAATTCTAAATTTATTGTACAGATAAGTCCATCTCATTTTTTTTCAATTTAACCAATTTACTCTTAAGCATTTTAACGATTTACTAAAATAGTCTTTCTAGCTAATTTTGAACATAACTCAATGATATGAATATCTGTCGTCCTATGTGGCTATTAGGATAATGTTAGCAAATCATCAAAAAATTTAAAACTAAATTGGCTAAATTGAAGTTTAAATCCATGTGATATACTTAGGACTCTTTGGGTAAATATCCCCGTGGAGTACAATTCGCAGCTGTGTCTAATCAAAAATTTAATCGTGGCAGGGATAAGGCTTGAAACCTTAATTGTTCTTGTCGGTTGGGTTTTAAGCCCAAGTCAACACTGCGATTTAGGTCTCGAATGTTAATCACCATGGAACTAGAGTTTCCAATTGCCATTCTGTGTGTGATTAGGGTTTTGAAATATTAACTCAAGTGAGGGTCTCATATGAGGCTTTTGGACTAAGAATTTGTAGTAGTGATTTCGTAACCCTAATTGTTGTGGCTAGGTTGACCCTCGCCTCACCATCATTAGCCCTTCTTGGTCTAAATGCTGGTGAGGGCCCGTTGTTTGCTACCTTTACTACTGTTTATTTTTTTTATTAGTTTATTTATTAATTTAATCTGATTAATATTATTATTAAAAATCAAATTTGGACTGAAACGACATTCTTTGGGCTTATCTTGCTTGTTAAGCCAAGTCAATGTTTTCCGTTATCCAAATTAGATGGAACTAACGAAAAGATTCGATTAAATCAATTTGATAAATTTTATGACTTGATTGGTTTTTTTAAAAATTTTAAGACTCAATTGCACTTACATGAGAAGTTTTAGGACTTGCAAAGAACATATCCTTATTTTTTAATAGGACAAATTTATGCTTATTTTTTATCTATTCTTTTTGACAAATTGTGATTTGTTATTCTATATATCATCCTATTCGTTCTATCTGAGAGCGTAAGAGTCATGACTTCAATTCTTGATCATATCAATTCTCATATATGTTTATGATTTCACTTTATCTGCTAGGTCGAGTGACGAGATTGGTATCAAAGCGCATCTTTAAAGTCAAGAATATAGGTAGGCACACAAAACTCACGAAAGGACTCGAGCTTTTGTAGTGTACGAAAAGAACAAGACGCATGACAAAAATGCCCATGACTCGCTGATTTGTCATGGCATAGTGTTGGTGCATAAAGATCCTTTAATCAACAAACAACAATCTTTTTTTTTGGGGTGGGGGGTCAGTCCTAATATACTCCTACTCTAACTTTTACTCTCAAATTTTTTCTATACCTCCTTGTAAGGTGCAAGTATCGAAATCCATACCTTAAGCTAAATCGTCACAACCCCAACCTTCATGAAAAGATGATGATTCAAATCCCCCACTTCCCCTTCTCATGTGGAAAGAGTGACCATTAGGGCAAATCTCAATGCTTAGAGAGAATGAGCTTGACGTAGACGGTTTGCACCCATGAAAGAAATTGGTTAAAATGCGCATGTAAATGTGTGAGGGGAAAGGATACCACATTGAAACACGCAAGTGGTGTGGAGCTGTTAATATATCTTAATCAAAACTTAGCTGATTGATTTAATGGTGTGTTTGTTCATTGAAAATTTCGTGATAAAGGAAAATATTTTTTGTAGAAATCAATATTTTTCGTAGAAATCACTTTCAAAGAGAATAATTGCTTATCATTTGTTTGGTGGTTCAGGGAAAGTCATTTCTTTCTTACTAGAAGGGGAAGTCGTTTTCCCTCTATCTAAGCTTATTGTTTTCAATCCATATAATATGTTTTTCATAGATCGATTAGTTTTCTGCCGTCCAAGTAACGGCAAATTGAAAAACAGTTTCTCTGGAGAATAGTTATCTCTTAAACAAAAAAATTACAATTGTTTTAGCAAACGGAAGTTTGACCGAATAAATTAACAGATTCGGATCTGCATTTTCTCTTAGCGACCTCATCAAATGGAGGTATTGAATTTCGACCGACCTTTACCCACCGCTCTTCGATAACGAAGGTTATTAAAACCGTCAAAATTGCTCAAATGGCAATTGCCGACTTCGTCAAAATCGGACGTGTGGCTTGGGAGAAACAATGGACTAAATTTGGGCTGAGCCTTGAAAACCTACTAAATAACAACTTTTGGTGGCACTTGATTAGGATTAGGCAGAAAACATTAATGACCATAAAAGAAACAGATATAAGTTAACATAGAAGAATTAGAAATTGTCAAAACATTTATCACTAAACTAGACAAATTGAAAGATTTAGGGCCAAATGAGCTTCTATACAATAAATGTAAGACTTTTTTGGTAAATATCCCTATGGGAGTGCAATCCGCAATAGGTATATTATCAAAACTTCAATTGTGGCAGCGGTAAGGCTTGAAACCCTAATTGTTCTTGTCAATCGGGTTTCAAGCCCAAATCAATACCGTGATTAGGTCTCGAGTATCAATCAACATAGAACTAGATTTTCCAATTGCCATTTTGTGCGTGATTAGGGTTTTGAAATATTAACTGAGGCGAGGGTCTCGAATGAGGCTTTTGGACTAAGAACTTGTAGTAGTGATTGCGTAAACCTAGCTGTTGCTAAACATGATTTTTTTGAACTCCAACATGTAATGAGAAGGTCTAGTGAACATTGACCCTCCGAGAAAATCACCAAGAGATATTGAGATTCCAATGGTTCTGACCGATGCTGAATTTAGAAATCTTCAAGCCTCGTGATCTTAATTCCAACGTCTAAATCATTCGAATCCAAAAATGAACGAGCCAAACTCGACCCGTTCCATGCGAACCATCCCATTGTGCACTAGTCTTCTCTTCCCTCTCGGCCTTAAATACAATCTCAATTTCCTGTCCTCCTCCGGTTCGACAAACTTTAAGTGAACCTCATGGAGTGCTTGTGCAATGTACGTATGCAAATCACAACCTAGACCCATCACTGTCGGCACTGAAAATTGAAACATCAAATGGTCTATTAATCTCGCCGACACTTCATGTGTTAGCATACGGCAATCTTGCCCATAGCTTCTTCAATGTCCAATCTAAAATTACGGAGAAAAGTCAGATTATTTATCACCCATTGAAAACGAATTAGTGCTTGGCTTCTTGACTACTTCAAGTTGTCGCTGATGTTGGGTTAATCTTGCACTGGGCGCCAGTTTCGTGCGTTGAAGTCAATTACTTCGGGCTCTCGCCAATCGAGTTCGGTCAAAGCCTGGTTCTTAAAGCAAACACGCCTTTTCTTCAACTCAAAGAAAAATCTCTCGACTCTGAAGAGAGAGGAAAACCAAGAAAACAAGAGGATTTGCGATGGGGGTTTCGCTTATTTCTCCCTCTAATTGGGGGAGAAATTCGATGATCCGCCTGCGATGCACGTGAGCCTGTCGAGAGAGGAGCAGTCCTCGTCTGATTATGTGGATTCAAGTGATAAAATCGAGTCGAGTTGAGCCATCACCTTAGTTCTCTAGTCAATTCAAATCGGGGCAAATCCTCTTATTGTGTCTTTTATAAACGAATTTCGAATGATTTTATTCGTCACATATGATATCAATGTTTAAGTGGTCTTTTCATGTTGAAATTCTTCATCATATGAAGCATGGTGTTTGGATATAAAGCTATAATTTAAATGAGTTCTACTTCATTTTATTAAGCATAATGTCTTGGTAGCTAGGGGCTAGCTTGTGGGTAAAATTTTATCAGCTGCTATAGCATGATTTCGTTTGCTATAGTTTCAGTGGGCTTGTAAATTGTTATGGAGTGTCATTTTCTGGACTTGTATCGGACTTTGATGGGCTTTTATTGGGTTTAGTCCACCCATTTCCTTGGTTTTGACTTAAATAAATCTTGCTTTGAGCTGCTAATATTCTTCCTAATAGCTCCACTAGCGACTCTTATCCCGGACCTTTATTATAAACTTCAAATAAATCTCTCTCATGTAACCACTTTGATGTTGCACTCATGCACTTCTCATATGACAAAATTTTCATATCAGTGTCATTTTATTGGAGTGTTACATATAAGAATTTGTAATTGTCAACAAGTAAACGAATTGAAAGAATAAGAATACCGTAAGTTTATTAGATAATCAACGGAATAATCCTTAATAACGTTATGTTGATCAAAATAGATTTAGCAAGAACTTTTGACCATGATGCTATAGCGAGAATAGTTCGCTTTTTTAGGACAAGGACAAATGAGATGACATAAGACAAAACGAAATAAAATTCTTAAGACTCTTCAATATGGCACAGAAAATGGTGATTAAGCTATTCGGAATTATACTTGGGATAAGGACGAAAAGGTGCGCCCCATATCTCTATTTACTTACTGCTTCTATATAATTTATGATTTTATGATTGATGACTTGTCAACCCTTTATTGGTCTTCAAAAAATAGTACAATACACACCTCCCGATGTTCCTAACCCCACTTCTGGAATGTGGTAGATCCTAACCAAAACATAATCATGGTTCGACAAGACAAATTTGGTCTTTTGCTCAGCCCACAATTCTTTTGGAAATGATTAAAAACTGGAAGTCTCCAAAAGCGTAAAGGCAACATTGATGTATGATTTTGAAGCTCACATGACTCTAGCGCCAAGCCAAGCCCATAAATAAATAAATTATTATTGTCCTCAATGAGATTTTAAATATAAAAAAATTTCACGATATAAAGATTCAGACATTTGTCCATTCAAAATATGCTTTTTAATAATTACACTTCCCAGTAATAAATATGCCGTGATAATACTTGTGCAATTCATTTTTTTCACCAAGAGGACATAATATTTACTCAAAAGTGCAGCATTACAGAGAATGATACAATGCCATGAAAGTTCAATTCAAATTGCCAATACAACCCAGTTGCAATTTATCTAACCGTTCTATCTCAGCAAACATATCCAATATATTCTAATAGCTTAAGTCCTTAAAAAAATGTATTATATCAAGTGTGATTTATCAAGGGTGCAGTACTTGTGCAAATCCTTTTTTTTTTTACCAAGAGGACTTAATATCTACTCAAAAAGTGCAGCATTCTAGAGGTATATACAATGCAATGAAAGTTCAATTCTAATTGCCAAGACAATCCGGTTGCAAATTGTCCACTGAGTTCTACTTCAGCAAAACATGTTCAGCATGTTCAAATAACTTAAAGCTATCAGAGAAGATAGCTGCACCCTCATCTCTAAATTGCTTTAAAACAAGGGTTCTCCATTTTGATATGAGATTGTATGCTTATCGAACTATATGCGCGCTCAAATCTAAGAGATAGAATGATCTGCCAGTTATAATTTGCTGAAGACAGCACATACCTAGCACTACTACATATAGGCAGTATGGTCAAGATAAATCACACAAGTACACAATGAAAACTGGATAACAAGTCGGACCTGCAGCTTGCACGCTCAGTTGAAAAGAGACAGATGATGGAACAACGTTGGTCAGCAAAATGACGATGAACATAACCATTTCCAGTTGCGAGACCACATCGAGTCGATGCTCCTGCCCTTTTTCCATGAACTTGGAACATACAAGGCTGACCTCGTTCTCAAATTGCAGTAGACTCCGCCCCACCTTGTTCTCTAAAACCGAGGATCTTGTCCAAAGAGTAAATTAAGTAACATGAGCACTGCTTACTTCGCATGCACTTTAGAAATCTCATCTATCAAGTTCGCGAGTAATCTCCAGTCAGTAAATAGAAAATCGACACTTCCATCGAAAGGTCCTTGTAGTTGTACCCAGTGGAAAGTCGACAGATACTTGATCCATACAACCCAAGAGAACGCAAACCATCCACAAACGCATTGCACCAACAATATAGAAGCCGGCATACGTCTTTGTTTCCTCAAATCGGGTAAATCATCGGTGCAAGGATCACAGTCGCTCAAGCTTTTGGAGTAGAGCTAAAGTATCCCAATCGCTCAGCCAAGACATCCACGTCTTCCCTCGCCCTCCTCGCCCCCAACACCGAGCAAGCCAGTTTGTTCAAAGCCCTCATTCAACAAATCTTCCCCGAAAGACCTCATCAAGTGCTTTGTAGTTCTAAAGTATATGGAACTGGAAATGGGTATGGCTTAAGTTGGGGTTTCACAGGATAAGAAGCAAAGACGATACATTTGGCATCAGTAGAAAGATGCACTCCCAAATTCCAAATTGGAGTTCATTCCCATGTTCATTGAGGAGATGTTTTCATTGTGGTCCAAAAATGAGAGACGAGTCATTAATCATAAAACCATAAAAATCATATAATATGTAGAAGTAGTAGGTACAAATTGCCAATTTGTCCAAAACTGGACATGACTTGGCACAAAAATGGATATGTTTCCAATTATTATACCATCTTTCTCTATATATTCTATGGTTTTAGGATTAATGACTTGTCTCACATTTACTGGTCCTTCAATGGATTATCACAAAACACAACTTTCCATGCTTGTTGCCCACTGTTGAGTCTGGAATGTTGTAGATCCTAAGCCTACCATAATCATGTTCTCGACATGACAAATCCGGTTTTGACACAACCCACGAGTCTTTGGAAATGATTAAGAGCTGGAAGTTTCTAAAAGTGTAAGAGAAACAGTAATACAAGAAAATGAAGTTTGTGTCAATCGAAGACAAATTCCCATCAGAAGTAAAAATATATATAAAAAAAATCAGTTATTATGTGTTGTGCATTCAAAATGAGTTATTTATATTCAGTGTATTACAGAAATTCAAACATTTATTCATTCGAAATTTACTAATAAAATAATCATATTTCAAGATGTTAATTGGATCGTAATGGTAATGCAGCTTTCTTAAAAATACTGCGCAATGAAAATTCAATTCTAATTGCCAATATAATCCGTTGCAATTTATCTAACACTTCTACTTCGATGAACATATACATCATATTCTAATAGCTTAAGCCCATAAGAAATCGAATTTTTAGGTCCAATGTTATTGAAAAGAAAGTTATACTCGTGTGATATAGAGATTCAAACATTTGTTCATTTAAGATCTACTTATAAAATAACCACATCTCAAGATACTAATTAGATCTTGACAATACTAGTGCAAATCATTTTTTTTTCACCAAGAGGACATAATATTTTATTCAAAAAGTGAAACATTCTAGAGAAAGATACAATGCAATGAAAGTTCATTTCCTAATTGCCAAGACAATCCAATTGCCATATCTATGAGTTCTACTTCAGCAAACATATCCAACACATTCTAATAGCTTAAAATTTCAGATAAGATAATTGAAAACTCAATTCTAAATTGGATTTAAAATCCGGGGGCCCGATTTTGTTTTGAGATTATATACTCATCGAATTGCATGCTTTAGGCTGATAAGCCTTCATGTGGCAAGATGTTTAGTTCGAAAATATATCAGGCACCTTATTTTAATAGCTTAAGAGAGAACGATTGTGCACTTTAACATGAGAAATAAGAATGATATGTCAGTTATAATTTGCTGGAGACGGCACATAACTAAGACTACCATATACGGACAGTATGCTCAAGATAAATCACACAAGGCACAATGAGAATTGGATAACAAGTTAAGAATACAGCTTGCACGCTCAGTTGGAAAAAGTCAGATGATGGAACAACGTTGGTGAAGAAAAATAACAATGAACATTAGCCATTCCAGTTGCGAGACCATGGCGAGTCAACGCTCGGGCATTTTTTCATGAACTTGGAACGTACAAGCCGATCTCGTTCCTAAATTGTGATAGACTCCACCCACCTTGTTCTCTAAAACTGAGGATCTTGCCCAAAGAGTAACTAAGTGATATGAGCACCGGCACATACACTTTAGAAGCTGATCTGTGAAGTTTGTCATTAATCTCCAGTCAAAAGAATTGGCACTTCCATCGAAAGTCCTTCTAGTTATGAGTCCACAAAGCCCAAAAGAACGTCAACCATCCACGAATGCACTAAACCAACAACGTAAGAGCTGGCATATGGCTTAATTTCCTTAAATCGGGTCAATCATCTATGGAAGGATCACTCAAACAAAGCTTTATGCTTCGCTCAAGTTACGGAGTATAGCTCAAGTATCCCAGTTGCCCAGCCAAGATATTCATGTCTTCCCCATCCTCTTCATCTCCAACACCAAGTAAGCCGGTTTGTTCGATGCCCTCATTGAACAAATCTTCCCAAAAGACTTCATCAAGTGCTTTATTACCTGTATTTTCATTCTCTTCTACTAATCCTATTTGATCCTCCTCTATGTTATTACATCGACTTGCACCGATGACTCCATCCATGTCCAGAACAATTTTCTCAAGCTCAAACCTGTCAAATTCACCGATGTCTCCATAATTTTGAGGTTCAGCCTTAACAAAAGTACCAGTACTTGGTTCATTACTATGGACTGGTTGATCATCATCATCACAAAGGCTCACATTACTTGGCCCTTGATTGATGGAGTGCCTCCTCTTGTTCTTCCCTAACACTTCCTCGAGCTCCTTCCTCCTGTCCTTCTGTTGGACCAATTGCTGTAGAAAATCAGGATTCTTCATTGCTCTCGCCAAGAAGTTCATCATCTGGTGTTGCTTCATTTCCGTCTCCTTGAGCCTTTGTTCCATCACTTGGAGACAACTCTTGGAGGTCTGCTGTTGCTGCCTAAGCTTGATCAGCTCCATCATCAAGACCTGCTTGTCACGCTTCAACCGGTTGATCTCTCCGTCGAGCCCAAATCTGCCTACTTCAACACACGGGTCGAGCACTTGCTGTGAATTGTGGGGTACTAGATGAGTCGTTCTTCTCCTCCTAATGTTTTTAAGGAGATATTTTTGCCCCCTTAGGAACCCTTCGTTAGCAAACTCCCACTTATCTGGATCAACCTTTCTAAAGCCCTAAACCATCCAAAAATAGTATAGTCCAGTGTTTGAAATTTCATGGAGAGACTAAAATGTCAATATGCTATTGTCATGTCTAGAACTTCCAGGAAGAGCTTCACATATGATAACAATTACTAAATTTAACATTCGATACGAGAAAGTCTGATATTAATTGTGTAGCTGGGTGCACGGCTTATATATGATGAGAGAAGCTAACATAAATGAAAGGCACGAAAAGTCTGGATCTTTCTGCTTTTTACTCAATTAATTAAAGACACAAACAGTTCAATTAAAGAGCAAAAGGGCTTCACTTAATCAATAAAATATTCTGAAAAGTAGTAATTAATGCTGTGTTCCAGGAGCTTCATGAACATCAATGAACAACGGGTGGAATCTCTAGTACCATCTAAAACAAACCCTACACACTACACAGACTTATAAAAACACCCTATATCACTTCATTTAAATCTTAAATGTGGTCGATTAGATTAATAAACTTACATAGGTGTTGAGTTGCCTGATGAAGCTAGAGAAGTTGTTGTGCTTGAAGTATCTGGGCAAGAGGGACATGGCGAAGGCCTGAGCATCCCACACCACAAAGCTGTTATTGCCATTGCTCCAAGAGACTATGTGGTTGGTGGCTGGGTCGTCCACGATCTCATACGTCTTGGTGAGGAATGGAGGCGGGCCCAAGTCATGGAGGCCCTCAATCGGCTGAGGAATTGCATTCACAGTGACCGGAGAAGAAGATGAAGAGAAAACGGCTCCTCCTAAATGCTCCTTCTTCGCCTGAACTCGAGGGTTATTCATAATTGATCTATCTGCTAGTGTGCTGATTGCGTGAGCTGATGGAATTTCGTCTACGAGGGGGCTTGATTTTTCAGCACCCAAGAAGGAATAACAGTAGCTTCGGCACAAGATCTTGTGCTTCTTCGGGGGGGCCGTTCTCAGATCCTCTCAAATGGGTGCTCGGAAATGCAGAAAAAGATCAGGAACAAGGACTGCATGTGGAAGATCTCGATGGATGAGTCGAGCCAGAACAAGAACATACTAACGGATTGACGAGCTATTTCTTTCCATCTCTTTTCAGGCTAAAACAAGAATCTTGCTAGATAGTATAGGAAGCGAAGATGAAGAGAAGCGAGATTGGAGACAAGGTGAGCTTGAGATGCTGGAATGAGCTCTTGAGCCAGAAGTGGGAGGGGAAGAAGAGGTTGAGCTGCTGAGGTTTGGAGCAATGGCTGTGTTGGAGAAGAAAGGCAAGCTGAGAAGGGAAAACAGAAGAGAGACCAAAAATGAGGGAGCCGGTGGGGGCTTATAACAATATTTATATATAATCAAAGCTTCCCTTCTTTCTCTCTTTTTTTTTTTTTTTTTATATCATTTATTTCCTGCCCTAGTCAAGAAAAGTATTTGGCTCCTTTGTTTTGCTTTGGAAATCTTTCATAAGTTTTTACTCAATGATTTTTTCGCTCTCTGTTTTTTGGGTGATTGCTTGACAGCGGATTTTAAAGTTATCACTCAAATATAGTCTGACGGGAAAATAAATAGGTAACTGAGTTTTTGCAAGGATGCTCATATGCAAATTATGAGAGGAAATTTCCCCATTCCTAATCGCCTATTCGACGGAAAATTCCGAAAAAGTATCCATTACAAAAGCTCTTACAAGTGAAATTGTTTTAGAAAAAGACCGAAAAATAGGTATTAAAAGATAGGACGTGTTCAGAACACCGACTAGAACCTAGTTTCTTGATAGACTTTCACTTTTTACTTAATTTAAATCTTGTAATGAAATAACTTTGACCTTTTCTTAAGTTGAAACGCCCAAAATTTTCATGATCTGCAAATATTGACGCGTAAAATTTGTGTGTGAATTCTCACAGTTGTTAGAAACTCAACCGGTAATTGACACGTTTTGACGAGAAAGCGAAAAAGGGTATTCTTGCCCTACCTCCTCACGAAAATCAATTATTAATTTCTGTGCTTTATACAATCACAATATCTAGAATTACAGATCGAATGCGTGGCAACAGTGATGGAGGGTCCATATGTTTGGGATTCTCTTTAATTACTATTTATGATGATGATCTCACTAAAGTTTAGATCTTTAGGGCAAGCAGAAGACAAGAGTGGCATCAGATATTTTGGTCTTTCTCATTTGAAGAAAGCAAGTTGGATGCCTGGCCTTTGACATCCAATCCAAACACGAGATTTAGCCAAAGGCTTATGTGGAAACCCTTGATTTGCCAATGCACATGGTCCTTAGACTGATAGACAAGTGTCCATTCTTGCCATTAAAATAATTAAATTTTTTTCTGTTCCACAAGATTATGAGACATGCCATCCATTTCTTTTTCAATCCCTTTTCTCTCCCCCACGTAAGCAAAGGGAGCTAAAGAAAAAAATTCCCCATTTTGGGGACATATTATTGCATGTAATCTTAGTGGATTAGTCAATCACGTTTCGTAAACAGAAAGCATACAAAATGATCCACCAAACGCGCATTGCTATCTCGATATAATCCTGGGTTCGCCAATTTTAATAATCTAATCCTTGAAACTTATAAACTTTTCGCAAATGCGCTCCTTCATTTGATTTTAAAAACTACAGTTGACTTATCTATTAGTACTTTCAAAGTTTGGATACCGAATTGCAAAAGTTACGAATGTATGAGATCTCGTTTGAGAAAACAATGTAAGTTCAAGAGATTAAATGCTCACCTTTTTTTTCTAACAAAAATATATACTTAACAAAATGAGTTTCTGGGTAATATTATGATTTGCTCGTTTCACTGAAAATTCATGATAAAAGAAGATATTTTTCATAAAAATCATTTTTAAGGTAAATTGTCAGTTTTTACTTATTTGATGGTTTAGAGAAGTGATTTCCTTTTTTATCATTCTTCTCCAATTTAATTTTATTGTTTGCAATCCATAGAAAGTTAGCCTCCAGATCGCTTAGTACTTTGTTATCAAAGCACTAGAAAAGTCTAAAAGCAAATTCTTAGAAAATAAATTTCCTTTAAACGAACGCAACCCTTGATCAACTCAATCTATCTCGTGATCAACGGATTTAGAGTCTAGTCACGACACTAATTTATTCTTATTCTATTTTAGGTGACAAAAAAAAATAGAATTGATTAATTAAACGAGGGATTCGAACTTTGTGGAATGCAGCACAAATGGGTCCCTTTCAATTTTATTTTTTTTTTCATTCGTCGTTCTTTCCAATAATAGGCCACTTGGAAATATCTGGGGCAGCCAAAATTGTTATTTTTATGCTAAAAGAGGAAGGCACTTTAGAGGCACGGTACTTTATGTCGTGGCACGTTTGATTGGGAGCAGATTCCTTTTTCAGACACAATCGACCTCTCAACACGCGCACACGTGTCGCAACGTCGGCCTCCTCAATAACAAAATACTACAATAATACCAAGATTAACTTATGATGTCGGTAGTCCTAACTTTAGAGGCGTGCCCGGAGCTCATTCGCTGTGGAGCGTTTTGTAGGCACCCATCGGTCCATTCGAAATTGAATGTGTATTTGACCTCTAATGCATTATGGATGCTCTTTTTTTTGTCTTTTCCATACAAAACAAGTTGTCGGAATTCTTCAATCGAACTTGACTATATATATATTTGGTAAAAGTAAGAAATATATTGAACTTAACCAAACTATACAAAAATGATCACGACACGAAAAACTTGCATTCAAAATGACAGAAAGAGATATTGTGAGTGGAAGAGTGCCGATATAAAAAAAGAAAAGAAAAGCCAATGAAGGCACACAAGCCAGAAGGCATCAAAAGAAAAAGGCACTCAACCAGCCAAACATCGCCTACCTACAAAAAACTTGACTATATTACTAGATCCATCGAAATAGATCATAAACCCTTTATTTTTTTCAAATTCGAATTTGATTAGCTGAGTTACTATATGAATTATTTATATTCAATAGAGGGTCGTAAATGGATTTAAAATGGTAAAACCTAAAATTATAAGGAGGTTGTAAGTTTATCCCATCTCTACAACTTTCTCTCTCCTTCATTTGATTTCACACTCACTCCCTGCTCTTACCTTAATTTAGATATGACTTTTCCCCTATCTTAGCTATATGGGATGGTCAGGTATTGATCAACCAAATTTGTATTTTGAGTTAAACCAGTTTTGCCCGACCCTCCTGTTTTAACGGGTTTATGTATCGCTCTTTTCCCTAGAACAATTAAAAGGTGGAAAAGCAAGTTTGTAACTCCCTTAGTTCGACTAATAAAAAAAAGCCATCCATGTCGGTACTCATCTACCAATTTGGCCAGTAAAGCCCAGTTTGAGAAAAAGGCTATGAAGATAATAGCCGAAAGTTGGGGGGCATCTAGAATCGGTCGGGTCGGCTAGTCGAACCGGCTAGAGTGATTTCTGGAAAACGTAACATTAACGGCAGATGATAAACTACGATTTTTGATCTGGTGATTCTTGTGCTTATTTAATTGATATCCGCAAAGATATTTATGCACTTTACAGGAAAAAAGAAATGCCAAGCGGGCCAAAAAGCAAGGGCGGATGGGGCCCTACCAGCCAAACTGACAAGTGGCATTGTCCGAAAGGAAAAATAATGGTGGACGCGTGTGAGCAGGTGCGGTCTGACATGTAGAAGGAGCGCCCTGGTCAGTAGTCATTTATCTTTCATGCACGTGGGTCCCGGTCAATTTATCACTCCCACGGCAGTGCCAAAGAAAACCCAATAAAAGAATAAAAGAGAATTCCAAATAAAGGTCTCAATTATCGCATTTTCTTCAAATAAAGGCTTAAAATATCCATGACAGTTTCAAATAAAGACCTAACCTTATTAATCGCAGGTTGATTAAGGGCATTTTCATCAAAAAAATTTAATTTATCTTTTTTCTCTTTTATTTTTTATTTTTTGCTTTTCGACGAGGGTCACCAAGGCCTTGCCAGTCACTGAGTGTGAATAGATCCGGTCGACATGTGAAAGGAGCACATTGGTCAATGATCACCCACCTTTCATGCATGTGAGTCCTAATTAATCCATCACCCCCAAGGCAGGCCCAAAGAAAGCCCAATAAAAGAAGAAGGGAAAATTTCAAATAGAGATATGAAGTACTCTCATTTTCTCAAATAAGAGTTTATAATGGATTTTGTGTTAAATAATGGTCTAAAATGACCATGATAGTTTTAAATAAGAACCTGACCTTGCCAATTAAATATTTCAATCAATCAATGGCATTTTTGTCAAAAAGGCGATTTTAATTGATTTTTTGTTCTTTTCATCTTTTTTTTCCTTCCCAGCAGCCAGTCACTAGGCAAAGGGCTTGAAAGCCCTCATCAGCCGCTAGGGAGGGCTTGCAAGACCTCACCTCATCTAGCCAAGGCGACCTTCGTCAAATCTAATGAGGGTTGATGGCCCTTACTTATGACTTTCGACAGAGGCTTTGCCCAACGTGAGGATTGCCATGGCAAGGCCATCCCTCACCGATCGCTAGCAAGGCAACCCTTACCTAGATGCGGCGAGGACTAGCCTCGCCTATGACTAGTGAGGGCGACCTCACCCAGAGCAAGGGACAACCTCACCTGTGGCCAACAAGGGTGGTCCTCACCAGATCGGGAGAAGGTAACCCTCATCTTGCCCTTTCTGGGCATCATTGATGCCTAGCCATCCCTAAGACCGACCATTGACGAAAAAGAAAGAACAAATTAAAAATAGGAAAAAAAGAAGATAAAAAGACAAAAATGTTAACCAATCAGAAGGTTAGGCCCTTATTTGAAATTGATATATCCATTTCAAAACCTTATTTGAAATGAGATCCACTTCAAACCCATATTTGAGAAAATAAAGGCATTTCGGGTTTTCATTTGAAACAAAGTTCATTTTAGACATTTATTTGGAATTTTTCCAAAGTGGAAGAAAACTAAAAAGTAAGTACATGGACAATTCTTGAATATTAGCTCAATGTGTAACATTGCCTATAAATTTTTAATTTATTCAATATAATTCCTGAAGTATAGTATAATCGATGTGTAATTTATTCTATGAATTTTTAATTTATTCAGTGTAGTTATTGAACTTATGGTAGATGTTCAAACTAATCTCTTAATTATATAAAATTATCAAACGTTATTCTCGATTTATTCAAGTTCACGGACAATATTGAACATTTCGTATAGTCCTAGAACTAAATTGAGCATGTAAAAGCTCAAGAACCACCTTAAATGAATTAAAAGTTAGGGATAATATTAAACATTTGCTATAGTTCAAATATCATATTAAATAAATTAAAAATTGTGAAAAGATATTACACAACGAATCAAAATTCTCGGCTCATTGCGTTAGTTGTCCAAGAAAGAAAAGACAAAAGAGGATAGGACTCGCCATTCAATGATGTAATGGAGGACCAAAGGCGTAGAAGGCGGCAGTAAATCCGAGACATAAGGTCAAAGTCCACAAAAATCCAAAGTAGGTTTGAAAATTGATACAGAACGCGTTCACATTGTAGTATGAACAGATAATCTCGAGCTCCCTTGTCAAGAAGAGGACAAAGAAGCTATTCGATTCGATGAAACTGGTGCGACACTGCCTACACGAGGCTAGGAGTCCGAGCCATCGACTGTGGTTGGACGGGATGAAATTCCATAGAGAAACCGCAAAAAGCCGTGAGTGCAAGCATACTCAATCAGTCTCCACACACGTTATGACAGAACCAAATGTTCATACCAGATCAAAAAGTAATGACCATAGACGTAGACAATATCAAGATCGAGTTAAGAAGACAAATAGGCGAGGGGCGACCCAGATGCGGATGCCCTATGGTAGGAGAAAATATTCAGTGGTATGTGCGCGCTCATGCTGCAGCATCACAAGCGTGATTACTCACTTCCCTCCGGCCAAAAGCCTCCAGGTACGCCTTTCTGCACCGTGGAAGATACCGTGTTTACAACATGCTAGTTAGTGAGAAATGCACTTCATGTTACGAGATTAAAAACCGGCGTAGCGCACCTAGCCGGCAGATGATCTTGAGGACGATAGTAGGGGGTCCAAATGGGGCTGCCAGCAAACAATCGCATCGCCTGCACGAACATAGTTCACTTCTCAGACACCGATCTCGATACAACTCGAGTAATAACCTAACTATTGCAGACACTGAAGTACCTTCATGTAGTTGTCCGAGTCAAGGGTGAAACGGTGGTAGATTCCTGCGGGGAAAACTATCATTCCTCCCTTCTTCACCCAAACCCGAATCCAAACATCATCCTGACCCCTTATGTCGAAGTAACCTGTAGCAGGAGCAAACATTAGAAGGAGCAAATCAGTTGCGGAAGTAGCATCTGACAAAACCTCATGAAGACCAGCAAGCTCACCACTGCCAGCCAGACAATAGCGGATCTCCTCATCAGAGTGAAGATGTTCTGTGAAGAAGTTCTTGATCATCTCCTCATAATTCGGCAGCTTCTCTGGACAAACTTCACAGATGTCCTGAAGACAATTTATTAAAGGAATTTGAGAATAAGTTAGAACAGAAAAGAATGGGTTTGTACATGCTTGCAGTTGCAATGCATAGCAACATATACCGAGCAGAGCTTTTGGCTACATAGGGCAAACAGAAAATCAGGAAAGAATAGTCCTGAGTAGTCCTAATAGAAGTCAAATTCATAGATTTCACAGAGATCGCGACGAACCATGTATGAATATCCGCGCTCTTTGCGTATTTTCTTCAATTCTTCATCTGTTTCATGGTTATCTGCATTGAGTCTCCAGCCAAGTACTCCAAGTTCTGCAAATCAACGTGTTCACACAATTGGGTTAATACACCGAGCAACTCACTTTGATAGTCCCAATTCTGGAGGAAAAAAGGAATTTTCTGTAAATCCGACCAGCAAGTTGCTCCAGGGAAACGAATTCCTTGGGCTCGCGATGATGTGGGAGTCTTTGGTCCTCGTCGCTGTTGTCTATATACCATGCTTGAATGACTTCCTCTCTTGGATCCTACAAAGAGTTGCAAAAGAGATGCTTTTGTTGAACATCATTATTCCAAGTATTCAACATGCTGGAAAAGTGAACAGAGCAAAACATCCATCTGAGGTCAGACACATAGATTACTCACTTAGAAAAAGCAAACTGATCATTGCATAAACCTTGCAATATCAGATATCTACAATTGATGCCAAATTACAATGGCAAGGGATTATACTGCCAGATATATGAATTTGCATTCTCCATATGAATCCATCAAAAGCTTAAATGAATTCTTCCTGATATTCGTAATCCTGTAGCTATCTCGATGTCACGGTTCTCAGACCTTAACACCTTGGAGGTGCCCGATGCTAGAATGATATAATCACAAAGATATTTCGTCTTCAGTAACTCAGTAGCTTGCAGCAACTGTAAGGTTTAGAACGGTTCAAGCAGTGAGAAGAGTCATTCGGGCAAAAGATCCCACGTACGAATATCACGGATGAACAGAACAGTGAAAACTAGAATCGTGGGCACGACATCCACATTCCGTCCAGACAGCAGTCAGAAACTACGCTGGATCTAGAAAAGTTCAAGCAGAAAGAAGGATAATTCAAGTTAAGAATTCCACAAATGTCAGAGAACAACAAGGCAGCTACAAACTAGGGTGCTGGCGGTCTCGAATGGCAACATCTTTTTTTTCTTGATGCTTTCTTGATTCCTTTTCAATTTTGGACTCAAAAAATCTAAGAGATCTTCATGTATCATCTATCCAATTGAATGAAGTCCCTAGCACTTACATCACATATTACCTGTACGAAAGTTTTCACACCTGCTTGAGAAACTACAGTCATTTTAGTTGCCTGTTGAGTTTGACATATTATTCTGTGGGCTAAGAACCCAATGGGCTCAAGCCTGATACCGCTTGACTCGAGCAACCCTTGATAAGAATTGGAAAAAAAAAAAAAAAGTCTTTGGCCTTTCCGACCACTGACGAAGGATTCCTCGGAAAGTTGAGGATTCGTAGTCGAATCTCTTCTAATCAAGTTGAGCTCAACCATTCGTAATACTCGACCCGACCTCCTTGCAAGCGTAATTGACAGAACTATGTCAACTTTGGGGGTCGGTATGAAAAATTATTTTGGGGAAATTGTTTCGGACTTTCCAGCGTTCAAGCGATGAAAATTATAATGGACTGACGGAAAGCTTTTTCCATAGACAAAAAACAACTAATTTAGATTGGGGAAGATGACCTCACCTTTTGGCAATAAGGAAATCGATGTCCTTGATTTCTTGTTGCGCTTCCAAGTGAGAAGAATAAGTGTCTCTTTCCTATCTCTCATCATTTTTTTTTCTTTTTTTTTTTTGTTGTTAGTCTCATGTGTTTTTTTTTTTTTTTCATTGAAGCTCTGCGTTCTTCTCTATTTCCAAATAAAGCTCTATCATATATAATAATTTACAAACATGATTTCGTACTATATTTCCTAGTTTCATTGTAACTCTTGTTATTTTGATGGATTACTGAATAAATAAAAAAGATTTTGATTCCAATTTATTAGTCATGACATTATTTTTAATGACATAAGCTGCCTTTAGTAGATTTACTTATTACTAAAGATCATATAATCAATTTTTTCAACCTGTTTTCAGCACCAATAGCAGAAAATGGTATAATTTCTGGCAATAAGAAATTTTCGGTGAAACTAATGGACGCAAAACTACATACAATTTGCACTCTTTCTTTGGGCTTCGAAAACTCGAGATAGACAGGAACTTGAGTTTTAACTTGACCCTCGTTCTTTCGATGACTGTGTCAAGTGAGTCATAAACCCAATCACATAGAATACCATATTAAAACAAGCTCAAGATCAATAAAGTCCATTGTTAAAGTAGCACATCGTGTAGACTCGACTAGATTGCGCCTCTAGTCCCTAACTAAAGCTCTTTCTTCTGTCGTCCCTCGTAAATCCGTTCAAGCTCTGTCCTAGCTCCGCATACATCTAAACAAATAGCAAACTAGAATCTTTCTTATGATCCCACCTCGATCACCAGCTCCTATCCAAAACCATCCCCATGCAGCAGAAGAACACAACAAAACACGTGCATGACCGAGGGATAAGAGTACTAGTCTTGCCATTACCTTGGGCGCCATTTCTTTGCCTCCGGTTAGCGGACTTGGCCGGTGCTTCGCCGATGGAGGAGACGACGCGTGGCGGACAAAGGCAAAGAAGAGCCCCTGGCAAAAGAGTCGAGGAAACCTCCCTTGCTTAGTGCACTATGGTCTTTTGATGAACCTTTGTTGCGAGATGATTGACTTTATATAAGGGTCGAAGCCAGCGGGACTAACAAGTAGCAAGTACATCTTTTCGCTTGAGGACAAAGCCCCAGCAGTTAGAAAGAGCGCTCAACTCTTTCAAATCGTGGAATTATGCAAGAAAATGGAGAAGTAGCATACAAGGCCACAGCAGTTCGAAAAGAATATTCCGTGCTTTTTCCAAAACGCGGAACTTTGCAAAAAGGTTGAGAAGCATACAATGCTAGAGCAGATAGGAAAGATTATTCAATTCGTCCAATTGGGAATTTCCTAAAGATTTTAAGATTAGGGTCAGCCATAGACAACTCCAACAGGGGAAAAGAGAGAGGCTTGTACCTTCTCCACCTAAAAAAAAAGAGACAAATTGGTGTGTGAATTAGCCGTCACGATTTGGTTACATCGCCTCTCATATAAAAATCATTTGATATTCAAATGTGGAATTTGTAAATAAGATATTATGATTGACTTGAATACATCATGTCGCGTCTTTGTTTAATATTCAAATTTAGAAGCATTGTGATTAACTTGGTCGCATCGATTACATCGCATCTCGTGAAAGATCTTTTGGTATTCTTTTTCTTTTTTTCTTTTTTTTTTGGACGGTGATCTTTCAGTATTCAAATGTAGAATTTATAGGGATACGTGTCCCCGCGAACATTGTTATTGACTTACCTCGCCACCTCAATTGCCTGATCTATACGTGTGAAGTTCTTTTTCACAATGCGAGACCCGGTTTTATGGTAATTTTACTCGGTAACGTGGGAAAATAAGCGCATGCGTACGTTAAATCAAAAGTTCTGATGAGAAATATCAGTTCTAATCTTGTAAGGTTCTCAAGCCGCTGGTTTTGTACCATCTCCCTGATTTTTTCTGGGCCGGCTGGTTCGTCAAAACAGGGGGCCGTCTACGGTTTCGACGGTGCTCTCTGAGGGCGCTACGAAGAAAACAACAATGTCCGACACCGACGGGGGAGGAGGCAAAACCTAGAAATGGTCAGAATCGGGATTCCAAGAAGCTCTCCTGGCTAAGCACATAGCCTTTGCAAGAAAAGCTTAAAAAAAACCAAAAAGAGGTCGAGAGAAAACGGGCTGTCTCGACAATCTCAAGCCCTGCCCCACTAATCTTTCTTTTCCTTTCCCCATTGGTGTACAACGCAGAAAGCCCCTCCACTCCGAGTCAATAAAAATGTGAAGTCAAGGCCATATCCTTTGTTAAAACGGTCGAGTTTAATTAATCTTTGGGCTCCAAACCCCACACAATGCTAGGCTAGAGTATTCGTCAAGTGGATCTGTTTGACCATAAGGGTCTTTATTTAAGGTTTTTTGGATCAAGAAAGCCAGCGAAATCAGTGCCCATCTTGGCCTACACGGTCCAAGATGACTAGATTTCCCACCACTAAGTTAAGCCAAACCCAAACTACTCCTTGGCCTACAAAAGAAGAAAACAAGAATCCAAAACGATTCCATTTTGAGCGATGACATAGCCTTTTTTGTTCGGCATCTTCAGCTTCACGACAATTGCTCCGACAGCTCAACAGCCCTCAACTTAGTAACTCTGAGAAAAGGAGTACACTCATTGAGCTAAACCCTACACTAGCATACCCAGCTATTCCGATACCAGCAGATGGCGGAGCGCATCTTTACATATGCATATCCCGTGCCTCATGGCATGTAAGGGGGGGAGAGAGCATGGAAATGCTCTCTTGGTTCACTAACCTCAGCATCGTTAATCAAGATAGCCTCGAAGAGAATCATTAAGCTTCTAGAATATACAAAATTTGATCCCACGACGAGTGATCCAAAGCCGGTCCTCTTCTAGAGATCTCTAATGAGAACAGGCAGAGATATGTCCGCAGACGAAGAACACGTTGACTGCAGTAAGACCAGTTCCATCATTTTGCCATTTATTCGAGGTATAGCTATTATCTCAGTGAAACTACCATCATCGGCTCCCAGGGCCACGCCCTTACATAATGTCTCCATATTAGGGACCTGCATTAAAGATGACAAATCGCGAAATATAAGTTATGAACATAACAGTTGAAGAAATGAAAGTCACCAAAAAAGCAGAGTTGAAGGTCCAAAAAGCTGTCTCAGCTAAATAAAATCTTATCTTTGAATTATTGGTCGACCCATCAATGCATCTCAACAGGAAAAAACATTCAATCAAGTCTGTAGTCCCAGACAGATCAATGGTGAAAATAAAATTTTGAACCCTGGTATATTAATGAGCAATGATAGAAGAATAAATGACAGAACAATTGTGTTGTCTTTTTAATGAGCAATAATAGAAGTAAGTGATAGGACAATTGTGTTGTCTTTTTAATCAGAACATCAATAATGGAACACAATCACTCATGGAAAAAAAATAGACCAAATACATTTTATAAAGGAAGAACTGAGTGAAGAATATGACCCAGTAAAAAGGAATGAACTATGGATAGCTGCAAACATTTTCCTGCGAAACTTGTAACTCAGGAAGTTGTCTCATCGTTTATGGATTCAACTGATAGCCTGTGTCGTTGAAATGACTAAACTTCCAAAAAGTTGACATATACACAGAGGAAATATTAAAGAAAAAGTTTTCACCAAAAAAAAAATAATATTAAAGAACCAGTAAGTGGATACAGGCAGCAGGACTTGTGTTTGTGCACACGCCAGAGACTTCTTTACAATCTAACAACAATAGCTATATTAGGTTTATCAAAACTTTATGAACCTAGTGGTGAGCAGGGTACCCCAATATTACAGAACAATTAACCTTTGTACTAAAGATCAACAGAGAGACTGACTATTTTTGCCGTGTGCCATCCCAGGTTGTGGTGCACAGGTTATCGCGTTTTTACTTAATTGTCCATCTGGAACAGGCACCCGTATTTGGTTCATCAAGAACATCTCCAAGCCTGAAGAGGCTGGTCCGGCATCTTTCCTTGACTTAAATCTCCCCCTGACAAAATTTCAAGCCAAGGAAGAAAACCAAAATGAACGCATCTTGAAATCTATCATTTGAGAGGACTCTAAACAGAAAGAAAGTAGAGATGTAAAGCAATCATGTCACTCACCTGTCCTTTCGCTTGTCAAAGTACTTCTGCAGCAGAACTCTTCGATTCATATGACCTTCCATGTCTGAAGAAATACAATCATTAACTTCATACTGATGGACAACAATCACAAAAGAAAGTCATAAAACTGAAACAAGAGCAAGGGATGACTCCTTAATTCTCAATTCCTAGAGACCTGTCAGGCACTTAAGCAACTACAGAATGCCTTTATGGTTTTCAAGAAATGGAGAATATCTTATCCTATGGCATCTTTTAACTCAAGGTGCTCAATGTTTTTTTTTTTTTTTTTTTGGTGAAAGTAAGTGATCAAGGTGCTCAAATAAACAAGTTATCAATTAGTTCAAACCAGTTTAGTATCAGAAAAGGTTAGTTTCACTAACCCCAACATGACATAATGCTCGTTCTTTCATCGGAAATCCTAGAAAATTGGTTTTACTGCTCTAAATATATGCCAAAACAAATCTAGTGCAAAATTTTGACTGTGTTTGATGAGCTGCCCATTTTTTGCACCTTCACCCTCAAGTCCATTAGAGGTCGATGGAAGTAAGTTGTACAATTTCACACTACCAAAAGTGTCATTGCCAAACCCAAGAATTTTAAGAATGCAACGAATCACCCCCAAGTTCCTTCTAGGTTTAATCAGTCTTTCCTGCTTGGCAACCTAAGCACTGTGCATGAGGGTAAAATTAGCAAGCATCTACCTATATATTTCCCATATTAGATAGATCCCTTGTGAACTTCATGCAATACAGAATATACTGCAGATTCCACCTGTATGGGACTTCTCCATTTCATTGAGGAAATTCAAACTTCTTGATTAGAATAAACCACAATTAACATCTGAGAAGGCTCCCAAAGCATGCAATTTCACCAACTGCTTGAAGAATATTATTCATGAACAGATACCAGTACTACTTTCTTCCGGTTTAATCTGTTGAGAGGAAAAATTGACTCTCAAATCTTCATTTTAAAACACAGTGCTTCCATATTTGACATTTCTAGCTTTTCCTCCCTTATGAAGCCCAAGTTTCACAGAAATAATTAAATCCACTTTCGAACATTTTTTTAAATAGAACTACCATATCAGTGTCACTCCCTCATCAGTTGGAATGAGAGGCAATTAGAAGAGGAATCTGGTTTTGCAGACAGCAACACCACTGATGCTCTATGAACGGGAAAAGATTCACATCGAGAATTTTCCTTATTCCTAGCACTCACTAAATCACGCTGCAGGTTTGCACACATATATTGAGTACATTAAGCTGAACCAAGATGAATAAATAAGGTTAATCAGATTAACCATCTTGATATACTGTTAAGGTCAATCACACCTGTTTGTGTGGTATGAGAGACCATTGCTCTTGAAGGTAATAGACACAAGTTGTCATTTGTGGCCTGCATGTGACAAGGGAATGACCAAATTGCTGCACTTCCATTTGATGAATCATCCAGCGGCAAAGGGATTGGACTAGCTGCAAGTTGCATGATTGTCCGCGCCTGCAAGAGCATGCATGAATGTGTCGACAGGCCATCAGCTGTGCAGGTAAGACTTGAGAGGAGATATCTGCGCATTGCCGAATCTTCGTTACCTTGTCAGGAGACACTCTGTCATAAACATTCACCTTGCCACAGTAGAAAATTGTCATTTGCCCCAGTGTAACCTCTCCGGCACCAACATTTCTGCAAAATGTTGTCAAGCATTGCCTGTTAAAAACTCGAACTGAACCTTACTCTCGAGCTTGGAGCTATGTCACAATCCATGCTCCCACGTGTAAGGTAAATTCCTTTCTATATGCTCCACGAGACAATGAGATATCACCTCAAGGAACAGAATGACTAGCCAATTGCCAACCCTGCAAAAGCATATCCTACACCAGAACAGCACTCATACCTACGATTGCTGTCAACAAATCAAAGAAGAACAAATTCATCTGTATGCATTTCCAAGTTTAGACGCTTGCGGCATATAAACAGGCAGCTACTTCAACATTTGACAAAAAACAGACTGCTCCATCCATAATTCAGCAGAAAGACTCCTCCCGACACATGTCGATCGGTTCATCTATGCAGGAGGAGAAGGACTAGGCTAATATGTCCCAACTCCGCAGCAATTTTCACCCTTTGAGATACAGTCCTTCTCTACAATGGCTAAAAAGCCTAACCCGAATTTCGCAAACACGCAAATGCTCGCCTTTAATCGAACCAGTCGGCGACATCACAGCAACAACCAGAATGCAACAAACCGACCAACTGCGAAAACACCAACTCAACCACCAACCTGGGACTAACCACATTTCTCTCCGGGTCCGCCCCAGCCGAAGCCGCCACATCGCCATGAGGCGCCGGCTCCGGCGGGTCCTTCCGCCGGTACGGCGCGGCCTCGTCCGCGAATTCCGACACGCTGGCGCCAGGGCTCACCTCCTTCGCCGAGTCGGGCGAGTTCGAGTTCGAGTTGGCCTGCAATTGCCGGAATTAACCCGGCACTAACCCCCGCGCGAAAGGAGCGGAGAAAAAATTTACGAATTAGGAGCGCAAAAAAAGAACTCCGTCGTTACCCGCGGCGGCGGATTCTCCGCGGACGAGACGACGATCTTCCGCAGCGTCCTGGCGCCGGAATCGTCGTCCTCGGGGCCCTCGAGCAGCGCCTTGAGCGAGATGACCTGCTGGATCGCCTGGGATTTGTTCCACGACGGCCTCCTCATCCCTGCAACAACCGCCACGCGTCAGCTCCCCGAGAGGGAACCGGAGGGAAAAAATCCCGCCGCCGCCGCAGCCCGCCGGCCGGCCGGCCGCCGGAAATCGCGGCGGCCGCGCGGGAAGACGGAAGGCGGGAAATCGAGGCAGAGAGAGAGAGAGAGAGAGAGAGACCTTTGTCCTTGAGGAATTTGCGGCAATCCTCGCGGGTGAGCTGCGAGATGTCGTCCTCCGTGAGCTGGTTGAGGGGTTTGTCGAGGATGCAGCGGAGCGACGTCATCCCGGCGGCCGATTGCGCCGGCTCCCGGCGGCGGAGCGTCTCCGGCGACGTCGGGCTAGAGAGAGAGAGGGGGAGAGAGGGAGGAGAGAGAGTGTGGTGGTGGGAGTGAGAGTAGAGATAGAGAGAGAGAGAGAGAGAGGGAGAACCTTTTTTTTATTTTTTACTTTTTTATTTTTTTTTTGGTTGGGGAGGGGAGGGGGGGTTTAAGGAGCTGAAATGCACCCTAAGCTGCCACGTAAGCACGCGCCCGGAATTATTAGTGTGTGCCAAATCACCTGCACTTCACTCTCCTCGATTAGGTGCAGGAGGAGTTAACTGAACTTGGCCCCCTTCCCTTATTTTTTATTATTATTAATCGCAGATCTTTTGCTCTTTTCCCCCCCCCTCCCCCCATACGTGGCCACAAGAGATTATATGTCTCTTTCTTTCCTTTTTCATCTTTTTTTTTTCTTTTAATTTCTTTACTTTTTTTCCCTAATCGTCTGCTTCTAAGGGCAACAGAATTACAAATAAATCGTTAATCGCCGGCGAGAAGTACATTGAATTAGGTACGCTGGTTACTCATATTGTTTAATGGGATCTTTAAACTTGTGATCTTTGAACTCGTTGGGATTCGCTACATGTTAGATAGTGATTGACTCCTTCCGCCCCACTAACACGTGTTTTATTATATACATGTGTCACAAGTTGGTTGACTACGATCGATCAAAACACCATGTGCCCTTAGGATTATCGATTCCAAGTCAGCCTTACGCACACATGCTCGAACATAAGAGTCGGATGAGCAAAGAGAGTGTATATTTACTTATGAACGAACTAGTTACAATGAGGGAGAGGGATCCCTATTTATACAAGTGCAGGTCGCATCTCATCCGTTGATCGTCCCTTTGATCCAAAGGTGCATTTTGAATCTGTATCATCATTACAAGACTACACAGCAGGCCACTCAATGGCTGTACACGGCAAGCCTTTGGGAAGACCATGGACGTGTGTCAGAAGCAAAATTAGGGTCTGCAGGGTCGTATGACACGCCTAACACGGGAGAAGGTGAACAGCCACTAGTTGCACATGGGCTGGCCGAACATTGCTCACGGGTTAATCATGGGTCACGCATGGGCCTTTGTCCGTGTCGTTCATGGATTATCATGGGTTGGTCTTCGATCAACCCTTGGGCGTGACACGACCTACCACGGACGATCTTGGATCATGCTCCGTCCATGGGCCGTGTCATTCTCCCCCACCTAATCTGGCGACGCCCTCGTGGCATCCGTGGCAAAGAAAGCTTCGATGTGTTTCTTGAACTGCCACAGAGCCTTAGAGGGTTCCCAGCTTACTTCACTCTTGGGAAGGCCCTTCCATCGGACGAGGTACTCCTTATTTGGCGCACAATATCTCTTCCGTATGATCCGGTCCGCCATGATGCATTCAACATCCCGATCATACGAGGTTCTCGCTCCAAGGGGCGCTTGTTGTGACTCGCCTCGATCCGGGTCATCCTCGTTTGCATGGAAATGTTTCAGCATACTTACGTGGAAGATGGGGTGCACCTTGAGCTTGGTTGGCAAGTCCAACTTGTATGCCACCTTCTCGATCCGCTACAACACTCGGAAGGGGCCTTCATATCGACAGATCAGCCCTTTGTGCACATCACGATGCCAAAGAACCATGTGTAGTTTGGCCAACACCAAGTCCCCAACCTGAAAATCCACGTGCCGTCCCTTCTTGTCGGCCCACTTCTTGGTGCACTTTGCGGCTCTATTAAGGCACGCCCGTGCCAAGTCCGCATGCTCATTCCATTCCTTAGCGAACTTGTACGCAGGAGAGCTGTTTCCTCGATACCCCAAGGCGATCACGCTTGGTGTAAGTGGTTGTTGCCGGGTCACAATCTCGAACGGGCTCTAGTTTGTGGATTCGCTCCGCTGCAAGTTGTAGGAAAATTGGGCCACATCGATTAGCTGCACCCAATTCACTTGCGTGTTGCTCACATAGTGCTAGAGGTAGATTTCCAATAATGTATTCACCCGCTCTATCTATCCGTCGGTTTGGGGATGCATGCTCGTGGAGAAGTTGAGGTCTGTCCCCAGCAACTTGAAGAGCTCGGTCCAGAACCGCCCGGTGAATTGAGGATCAGCAATCGCTCACGATCGTGCGAGGAACGCCCTAATATTTGACGACGTGCTTAAGGAACATCTTGGCGGCTTCCTCGGTTGGACAATCCTCCGTAGCTAGCATGAACGTCGCATACTTGGTGAAGCGGTCCATCACGACCATGAGGGTCCGACACCCTTCGGACTTGGTAAGTTCACAATGAAATCCATGGAGATGCTTTCCCATGGACGTTCTGAGATAGGCAACGGTTCAAGGAGCCCCACTGGAGACCGTTGCTTTATCTTGTCCTATTGGCACACAAGACACGTCCGCACATAAGCTTCGATGTCGTCCCGCATGTGTGGCCAATAATATTAATCATCAACGAGTGCCATGGTGCGGTGGATTCCCGATGACCGGCCCATTTAGAATCTTGGCACTCGTGTAGGACTTCCTTCCAAAGTTTCCCGTGGAGCAACACATAGAGTCGTTGTCCCTTGGTGTAGAGGAGATCGTCCTCTTACTAGAACCGTCTTGTCTTGCCCTTTTGTGCATATTGAATGAGGGCTTGGGCTGTTTGATCGTGCTTTAGCCCCTCCTTGATATGCTCGATCCATGGACAATCGGGTTGACTCATCATGTTGGCCAGCTCCATCTTCCCGCTTAAGGCATCAGCCACGGAATTGGATTTTCTGGGCTTGTATTCCAACACGTAATCAAACTCGGCCAGGAAGTCTTGCCATCGAGCTTGTTTTGGGCTGAGTTTCTTCTGGGTTTGGAAGTAGCTCGTAGCCACGTTGTCAGTCCTCACGATGAACCACAATTCCAAGAAGTAGTGCCTTCACGTACGAAGGCAATACACTACCGCGGTCATCTCCTTTTCTTGGACCGTGTATCGTCGCTCGGTATCTTTCAATTTTCGAGACTTGAAAGCAACCGGATGCCCTTCTTGCATCAAGACACCACCGATAGCAAAATCAGAAGCATCGGTTTCTACCTCGTATGGCTTGGTGTAGTCAGGTAGCACGAGCACCGGCTCTTCGATCATGGCATGCTTCAATGGATCGAACGCCTCTTGACACCGATTCATCCACTCCCACGGCCTTTCTTTCTTCAGCATATCCGTGATTGGCACAGTAAGGCTCGATTATCCCCGAATGAAGCGCTGATAATAGTTTGTGAGACCAAGGAATGATCTCAATTCCGTCACCTTGGTCGATGGTTCCCATTCAACAATGGCACGGATCTTAGCCGTGTCCATCCGCACTCGTCCGCCCCCGATGATGTACCCAAGGAAGCGGACTTCCTTTTGAGCGAAAGCGCACTTCTTGCGCTTTACATACAGGTTATTCTCCCAAAGAGTCTAGAAAACTTGACTCAAATGCTTGACATGTTCCTCGAGCGTCCGACTGTACACGGCAATGTCGTCAAGGTAAACCACAATGAACCGATCAACGAACGAATGAAGTACCTTGTTCATGAGAGTGCAGAATGTGGCTGGCGCATTTGTCAAGCCGAAAGGCATGACGAGGAACTCATACAATCCGTATTGGGTCACGCATGCGGTTTTCAGCTCATCCCCTTTGGCAATCCGAAATTGATAGTACCTCAATCGAAGATCAAGCTTGGAGAACCATCGGGCTTCCCCGAGCTAGTTGAACAAGTCAGCGATGAGCGGGATCGAATACTTGTTCTTGACAGTGAGCTTGTTCAAGGCTCGGTAGTCTATGCACATACGGAGGGATCTGTCATGTTTCTTTTGGAACAACACCGAAGCACCGAATGGAACCTTGGATAGCCAAATATACCCCGCATCGAGCAGCTCTTTCAGTTTTTTTCGCAGTTACTCCAACTCGGGCGAAGCCATGCGATGGGGTGCCATGGCCAGTGGTCGAGTATCGGGCACAAGCTTGATCCGATGGTCGACTTCTCTTCGAGGAGGCAGCTTCTTTGGCAGCTCAGGCAGCATCACATCTTGGAAGACATTGAGGACTCGGGACACCTCTTCCGATACCTCGCTTTCTTCTACGCTCTCCTCCTTCAATGCTGCCAAGAAGGTCACCTCGCCCTTCTTTAGCCCTTTAGATAGCTGCATGGCCGATAGCATCTTCCTATCGCGTCCCGATTCGCGATAGATCGAGACCATGCATTGGCATCGCTTGTCTAGGATACATATGCAATCTGTGAATGGCATAATGCCCGCATTGATTTGATCGAGGAATCCTAAACCAAGCACAAAATCATAGTCGTCAAGGGGGATTAGATTGATATCCTCTTTGCTGGTTCATGGACCAAGGTATAGTTCCACGTCCCTAGCCATGCTGCTAGTCGGGACTTCTTTGGAGTTCATTGTTTTAAGCCAACCGGCATCACTCGTCTCGACCGGAAGATTCAGCTTCTTCACGGCCTCTTTGGAAATGAAGAGGTCGGACGTCCCAGTATCCACGAGTGCACTCATCATGGTACCACCGATCTTCACATCCACGAACATCATTCCTTTGGGTTCCTTGGCCTTCTTGGCCTTGATCGACCCAAGGATTCGCAACGATCCCAACCGCGCCTCCTCTCGCGGTCCATCCTCTTTGCATAAGGCCACCAGCTTTCCTCTTTTCGAACAATCTTGAGCCATGTGTGGTCCGTCACAAAAGAAGCACTTGTAAATGCGTACCTTGCGATGATATCCTCCATTGTTCGACTCAGGTTGAGTCCTATGAGGGACCGAAGGTGGTCTGCCTCCATTCGGACGGTTGTGCCAATTCCGATCTCCCCCACCAGTGGCCCTTTCTCTCGATCGAAAGTTTAGTTTAGCCGAGGGCGATGGTTTGTATTCCACGAGGGACTCGGCCACAGAAGTAGCTATTGAGAGATTCGTTGCATTGCATCGTTTGAGCTCTTGTTTGACCCATGGATTGAGTCCGCTCATGAACTGGTGGAACGCCTCCGTCTTGGTCATGGACGGGCAACTCCGAGAACCGCTTCACGTAATCGCAGACTCCGCCTTTTTGCTCTAGGCGCTTGAGTTCCCCGTGGGCTTCCTCCTCCGCATAAGTGGGATAGTAGGTTCGCCGAAATTCCTCGATGAATCGAGCCCATGTTGTGATAGGATCGCCATTCCTACCATCCGACCTACGACGCCACCACAGCAACGCATTATCAGCTAAATACATGGCTGCAGTGTTTACCCGGATTACATCGTCGGTCATTCCCATGGTCTGGAAGTAGCGTTCCATGTATCACAGGAAGTTGTCCACGTCCTTTGTCACTCGTGAGCCCTTGAACTCTTTCAGCTTGGGTGCATTGGCACGTGGTTGCATGGTGATCACCCCGTTCCTGCGTGCAGCTTCAAGCTTGGCGAGCTTGCTTTTCATCTCGGCCATCACCGCGTGCATGGCCACCATCGTGGCCTCCCAAGTCTCATCCCGCTGCTACAGCTCATGCGTGAAGGATCCCAACACCTCGACACGAAGCTCTCCCATGCCGACCTCAAGTTCTTGTACTTCGGCCAAGAACTCCTTCCTACTGGCTTCCGCTCCTTCGACGGTCTAGTACAGGTCATCCATCAACGCTTGGACGTTTGTGACGGTCTCTTCTAGGACCGTCATTTGGTTCTCCAGATCCCCCTTCGGATCCCTCGAGCTTGAGACAGCCTGGTTCTTCTTAGACCGGGTGGCCCCCTCGGTTGGACGCCCACAATCTTCTCAGTCATCGCCTTGAACGACCGGAGCATCAGCACGAGGATCAACCATTGCGCTTGGAACGAAGGCTCTAATACCACTTGTCACGGGTCGATTGATTTCGATCGATCAAAACCCCGTGCGGCCTTAGGATTATCGATCCTAAGTCAGCCTTATGCACACACGCTCGAACACAAGGGTCAGATGGACAAAGAGAGTGTATATTCACTTGTGAACAAATTAATTAGAATGAGGGAGAGGGATCCCTATTTATACAAGTGCGGGTCGCATTTCATCCGTTGATCGTTCCTCCAATCCAACGGTGCATTTTAAATCCGTATCATCATTACAAGGCTACACAGCAGGCCACTCAATGGTTGTACATGGCAGGCCCTTGGGAAGACCATGGGCATAAGTCAAAAGCAAAATTAGGGTCTGCAGGGTCATTTGACACGCCTGACACTGGAGAAGGTGAACGACCACTGGTTGCACATGGGCTGGCCGAACATTCCTCACAGGTTGATCATGGGCCGCGCATGGGCCTTTGTTCGTATCATTCATGGATTAATTGTGGGCTGGTCTTCGATCAACCCTTGGGTGTGACACAGCCTACCACAGACGATCTTGGATCATGCTCCGTCCATGGGCCGTGTCACATGCATGTGACATGGCCCGATAGATGGACACGATCTAGAAGATTCCCAGCACTAAGCCGTGGCCCATACAAGAACAAGCCCACGACCTTTGAGCTATTGGCCCATCCATGGGTGGGCAACCCTTCTGTTCCCCTAGACGAACAACCCTTGGGCTTTATAAAGCCATAGGGGCTTCTTGAGTGTCCCATTGTATAGCTATGTAATGATTATGGAGATTCAAGCTCCACCGTTAGATTGAAGGGGAGATTGACAGCTAAAAATAGTCTCGTACTCATATAAATAGGGCCCCTCCCCTAAGCTATATCCTCTTGTTCATTAGTGCAAGTATACTATTGAGCTTCTCTTTTAAAGTTCTATGTATGACCCTTGAGGAACCGAATGTGAGTGAGACTGATTTGAATGTGAGTGAGGTTGATTTGGGAGAAATTCTAAGGCTACACGAGTTATGAAATATTAGATCAATCAATCCGTGACCCATGCATATGGAATATTGCGATAAGACGGAGCATGTTATCAATGTGGCTTACATTGGTTGCTATTGCAAATCAGCACATACACTTCCTAGTGTTAGCCAAAACCCACAGTGCCGCCTCCGCCCTACTAATCGCCGTTTGCCTTGGACATGCCGCCTCGGCCATTAAAGAGCTCGCCATGGGGATTTCTATTTCAAATGGGGGATGTCTAAGATAGACAAGAGCTGAAGAGGATGCAGATCACATTTCTCGTTCGAATGTAGATTTATCCAAATGTTTGCGGGCCACGGTTGGGATTCTAGTTCTCAACCAAAAATTCGAACTAAATCGGAGATTTTTCTCTTTCCTTTTTGGTTATATGACTTGAAACTGGGAATGCAATGAATTCAGTTCGATTTGAATTTCGAAAATTGTTTTGGCCGAGCGATTCCGATCGGGTTTTTGAGCCTTTCGGGTTCTTTTGACAGCCCCATCGGATGTTGCTAATACCACCCACGAGACCCTCTCTCGTCACGTCCACCGTGTTGCAATCTCCCCTTTGACCCCTGCCTCGGCTGCTACCAATACCACATTGAGACCCCTCTCACCAACTCTCTCTCTTTCTCTAGACCTTTTTTGACTATGATACTCAACAGAAAACTAGGTGTCCAATTGAAATCATAGATTACGACGTGTGATATCGATGCACAAGATGTAGGAGCTGAATTTCTTTCGTCCTAGAAACAGTTCAGATTTGAACTATTCCTTAGAGAAGACCTTTCATGTATCTTCCTAAGTTGATATAATGCATCTGATAAGAACATGTCGATTTATGTAAAATTATCTAACCCTAACGAATAACAATAACAGCTCTCGAAGACCAAAATTAGGAACTACCATAATCCGATTTACAATCGCAACTTAACTCAAATCGTTCGTGCATGGTTGACGTCAAGACTTCATTCCCCTCGATCATGATGTACCCACATCATCTTTCTTCTAACATCCCCACCTAAGAAAATAAGTTTTTCCTATCCATAGACTATATAGTACAGATTAGAGAGAGAGAGAGAGAGAGAGAGAGAGAGAGAGAGAGGGCTATTGCAACACAAATAAAGTCACATTACAACTATGTCTATGCCGGGCCTCCCCTATTTCTCGTGGGGTTGGCGTTTCTTGAATTCAAACCGAGGCAAACGCCTCTCGACTCTTTTTCCTTCGCTCGGCCCCCGAATTCTCATCCTTCTTGCCCTCTCGATCCGAATCGCGCGAGGGGGAAATTCTTCCCACCAGATCGACCGAACTGCGCACACATGCGTTCCTCTGCCACGGATGCAGAGCGCAGTACGATGCCGTCGAACGATTCAATGAGGGTTTCCAGCTCAGGTGCAACGAGACACGCTGTTCTTGCAGAGGCCACCTGATAGAATCCTCCATCTAGATCTATATACTCTATCTCTGTCCACTGCAATCTTCTTCCATGGCGCAGCCTCGAGGAGCCATCAAGACGCGCGCATCGAAGCAAAGTACTTCGCGAGCTCGGCTTCTTCGCCGTAGGGAAAGCGAGACCTCAGTCTTGAGAACTGAAAACCCTAGCATGCAAGTTTCGTTTTCCTCCTGCGTTATCTCTGGAACTTCATACCCACCCCTCTGGAAAGCACCCTCGCGCGTTTGGCGTATTCCGTGGACGGGCCTGGGGCTCGCCCCCCACCGCTCGAGATCCACTGCTTGCCCACACGAGCTGCTTGCTGAGAACAAGATTCGTCGTCTTGCTTTCTTTTCCCTTCTTCTTTATTTGACTATTCTGTCAGAAACCTAATTCTTGCCCTTCCGCATTATTGCCCGAGAACGAATGAATACCGACACGCATTTCTCACCGTGTGTCTCGACCGACTAGCGACTAGCACCAGCACTAGGCCATATTATTCCCCCTCTGAAATGAATTCTCGCGCAATTTCTTTTTGATTTTCTTGCCCTTTTCTTTTGCCCTTGCTTTGTGCAAGAAATGGGTAGGTGGTGGTGACAGCTGCTGCGTCGTTATCTTTTGAGAATTTTGTCTGCGTGACTAGCACGGGAATAGCAAGAAGGAACAATGAAATGATAGTAGCTTTTCCCCTTTCTCTCTCTCTCTCTCTTTCTCTCGCTTTTCCTATTCTTTGTGGATTTCTTGCATGGGCATTGAAAGCACTCTCTCTCTCTCTCTCTCTCTCTCTCTCTCTCTGTTCCTCATCGATTTCTGGTGTTGCGTTTCTGGTTTCCTTTTCCCTTCAGTTACTGTTGCACCGTGCGCAAGCAATCATGAGAGCTTTTGCGTAGTGCGTGGAAGCAAAAACCTAAAGCATAGCATACGTATCATTGGCATAGGTTCCTGTTCGTCAGCACATTTGTACAAGGACAAAGAAAATGAAGTTTCAAATTCGAATTCACATTCACTTTTCCCCGGGGGTTCATTGTTTTTTTATCAACGCGTATAATTCGTCTCCATTAAACGACGTGAAGTTGTAGTAATTAGTCATTTTAATAAAGTAAAGTAGAGACGGGCAAGATGAACTGATTGAGAATAACCCAAATCTTCAATTTGATTTGAAGTTTTTAAAAATAGAACCGATGTCCAAGTGATGTCTATATTCATATTCTAAACATATATTCTTTCTATTTACGTCCAAAAGGCATTTTGTATCTATATGTAGGCACAAACTTGAATGAGGGAATACTAGCTGCTATAGTGGGCATTTTAAAATTGAAGAATTTTCTTCTTTCTGTTAATGAGAGAGGAAGATCAACTAGTATATGAATTGCACACTAATCTCACGCATCGAAAAAAAATTACATTTCGAATTGGTAGTCTAAGCATGATTTTTTTTCTATCGATATTTTCAGCAAGAAAATTAAAAAGGTGCTTGAAATAAACCTTTCTTTCAATTTTTCTGAAGCAAGTGTGCGAAAAAGTCGGATCATCACCGTGATGCTATTATGATAAACACTAGCGATTTTCAGTCGCAAAAATCGGTATTATCAACGAAATATTGAGTCTTCCCATAATGATTAATGCCTATATATCTACAAACTAGCGGTCATATTGAGTCTTCCCATAATGATTAATGCCTATATATCTACAAACTAGCGATCCTTTTAAACTACCCTATATCCATTAACTTTTTCCCCCACATCTTTTGTGTGGAAATGAATTCTCCAATTTTTTATGACATACAAAATACGATGCATTTTCTTGATTAGTCGCTCCTTCCCCTGTTAAAACGTCGATAAGACATTACTATCGCAACTAGTCGACGATCAACATGTACGTCGGAGTGGTCATGTCGACAACTCGCTAAAGATAAGAACTGACGAGAGATCAATCTCGCCACAGCGTGCTCATTTGTCGAGGAGAAACCGGAGCCCGATCAGATTAGGAGTCGTTGTCGTTCATACCGATCTGCCAAATATTGTCGAAACTCAATTGAATTGAGGGCCAATTTCCTCTGAGGTGAATCTAAGCAGATGGATCTGAGATCAAGTAAATTCCCGATGCGTGCACGTGTGTGTACTGCACAGCCCTCGCTCGCTCGATCGATCGATATAAGCAACTTTTGCTTTATAGGCTTCGCGTTCTGCGATCTTTGCCGAGCGGATTCCGGGAAACTAAGACCACGGGGCCTCTCATGTCATCTCAGCATCCTGCCATCTTTTGGAACCCTCCTCCTTACCTCTTTCCTCGCAGAGGAAACTGCGAAATTCCCCTTTTCCGAACCTTGTTACTATTCCTCATTTGACCCAACCGAAACCCCTTTTTCTCTCGGTCTTCATTAATGCTCCGACGAGTCCCTCAACCATTAAATGCCACCAAACCCTTCTTTTCCCACCCGAGGGAAATGGACGAAGATGTAAGTCCAAAAGATGCATTATTGCTCCTTTTCGATGGAATACTATTCTCCTTTGCTAATGACATAAGTGAATAGCTCATCGTTTCCTTTGCTGGAATACCTAGACAAAAAGTTACCATTCGATCTGCTAGATGTGCATACTAATAGCAGGACACAGTGAAATATTGGTCGTGGGTCGTGTCCAATTTGCATAAGAAACTACGACATCAATTATATTTTTCAGGGTTAATTGCTCGAAGCCTTCCTAAGCTTTGGCGACATTGCACAATAACCTCTATATTCGAAATGTAGAAATTACTCAAAAACTTTGGAATCATTACATGATAACTCCCGAGCATTAAATAGTCACAAATTATGCCCATGAACTTTCACTTGTATGGCAATAACTAGTTTTGCGATCGACAAAACCAGTAGTGTTACCTGAAAATGGAGTAAGTTATATTATTATTTTTACTAAAACAACCTCTGCTGAAATTTTTTTGACTTCATCAACCATGCATTCTCTCTTATCTTTCTTCAACTTTATTAGGTAATTTTTCACACCTATCCATTTTTAGATAACTTTTCACGGCTGTGCATGCAAAAAACTCAACGACCACAATAAAAATTAAAGTTTCATCTGTGTAATCAATAACTTACGTAACAGTGTCAAAATTCACAAGAATAATCTATGATAGCTCGAAATTTGGGAATCATTGTGCAAATGCGTCAAAGTTGGAGCACCTCAAGCAATAATTCTTCTTTCTTCTCCCCTCAAATGAAAAGGAATTCGCTAAGATGATATAACAGGAGACCATGCAAGGAAAGAAAGATCACGGTGGTGGGGTTCATTAAAAATGGGAACTGATGGAACCCCCTGTTCGCCAAACTCTCATCATGTGGCGCATCGCACGATCGTATCGTCGCCCCTTTCGCGAGCGAGAGACATCGCATCTCTCTACTTACCTTTTTAGATGTTCGTGTCGTGTTGGCTTTTCTTCGAGAGGGTCTTGATCTGTCCCTCGCCCTCTCGTCCCACGCACGTGTCGTGTCTCTTCCTACCTGATGAAAGCCCCCCCCACCGCGGGACCCCACGCCTTCGAAAAGGGTCTTGGAGGGGTCTTTGGATTGACCATCGCCATCGCCGGTCAAAAGCCGAATTAAAGTCGACGTTGTACTTCGAGTCCTTTGTAGTTAGGCAAGCCCCGCAGAGGACGCGGACGGATGGAATGGAGATGTCTTGGCGTGAGAGGTGAAAATCGGGCAGAGGTTTGTGAAAATGATCCATCGATCGCCTCGAAGAAAGAATGGTAGTTGGATCAGGAAGCCTTTCCAACACTGTCATTGCCTTTTTGAAATGGAAAATGATGCAAATGATTCAAAAAATTTCAATTCATGTATAATGTCATATTTGAATTTTTAATATGTTCGATATGATTTTGAAACTATTAGTCTAATGTGCAATATCATATTCAAACTTTTGATTTATTTGATGTGATTCCTAAGATTAGATGTTGTCCTTGGACTTTTAGACATTTTCATATAGTTTACCGACTACAATGAGTATTTATCAATAGTTTAGGACATGGAAGGGATAAAAGGGAGATGTGTTGGCTTGAGAGGTCAAAATGGGCAAACGCTTGTGAAAATGACCTATCAATTGCCTCGAAGAAAGAATGGTAATTGGATCGGGAAGCCTTTCAAACACCATCGTTGCCTTTTTAAAATGGAAAAATGATACAAATAATTTTTAAACTTTTAGTCTAATGTGTAACATTATCTTTGAACTTTTAATTTATTCGATATGATTTTTGAGCTATTAGTCTAATGTATAGTGTCGTACATGAACTTTTAATCTGTATGATGTGATCTCTGAGATGTCATCCTTAAACTTTTAAACATCTTGATATAATTTAGCAACTAAATTGAGTATTACATTAATAAAATTCTAAGGACGATGTAATGCATTAGACCAAAGTTCAGAGACCGTATTGCATATAATTAAAATTTAAGGATCATTTGTGTTATTATCCCTTTTGAAAATTATGAGATCAAACTTTTGGATGAAAACAAGACAATTTAATCCTTGAACCCTTGACTTTCAAATCGATGATCATGGACGGACTTAAGATTATTGGGTTGTTTTGGAAAAATCTAAAAATCATTGTTCATGGCAATCGCTACATTAAGCCGAATTAGTTATTTGTATCCTCAATCAATCAATATTTACATTTCTTACAGCTGAAGCGTATGAACTTCATATTCATCACCTTTTCAACTGTTGAAATATATGTCACGTCCTCTGTATATGGAAATTATAACGGGTTTATAAATATGTAGTCACCAGCCGCCGCTGCCACACCGGGGAGTTTCCTCCCCAGCCCGGGTCATAGCACTGTACCACACACGACATCCTCGGAGCGGTCGGGGAAGGCGTTGCGGCGCTCTCCGGTGGGTCCCTTTCCCCCCCGAAAGGGGTTGTGGCGGGTGGCCCTGTGGGATAATACCTCCCATTAACCCCGGGAGGGAATCCATGTAGGGGGAGCCTTTTAACCTCCTGCCGAGCTTGGTTATATACTGTATGACCAATTGGGCATCTATATTTTCTATTTTTTTTATTCATTTTATTCTTTTTTCTCTTCCTGATTGATTTTCCAAGTTCGAGAATATGTATGTTCGGTAAAAGACAGACAGCAGCAGCATCCGAATCTTTTCCTTTCGTGTGGGGATCGACACACTCGTGCAAGCACTGTTGCTCTTGCACCTTGAACCAAATTCTTATGTGTGTAAAAAAAGGGGTAATTCCTTAAATAAATAAATAAACCAATTTTAGGTGCAATCACAATTATGTCCCTACTTATTTTTGTCCAAAAAGATCCTCAATTTTCATTGTAAGTCCAAGTCTATCCATGTGTCCAAAAATCACCACTGATTTCTTCAAGATTATCAATATTATGAGGTTGATGTTGTTCTATACGAATGTGAGACTATTGATGAAAACATGGGGTTGATAAAGAACATCTAAGTGACCCTAATGTTGGTAGTTTTGAAAAAAAATTGTGGTAGCTTTTGGATATGTGGACATATTTGAGACTATAGTGAAAGTTAGGGATTTTTTTAGACAATAAAAAGTTCAAGACAGAATAGCTTTCGTAACCTTACCAGCAATGCAACGGGGAGTGAAATGATTGTCTAATAAGCCCCTTAAAGTTCTTGTACTTTTGCAATTATTGGAATGCTGAATAATCACTGAATTGGTTGTTAAAATCCTAATATTCGCACAGCTTAATTCCTCAAAAAAGGGTCACTGAAAATCGAGCTTTCGTAACCCTACAAGCAATGCAACAAGAAACAAAATTTGTCTATTAATTTCACGGTGTTTTCTTTAAGAAAACGTGCATGAGCTTACTAACAATCCGTAATTAATATTGAATTGAGGGGGAAAAAGGAAATGTGTGCATCTTGAAACCAAATTTTGACAAAAAGAAGAAATACATTGTTGATGTGGGTCGGACCAATGACTATTTAGTCAATGGGAGGGACTCTGAGGTGGACATTGAATGAAAATCTATGCAAAGTAATGCACGATGATCATTAACTTTAACCAAAAGAATTTGAAATTACTTACACTCCATTCATTTTAAGGAAAATAAATAATTTAAAAAATACTTTCCTAAAAATAATAGCTCATGTCACTTGATATGATTAATGAATGAAAAGTATTTTCATTATTGACAACAATTTATATCTTAACATTTTCGTAGGCAATAAATTTATTTTTTCAATTATTTAGTGTTTTCATTTTTAAGAAAATATTTTCCAAATCATTCATTTTTTGCGAAATAAGCAAGGTTATAGATAATTGGATAATCACAAAATCTATAGACAAATAGTTTCTTCACCAAAAAAAAAAAAAAATAGTTACTTGGGATGAACTTTGCGTTGACACGTTTGTATTTGGAATAGTGCAAGTATGTATGTTCGTAAAATTTTAAACGTAAGTGAACGTATTGAACAAGTAATATAATGATGAGAAAAAGTATTGTCCCACGGAGATTGATGATTAATAAACCAATTAAATAATAAAATAGACTAATTCTAAAATTTATCTAACATATCAAAATATAATTAAGAATAAATTAAAAACAAAATTTGTAGAGTAAATGCAGTAAATCAATTAGATAAATATGTTAGAGACTATATATGAATTTCAGATTGTTGTGGGTACAAGAACGATATCAAACATGTGATAGTTGAATTTCATAATCTATTTACTATCCTATCTCTAGGTATAGCAAACCTACTCAGTTTATTAATCCACCGTATCTCTATGTGAATTAAAATAAACATGAGTGCATTAAAAATTATGAATATTCTCGACTTACAATGAATCTTTTGGATTACCTTATCACCGAAAGCTACACAAATAACGCGGTATATCTCTATCCACGTTTAATTCATGGTTATATATTATAATGAGCAATTGCATATTATCACTTCTCAGTCTCAAACATGCATATCGATCATTCAAGTGGTGGCCAAATCTCAAAAGCATTATGCACAATAATATATAACTCACATGAATGAAATCAATTGTAAAACATAAAAATTATGAAATTCACATCATCATGGTTATGTTACATCATAGCTCTAACAAAAGAATATTAGAACATAATAGAAGAAGAAATAAAAATATAAATTAAACTCAGCATCTTGAATCAAAGAACAAAAATTCCGTCACCACTTTTGTCTTCTCTTCAAAATACTTGAAAAACTTTAAGAACAATGAAAAATGATCTAACAAAAACCTAGATGCTCTCTGGCTCTCAATGTTCTCCTATTTATAGGATATATCCAAGATATCTATCTCCCAATGCTTGTAGATAACATTAGGGAACAAAATCAAGAATTTCCTAATTTGATATCCATCTTCCACTGCTTTTATTTATTTATTTAAATTTCTTATATTTGTCATTATCTTCCTTATCTTCTTCATATCTCATTATTCTACATAAACAATGAAAATTCAAATAATCAGAAGGAAATCCAAATATTTTCTCATAGATATTGCATTAATTATTACCTAAAATAGATAAAATAACTCTATTTTTTATAGAGTTATCAATGTCTATATTCACAATGAAGAAAAATCCTAATATTAAATGATAATAAGAGGTAAGCTAAGGGTTTTGTATGATAAATACTCATAAAAAGGAGATGCCATAAGGTCATGGACCATCAACAAATTCAGATAATAGATATTCAAATATTCTTTTAATTGTCACAAACATAAAAGTTAGAAAGCTTTTCATTTAATTTGAAAATGGAATATTGATTGGCTTTGTTGGATCATGAAAGCTATATTTAAAAGCATGTTTGAACGTGATGCACTAAAATCATAGAAAAAATACATATGGTACAATGATAGGCCTCATAGTGGCTTCCCTGGAGTTGTGGTCAGGCCTCGAATGCTCTATTCGGCTAAAATGAAAATTTCAAATTGCATATATCATAATTCTTTTCGTTGGACTCTAAAGTTCACAATTTTTGCATCATTTACTTTCAAGACACTAATCTTGAAATTTCTTGGAGAAAGTTGAGAATGATTGATGTAATTATGTCGAAAGAATTCTAGTGAGGAAACAAGTACTGCAATCTTCAAGGGGTAAAGCATGTATATTTTTCCCTAAGCTATAATTTGAAGTGAAGAAAATGATGCCATAATTAACTTATTAATTCTGCTTTTGGTATATATAAATAGTCTAACCAATCTATATTTTAATTGCCAAGCCCAAAAAAGAATCTGGCCTATTGAGAGGAGAGGTAATTTAATATTTCAGTTCAGTTTTCTAGGTCGGTTCTAACATACCTATATCCCTATTTTACAAAACTCCAATATTCTTCATTTTCATGGTTAGTAGAGGTAATCAATTTCACAGAGAATAATAGTGTTTTATAAACTTTAATAACGCTAACCTCTTTGAAAAAGTCAAGAAGAGACTAGTCCAAATCAAATTATTCTTGGTAATAGGTAGGAAAATATTCTTTTGTAATGTCTAGCAAATATAAAATAAGTGATCAAGTAGCTTTTCGAGTCCATGAGAATAAGAAAACCCTATCTCATGAATTGTGCTATATATTGCAGAAAAAATTCATTGAAATTTCTTGATATTGTGTCATAAATGCATTATGCTAAATTTTTTTATTACAGTATAATTGAATCTTAAATTTGTCATGATAAGCATAATAATCACTTTTTTGATTTTCTCATGCATCATAATCACGATAGCTTTTTCTACTTGTCGTGTCAGACGTGCCTTGTCCACAAGAAAGGCAAAGACAATTACTTCTTGAAAATTATGGAAAGAGAGCTACTTGACACTTACTGAATTTTATCAGTTGTACTTTTACTTTTCGGTTAAACTATCAGTTGTACTTTTTTTTTTTTTTACTTTGAAAGTTTAAAATTTGCTATTTGATTTTTCTTTTCGATCACAATTATCTGAAGATATGGATTTATCAATTTATGTAGTTCTTTCTATTTTTAAAGTGTCTAAAAAAAATGTTATTTTTACTTTTTAGTTAACTCAATTAGTGTCTTAGAAATACTTGTTAACAAGATCCTTACTAATTTACTACTGTAGCATGCTATGGCAACCAAGATAGCATTTTTACAAGTAGATAAAGTTAACCCTTTTTTGTGTAAGTGCACCTAAGTTGAATTTTACAGATTATTCTTTGTTTAAAAAGAATTTGCAATTCGTACATATTGATCTTTTCCATTGAAAAACATTTAAAACTTATATGAGTTATAGGCATTGACAGCCTGACACATATATTTATATATAATTTTTCAAAACTCTTTAAAATTTGATGAAATTATAAGTTTTGATGGAAAAGCAAAGAAGTAAATTTTACTTCTCACTTGATAATTGTTGTTGATAAGAAAAATATTTTTCATCAATTCATTATTTCGAACTATACAAGTAATCGTTTTTAGAATTTTTTTTTATTTTTGGCGAATTAAACCTAGCAACAGAGACTAAGAGGGGGAGAAAATAAGTTATCAACATGAAAAGGAAGGGAAAAGGGAAAATAATAGAAGTTTATTTATTTATTTATTTATTTTTTAATTTGGTCTAAACTAGTAGAATATTAGAGAGGTACAAAATGAAGAATAGGCACAAAAAAGAATGTGGGATGGGAATGGCACTGTGAGTAAAATAAGGAAAAATCACCGAGGACAAGATTCAACCCAATCAATCAGGTCTCCCCGTAGGCCCCACTCACCCAGCTATTATCATGGCATCCATCTTTTCAAAGATCACAACACAAGAATTAGATCTCTCTCTCTCTCTCTCTCTAAATTTTTAGGGTCTTTTCTTCCTTCTCGTTTCTTGATCACCATTTCTTTATATTATATCATATTTCATCAGATCTTTGATGATGATGATGGTGGTCATGGTGCGTCTCATCTTCTTCTTCTTGCTCTCTTTGACTTCAATCCCCACAACACACAAGCGCACGCTCACCCTGCAATAATACCACTTTCCCTCTCTCTCTCTCTCTCTCTTCTCTTTCTCTCTCTTATTTACTTCAAGAACGTCCGACGGTCTCCTCCCTCCCTCCCTCCCTCTCTCCGCCGCTAACCGGGGCACCTCTGCTCCGGCAATGAGCGCGCCGCGCCACCGCCGGCATCCCTCGACGGCCGCCCTCACGGCCCTCGCCTTCCTGCTGTTCGCCTCCGCGTCCGCCGCCATCTCCGTCACGCGACAGGCCATGACGGCGGCGGCGACGACGGCAAGGATCCCGAGGGCCGCCGCCGCCGCCGCCGCCAGTAACCGCAAGATCGCCCACAATTCTTGGCCGCTGGCGGAGCCGCCGTCCCCGAGGCGGCTCCTGGCGGGGCCGGGGTCCTCGCCGCCGACGTGCAGGGGCAAATGCGGGCGGTGCTTGCCGTGCAAGGCGGAGCACGTGCCGATCCACCCCGGCCTGAGCCTGCCGCTCGAGTACTACCCCGAGGCCTGGCGCTGCAAGTGCGGGAACAAGCTCTTCAACCCTTGATCGGTTTCCCAAGAAAATCAAGAACAAGAAGAAGAAGAAGGAAGAAGATGACGAAGCCGATGGTGATGATGATGTTGTGGAAAACAGACGATGTCGTCTCGATGTCCTCGTTCTTCTTCTGCTTCGGATTACGATTTGGCGGTCAGTTTCTTTTTGCTCTCTTTTCTTGGGTTTCGCCCGCTTGTGCATAGGATGATGATTGATTTTTTTGGGGGATGGGAATGATTATGAGGAAAGCAAAGCTGGAGTGTCGTTGGGATTATAGCTTATTTAGCTCTCACTCTCAGTCTCATGTGAAGCGGAGAGAGACTCTCTCAGTCTCTCTCTCAATCATAGTTTCTCTCTCTTTTGTTTCCTTTTGTTTCAGTTTCTTTTTTTTTTTTGGGTGGAGGTGGTTCTGACTTTGCATTAAGATGGGGTGCGAGGTTATTATGGGGACAAGATGGGAAGCACACAGACATGTAGTTATAACATGAGCTTCTCTCTTTCTCTCTCTCTCCCCCTCTCATATATTCACTAATTTCTATATGGAAATATATGGAAGCTGTCATCTAAGATTTTCCTGTATATGCTCTCTTCCTTTCGTCTTCCTCACCTTCTTTCTTCTGATTGTTCTTACCGCCAAAATCCGCTGATGAGGAATGAAGTGTTAATCTACTAAGCATCTTCCAACCATTGTAATCTGAGTAAAGCTGATCGGTCTTTTGTGCTGCATATTTCTAAACCATTGACGACCATCATGATAACTCGGCTGCAAATTGGTTCCCCCTAACATTTCATGCTTCGGCATTAGCACACCATCGACTGCATAAGCGCCATTTCTGTTTTCTTTTTTTTTCGCTTAACAGCGTTCATCAATTTGGATGTCGTGCCATAGGTTATATACTCTCGCGCAGAAAATTGTTTTTTTCCCTCCATAAATAGCTCTCTCTCTCTCTCTCTCTCTCTCTCTCTCTCTCTCTCTCTCTCTCTCTCTGTGGTTATGTGAGATGAGGGAGAGGGGAGAGATGGAAAAATGGAAACTTATGAGAAAAAAGCATGGAAACGGGAAGGGATTGGAGACTCTGGACGGGGGATGTCACTATGACTAAAGAATTGGAGAGGAGACCGTGTGAATGAACTGATGATCAGAGAGATGGGTTTCCATTTGACTTTGGATCTTGGAAGAACGATGGAGGAGAGCTTTTGAAAGGAAGCAGAGAGAGAGAGGGAGAGAGGGTGTTTTGTTTCGGAATGTGTGGCGTTTACTTTCCACTGTCTTTTATCTTTTATAATAATAATTTGTAGGAGAAGAGCCCTGTGCTTGGCCAATACGACAGCATTCATTTCTCTACGGACTTTGCCCTTTTCCTTTGCATCGTACCCTCTGAAACTTTCAGAACGGCTCCATTTCCAGATGTGCCCCTTTCGTTTTCAGATCTTTAATTTAGTTTTTGGTCAGATTTTCCCTTCTCTTTCCCCAGGATTTTTCATATGTCACTGTTCTCTAGGGGGTAGGTTTTCTGATAGATTGTGGCATAAGCACTGCCAAGTGGAAAATGCAAACAGAAAAGAACTATCTACAAAAATGATCTCAAACTCCTAAAGATGGAATTACTAATCGGTTCTTACGGGATGCCTGTAGAGCTATTATTTTCAAGCGCTTGAATTGCAGTAAATTTCACATTTGAATTACAGTGCCTGTAACTCGTGCTTAGCCTTTTGATGTCGTGCCAGTGGGGAGGCGATTTGCGCATGTGTGAAGAACTTGTTAGATTTTGAGTGCTCGGATTTCACATACTAAACAATAATTATAAGATTACCTACCAAGATATTTTTGAATTTGAAAAGGAAAGAGGAACCCTCACGGTCGGTGCAATTTTGGGTCGTTGGAAGATTTGTAATTCAAGAACCGGAGGTCAACTGTTAGAATCCTACTAATCGTGTATAAATTGTTTTAGGTCAAGACTATCTACATATATCAGCGGTCTAGATTTAACCGATTTAGGGAACTTACATGGTGTTCCATGAGCCTGTATAGCCAGATCTCTATGCTCACGCCCTTGATTCATAACATAATAAATGAAAAGCAACTAATTATTATGAAAATTGCTCTTTAAATTATATTATGAGAGAGAAATTAGAGATTTGGTTAGTGTGGGCTCATATTCCTACACACCCTTCCCCCCTTCACTTTGCCTTAAACCTTTCCTTTGTAAAAGAGAATAGTCTTTAATTTTCGAATTATTTTCATCCTCCAATGGAAAAGAAATTAATAAAGATTTTAGATTCTTTAGAGTCTGCCTCTCAAAATTTTTTGAACTTCTATCCTTGTGGATAAACTCTTCTTAATTTGCCTCCCTCGAGATTATGGGAATGCTTTACTGTGTGCTTTACAAAATGCTAACTCCAACCAAATGCTGACTTAATTTTTTGCACAAGACTTTTTACTCTACATTCGGTTCTTCAATTAGCAACATTTACCATCTTCCTCGACGCTCCACACATTAAATCCCAAACATTACCTATTTGTAACTTTAAGAGCGTCATTTTATTAATACCAAATTTAAGAATTTTAAAAAAACTTACTTTCATCGATGAAGCCTGAAAGCAATCCCATGACGAGTGAATGGTGGTAGTCTCTCTCATTGAATGTGAACTTAAAATCATCAAAATGTTAGAAGTGATCACAAGAAAGTAATTAAGTTCCCTAACTCTAACATTAAACCCGTCGAAGCGGGTGAGTCAAGTCGGAAATGGTCCAACCAAATTGATCAATTTCCATGCAATTTAAATTTAGTGACTCATATTAGACTGAACTCATATTACTAAAATACATCCATATTTAATCTAATCTAAGAAAACTCATTCTTGAATTAAGGTGAAAGTGTGAAATCAAGTGAGGGTGAGAGAAATGCGAAATCGAGTGAGGATGGGAGAGTGAAGTGAAAGTAATGAACGTGACTTTGGTCTAAGTAAGTTGTGAACCTATTTAACACCGATATTATTTTGGATTTTACCAATTTAAACCCATTTATACTTATTTACTGAATATAACTAACAAGTATAAGAATCTAGCTCATTAAATATAGGTTAAGAAATTAGCCTATAACCGTTTATTTGACATGAATGGATAGAGAAGGTAGATTTAATCCGGCGCCCAAAGATTAGTTCCTATGCCTAGTCGCTAAAAAAATACCTCCTCCTCGGTCCTTAGGGGACTCGAACACTGTCCTTATGACACGAACTGGAAGAACGACCGAGAAGGAAGCTTGCTAGGAATTGATAGAGCAGCAGTCACGCATTTGATTATATTAGATGTCTTCTTTAGAAAAAGAAAGTCATTCCACCAGAGTTATGAAAAAACTATAATCACTCCTGATGCAATCGAAAAAGAAAATTTATGGTTTTCACTGAGTTGCCTTATGCGCGCTGAAGATGTAATCAACGTTGTGGAATCAAAACACATTCTGTCCGAAATAACTCGAACTTCAGTACCTTACAAAGGCGCGTTATAAAACCCTAACCCTTCTCTACCTGTATATTTTCCCAAAGGTCGCGGTTCAAGTCAAGAAACAGAAGTCAACGGAGGGGTCGTCGCAGCCATTCCTCTCCCACTTCTCTCCATGGAAATCTGTATAAAAATCCTGATAAGCTATCCGCACGAGACGGTACACGAAGGAGGAGGACCCTCTGTTCTTGCTTCTGTCTACTTGCATTATAATGTTTTCATGGCAAAGTAACCGAGAGAGAGAGAGAAACCTACAGTTCTGCGGATCCATGTGGCAGTGTTCTTTTCCATTAAATGAGGTCGCAGAAGGACTGAACGTACGCAAGAGAAGCCCCCACATTCACATACACATACTCCCGCTCCTTCCACGTCGAAGGAGGGCGATATCATAAATTTATCGTTCACGGATATTTTGCAGAGAGTTTTACCTCTCCAAAGATAAATTACCCCGCATCGCCCCCCGTCGCTACCGATGCAGCCGTCCTTGCACCTGACCTGACATTTTCATTACTCAAGAAACCAAGACACCGTTTTCATATTTTGACCGGGGAATGATGGGACTTTTTTAACAGTTTTCTTTCTTTTACTTACTTTCATCTTTCGAGGTTAAAAAAATGATTGATTTTCCTGGATCAGGCGAGACAGATTGACCGAGGGGTGAGCTGGTCGGGCCGGTGGATTCTGCATCTTCATTTTCAAGGAAAGAGAAATAAAAAATAAAGAAGAAAGAGGGGTCTAGTCACTTGCCCCCACCACCTCCTTCCCTAACTTGGATTTTCATGAAGAGGGAAATTAGAGAGAGAAGAGAAAGGAAAAAGAAAAAGTGGGTTTCGAAGTGATCTTTGATTTGACGTAGTTGTTGGGTTTGCTGGCGACTAGGTGGTATGGTCGATATTTCTCGAGATCTCTTCCCCTCTACTTGCTTCCACCCAGCCAACCCTAAATCAAATCCTTCCCTTTCGCAGTTGCCTCTTTCTCGCGCATTATTGATCTCTCCTTTTCAGCTTTGAGCCCTTGGGGAAAGTGGTACCTACCGTGTACCTTACCTACATAGGGTTTCGATTTGATGTAAAGGGCTTAGGCTAAAAACGACGTACGTTTTACCAACTTATCAAAAGGTGTGAAATTCATGATCGGGTGTGGGGAATAAACCGGCAGTTCTTGCTGCTGCTGCCGATGGTGAGGTAATGAGTTGCGAAGCATTCCATTTATTGTACATGCAGTTCTCTCGATTTGCACAGATAAATTTCACGCGCGATCTGGGCAATAGCTTAAGTTATAACAATGATTGCTCTTGCTGATTTTGAAGGATATTAGTGAGTAGTGATCTCATTTGGAGGAAAATAGATAGGTAGGGGGAAAGAATATAAATGAAAATGCTGATAAAGATGAAAAGAAAAAGGAAAAGGACAAACATTGACAAAAAAAAGAGGAGAAGATGCCGGATACATGCCTAAGTTTCTTTTTTCTTTTTCTAAATAACAAAAGACATTTCTATTTTTATAAACACAAACTCACGTACCTCAATTTAGCAAAATTATGTGCTTATTTGCAAGATTTCCATTCGTTGTTTCCCTACAGAATGACCCTTCTTTTTCTCCACTGGCTATGACATCCTTGGAACGAAGTCTCTCCTAGCATCACGACCTCAATTTGAGGTTGCCCATGATGTTGCGACCTCGATCTCCAGTTGTGATGTCCCGTGGCAACCTCGACTTGAGGTCGCGACCATCAAGGCTATGAAAAGGAGAACATCGGCGAATTTGAGAGTATTGTAAGAGAGAAGATTTGACCTCAGGGACGAAGAGAGAAAAAGGGGGCTGTGATGATGTCCGCAGCATCGGCTAGGCCGTTTGAATTGGCGGAGGTAGTGGCCGATGGCGGGGGAAGGTTGCTGTTGAGAAGGTTGAGAGTTTAAGCATGTATGAGGCTATGGTTTTCAGAATGGTTACACGAGGAAGGATAATTAGGTCTTTTAGCGGAATAGAGATATATAGTAAAATAGTAAACATGGATATATTTTTGTCAAGGATAAAAATCGAGACATGTTTTCTTTTTTTGTATTTCTCCAAAAATAATCTACAATAAAATGAGCACCATCATAAAGAAAATATGAATTAAATGATGATCATCTAGACCATGTTGGCAATGCCAATCTTTCTTACCAAAGTTCCTTAGGAACATTTAAATAAGTGAGATTCATGCATAGTTTGATTCATGTGTCTAGACAACCCCCAAGGTTTTGTCAAATCACTTACCCAAAAGTAGTCTCTTCGACATTTCTTATCATACATCGCCATCCTTCTATGTATCGAATAATCATTCGACTCTGGACAAAAATACATGCAATCATTGAATTATTGTGTAACATGCGCGATTGCAGTGATGAAGTCAATATGGAATTTCCCATGAACGAGTTAGTAAAAAATTTAAATTTTCCCCAAAGATTGATTTTTGTGTCTTGAAAAATAATTCGATAACAAAAAGAACAGAAACAATAGAGCAAAGACACAGGGAGCCACCTCCCGACCTAAGTACCACGGTGCATGGTTGGCATGAAAATAATTCTGGTGCATCACTAGAAGCAATATTAAATTAAAACAGTGCTATAAAAAATGGAATCTATCTCACCATTCTTTTCCCAAAAAAAAAAAAAAAGATGTGAAAACACAAACGTCTTGTCAAGTAAACAAGTTTTTTTATTAAAAAAATCTCAGGAATTAAAATCTCCAGAAAAAAGAAAGAAAAAGAAAATAGGGAATGGTTTTTTCGTGACAGTCTGATGAAAGTGTTTCCAACTAGCAATGTTTTGGTGACAGGCCCCCCACCGTTTGTTTCATGTGAAAACATGTCCCATGAACTGGAATGGACATGGCCAGACGGACGGTCACATGATTCTCAAAAAGGGCACGAAAGCTTCCCGTCATGGTGTCCCTCCCTTCCTCCATTGTCTAGAATCCAATCCAGAAACTACCTATAGGGGACATTAGGACCCTCCTCCTAATTGTTTTTTTTTTTTTTTTGGACTCTGTTTGGAGCATGCATAAAATTAGGCATGTGACGAAAATTTGAGTGGAAAATCTTGAAAATTGTTACAAAATTAAAGGGAGGGAAGAATTAAAATTTTGAATGTTTTAAAGTTCTCCACACATAAAAGTAGATGTCATGTTGGTCACCATTGAAAGCATACGCTTTGTTAGGATTGTAGTAACATAAATAACTTATCATAGCAGAATACGACAAATATGACTCACTGTTTAATCACTATATAAACACTGTATGATCATAAGCAACTTTAACCATTCACCTTCTTGGCTTTTGCTCTCTCACTTGAAGGTGGAATATCATATTATGCCCTTAATAATTCTAGAAGAAATACCCTTCTCTATCACCTATTTTAGTAAGAGATACCTCCCCTCCCCCGAAAGCAAATGATCTATCAATCACTATTTGCAAGGAAATGCTCTATTAGAACTGTAGCGGCACGAATAACCTATTCTAGCAGAACATGAGAGACAAGAAACACAGTTCAATCCTCATGCAAACGCTGAATAATCACGAGGGACCTTGGCCATTCACCCCATAAAATGGCTCTCGGTTCTCGCTCTGTCACTTCAAGGCAGAACATCATATAATACCCTTTATAATTGTATAAGAGAAACCCTTCTCTCCGGACTTGTGTCTCCTGTTCCGACAAGGGAAACTTTTCCTCTCTCTTTATATATTATATAATATATGTATAGGGAAAGAATTATTTGCCTGTAGATTAAGTATGGGTTTGATAATGGAGGATAGCATGGGCATCCTTGTAATCTCGGTTGGGACGTTTGGAATCTGGAAAATGTCAGCAAAGGTGCAAAAATAATTGAGGACTGCAAATCGCTGCCGATGATGAGGGGCACGTAGATTTGGTACCCTTCGCGCTTATATGCTAGCCCTTAGAGCAGCAGATACAAACCATGCCACCGTCACTAATGGAGTTTCAGAGATCTAGCATGATCAATTACAGAACATCATCATGCACATAAGCAAGACCAGTCCTCCCGATGATCTTTCATTGCACCTGAAACTCGATCCTTCATATTGCATCCCCGCATTCTCGAGCCGCAAATTTCTTCTCATCCGTCACAGCATTTTGCAAGACCTCTTCCAAGCCTTATCGACCATATTTTGGTTTTCTCATTTGTTATTGATTCAATCGAGGGTAGAATCGTTGCTCATCTATTCTAGGCCGCCTTGCTCCCACAAACCGGAGATTTCGAGTTCAGGAATGTTTAATTGCATTAGTTTCACTTAATGTCCGTTACCAATACCTTCTCTTATTTATTATTAGGTTATGTAATGTGGTCCTTTTTCATATTATTCCTAAACAAGTAAATGAAAGAATCGACGCAACCACTTCGAGGCCTTGGAGCGTCCTAGCCGTGCCTCGGCGACGACCCCAGCACGGCCCTCCAATAGCCACTGATTGGATTACTAAAAGGTATGGAAACATGGTCAAATCAGGATTCAAATGAATGAAACGAATCGAAGCAAATATGACTACAGACTATGTGCTTCCCCCAATGATCGCATCAAGACAGATTCTACACATCAAGTCTTATCAGTATCGGGAAACGCCTAATCTGTCATGATGTTTTCTGATGGGTTTCACAATATTGTCGAGGCATAAGCATACCGAACAAATGGCAAGAATCGTTTGGTGGGTTCACACCATAAATTTACAGCCCAACTTTATGAAGTGCGTGATCTCCTTATGTCCCTAGCATCTCCTTCTTAGTTCTTATTGCTTTCCTAAGGGAAAATTGTCTAATATTATTTAAAAATTCTTAAATCTATTATACACTTGACCAATTCATTTTAAACCTTTTCAATCTATTCAGCACCGATATTGTTTTACGTGACATGGATAAATTTTGCTAATTTTTTTAAAAATATAACTAGCGAATCGTAAAGAAGCTTTAGACTGAATTATCACAATTAAAAGATTTAGGATGTAGGATCGAATTGATTGCTATATAATAAGTTTAGGACTTTCTAAATTATCCCACTTTCCTAAAATTACTGTTTTCCTTGTGCAAATAGTCCCACAATATAACTAGGCATGGAATATGCAATTCCCACTATATACTCAACATGCTAATGAACAAGTTTGACCGGTGTCGAGAAAAAGTGCCAATACAGTCCCACAAAACCGAACAGAGGAAAAAAGGAGAGAGAGTTAATGGCAGTACAAAGCTAAAGTTAGGTTCAGCTCGTCTCCAAATGAAAAAGGTAAGATGTGATGTGGATTTTTTTTGTCAAGGGTAGACGAATTCTACTCCTAATTTTCTTTAAAATGCAGTAAGGCCTTTTGGGCAAAAAAATTTAGGTGATCAGCATCGTGCATCTTCGCGGTCCTTTCAAGCATCAAACATCATTTGCCTGAGGAAGACCCTCTTCGGACCGCGGTTCCTCTGGAGGTGGCGATACCTCGGCCACTATGTCCGCGAGATCTTGGGCTCCTTCTTCCCAATCGGGCATCGCATTTCTCAACAATCTGAAAATAGCAGCACGTACATTATGAGCAATAAACCCACATAATCACACCAACATTCAGAGTAAAAAGGAACTGCCCAAAGGGCTCGAATCCAAGAAGGAATGGACAACTTGCAGCAACATAACCTCAGTTATAAGTTGATCCACCGTACAGTTTAAATGGCAACCATATTCGCATGCCCGGAAATCTTTCTATCATCTTTATTTTTTATAAAGAAAAAACACCACTGGGAGACATGCACACATAAATACTGATCCAAGCTCGATATCTACAATTCTATGTACTACGTACGGTCACCCTTATTTGTCTTAAGAAGCCTAACTACAGCTAGAACCAGTATTTAGTCATCATGCAATCTAAGTGTAGGTAGTCTGGAGGCATATATGAGCATTTAAGAGAGTTACTTCTTCTCTGTGAGCATGTATGTAAGTGTATGACCATGCACGTTAAGCCTATAAGAAAAAAGTGGTCCCTTATGCATGCATGCAAGTTTTCATCATAGCAGTCCAATATGCTCTTCCACTACACTACATAATTTTGTTACAGAATGCCCAATTAATCAATGCATTCTGTATCACTGAACCGTATTCTCAGATAAAATACTCAGTTCCCCAAAAACGGCTTTCTGAAGTTTGGCTTTGAAGTGAAGGTATTATTCCGCTCAGGCACACTACATTTTTCAATAAGATTATTTTGAAAGAGCACTAAGGGAGCACGATTTACCAATAACCTAGAAAAGAGGAGCCCAAAATAAGTTCACACAACACTGTCCTGATCATTCCTGCCAAGTTTCTTGTACAAGGCCAGAGCATCCCACAAAAGATGACCTAAAAGTATCTTGGTGCAACAAAGTGATTCTCAACTATTACCATATCCAAATTACTTCAAGGGTAAAGGTTTGTAGAGATAATACGTTGATCCTGTTTTGCACAAGAAGCTTTCATATTTTTAAAATGAGCAACGTTACCAAGGATCCATTGCATCATGCCAGGCACTAACTCTTCAGCAGAGTTATATTCAGATCCTAATTATATTCAAATTGTCTGATATATATACAATGGTTAAGAAAAGTGTGCAAAGAATGGTGCGAAGATAAAACTAGTTCTCCATTTGAATAAAGATTCTTTTTGATGACATTGCTCTTGATATAAGGGAAAAGTACAAATTTAAATAACTCAGTATTACAGATAATTTTCTGTGCCAATTCAACACCAAACTCTCTTCCAACTTATGCTTGAGGAGATAATACTCTTTCAGGGACAATCCACAATACATTAAGGCATCTCATAGAAGCACAGGGAACTTGAAATCAGTAAGCATAAGAATAGTTCAGCCAGTTGTTATTAATTGACAACTTAACTTCAAATGACTATCTAAAAATCAAATCATTGACTACAAGATAAAGACTGGTAAAGATGAAAAGGACCAGAAACATATCGAATAAGACTCACCGTATAAATACCAACAGCTGAAGTTGGTCTAAGGTTGATAATGTTAAGCACCTCCGCTTTTGCAAGGTCATACTTTTTCACCTTCCCCAAAAGGTCAGAAACACTCTCTTTGGTTTGCTTGTCCACAGCGGTGTCGACTAAGTACTGGAAAACTTTGTATTCTGATGGTGCAACTGTTGCAGCCACTTCCTTTGAAGCGCCTCTAGACTGTAAGAAACTCAGGACCTCAAAGTTTGTTAGAGCACCATCATTGCCATTCTTTCTGCAAAATGCATAAAAGAGAAACATCAATCTAGAAATGCAAATTGGAAAACAAGAAAGAGAAACAAAAAAGAAAAAAAAAAAGGGAAAGGGGCACATCAACAGAACATGGCAAGTACATACATCTTCATTTCCAATAAAATCAGATGCCAAGAGTAACCTCCAGGGAAATTCTTTCAATTAGCAAAGTCGCCTTAAACCGCTATGAGTCTCACTCCACTTTTATCAGCCGAGCCACAAAGTGGCCAAACTTATATTTAGAATCAGAGGAATGAGCAATCAGTGCATGCCCTGCACACACCAGACATAGGATTAAAGTTGATAATCATTCTCAATCAGTGCAAAGGGAGTATGCCACAGAACTGCATTTAGGCTTTTAGCTAATGGGACACTCCAAGCAAAATGTCTTGCAGACATTACCCACACATTGGGATTCACATTTAATTTCAGAAATGGAACCAGATTCATCTACCCATTTAAGCAGTAAACTCAATACAACATCAGGACACAAGGTTGTTCGAATGATCAATGAATTTGATTTTTCACACTAGACAGGATCATCCATCTCTGCAATACCGGCTGCGAATACTCCAACAGTATTAAGAACATAAGCATATCATGGCTCTATCGATGGGCTTGAATTTCTAGAAAAGCATCCACTACCGTCAATCAGAAAGCATTCGACTTTTCCCTGAACAATTAGATGCTCCATCGGACCCTACAAACAGCGGAGACGGTTACCCCTAAGGAGAAGAAACGACCAGCCTCAAAAGCAGAGAAAGTTCAGGAATTTCGTCGAACACGCCAACTTAAAAGACGCGCTTAAATATTCACGGGTACCTACTAGGCATCACTCTTCCTCGCGTCGAGTCGCATTAAGCTCGCTCCCTCCCCAAGAAAAGCACACAGAGATAGAGATAGAGAGAGAGAGAGAGAGAGAGAGAGAGGGGCTACGGAATCTGGACCTGAAATCGTCGAGCTCGGTGGGGGGAGAAACGGCCTTCCAGACCCAAAGCAGGAACCGCTCGATCGGGCGTCTCCGATGATCGCGACGCCACTGACTTCACCGAAGACTCGGCAGAGGACTTCGAGAAGCGAAAGTGGGAAATCGCCAAATGGTCGTCGAGGGAAACGTCGATCGCAAGATACCCAGAGAGAGAGAGAGAGAGAGAGAGAGAGAAATTGCGAGGGAGAAATCCTTAGCAGTACACTCTCTCGACCCGCCCGGCCCGGCCCAGTTCCCAAGCTTATCTGACACCCACCGCACTCTCTCTCTCTTCCACGAACAAACGATCGCCGGGCCGCCAATCTCTGGCGAGCCGCCGCCCCGTGGCTCGTCTCTCTCTCTCTCTCCTTTCCTCCCTCTCTCCCGCCCTCCGTGCACGGCGGCTCGTCCGCGACTCACCCACGCTCGCGACCCCTCGATCGGGGCCTCGCTCGCGGGCGACTACCCCCTATCGGGGTCTCGCTCGCGGGCGACTACCCCCTATCGGGGTCGCGACCACCGGGCGAGCCCCGTCCGAGCCGCCGTGCGCGGAGGAGGGCGATGGAGAGAGAGAGGAGGGGCGGGGTATTTAAGGCCCCGTGGAGCTGAGAGCTCTCGACCAGGTGAATCCCGCAAAGGAGGATGGGCAATTTGGTCATTTCGCGGCGACGTAGCGTGAGTTTCGGGGCAACCTTGTCTGGCGGCCCGGTCGAACCGTTGGACCCGGTTCGACCGGCATTGTAGCTTGGAAGAAAAGAATTTTGCAGTTTCCATCACGCGGGTCCTACTTCTTCTCTGCTTGAACTTGAAGCTATCTCGGTGGGGCTCTATGGAACGCACCGTCGGGGAATTGGGTTTGGGTTTTGAGCTTTGGTTTGGGGTTATGAGAAACTGGAGTACTTCAATAAGTCTATCTATTGCATCTTGTTAACAAGTGTTCTTGAGAGACTTATCAACTATAATTAATAACGAAATTTTGTAATTTTCATTGCACTTAGCATATACGTAACATTAGAGAAACGATGCATGGGGAATTATGAATTTTGTCCTTAACTGGGTGTCTGACAAGTTTCGTGGTTAACAAAATCCTACTTGATTAATGATCAAACTCAATGCCAAAGTGTTGATAGATCATCCTCTTTGCAATATCGCTCCTATAAATGTGCTCACTGAACTCACCATCTTGTAATGCACCATCATATGGTAAAGTTTGTGGGATCATTGTCATATGTTTTAAAGCTTAACTTGTTATAAAATAGGGGTAATTTAATGTTTGAATATATTAACAAAATTGGTTAAAAAGGTATCTCTTTATAGAGATGTCAAGATTAGTTACTCATATATTATCCAATCATAGTACCCTTCTAGTCTTAATGCATTAAACATGGCCCCAAATTGCTTAACACTGTATTGCAATCACTTATAGTGGCCATCGAAAATTTCAAATGCTTGAAACTTACGTAAAAAGCACTTAACTCTACTCTTTCCTAAAATGGAATTCCCCACTAATGGCCTGCATAATTAACATGCTAACCCGTGATTAATCCATGCACTAATTAGGGATGACGCTCATCTTAAAACCAAGAACCACCTTACTAAGGACCAGTTCACTGAAATGGGAATAGGGAAGCGGTGGTCTGGTTCTAGGCAATGCTAATTAATGCGATGAGACTTTTGTTGATGGCGAAGTATAACTCCCTCGAATAAATCATCCAATTATAGTTTCCTTTGAGTCCTAACACATTAGACATGGCCTCCCAAATTTCCTCAAAACCGTGTTGTAAACACTTATGGTGGCCATTCAAAAGTCTCAAATAACGCGAAAATTACTTAAAAAGCACTTAGCCCCGCCCTGCTCTTTCCTAAACTGGAATTCCCCACTAAATATCTCCCGTAATCAACACGTTAACCCGCGATTAATCCATGCAATACTAATAATAGAAACTCAACCCTCGTGCGAGAGTTAGAGAATATCCACTCGTAATCTCTCGGCCTTTGTTCGTAGGATTCACTTACCTGTTCGGTAAATCTTACCGACGAGCGAGTTACTACATATACAAACGCCCCTACACCTTCATCGTTCATACACTTTCTCCTCCCCGTTCTCTACAACCCAGAAGGCCTAACGATCGAGTATCCTTCCTCGGGATTTCCTTTTCGCCGCGCCGACAATGCAGAGCAAGACCGGCGACATCGAGAGCAGCTACGCTGCCGCTGCGTTGTACCCAATCATGCTCAAGAGCTCGCAGCTGCGCTGGGCTTTCATACGTAAGTTGTACGCCATACTCCTGGTGCAGCTCCTCCTCACGGCTGGCATCGCCATTGCCGTCGTCCTAGTGAAGCCTGTGCCGCACTTCATCGCCAAGACCTGGCCGGCGTTTGCCGTCCTCATGGCCCTCATCGTCCTATCTTTGATAAGTAAAGAACCAATCTTCGCCTTGCCCCGATAATGCGTTCTTGTCTTGTCCCTTTGTTCATCTTCTACTGCTGCTTTGATTTTTCGGTGGTTGTTAGTCGGTAATGTTCTCATCGTCTTTCTTTTGCGTTCGCTCTTCTGTTATAATCGCGTTGTGCGCGTACCACCAGAGTTATCCAGTGAACTTTGTCCTCCTGGACCTGTTCACGGTCACGATGGCGCCACTCTCCTGCACTTTTTCAGAAGGTACTTCCAAATTTTTCTTTGCGTAAATCTCGATCTTATTTCCTAGATTCGTTTGTCAAGCTCGTTTGGCTTTGTCCGAGGTTGTGGAATGCTGAGGAGAAGTGCCATCCTGGCCTTCTTTTCTGGTGCTCTTGATGCCTCGCGTTTCATGTTTTTGCTAGTTCTCTGTGAGAGAGTTCATTTCTTGGTTTATCTCAGAAGACTAAAACCAGAGCTGATCAGCAATTTTTCCATCTAATCTATATCGTGAACGAGGTGGAAAAACAACCAATAAACGCCGCGTTTCGTTTGTGTTCTTTTGTTTGATTCATTACTCTCAATTTATGTAATTAGTACTCTTCCTTGATAACAGCAAATGTGCAAATCCCGGTCCACTTTTTTGTTCAGGGACTGCGTCTTTTCCCTTGCTGTTCCTAATTTTTCTATGCATACGATTGAATGTGAGGCTTGTCTTATAGATTTTGGCTCTGTACAAAGCAAAAAAAATCGATTAACATTGTTGGTTGGTAATTGAATAACGGAATGTTCTTTCAATGAATGTGTACATTGGTGCGAACCACATTCACATCACCAGTTCGTCGACATGCTAAGTTCTCTGGTTTACTTCTACCCAAATTTTTACAGCTCATCAAGTGCTAGCTGCTTCTTTCGTGTCTATGTCTAATCTCCAGTTCCATCTCTTCAACAGAGAAGATCATTTTGAAATTGGCAATCTTGATGAGCATCGTCATCATAGCGCTTACGTTCAACACGTTCTGGGCTGTGAAGAGAGGCCATGATTTTGGTTTTCTCGGACTCTTTTTGTTCGCTTCCCTCCTAGTATTACTTGTTTTTGCTCTTATTTAGGTACTTAGGATGTGTTTGTTTCACGAAAAATGTAATGTTTTGGGATAAGTATACTATTAGTGCCATAAGTTGTGTACGGCGCTCATTTTGATGCCAAAAATTTCTGTCGGATCACTTAAGTGTCAAAAAGTTTGAAAAACGATCATTTTAGTGCCAACTTCGATCTAATTGGCCGGAAATCCGACGTGGTACTTTTTTATTAATTTTTGAAGCTAATGTGGCTCGCCGGAGAGTACAGTTAGCATCCTAACACCAAAACGACGCCGTTTGGTGTCTCCCCCAATTCAAAACCTTAAATCTCTGGCCAGTCGCCGTCCTCGATGGCCCCCGTGCTCGGCGGCCGTGGCTCCGACCCCGACCCTGACTCGGACGATGGCCACTCGGTGGCCGCGGCTCCGACTTCGAACCCGACCCCAACCCCAACGACGGCCGCTCGGCGGCCAAGTCGAAGGCCGTGATCTGGCCGGTGCTTGGGGAGGCCGCCGACGAGTGCGCCACCATTGATGTCTCCCTCTCCATCTCCAATCTCCCCAACGAGTGCTTGACCTACGTCTTCCAGTACCTAGGCTTCGGCGATCGGGGCTGGTGCTCCCTCGTGTGCCATCGAGGGCGTCCGAATAGTGTCGAGCAACGGTGGCCGAGCGAGTGACGGCGGCCCAGCGATGGCGGAGGCCGAGCGACGACGGCTGAGCGAGCTAGGTCGGAAAAACCCTAATTTCAATCCCCAAATAAAAAAAAAAAATCCCCAAATGAGTTAAACGACATCGTTTTTGTGAGGCCATCCACGTAGGACGGCAAAACGACGTTGTTTTCTTAAGGAGGACCAAAAACGACGTCGTTTTAAAGCAACCCGAATTTTTTTTAAAAAAAATATAAAAGCCACGTAATTAATCTGGCCGGAATCTCTCGCCGGTGACACCAAAGTGATCGTTTTTTCTCCGATTTGGCACTTAAGCGATCGGACGGAAACTTTTGGCACCATAGTGAACGCCGTACATAATTTATGGCACTGATAGTGTACTTATCCCTAATGTTTTTGGAAAATATTTTCCGGGAAACCATTTTCCAGGAAAATGGTTAGTTTTCCTTTGTTTGGTGATATGTGTTTTTGAAAAATATTTTTTTGGTGTTTGGATAGCATTTGAAAAATGATTGAAGGTATAGAAGACGCCAATGAAGAGGAAGAGGAGGGAGCAAAGCCAATGGGAGTGCAGGAGGGGCTAGGGTTGGAGGAGGCTGCGGTGACAAAAGGGAGGGGGCGAAGGAGAAGGGGAGAGGGGAGGAGGAGTTAGGGTTTACGTTCACAGGCAAAGAAAGAAAAGAGAAAACAAGAAAAAATAAAGAAAAGAAAAATATAATGATAACAAATTCAAAATTTTTAATTAGAAATTCATTTTAATAATAAATTTTTCATTAAGTAAGGACCTTAAAATATTTTGGAAAATGTTTTCCAGTTCTTTCAAAGGGGAAATTGTTTTCCTGAATTTAAGCTTTGGAAGGAAAACATTTTCTGTTGACTAGGAAAACATTTTCCGTTGACTCATTTTCCTAAATGAACCAAACGTTGGAAAATGAGGAAAACGTTTTCCTAGAAATTGTTTTTTGCAAAACAAACACACCCTTAAAGGGACAATTTTCATTCCTTTCCAACATCTCTCTCTCTCTTTTCTTCTTCTGGCTGCTCTCTGTTAGTTCTGCTGGAATGCTCACGTTCTGGACTATGTTTGATGAACAGATCTTCTTTCCTCTGGGGAAGTTATCCATGATGATATTCGGCCGTGTGGGAGTGGTCGTATTCACCGTCTACATCGTGTACAACACCGGCAACTTGATCAAGCGCTTCAGCTATGATGAATACATTTGGGCTGCAGTTTCCTTGTATCTCAACATAATCAACCTCTTCCTCAGCTTTATCGATGTTTTTGTAGCTGCTGATAGCTAAGAAAAGCCATTCGGCATGGTCGTGCCCCCGAATGATGATGGCTCTTGGCTGAAGACACTGAGAGCTGAAGTTTTTACAAGCATGACGATGATAGAGACACGAATATAGTTTTGCAAGAGCAGCTCTGATCTTGAGTTACTATTTCATCGGGTGTTTGCATGGATTGTTATATGATTCCTATCTTGATATCATCGGGAGTCTATTTACAAGTCAATGTACAGATGCACTTGTAGTTATTGAGTTCCTTTCTCCAGCTAGAGATATGATAGAGAATTTTACTTTCTTGACCATTGTTTACGTACTTGTGAATGAGGCAATCTTTTCAGGAGTGCGTAGACGGGATGGCTTTTTTCAGACGATTTCCTGTGTAATCTATACATTCCCTAGCAGCGTATCACTCCTTATTGGAATTTAGTTTACCTGCAGAAAACGCAATCCTATCGGTGAAGGTTGCTGCTCTTACTCTTTTATGGGAGGACATTAAACCTCAAATCAAAGGAAAAGTAATTCCTACAACTACGACACTGAACAGAATCTAGGAAACTTTTGAAAGAGCAAAGGAGTAGACAACAAACTTGCATTAAAATCTCGTCAATGCTTAGGCTGGTGTTAGCAAATCCTCTTCTTTGCAACTCCACTCGCATACATATGTGCTCGCTGAACCCACCATCTTGTAATGCACTGTTATCTGGTAAAGTTTGTTGGATCACTGTCATCTATTTAAAAGATTAATCTGTTATAAAAAGGGGTGATTTACTTATTTGATACTTTCTTAAAGGGATGTCAAGATTAGTTTATGTATAACTCACTCTAATAAATTATCCAATTATAGTACCCTTCGAGTTCTAATCCCCAAATTTGCTTAACACCATATTGCTATTGAAGAAAATTCCCTAATAGATTTTGAAGATCGACAAAATTTTTCTTAATTGTCTTTTGATTTTAATAATAAGTTTTTCCATATGAAAACTCTAATGTGTATCATCAAACGTTATTTATTAGACTTAGGGACGTAGTGGAGACTTTATTCTTAATGTTCAGTCTCAACGAAATAAGAATATTGATCCGACTATGAATCATTGTGCTATGACTAGAAGATTGACATGGATTCCTTATAAATATTGATTGTTTGAAAGGAAAATATTGAATACAATCTTACTTATTTGGAACTTCTCAATCTATCAATGGGACGATCAATTGAAGACGGATTGTTTCCTAAAGGAAGGACTCAACTTATGGAAACCCTATCTGTTGTATGAGCAATAGATCCTTTTGGGGAATTTTATTCTCGACAATCTAGAAGCAATAAGATCTTCCTCAACATTCAAGTCTAACAGGTTGATTGGATGAATGATCCTTAGAGCTTGAGTCCAACGGTTAACTTGGAGAATGAGAAGTATTAAAGGAAGTAGTAATGCTGAAGGATTCAGGAAGAGAATCGAAGTTGTGAATTCCAGTTCAACAAAGTCTTATCCTTAATACATTCATCTTTTCGTGAGCTATGCATTGTAATCTCTTTAGAGGTCGTCGGTGTGAGATCAGTCCTTCACACAAGCTTTAGTAGTGAATACTTAGTCTTTGTAATCTCTAATTAATTCATCTTAGTGGAATCCAACCGATGGGCTGTCAACGCGGGAGAGTGGATGTAGACTTGTCAAAGCTGAATCACTATAAATTTGTTGTGTGCAATTTTTCTATCCCTCTATCTCTTACTTATATTCTGTGATAGATTGTTGCACATTGGTAAGATTTGAGCATTGCATAGTTTATCTTCAGACATTGTCCTGTCACAATAATCTTAATTTTGTTTCAATTCCACATTGTGACCTATTCACCCCCTTTAGGTGATAGATCTATCTTTACAATTGGTATTAGACTTCAGTTGCTCATTATTTTTGAAGCGTTATATTGCTTTTGAGCTAACGATCTTTCAATGGTTAGCAATATTGCACTAGGACTTATAGAGCGGCATAAGGCCTCCATACTTTGATGACTAAGACTATAATATCTGGAAAAACAAGATGAAAGCATTCATTAGATTCAATGATCCCTTCTAATGGGACGTAATTTTGAAAGGGATAAGGCTTGAAGCCTTATAATCCAAAAAGGAGACAATAATAAAAAGTTGGAAATCGAAACTCTGTCTAATGAGGATATAACTAAAAGAGAAGCATTAGATGCTAATTCAGTTTACTCTTTATACTGTGCTCTATCTCATATGGAGTATAGTTGCATTTCTTCATATTGAACATTTAAGGAAGTTTGGGATATGTTGCACGTCATATATGAAGGAACTGATCAAGTCAAGGAGACAAAGATAAACATTTTCCTAGGGTAGTACGAATTCTTCAAAATGAAACTACATGAATTAGTTTCTAACATGTTCAGTAAATTCATTGAGATTGTTAATGGCTTGGCACATTAGGGACAACCAGTACTAGATTCCATGAAAGTAAACAAAATCCTTTATGGGTTGTCTAAGGAATTGAATAATATCAAAACATCCATTTGTGAAACTCCAAGGATTGCACCATTATCCATAGACAAACTTGTGGGAACACTTCAATCATATAAAGTGGAAAGTCTGAATGAAGAAGGAGACTCAATGTCATGCCTCGAACCCCTAGCGCACGAACATCCCTCAAAGGTCGATTAGAAATTTGCGACGTCTTAGGACGCATCACCGACCCATTCTTTTTATCTTTTGATTAAACGCATGCAAAAACGAGTTAAATAAACACCTAGTCAATCAACAAATAACATGGATAACAAAGTACAACAGACGATTTCCAAAAGCGACGATTTATTTATTGATTTGTTAATCCTAGGAGTTTAACATGTATGAACCTACAACAAAAGGTCCTACACAACCTATGAGCAAAAAGGGTCAAAAAATTCAAGATTAACTTTAACTCCACTAACTCTAAGCATCGACCCTAGTGTCCTGACGTAGAGTTGGGCTTGTAGTCAGAGGGGAACTTCTCTAGAGGTTCATAGTCTGGATCGGATTCTGGGTTCGAAATGACACCATCGGCGATGTTAATATCCATGGAGTCCCACACTTGCCTTCTCATGATCCCGGAGGGTGGTCTATCAAAACCATGAAGTGGAATGGTCTGATTGCCATTTGTTTCTCTAATAAACCACGCCTTGAACTTGTGGGGCACCCAAATAGCTAGCCCCTCGTCTATCCACATGGTTATGATCACCAACTCGTTTATACATAATTTTTAGTTGATGAGTCGAAAAAAGAAAGAAAGTCAAGATTTGAGTTTCTGATTGCAACATAGCCCATTTCTTGGCAAAAAAAAAAAAAAACATTGCTTTTATTTCTTTTTGTTGCATTGACACTATTAAATGATTTTCAAGTCATTTTCAATAAAAATTTGAAAAGTCAAATGGTTGACTTTCAAGTTGACTTTTTTTGGTCAACCCTATGATTAAAAATTGACTTTTTACCTAAAAAGATTTTATTTAGTTTTAATTTTATATTTATTGGATCTCCAAAAATTCAAAGATTTAGTCAAAAAAATCAACATTTTAGGAAGGATCAACTAAATGGTTGAATTTTGGTCAAACTTTTGACCAAAAAAAATTTGAAAAAAATAAAAGGTGCACAAATATATTTCTTTTGATGTCAATTTGATTTTTGTGTCAAAAATTTCACAAAATTCAAATAAGAACCTCGATTTCTGAAATTTTTTAGTTTTAGGTTCTAAATCGACCAAAAATAAAATTACTTTTATTTTAGTTAGAACTGGGTGTAGTTCTTTCTTCAACATTTGGTTTAGGGACTATTTTAAATCCATTCGTGCAGTTAGTTTTGCGAATTGCCAGGTCAAAATATGAATTGCTGGGTCAAAATATGAATTGCTGTTTTGAGCTCTAATTAGGGAACTAAAATCAATTCTTTATGAATTGTGAAAGGACAGTCGCTCTTCTCTTATTTTCTTAAGATAAGTCCAAATCCAAAATCGATTTTCAAAAGTTCACATCAAAACTTCTCAATTTGAAGAATTTTACTCTCCCAAGAATAAAAAAGTCGAGCAATTAAGCTTCAATTGGCAAAATTTTAGTTAACCCATTCATGATTATGGTTTAATTTCATAAATCTAGATTCAATTTCAATATTAGATCTATATTCATTTTTGACATAAGCTCGAACACTTCAATTCAAGGTCAATTTGAATGCGATAAATGATCTTCTATACGGGTGGTTAATTAGATGAGACAATTGTGGCATTAATTGAACTCAATTCAATCAATTTACAATTTTGTCTATTGAATTGCAAATTTAATCATTTTAGCCATTTAGCTTCAATTCAAAGCACCCATGGTTTTGACATGTTATCTTTCACGAGAATTGTTCAAGTTCTCCAATAAAAGATCCCTAGATCACATTCATAAGGTTTGATTAGCTTAATTAAATCTTAATCGGCCATTTTCTTCTTAGGGTCTGTTCGTTTCGCGGAAAATGGGCCATTTCGGAAAATATTTTTCTAGAAGTCATTTTTCAGGAAAATGATAATATTTTTTGGTGTTCGGCTAAAACCTGAAAATGTTTCGGAAAATATTTTCCGGTGTTCGGTAATGAAAATATTTTCTAAGACTTTACCACTTAGGCATGCATTACTTACCGACCTATAAATCCATCAAATATGAACTTGCCTTTACCCAGGCAAACTTACTTCATATCTTTGTTCTTTCATTATTGCTAAACTCTCATCTACTCTAAAAAATATTTGTATGGATTTTAAAAAGAAGTAAAAGAGAAAAGAAGCAAAGCATGTACAACCCTCATGAGAATCTTCCAGTTTTTTTTTTGGTCGGTCCTACTCTATGCCTACTCTAACACTCACTCTCAGACTTTTGTCCTGCCTCATTGCAAGGCGTTGGAGTCGAAACCCACTCCTTGAAACTAAATCGTCCCCACCCCAACTCCCCCTAAGAAGGTGGGGATTCGAACCCCCCACCTCCCCCTTCCAGTTGAGTGGCCTATTTCTCCCCCTGCGTCTTTTGTGTTCTAATAAACAAAAGAAAAAAAGAAGCAAAGTATGTAGAGCCTTTTGCTTGAGTAATGTACAACCGCAGGTGTAGAATAAATAAAGAAAATGATAAGCAAGAGTGCAGAGCGCGAGCTTGAGATTGACGAGCTCGAGGTTCGCTTGGCAATAGCCGATGACTAGCCAAGAAAGAAGAAGGTGGGAAACAAAGAAAAGAAAAAGAAAAAAAAAGAAAAAGGAAATTAAAAATAATTCGAATTAAAAAAGAAAAAGAAAATTAAAAAATAATTCGAACAAAAAAAGAAAAGAAAAAAAAGAAGGGGAGGAGGAAGTGAGGATTTGTAGAGGTGTGAGATAAGAGAGATCAAGTTTTCCCTTAATTTAGAAGACTTTTTTCCTTTTATGGAAAACATTTTCCCCAAAGAATTCATTTTCCATGAAACGAACGCCGGAAAATTCGGAAAACATTTTCTCGGAAATTATTTTCCGCGAAACGAACGGAGCCTTAAATATGATAAATTTTCCTTTTAGGAGCCAAATTGCATAAATTTTGAACCCACAGAGGTCTCAAGTGAGTGAAATAGCCAAAATCGGACTAAACCGGTCAAGAACTAGTCAAAAATCGGCCAAACCAGACAGAACTAATTTGACCGATCTGACCAGCTGCTGGCGGTGCTGGCCGATTCAGCCGTTTACCTGCTAGCTCTGGACCTCTGGTGGTCGGTTTTGGGATCCTTTTGATGTCACTTTCACTTTTGCACCTTCAATTTCTCAAAATTTTACAAGTAGATCTTTGAATTTTATCAAATTGCAAATTAACCCCTAATTGGACATTTTGATGCAATTCTCGATTTTGACTCAGGATTTTTCAAATCAAACCTATTGGATAGATTGCCCGACACCTCGAGATCATGATCCAACCTTTGAAATGAAATTTGAATTGTTGGATCGAAATTTCGATTGTTGAATTGAACCGATGGACGAAATTACATGATTTGGGGATAGTATATAAGCCCATTTCCCTCCATGTTTTTGAGGGGCATAATTTGTGCATGAAATGTCTTCTCTCTAAAACAAAATTCTCTCTCTTCCATCTGAACTTTCCCACCCAAATCATCTTCTCTCTTTCTATTACGCAATGAGTTTCTGCCGCCGATCCTTTGGCCAGTACTGGTAGTCCACACCTCCCTCAGCTTTCCCTCTCTACAATCGCAAGTCTTGCCCAATACCAAGGCTATTGGAGTTTTTGATCCGGCGAGCTCTTCCACTTGGATCGATCACTAACGTGTGTGTCGGTGTTGTGATCAGCGGACTCTTCCGCATCATTCGGCCTTCATCGGCCATCCATTGGAGATTCAATCACTTCTGATTGGATCCTTGAAGATTCCCCGACCTTACCGTGGTCGAGGATTAGTAGATTAATTAACAAATCAGCATCGATGATTTGATCTACTTTGGCGACATCAAAATCGATCCAAATTTGGATTGGTTATGGTTCTATTTGCTGCAGGTGGTTTAGTCGGCTTTGTTGCAGTTTGTGGCAACTTGATCATCATCATATAGATTGAGGATTGATCCGGAGGATTCGACTCGATCGATTGCGATCAAAATCGACAAAAACACATCAAAAGGTAACGATCTCAATCTCGAATCCAGTGAAGCGAGATCAGATTAATCGGTCAGGACTAGGGTTCAATTTTAGGTTAATATGCTATGTTTAGATGTTAGATCAAATGATTTGGATGTTGATTTGCTGTTCTTGATTGTTCTTAAATGATATGGATGATTGAACTTGATTTGGCAATAATATGCATTTTTGCGATTCTATAATAGGCTTATTATTTTGGTCAAAATGAGGTCTGGAATGACCGTGAGTCCTCATAAACTTTGATAATACACATCACGAGCTTCGAATCAATAGGTCACACGCTCCGATCGAGCGACGTTTGACCCCCCAAAAACACCTCTAAAGATGTGTGATTCTGCAGTAGTTTAAGTTAGTTTTTAGTTCTGTCCTAATTTCGGATTATGATTTTTTCTATTTTTGTGTAGCTTTATGTGTTGATTTTTGAAGGAACTTTCCTTCATCAAAGTTGTTTGTTGTTGTGTGGTATGTGTTTTTTTTTTTTGGGAATATTTGAACATGATTAGCTAAGTCAAAACCACTTAGATTGGAGCCTAGGTCAATCTGCTTTGTGTTGATTTTTGATTTTATCAATTTTGTATTGATATTCGTGTTGATTTTTGGAAGAACTTTCATTCATAAAAGTTGTTCATAATTATGTGGAGAATACCCTACAATTATTTTGGAATTTTTGGATGTGTTTAACTAGGTCAAAATCGCCTAGATATGAACATAAGACAATCTACCCTACATTGATCCGGATTGCATTTTGATAAAATTGAGTTCATAAATGAGTTTGTTTGGTCTCAAATCCTTCATAAAAAATGAAATGCATGCTGTATGTGTTCAATTGACGTATGATTTGCAAAGTTTTGATGTTATTTAGTGTGTCAATTGGATGAGTTAATATGAAAAGGTGTTACGGTAACATATGGCTTATATATGCATGTCTATTTTTCCATGACTCATGTGATTTCATCTAGATCCCAAACTCTTAACAAAAAATATTTCTCATTGCATGTTTTGTAAGTGTGATTTTTTGTAAGATTTTTGTATGTCATTAGATAGTCGAAATCATGTTTGTTCTGTGATATTGAGATCAAAATGGAATCTTACCATATATGCACCTTGCCCTGTTTGTTTGAGTCATTTAATGGCTAAATCTTGCGATTATGTCTTCTTGATAATTGAACCGCATATAATAAGGTTTGTGTACATGTTTAGGTCATATTATTTAAGCATCATTTCGCATGGTTATGTCATATAATAAGGTTTGTGTTTATAACACTTAAGATTTCCAAGTATGTCATTAAGAATCTTGAATGAACTTGCAATGTCATTAAATTGTATGACATCTTTGCATGCTGACTTAGGGTTAGATGATTACCCAAGTTATTCTTCACATCTGGTTCTAAGTCTCATGTGATTTTTTCATGCCGTTTATACATTATTTAATTAACTTTGAGGCTTTTTAATACATGTTTGTGTTATGTTTTTCTTGGTCATTAACATGCGAACTTTTAAAGATCTTGATCTTAGGACATCTAATTGACTTAATTAGACTCGAGCCCTTCTAGGAAGTCGTAAAGCACAACTAGAGGTTTCAAATGCCGCTAATTTCATATCGATCGCTCATCTTTAGGGGCACTTTCTATTTTTTCAAATCCAGGCTAGAATTTAGACATGAGATCAAATTCGAACCCCTATTCTAACCCTTGTTTGGATAGACTTTTGACATTTTTGCTCTATTTTCTTTATAAGGATCATGTACTCCTTTAATGAAACTTGTTTATCATCATGTTTGCCATATGGCGTGAAAATTTGATAATTTTTAGACCTATTTTGATAGGACAAATTCTTACGATATTGGCTGAATGTCTTGCTATTTTGATAATTTCCTGACATGCCGTTGTTTGTTGTTTGATTATTGTAAAATCATGTGTAACTCGTTTAAGAAAACTTTCTTCATGAAAGTTGTTTGTTATCCTGTCATGCATGTTGGGGAATTTTGTCATTACCAAATTGTCATTAGGCATGCCCAATTTTTCTGTCTTTACATGTTTGTTATGAAATTTCCTAACATGAGTTTGATTGTGATTTTTTAGGTAAACTTTCTAGGTTAGTTTGTGTATGAACCTAGCTCATTTCATCTTCATGAAAGTTGCTGTAAATACCTCCATATTCATTGTTGAATGATTTTTGATGAGTCTTCTTTCCAAACCAAATTTAAAAATGCTTTGGTACATGTGATGTTTCTAAAAACCATTTTTAAAAAAATTCTTTTTCAATGCTCAATTTGGTTTAAGGAAGAGTCATGGTTTGGACCATATTCAAAATATCTGCAATGCTTGTGAGTGCATTTATGCGAGCCTTGAGCTAGTTTTGGCATTTGAATGTGTTCCATAATCTAAATATTCCTTAATCAAAAATATTTTCAAACCTCTTTAAATCTTGATTTGACATTGTGAGAAGTTACGGTTTAAATTATATTTAAAATACCTGCGACACTTATGAATACATTTATGTGAGCCCCAAGCTAGCCTTAGCAATTGAATGCCTTTCTTAACTAAGGCAGCATTGTCTCAAAATTTTTTGTGGATGATTTCAAAAGATGTATTTGAAACATCATATGTACCTCTATGAATATAATCACGTCATTCATTTAGAAGTGCCTGCATTTGTGATTGGCGCATGTTTTTGGTAATAAGTGACCAGCCGACGGTTCACTTTCTTACTTGATTGGTTAAGAAATAAGATCGAAAAAACCTGCATTTAATTTTAATTTCTACAATGCATGTGACTTTTAAATGTATGGTAAGGTCGATGTATGATAACGAAGGAAAACTCTAGGATCACATAAATCGCTTGCTTAGAAGACTTTTAAGTGTCGTTGATGACGTGGGAACACAATTGGTCAATAATGACTATAAGTCATAAAATAAATCGAGTATGTGTTTTAGAGGGACCTGGACATAAATTATAAAGGCTAACCCCCGAGACCCAATTTTTCTTTTTGAATTGAACTTCCTTTTGAGTGATTGATTTTAATATGATATTGTGCTTTTGATTGTTTTGATGTGTATGCTTGTTTCCTTTCATTGTATGTACCTAGTTATAGATTTTCTAGACTAGATCTAGATTAGGACTCTGAAGATGAAGATGGTATAAAGACGATAAATGTCGATGTCCATTCCAACCATTATTTTATACTATTCATCCTCGACATATGTCTCGAGTTCTCATCATCTGTATAAAAGGCCAACGAGTTGCGAGTTCTTTTCTTTCTTATTCTTTAGTTTTATTTTTCTCTTTATCTTTTTTAGGATTACATGATAGATTTATTGCTTTCCTTATTTGTTTACTTACCGCTCCACAATTTTCAATTCAATTGGGTGCTTCTTTTTCATTTTCTTTAGAAATAGAATAGTATGAAATGACCACCACGCATGATCGCCTATCTAGGATTAACGATCCTAAAAAAGTAAAGAAGAAATGCATGGACACGTTAGGTAAACACAACATACTATTTAGATATCGAAAGGACGCTAATAGAAATATTGGCGTAACCCAAGTCCTCGGACCTAGATCTCTGGTTGCGTAGGAATCGAAGGAACACTCTCGACCCTCGATTGGGTTTTCAACCGACCCCCCCAAAAATGAGGCTAATGATGACTCCCGTCTTGATTCTAGGATATCTTAAATAATTAAATCATATAAATGAACCTGTCGTGTGGAGTACAGGTCTTGATAAGACTCACCATGGTTTAACATATTCGCATGCGGAAAACTCCTAAAGTGACACCATCCTTTATACTCGACCTCCTCTCTTGAGGTATGTCGCCAAAGTAGGTACGGGTCGTGACACTCTGCTATATGTGGGGTACGAGTTTGGAAGAACTCGTGACTTCGTAGAGGGAAATCATAAGAGGTTCAATCCAATAAATGAGGTGATGGTGTCTTTTGGAACGCGAACCGTGAAGGAACTCTCATGATCAAGGACTGCTAAATCCAACATTTCCCTTTGCCTTTCCTCATGAGAGGAATTAGGTGGCGAGTGGGGTTGCGATACTCATGGACGCGACCAGTCCCCAGAATAAACGTAGTCTTATACGAATCATAGTCCATGGGGACCCTAAACGTATGGGGCAGTGCTCCATACTAAGAAAATGAAAAGATTCGACAATAATGGGGTGAGATAAAATATTAGCGAGTCAACTTCTTAAATGTTGATTAGGAAGTTGATTCGCATCGGATACAGCGTAAACACACAATGACATACAATTTTACCTTCTCTTGGCACACCCCGCATATTAGTACATCTTACATGGCAATATTAGTGCAATGCACATAAATAATAATCATAACACATTCGCAATATTCCAAACGCATTGCCAACACACGCGTTCCAATTATTACGATCCATTGGACCACGGCCAACACAATAGTCAGCGGTCTTCTGGCATGATTAGGTATTATCCCGCCCCATTGAGCATAGCATCGTCTAGAACTCCCACCTAGACATCATTCCATAAAGAAACATCGGTCCGGCTTCAATCACGATTCGGCATCTGGACCCCCGCCAGGCATCAGATAAAAATTGGGCATCGCCCCCAAACTTCTCTTAGATGACGGGTTCAATTAAATGACCACTCAAGCACATAAACAATCAAGTCAATTCTTATTACCATTAATTAGCTCATAACAAAAGAGTTCATTTTCAAATAATTAACTTTGGCAATTTTTCACACTTAAAAATCCCAGTAAGATATTCGTATATGGTCACGTATTTGAAATCAACTTATCAAACTTTGCACACTTCAATTTTAAAGCCTCATTGTTTTATTTAACACATCAAATTTGACATCCAAACCAACACTTGAAAATTCTTTATTTTCTTGTCCATAAACCTTTTTTTTTTTGAAATATAAAATAAAATCTATAATTGGGGAATCAATAACATAACATTACAAGTTGAAATGATTGAAATTAGGCACAATGTCATCTAGAAAAACGAGCATAAAATCTCTAGTTAATGGCTAATCCATCATTAATTATACTAATCACGATAAATTAAGCTAATCACGATTAATTAGGTTAAGCAATTAATTAAGATAATTGCAATTAATTAGACTAAACTCGATTAATTATCCTAACTATAATTAATTAAAGCTAATCACCATTAATTAAAATAATCATGATTTATTAAACAAATTACAATGAATTAAAACTAAACTCGATTAATTAATCTAACTACCATTAATTAATCTAATTGCACTTAAATTTAATCTAAACCGTCCTTAATTGTAATTAAGGATAGACTAAAATTAACTTATACTAACCGTCATTATCCCTAAATTAATTTACCCCATAAACGTAATTAACACCATAATCCATGATTAGAAAGTTAACTCATGGGTTTCTGGTGATGACAAGCTCGCGGCGACGGTGGCGCGACGGAAACTCGATAGCGGTGGTGGCAGCAACTCAAGCTCACGGCCACCTACGGGATTTGGCTTGGTGGTGGCCGTAGTGGTGGTTCGGCTTGCGGCTGTGAGGAGGAGTGAGTGGTGACGTGGCGGCTTGGCAGATGGGCGGCTTCAACCTTCCTTGCTTCACCTATTACAAAGAAAAGCCCTTAAATCATCATGGATGCCACGGACACCTCCGACTATAACGAGATGACCATGGGAAAAATGTTGTAATGGTAGTGGTAGTGCCATCGAGTTGGGGCTAGAGTAGGTGTTGGAAGATGTTATTAAGAATCAACTTGCTATTTGGTGTTTCGCTCATATCCTATCTTGGGGACTTAATAAAGGCTGTTTGCTTTGTGGAGAGTTTTGAGTTTAACTAGCCCCTCGACCATAATGCTTGGAGATCAATTGTTTCTTGTGCATACTTTAGAGCAAATCTTACATAATACCCTGTATGTATACGATGATGATATAAACATTTCTGATAAGGAAATAAGAAGTGAAAAAGAGTCTGTTGATATTTAAATGTCAAGGATACTTTAAACTTGGAGATAAGCATTGAAAATGATGCATCGATTAAGGGGGAGCACATTATAGATGTAGGGGATGCACAAAATGTACATATATAGGGTAAGATACAGAATGATCCACTTGTTGAAATCATTTCTCCACGATAACATTCATATGATTCCAGTGGTAATATTATTTATGTTCATCGTAGTGATATAAATGAAATTGAAAAAATTAGAAATGAAAATGATGTGCCCTATTTTTTTGGTTGGATGATTCAAGATAGGAAGAAGAGAAGGGTGGGGGACTCACCAAAACCTAATGACATAAGGGCGATGGAGGATCTAACGGCACATGAAATGGCATATGTTATTTCGGGTACGGAAGGGTTGTGTTCGTTGATACCTGGAAACACAATTGGCACCTAAGTGAATTAGTGGCCTATATAAAATTATAACGGTGGCACCTATAGGTGCCTCCTTGAAATTTTCTAGGAGGTAACGCTCAGACTTGATGGAGCGTCGTCTCTTAGGAGGAGGTGACACCATGAGGTTGGGGTTGGAGTAGAAGTTGGAAAATACCATTAAGAATCACCTTGGTATTTGGTGTTTCGCTTAGCTCTTATTGTGAGAAATAATATAGGCGGCTTTCGAGAGTTTGTTGAGGAATTCCGGGAGTTCGTTGACGGGTAAAGCGTGAAAAATCTTCAAGAGAGAAGGATGGAGCTTTGACTAGGCTTCATCCTTCTATGGTTTGCTTTGTGGAGGTAGGGGTGTGCAACTGGATTGGGTATACCCAAGAACCGGATCGGCCCACCCGAAAAACAGGTCAAAAACCAGTTCCCGTTGAAACCGGTTCCCAAAATTCAGAATCGGTTTAAACCGGTCAGGGAACTGGGTCCGATTGATTACCCACCTAGGAATCGGTTCCTGGACCAGTTTTGGAACCGATTTTGTAAGTATAGTTCCAAAACCCTATTTTTTCTTTCCTTATTTCTATTCTTATTCTTGCAATCACATGATTTTTTCCTATTGTCTCTCTCAAACACGCACATCACTCCTCTTTCGTCGTTCCTCTTCCTCACTTGCTTCCCTTCCTCATCGGCTCCCTCGCGCACCGTCCGACGGATGGATGGTGTTCGTCATCGCCAAATTCTTGTGTACCACATAGATTGGCTCGCCTAATTTCTCTTTTGTAGGAGGATTTATGCTTGCATAAATGAGTAGCTTCATGTAGTAGTTGTGGGAATAAGACTAATATTAAACCCATATTTGTTGCTAATTATTTGCCTTATGATTTTATTTATTATAATTAGCTCTGTGGATCCTTAATTTTTCGTTTAGTCAAAAAGTTAATGTACTTATTTATTACAAATGCTTAGTATTTCAATACAAATTAGGAGGATTACGTTATTTTCTCGCATATTAATATAAAATTCGAAGTCGTATAGGATATTGAGAAATTGCAAAATAGGTTCCAATGGAAACACGGTTGATCTTGGAACCGGACCGGAAAAACAGGGTGGGTCGGGTACGGGGTCCAATACAAACAGGGTTGGGTATATGGTCCAAAAAAGGGGAACCGGTTATAATGGGGTCGGGTACAAGGTCCAAGTCTAGACCCTACCCACCTTGGACCCGATCACCCCTCTGTAGAGGGTTTCTAGTTTACCAATCCCTTGACCACAATCTTTGGCAATCGATTGGATGCTGTGCATACTTTAGAGCAAATCTTGTCTAATCCTCTATCTGAAGAACTGATAAGGAAATAAGAATTGAAAAAGAGTTTGCCGTTGATATTCCTATTGCTAAGGATACTGTGAACCAAGAGATAAGGACAAAGAATGATGCATTAACTGAGGGGGAACACATTATAGATGTAAGGGATGTATAGAATATAAAGATTGAGGGTGAAATACATAATGATCTACCTAATGAAATCATTCCTCCACTAGAACATTCATCTTATTCCGGTGGCAATATTATTTATATTAATTGTATCAATATAAATGAAATTGAAAAATGAAAAATGAAAAATGAAAAAGATGTACCCTATTTTTCCTATTGGATGGTTCGAGACAAGAAGAGGAGGGGGGACTCACCAAAATCCAATAATATAAGGGTGATAGAGACTCCAATGGCACATGAAATGGCATATGCTATTTCGGTGGCAGAAGGGTTGGTGTTCGTTGATATCTACAAAGACAATTATCACCTAAGTGAATTGGTGACATATATTATATTAAAAAATTACCGTGGTATCGCATATGTATCTCCTTTATATTTTCTAGGAGGCGACCCTCAGACTCTACGAAGCGTAGTCTCCTAAGAGGAGGCGATAACATTGAGCTAGGGCTTAAGATGGAGCGACACTCGAACTCTATGGAGCAACTTAGGCTGGAGTGACGCTTGGACTCTATAGAGCATCGTCTCCTAGGAGGAGGCAACACTATTGGGTTGGGGCTAGAGTCGAAGTTAGAAGATGCCATTGGAATCAGTTTGATGTTTGATGTTTCGCTCAAATCCAGCTTAAGCCCCAGCCCAATGGCATCGCCTCTTCCTAGGAGACAATGCTTCATAAAGTCCGAGCGTCACCTCCTAGAAAATACCAAGGAGCTACCTATATGCGTTACCGCTATAATTTTTAATATAATATACACCATCGATTCACTTAAGTGATATTTATCTCTACAGTTATCAATGAACACCAACCCTTTCGCCACCGAGATAACATATGACATTTCATGTGCCATTGGAGGTCTGCATCGCCCTCATGTTACTGGATTTTGGTGAGTCCCTATCCTCCTCTTCTTATCTCAAACCATTCAACCAGAATAATAGGGCACGTCTTTTTTATTTCTAATTTTTCAATTTCATTTATATTGATACGATTATTATAAATAAAATTGCCACCGGAATAAGATAAATGTTCTAGAGGAATGATTTTAGTAGGTGAATCATTATGTATCTCACCCTTAGTCTCTACATTATGTATATCCCTTACATATAATGTGCTCCTCCTCAGTCAATGCATCCTTCCCTATCCTTATCTCCTAGTTTAGAATATTCTCGGCAAACTCCTTTTCAATTCTTATTTCCTTATCAGGAATATTTATGCCATCATCTTCTTCTTCATAGAGAGGATTAGGCAAGATTTGCTTTGAAATATACACAATATCCAATTGATCGCCAAGGATTGTGGTTGAGGGATTGGTTAAACTAGAAACCCTCCACAAAGCAATCCGAGGAAGGATGAAGCCTGGTCAAAGCTCCATCCTTCTCTCTTGAAGATTTTTCACGCTTTGCCCATCAACCAACTCCAGAAATTCCTCAACACACTCTCGAAAGCCGCCTTTATTAAGTCTCGCGATAGGAGCTAAGCGAAACACCAAACACCACGCTGATTCTTAATGGTATTTTCCAACTTCTACTCCAGTCCCAACTAGATGGTGTTGCCTCCTCCTAAGAGACAATGCTCTATCGAATCCGATCGTTACCTCTTATAAAATATCCAGGAGGTACCTATAGACGTTACCATTGTAATTTTTAATACCATACACGACATCAATTCACTTAGGTGCCAATTGTGTTTGTAGGTATCAATGAACACCAATCCTTCCATCCTTGAAATATTATATGCTGTTTCATGTGCCATTAGAGCCTGCATTGCCCTTGTGTTATTGGGTTTTGGTGAACCCCCACTCCCTTCCCCTTCTTGTCTTGAACCATCCAACCGGAAAACTAGGGCACACCTTCTTCATCTTTAATTTTTCAATTTCATTTATATTGCTATGATGGACATAAATAATACTATCACTGGAATTAAATGAATGTTATCATAAAGGAATGATTTCAGCAGGTGGATCATTATGTATCTCACCCTCCGTCTTATACATTTTGTGCATTCCCCGTATCTATAATGTGTTTCCCCTCAGTCAGTGCATCCTTTTTAGAACTCATCTCCAAGTTTAGAGTATCGTCGGCAATAGGAATGTCACTAGCAGGCTCTTTTTCAAATCTTATTTCCTTATCAGAAATGTTCATGCCATTATCTTGTTTAGACAGAGGATCATGCAAAAATCTGCTCTGAAGTATGCACAAAATACAATCAATCTCCACGGATTGTGGTCAAGGGCCTAGTCAAACTTGAAACCGTCCACAAAGCAAATAACATAAGGACAAGACCTAGTCAAAGCTTTGTCGTTCTCTCTTGAAGATTTTTCATGCTTTGCCCGACAACCAACTCTTGAAAGTCCTCAACAAACTCCAAGAAGCCGTACTTGTTAAATCCCAAGATACGATATGAGTGAAGCACCAAATACCAAGCTGATTCTCAATGATTTCTTGCAACACCTGCACCAATCCCAACCTGATGGCACTGCTACTACCAGTACGACATTTTCCCCATGGCAAGGAGAAGAAGAAGGACAAGAAAAGGGGGAAAAATCCAATCATCTAAATGAGAATGGACAAATAGTTCCAGCTAGTAAAACCTCTTTCAGTCATACAATGCTAGCAGAATAGATATTGGCTTCTCCAAACTGGCACTAATTTACCTAAAGAGACCATAAGCTGAGCGCAAGCTCAACATTCAACCTGCGAAACACTTTTTATGGTAGTGATGATAGATTTGCATCGCAGAAAAAGCAAGTGAGAATAGAGTGACTTTTCATGATGTAGGCTATCAATTTGAGTTTCACACTTCCATAGTTAGTAGTTTGCCATTTGTCCTATCATGGGTTGTATGGTTTTTGTGCACAAGAGGCGATTGCTACCACAATTTGAGTTCCTAGAGTTCTTTAACCTATGTTTCAAAGAGGAACAAAATATCCTCATCTTTAAGAGCTGAGCAAAAAAGAAACTAGCTTTGACTTCTAAAGCTAATTGCTCTTTCTTCAATTTCACTAACATTTAACAGAAAATGAGCAATCAGTTTTCCAAAAGGAGATTCTTCCTCAGCAACCCAACCTCCCAAGAGAAAAAGAAATCTGTCGACTCAGATGTCCGTCTAATATTAATTAAATTCTTTCTCTGATGTCCTGCTACCCAAAACCAAAAAGAAGAAAACAAACGCTCCAACTGCTTTCCAAATTTAAAGCTCCAACAAACGCAGTACTCCGAATGCCTTCCACCCCAATGTTATATCATTATAGAATGGATTTTTAAAACGGAAATCCGCTCGGCAAAATACCCCACCCATGCAAACTAGTCCTGATATAAAATTTTCTCTAATAAACCACAAGTCAACAAGATATATCATTTCAAACGAACTACATAGGCACGAAAAGGCAGTCACTTGAGCGTGTGCTCCACTGCACAAACGCGAAATCGGTAAAGTAACGAGTGCATGATATTGCTAGACGGGCAAATCTCCACCTGCTCAAAAATCAACGTTGTACGTATCAAATGCACAACCACATGGCTACGAGCATTCGAACACACGACAGAACCCAGTAAACTATGATCAAAAGCATGTCAAACTGAATACGAGCAACGCTTGCATAACTTTTGCCCAAAGATCTAATTCTAATAAACTATTAGCCATCACAAAACACGGGATTACAGCCAATTCGCAATCACAAGTTCACAACCTCTCCCCCGCTGAATTCACGATTAATTAGATACCCGAAAAAAGCCGCACCTAATCACTAGTTGGGAGTATGGACGCGTTCGGTTCGGCCAACAATAAAAAGAAAACGCAGCAGAAAAATTGGGGGGGGGGGGGGCGCGCGGTGCAAAAAAAAGCAACGACAGTAACGCATGGCCAGAAACCAGCATTCACTCACCGCCGGGAATTGAGTGTCGAGCTTCTTCCTCATGTCGCCACCAGCGAAGGAGCCAAAAGAAAACCCTAAAAAAAAAAGACGAGGGGATGAGCGATGGCGAGCTATCCGCTCTTTGCCCTAGCGCAGCCTCTCCTCGCACGAAGAGAGAAAGAGATAGAGAGAGAAAGGGAGCCCTTTCCCCGAGCCAGGACGAGTGCAGGAACCACGACGCGAGCCGTTCTCGAAGCAGAGGGAAGAAGAAGAGGAGGAGTTGCGACTTCGCTTTTTCTCTGAGAGGAAAAAAAAGGAAAAAACCGTCCCCAATGTCGTGGTTTTTGTTTATTTAATTGTCTAATTAATTAAGTTAGGCTCGAATCTTCTATACCATCGAAGGCGGCGGTCACTTCGCGGAGCCGTCCAATTGCCGGCCGCCACGTCAACGCATTTTATTCGAACTTCGTTAGACCGTTTTTGTTGGGTTGGGGGGCGCGGTTTTCTCTCGCCATTAAATCACGGCGACCATAACCTGGACGTTAATTGAATGATGAAGTTTTTTTTTTTTTTTGGATCTAAAATTGAATGATGAAGTTTGGGTTATAATATTTTAAGGGTCTATTTATAAGGAGGTTGTCATTTAAAAAGATAATCAAATAATTGAAATCAAATAATAAAATTAAGGAAAATATATTGATAAAGGGAAAAATTTTCAAAATATAACTAGGAAATCTGCATAACATGTTCAAAATATTTGATGTTTTGGAAATCAAGAAAAATGTGTCTAAATATTGGAAATCAAGAAAAGTGTGTGAATTTGAGATCAAATATCATAATTTATTTGTAACTTCGAAGATCCTACAATCTTCCTTGATTTATGTGAGTGCTTGCTCTTTTGACATTCGGAGATTTCCATAAAAGCATTTCCCGGTTATTCTAGGTCAGTTTGATGAACAAATCTTCTTTCCTCTAAGGAAGTTACCCACAATGATATTTGCCTGCGTGGGAGCGGTCGTATTCTCCGGCTACATCATGTACGGCATCGGCAACTTGATCAAGCGCTTTAGCCATGATCAGTCCATTTGGGCCGCAGTTTCCCTGTATCTCGACATCATCAACCTCTTCCTCAGCTTTATTGATGTTTTTGAAGCGGATGATAGCTAAGAAAAGCCGTTCGGCATGGCTGTGCCCCCGAATGATGATGGCGTCTGAGCTGAAGATACTGAGGGCCAAAGTTTCTACAAGCCTGATGATGATAGGGACATGAACATAGTTTTGCAAGAGCAGCTCCGGTCTTGAGTTACTTTTTCATCGGTCGTTTGCATAGATTGTTATATGATTCCTATCTTGATATCATCAGGAGTCGATTTACAAGTCAATGTACAGATGCACTAGTAGTTATTGAGTTCCTTTCTCCATCTAGAGATATGGTAAAGAATTTTACAATCTTGACCATTGGTTACATACCTGTGAATGAGGCAATCTTTTAAGGAGTGCGTAGGGGGTATGGCTTTTTTCAAATGATTTACTGCGTAATTTATACCTTCCCTAGCAGCGTATCACTCCCTATTGGAATTTAGTTTACCTGCAGAAACGCAATCCTGTCAGTGAAGCTTGCTCTTGCTCTCATGGGAGGACATGATACCTCAAATCGAAGGAAGAGTAATTCCTACAACTACGACACTGAACAGAACCTAGGAACTCGGCTCCCATAAACGTGTTCATTGAACCCACCATCTTGTAATGCACCATCATCTAGTAAAGTTTGTGGATCACCGTCATCTATTTTAAAGCTTAACTTGTAATAAAAATGGATAATTTAATATTTGAATATTTTAACAAAATTGATTAAAAAGGTATTCTCTCGTAGAGATGTCAAGATTAGTTTATGTATTACTCACTCAAATAAATTATCCAATTATAGTACCCTTTGAGTTCCAATGCGTTAGGTATAGCCCCCAAATTTGCTTTACACCGTGTTGCGATCACTTATAGTGGCCATTCAAAAGTTTCAAAGCATGAAAATTAGGTAAAAAGTGCTTAGTCCCGCTTTTTCCTTAAATGGAATTCCCCACTAATTGCATGCGTAATCAATACGCTAACCCTTGATTAAGCGATGCACTAATTAGGGGTGATGCCCATCCTAGAATAGAGAACCACTCACTAAGGATTAGTTCCACAAAATGGGAACTGGTGGTCTAGTTCTCCCACGAAACTGGTCTAATTCTTAGGAACTATGATTCGGTGAATTTTGAAGTACCAGTAATATGACCACTGCTATGAGGACTGACCTTAAATTAAGGAGCAACAAATCAATCGACCAAAGCAAGAAGCAACGATGAGAAGGATGAGCAATATTCTCATTGTAGTTCCACTACATATTCCAGAATATGCTTGGTGATGAAAAGTGTGAGCCGAGCTTGAACAAAACTAAACAGCTCAAGTAAATAAGGACTGAGGTGAGGAGTCAGGAATGGAGCGATGAGTAAAAAGGTAGGCTTTCTTCTTTTACTAAAAGGGGAGCTGAAATTAAAAAAATAATATGAAGTACTAATTTGGTTCGGATGGTCTAGTAAGCGGTTTCACACCTGAGAACTAGAAAACCATATGGGTTCACATGGTATCACCCAGGACTAGCCGATTTAGGTGGTTCCTGGTTCTTTTACATAAGGCTGTTGATTAATGCGGTAAGACTATTGTTGATGGCTAAGTATAACTCCCTCAAATAAATCATCCAATTATAGTACCCTTCGAGTCCTAGCACATTAGACATGGCCCCCAAATTTGCTCACTAGCGCGTTACAATCACTTATAGTGGCCATTCGAAAGTCTTGAATTACTTGAAATTACGCAAAAAGCACTTGGCCCCACCTTTTCCTAAAATGGAATTCGCCACTAATCACCCCCTGATTAATACGCTAACCCACGATGAATCCACGCACTACTATTAATAGAAACTCATTGCCTTCGTGCGAGACTTTTAGAGAATATTTACTCGCAATCTCGGCCTTTGGTCGTAGGATTCACTTGCTTGTTCAGTAAATTCCACCGACAAACAAGTTTCCACATAAATAAACGCCCCCCCACACCTCCATCGTTCATACTTCTCCCCTCCTCTCTCTAGAACCCAGAAGCCCTAAAGATCGAGAATCCTTCCTCGGGATTTCCTTTTCGCAAGGCCGACAATGAAGAGCAACGCCGGCGACGTCGAGAGTGGCCAAGCCGCCGCTGCATTGTACCCAGGCATGCTCGAGAGCCCGCAGCTTCGCTGGGCTTTCATACGTAAAGTGTACGCGATCATCCTGGTGCAGCTCCTCCTCACAGCCGGCGTGGCCACTGCAGTCGGCCTGGTGAAGCCCGTGTCGCGCTTCATCGCCAAGACCTGGACGGGGTTCGGCGTCCTCATGGCCCTCATCGTCGTATCTTTCATAAGTAAAGAAACCCATCTTTCGATCCTGTTGTTTCGATCTTTCGGTGGTTATTCGTTGGTAACGTTCTCATCGTCCTTCTTTCTTGATCTCTCTTCAGTTGTAATCGTGCTGCGCGCGTACCACAAGAGATATCCGGTGAACTTCGTCCTCCTGGGCCTGTTCACGGTCACGATGGCGTCCATGGTGGGTCTCTCCTGCGCTTTTTCAGAAGGTACTTCCAAATTTTTCTGTTGCGTAAATCTTGATTTTGTTTCCTAGATTCGTTTGTTGAGCTCGTTCGGCCTTGTCTGAGGTTGTGCAACTCGCGGCAACCACGACACTGATGCAAAACGCCCCGAGAAAAAGTGCCATCTTGGCCTTCTTCTCTGTTGCTCTTGTTGCCTCGCGTTTCATGTTTTTGCTAGTTCACCGTGAGTGAGTTCGTTTCTTGGGTTTATGTCAAAATTAAAACCAGAGCTGATCAGCAATGAGGTGAGAAAAAACAGCCAATAAACCTCTATTTCACCCTTTGTGTTCTGCTGTTCGATTCATTACTCTCAATTTGTGTAATCACTACTCTTCCTTGATGACACCAAACGTGTAAAATCCAGTCCACTTTCTTGTTCAGGGACTGGGTCGTTTCCCTCGCCGTTCCTAATTTTTCTATGCATTCAATTCGATGCAAGGCTTATCTTAGAGCTTTCGGCTCTGTTGAAAGCAGAGAAATTGATCGAAATTGTTGATTGGTAATGGAATGATGAAATGTTCTTTCCATGTATGTGCACATTGGCGTGAATGCTGTGTTCTCTGCTTTAGTTCTGTCCAATATTTTTGCAGCTCATTAAGCCCTAATGATCAAGTGCTAGACTGCTAGTAGCTACTTCTTTTCTGTCCATATCTAATCTCCAGCTCCATCTCTTCAACAGAAAAGGTCATTTTGGAATCGGCAATCTTGACAAGTGTCATCATAGTCGCGCTTACTTTCTACACCTTCTGGGCCGTAAAGAGAGGCGGTGACTTCAGTTTTCTCGGACCCTTTTTGTTCGCTTCCCTCGTGGTATTACTTGTTTTTGCTCTTATTCAGGTACTAAAACGAACAATTTTCATTCCTTTCCGACATCTCTCTCTCTCTTTTTTTTTTTTTCTCTTGCTGCTCTCTGTTATCTGCTGAAATGCTCACGTTCTGGGCTAATATGTTTGATGAACAGATCTTCTTTCCTCTGGGGAAACCATCCACGATGATATTCAGCTGCGTGGCGGCAGTCATATACGCCGGCTACATTGTGTACGACACCGGTAACTTGATCAAGCGCTGCAGCTACGACGAGTACATTTGGGCTGCAGTTTCTCTCTATCTTGACATCATCAACCTCTTCCTCAGCTTTATCAATGTTTTCCGAAGCGACTGATCGCTAAGAAACGCTGTTCGACATGGCCGTGCCTGAATGATGATGGTGTCTTAGCGGAAGATACTGAGGGATGAAGTTTTTACGAGCATGATAATAATAGGGACATGAATATAGTTTTCAAAGCAACTCTGACCTCGAGTTACTTTTTCATTGGCCGTTTGAAGAATCCTCAAATATCTTGATTTGTGTATATCAAACCGTCTAAACTTTGCTTCGAAAATGTATTTGGATAAAATTAAGATTTATAGAGAGTGCTACAGATGCTGGAAAATAATAAATCGAGCGATTAAGCAAAGCTATAGTTTCTTCCTTTTAGTGTAATAAAAAGATTGATAATGTTGTAAGTTGTCATTTTTTTTTGGGTTTTGTGACAACGTGCTTGTCGATACGCTGTGACGGCAACTATACTGAACTAGACAAGTACATTCGACCAAGGGCTTAAGAAGGAGCAACGATTCAGAGGTCGAAAGTTGAAGGCTCTGGTTTGGATAGGCATGCGTACTGCCAGCAATTGATTGAGTGAAGCGATCTAGATGATGGAGCAGTGACACGACATAGATCAACGAAGCAAGTCTTCTTGGGCCAGTGACAGAGCATGCTAATTGAATGCTGCGAAAAACAACCGGATAAGAGCGAAAGCAAGTAATGCTAGGAGGGAAGCAAATGAAAAGGGTCCGAGAAAATTGAAATCACGGCCTTTCGTCACAGCCTAGAGAAGGTGTAGAATGTAAACACGGCAGCGATGACGACAACAACGACGACCGTCAAGATTGCTGATTCCAAAATGATATTTGCTATTGAAGAGATGGAGCTGGAGATTAGACACAGACACAAAAGAGGTAACTAATACTAGATCATTAGGAGTTAATCAGCTGTTGAGATATATGATAGAACTGAAGCATGACATATACATAGAAAACATTCCATCAAATAGCAAAAAGTTATAATAAAAGCCCCGCGTCGAATCATTAAATGCAGTGGAAATTAGGAACGGGGAGGGAAAACAACACGGTCCCCTGAATGAAAAAGTCAATCTGACATGATCTCTTACCCGACATGCGACCTGTCCTAAATTTTTGGTGTGTCGAATTTCAAACAAGCCCGAAGGTCGACCTCAAATGATAATGGAGCTGTCACGATGGGGGAATCAACACCTCTTTTTCTGGCTGCTCTCTGTCATATTCTGCTAGAAATTCTCACGTTTTGGAATTTGCTTGACTAACAGATCTTCGGAGAAGTTTATCCTCGATGATATTGGGCTGCGTGCCAGCAGTTGTATTCGCTGGCTGCATCATATACGATGCCAGTGACTTGATCAAGCCCTTCAGCTGCGATGTGTACATATGGGCTGCAGTTTCATTGTGTTTCGACACTATCAACCTCTTCCTTAGCTTTATGTTCAGGCAATAAAAAAAATCAAGAAAATATAACTATCGAATAGATAAAAATAAATAAATAACTAATCAATAACATAAGATGAATTGCACGCCATGACGAATCTTGCTACGTAACTCTGAATAATACGAGAACTCATGTTAACGCACAATCGTCACAATGTAATGCAGGGGCTTGATGCAAGCAGGCTAAACGCGATGCAAAGACATGCCGGATCATGCAACTACGTGCTAACTGAACACACATGAGGATGAAATCAATGAACAGCGACATGACAAAATATGAGTACAAACCCTACATCTCACGATAGAGCGGGAAGTTGTCATGCCCCGAACCTTGAGTGCGCGAATATCTCTTGGTGGTCGATTAAATTGCGATGTCTCAAGACGCATCACCAACCCATTATTTTTATTTTTCGATTAAACACATGCAGAAGTAGTTAAAATAAACACACAGTCAATAAACAAACAACAAGATAGTAAAACATAGGAAATATTGCCGAAAATGACATTTATTTATTTACTGTTACCCCTAGGAAGTTTAATAATTACAAGCCTTTCTATGGCCACTTCCTATCGACCCTCTCAAAAACCTTCGGGGATTAGGGTTAACCTAAACTTCACTAACGACAGGGCCAGCCAAAAAAGTGTCACATCTTGTGCCCACCACAACCACACCTGGCAGTTTTCCATGCTACGGCCTTGAAAATGGTTAACAACAACGAGGTGAGATAAATCTCAGCTAGTAAACAGCCTAAACCTCGATTAAGACACAAATTCGTCTCAGAGGCAGCCTAAACATGCAACGGCATACAATCTTAGCTCGCCTTGGCACACCCCTGCATATTAGTATGTCACATATGCCATTATAAATACAACAAGCATGATCAATAATTAGAAGACATAACTCTTGAGCACCAAGATGCGGCTTGGGTTCCCATCTTGGTGTCTCTCCTGCCCTTCTCCTCTTTATGTCTTTTCCTTGTGCGGACCACAGTGTTGTGTGCTCTTTGCCCTTGTCTCCTTTGTTGGCCGCTGTTTTGGCCTTCTTTTGCTGCTGTTTTTTTTCTCTGCAATGTATCTCTCTCGCAGCTCTCCCCTCCCCTTTTCTCCCCCCCTGGCCTCGGCCCCCTTCCACTCATTTGGATTTTCTGTCATTCTAAGTGTGAGCTGGTGCCGGGCCCCCCCTGCTGTACAACTGTATAGCTTTTGGTGCAAAAGTCTTTATATATCTCTTACCTTTTACCAAAAAAAAAAAAAAAAAAAAACTCTTGAGCACCAAGCATTCACATGGATCCTGATTATAAGGTAAAACCTGTTTTGGCACGTCCCATATCATGCCTAACAGTTTTACCCCATAATCAAGCGCAATGCATCATAATCATTCACACGTGTTCTGATTATTACGACCTCTTGGACCACAACCAACACACGAGTTGTCTTCCGGCATGACTGGGCATCGTCCCGCCCCATCAGGCACGGCATCATCTAGAACCCCCGCCTAGACGGCATTCATAAAGGAGCATCAGTCCGGCCTCAATCGTGACTCAGCATCCAGACCCCCGCCGGGCATCCGATAAACATCGGGCATCATCCCCAAACTCCCGTTGGGTGACAAGTTCAACTAAATGACCACACGAGCACACCAACACTCAAGCCAATTTTTATCTTTCGTCAATTAGCCCAGTGTAAAAGAGTTCGTGCTTAAATAACAAACCTTTGAAAATCTTTACATTTAAAATTCCGGTAAAATAATCGCACGTGGTCATGTATTTAAAATCAGCCCACCAAACTTTGGATACTTTCATTTTAAAACATCATTGTCCCTTTTATCACGTAAAATTTGGCGTCCAAACCTGACACCTTATATTTTTCTATTCGATTGCCTATAAAACCGTATTTTGTAATAATAAGCGAACCTTACCATAGAGCAATCAATAGCATGATATCGTACGTGCAAACAATCAAAATCACGCATAATTTCATCCAAGAAAACGAGCATAAAATTCTACTTAACGACTAATCCGTCACTAACTACGCTAATTGCGATTAAATAAATAAATCATGATTAATAAAGCTAAACTCAATTAATTAATCTAAACACAATTAAGTAGACTAATAGAAATTATTTACACTAATCGTAATTAAATTTAATCTAAACTATCTTTAATCGCAATTAAGAGTAAACTAAGCTTAACTAAGACTAATCACCATTAGTACTAAACTAACCACCCCTAAGTGTAATTAACGTCCTAACCGACGATTAAGAAATCGAACGGAGGCTCAACGGTGGCTTCTCAACCCACGGCAACCTAAGGGGGGTTCGGCTTGGTGGTGAACCGGTGGTGAGGGACGGCATGACGGCACAGCGACACAGTGGCTCAAGCGGTGGAGATGGTGATGTGGGTGGTGGTGTTGGTGAAAAAAATAAATAAAAGAAGAAGAAGATGGTGAAGAAAATGAAGAGACTTGAGGCAAAAATGGAAGCACAAGATGAGGAGGGAGGATCGGCAGAGAGGTGAGAGTGGTGGGGAAGAAAAATGCGTGAGAGAAAAAGGGGTGAAAGAGTGAGGGAGAGAAGAGAAAAAGAGAAGAAAGAGGGAAAGAAAAGAAGAAGAGGGGCTGATTCGCTGGGGGGTTGGCGTGAGGAGGAAGAGGGAGGGAAGAGAGAGAAACAATAAAAAAAAAAAAAAAGTGGAGAGGAAGTTGGAGGGAAATTGTGGCAGAAGGGTTGGCATGAGGGGGAGGAAAAGTAGGGGTATAGAGAGAGAAAAGAAAGAGAGAAGAAAAGAGTGGGAGAGGAAATTTTGTGAGAAGGAGGGGGAAGAAAACGTGAGGGGGAAGAGAAAGAGGAGAGAGAAAAATAATAATATTATTATTCTTATTATTATTATTTTTTCTTTTGTCTTTCCTTTTTTTTTCTTCCGGTCTCCAATTTTTCATCCGATAATTTCTTTTCCGAAATTTCGGACTTGCCGATAATTCGACGGACGATGAGACGGCGTCCAATAATTAAATATGGAAACCCTTGAAAATTCGATACTCAAAATCGAATTAAATTTCATGGTTAAAATCAATCGAGCACAATTTTAGTACAACCTAATATATCGGGTGGCTTTTAGGGGTTCTCGCACGATTGACCCATGATTGATAATTTTTATCCACGTTTGTGCCTCTTCGAATCGTGGACGACTCTCGGTTGTCATGTAATCGCGAGGATTCAATTACATACCCTGAATATAATATCAATAAAAAATCGGTTTATTGTCGCTTAACGCAAATATCGTAATTGTGTGGAATCACCCGCGAACTAATTACATACTTCCATCGAATCGCCTTATATCCGTTCGCTAATTGGTTTACAACAGTGTAGTATTGACCTTTGTCTATTATTATGGTCAAGAGGTCGATTTCTGATCGAATTCTCTAGTCTGTCGCGTTTATAACCCTTTACAGCCTCACTTAATAGATTATTTAACTCGTGAGTGATCGGTTCAGTATAAAATAACCATAAGTGTGTCGATGAAATAACCATTTCATATATTTCGAAATAGGGCCAAATTTCAAGATATCACAAAAGTGATCTAGATGATGAAATGACAACGCAACATAGATCAACGACACAAGTCTTCTATGGCCAGTGATTAAGTACATGTGTCAAGCACGGCGAAAAAGCAACCGAGCTTGATCAAACACGCATGTCAAATACTATGAGCAGCGACCGGCGTTACTCGCGCCTGCATGGTAAAAGACTGACAGCAACTATACTTAACTAGACGAGTACATTCGACCTAGGGCTTGAAAAGGAGCAACGATTCAGAGGTCGAAAGTCGAAGGTTCTGGTTTGGATAGGCGCATTACCAAACTGGAAACGAGTTAACAAGGTGACCAATGACCATGAAAATCAACAATTCTTTTTCTTTTGTTTATTCCTTCCGTTCTTGTTTCCTTGTTCTTGTCTGCTAGCTTAGGTGTCTCCTTCATACACGTCTCTACATTGCCAACAACTGAAGATAATGGAGCTATCGCGATGAAGGAATCGGTGGCGTATTCTGTAATCTGGATCGTTCTTCCTTTCCTGCAGAGATTCCCTTTCAGAAATGAAGGAAATGCTCCCCATTCTACCTTGTCGTCCCACGGATCTTGCAGTGACCGCTAGTGCGAGAGGACAAAATCTCTCCCCTCTCTTCAATCTTCGATCCCATCGCTTATTTTCGCTTCCTCAAATGGATTGTTCCCTTTTCTTGCACATGACATTTTTGGTTTTTATTTTGGCAAAAGACACGGCTGAAAATGGATAGGTTTTTGCTAGGCTAAGTCGACCTTCGGGCTTGTTTGAAATTCGACACACGAAAGATTTAAAACAGGTCGGATGACGGGTTAGAGATCATGTCAAGTCGACTTCAGGGAAGTTATGTTTCCAGCCTAGAATCAAGAACCGACCTTCTGATCTTTGGCTGGTCAAGTTGTCATGCCCCGAATCTCGAGCACATGCACATTCCTCTTTGGTTGATAAAATTTGCGACTTCCCAGGCCGAGTTGCCGACCACTTTCTTTTTATTGCACATGCGGAAGCAATTTATAAATCCCCTGATAGTAACCATCTCGGGATAGAAAAGCAGGACAACAATTTCACAAACAAACATGCTTTTATAAACATACCGAGTCATGTACAAAGTCTATAACCAAAAGGCTTTTCAAAAAGAAATTGTCCTAGCTAACCTACTCCTCAGGTCACCTCAGCTTGACTTCGAGTCCTCCACTCTATGGCCCTGAAAATTTAAGCCCACGACGGGGTGAGATATAAATCTCAGCGAGTTCATGCTCTAAACCCCAATACGCCTAAATGCGTTCTAACCACATAATCATACAATTACAGAGACTTATCTCGTCTCAAATCCACCCTGCAGGTCAACACAGTTCATATACATCATGCATAAAATCGATGCACGCAACAATTGAAACGTCTCACTCAACTATATAAATCACAGGAGTCCTGATTATAGGGCCAAATCATTATGAAACGTCCTATACCATGTCACACAATTTTGTCCCATAATCTGGCGCATCTATTTCACTCAACATGCGTTCCAATTGATAATTATGCCCCTCTAGGGTACGGCCTACTTGAAGTTCGGCGGTCTACTGCCGTAGCTAGGCATCGTCTCACCCCATTGAGCACGGCTACGTCTTTCAAAGACGGCTTTCCTGAAGTAGTATAGGTCCAAACTCTACTGCGACCCAAATCCCATATAGGGTAACGTCTAGCGTAAACACTTGGGACGAGTTCTCTTAACCAACACACAACAATTCAATCGTGGCCCAGGACACCATGCATTGCACTCAAATGCCTCAATTGAATTAGTGATCCTGGCCTATTTTCTTCATATTAAAATACTCGGTGAAAATAGTCGTGTGTGGGTACACGATCAAAGTGAACCTGGAGAATTCATAACCTTATTTTTAAAATCCCACTGGTTTATATAGTATATAAAATCATTTTTGGTGTTTAAACTTGACACCCGAGATTTTCTAAATAAATATCAAAATTCACAAATTTTGGAATTAAATACTCAAAATTCTAATCAGCACTCAATTTTCACAATTACAGAAATTAACCACACAATTACAATCAACACGAAATTCCAGTCACCGGCTATCCCGGTCTAATTTCCGGAAAAATATTTAATAATTAATTAATTACCAAAATTAATTAAATAATTACAATTAATTACCATAAATACTAACCTAGGCCGAAATTGCTAAATTAACCGCCTAAACGGGCTGGGAAAATTCCTGAACCTGTCTAGATAAATAGCACATCCTATCTATGCCTTAATTAATTTAATATAACCACCTAATATGCATAATTGAATAATTAAATTGCTAATTTAATCTAACTAACCACCTAATCCATAATTAACCTAAACTAAACACCCATTAAACGTCATTAGCCTACTAAGTAGAGTTTAGTGCATAAACTCACCGGTTTAACGCAAAAACCGATTCACTGCGATGGCGGCGCGACGGCGGCCGAAACCCAAACTTTCAGCGGCGTCAACAGATACTTGGGCTGGGCCAAGAAGGCCTTGCAAGCCCACAGCAACTGCTAGGCTTGGTCTTGGGCTCAGAACTGGGCTTAAAATGGGCTTGCTGCAGGAGTGAATCCAACTGAAGATGGGCTGCTGGGCTGACTTGGCCGAACTGTGGGCTGCCTGCTTGACTCAGTGGTGATGGTCCGTTGGGCTTGGGCCGAACAGGCAGGCTTCTGGGCTCATGGGCGTGAAGGCAGTTGCGGAAAGGTAGAGGGGAAACAAACGTGGAGATGGACGCGCGGCAGAGGGAGAAACGCTAGAGCTCCTTCGGTTCCACATGACTTCGAGGCAGCTGCACTCGGTGGAGCTTGCTGGCGCACGAAAGGAAAGCAGTTGCTAGCGTCAACGGGAAGGGGAAGGCTTCACTAGTGTTGACCCGTTGAGAGGTGGTTGGCGTTGATTGGAGGGTGTCGCGGACGAAGGAGACGCGGGACACAGAGCTGCTGGAGTTGAACGTTGACCCGGCAGCTGGATTGAAGCAATTCGGTTGGAGCAGAAAGCTTCGGTGGTGGCGTGAGTCTTTGGTGGAGAGAGGGAGATGCGAGGGAAAATGAAAGCAAAAACAGGACAAAGGGGGATCGATGGTTGCTGGTTTCTTTCGGTGACAGTAGATGAACGAAGATGAAAGAAAAGCAAGAGCAGAGACCAAAAATGGGGGGGGGGGGTTGGCTCAAGTGAGGAAAGGAACGGAGGAGGGTGCGTGAGAAGCCAAGGATGGGGGGCCCAAATTCAACAAATTTTATCCAACTAATTAAATGCTTTGATTCGACCAAGTCATTGATTCTATCTCTCGACATGTAGAGTTTTCTCTCTCAAAATGTAGAGTTTTATTTCTGTTCTGGGTATTTCCGTTTTTCAGCAAAACCCTCGTTTCCCTTTCTAAGCCCTCGATTTCTTTCTTTCATCTCATTACTCAGTTTCATTCCCACTTCGGTAGATGACGATTCCCCTTTAACCATTGAAGTAGCTGTCTTTCTCCGCCCGCCATCCTTGCTCGTTTGCTCATGCAGTTGCCCATTTCCCTTAGTGCTGACGACCATGGTGTAGTTTCCACTGCAATTGACGATTCTCCTCTTCGAGTTCCCAATTTCTTCCCTTGGTCTCCTTGGTGGCCCAGCGACTGGGATCTCTTCGGGGTAACATTCGGAGCTGTGCATGTCGCATCTACTGCTCTGACTCGGCAATTTTAGCTATGACTCAATCCCAGCAACAGGAAGATGCCCGTCTCGCCGCGCTTTGTAACAGACTTGGCCGACTCTGGTTCGAAGAAGAAGTGGATGTCTGGGATGACGAAGTACTGCCGGAGAAGCTGCAAGAATGCAACTTAATATTAGTAGGTAAAATTCTATCTGAACAATCAATTAACTTTCAAGCATTTCAGAATACGTTAAAGCGCGTCTGGCGCAATGATCATGTACAAATTTCGCAACGCGAAGACGGTTTTTATGTTTTCAAATTCAATTCAGAAGCAGAAAGGCAAAGTATCCTAGATAATGGCCATTGGCTGTTTGGCAACCATCTTGTGATTGTAAAACCTTGGATGCCAAATACGCCTCTCCATTGCTATGACTTCACGACTAGTGAGTTCTGGGTGCAAGTCCTGGGGCTTCCTTTGGAACGATGCACCGACAGTATGATAGCTAGAGCTGTTAGACACCTTGGCCAGGTACAGCAGGTGAACATCGAGCATAAAGAAGGTTCAAATTTCAAAATAGGGAGGGCACGAGTGGAAATAAGCCTCAAAGAACCGCTGAAATCTGGTAAACTAATCAGAGTGGAGGGGAAGAATATCTGGATCGACTTTAAATATGAGCGTCTATCTCACTATTGCTATTCATGTGGCATATTGGGCCATTATGCAACATTTTGTCCGACTATTCCTTTTGACGACGCTAAATTAGAAGGAAAAGATAAGCTGTCCTATGGTCCCTGGCTGAGGGCAAAGGTCAGAGAACATAGTCCATTCTGGACAGCATTCTATGAACCACAACCAGACAAAACAGAGGAGGAAGAAATCATACCAGAAACTCAACAGCAGGCGCCTTTATTACTCCCTGCAGCACTTCCGAGCACCATGTATCAACCAATAGCTGTGGAGACTAGTACATCACATAATTTTCAGAGTTTTCCAAAGCACATGCCTAACGACTCTCTTCAATGGCGAGAACCTACACAAGCAAGAACATGGGCCGAACAAATTAACTTTAGTTGGTAACACATCTGAGGGTTCCACCGCCAGCAAGAAGCTAAAAGGTCCCCGGATGATTACAAAGGCGAGTCCCCTCAAGAAGGCAAAATGATATAACCCTTATGGGACATGCTCTCCTGTCAATGTACAACTTGATGAATCACTCCTTATGGATACCCCTATCTTTGCAGCCGAAGGGGTAGCAAATCGGGCTGTGGTGGCTGGCCCAAAACAGCCACCGCTGGACAAATGAAAATTATCAGTTGGAATTGTCAGGGGCTGGGCAACCCCCTGACAATTCGAGCTTTAAAGGCCCTAGTGGCCCAAGAAAGGCCCGATATTATCTTTTTGATGGAAACAAAGAACCAGGAACCTGTTATCAGGCGCGTACAGCGGAGGCTGAAGTATATCAATAGTTTTGTGGTGAATCCCCAAGGCTTGGCTGGAGGGATGGTTCTTTTTTGGAATGAGCCGATCAAACTTACTGTACATACTCACGACTCACATTTTATTGACACTATCTGTTCTGCTGATATGAGTATGACACCTATGGGCATCACTTATCTTCACGCACCGGTGGTTTATCAACAGAGACAACATCTATGGGCAAATATGCGGCAACTCAGCCAACTACATACTCTACCCTGGGTGTGTATTGGTGATTTTAATGAAATTTTACATCACTGGGAGAAGGTGGGAAAACGTTCACCTGAGCAATATCGGTTGCACTCCTTTAGAGAATTATTACACGACTGTGCTTTGATGGATCTCGAGACTAAGGGATGTGCCTACACTTGGGTGAATAATAGGAGTGGTGAGGAAGTTGTTAAGGAGAGGATTGATCGAGCATTGTGCACTATGGAATGGCGTTTAACCTATCCGGAAGTTGAAGTTCATGCTTTACCTGCCTTAGGGTCGGATCATTGTCCACTAATCTTAAATACACAGCTCATATCAATAAGGGGGAGGAAGAAGTTTACCTTTGAATCTTATTGGCTTCAGGATGCTGAATGCCACAGGGTGGTTTTAGATGCTTGGTCATCTGATTCGAACAACCCATCTACCATCTCTCAGAAGCTTCGGAGGACAACTACTTCGCTGGCCCAATGGAGCAAAATGAAATTTACCGCTGGTCATCATCAACTAAATACCTTAAAGCAGCAACTTCAGCATCATATCAATCAACCTGTTTGTAATTACAACAGAGATCAAGTTAATTCGCTGAAGGCACAAATTCAGAATATATGGTTACAAGAGGAACACTACTGGGCGATGCGTTCTAGGATCAACTGGATGCGGTGGGGGGACAGAAACACCAAATTCTTTCATGCAACTACAATACAAAGGCGGAAAAGAAATACAATCAGCATGTTGAAAGATGGAAATGAGCAGTGGATATGAGAGCCAGCTCAGGTGAGGGACATGACAACTACTTTCTTTCAAAATCTTTATACTTCGTGGACAAATGAGACTATGGACCTACTTTATCGCAATGTCCTCGAGTTGTGACAGCCACAATGAATACACAATTAACTGCTGAAGTTACAAGAGAGGAAGTAAAGACAGCGACATTTCAATTGGGAGCCACCAAAGCGCCAGGACCCGATGGCCTAAATGGTCTTTTTTATCAAGGTCATTGGGATATTATACAGGATGATGTGTTTCAATCTGTGCAACATTTTTTCACTACTAGGGTGATGCCTGCAGAGGTTAACCAAACAGAAATCTGTCTCATCCCTAAAGTACCCAACCCGGAGAGGTTAGATCAATTTCGACCCATCAGCTTATGCAATTTTATCTATAAGATTATCTCAAAGGTCTTGGCGAACCGATTGAAATCTTGCCTCCCTGAGTTGATTTCCACAGAGCAGAGTGCTTTTGTATCAGGGCGACAAATACAAGACAATATATTGATAGTTCAAGAGGTACTACATCAGTTCAGAATTCGTACCAGAAAGAAGAAATTTCAGGCGATCCTAAAGTTGGATATGAAGAAAGCCTATGACAGGATCGAATGGGATTTTTGGAAGCCTATCTTCGCCAAATTGGTTTCCGGGATCGGCTGGGTGCTTTGGCTGATGCAATGTGTAACAACAACTTCTCTCAGTGTTAAGCTAAATGGCGAAGCCCTACCTTCTTTTAAACCTTCACGGGGACTCAGACAGGGCGACCCTCTCTCACCTTACTTATTGATCCTGGTGGCAAATATGCTATCCACCCTCATCCAACAAGCTGTCGACATGGGCCATTTACGGGGTATAAAACTAAACAGGTGCTGTCCTACTCTATCGCACTTATTTTTTGCTGATGATGCTATATTTTTCCTCGATGGTAGAACCCGGGAATGTCAAAATTTAGCAAACATCCTTAATCAGTATTGTCTAGCCACAGGACAAGAAATTAACAGGAATAAATCAGGTCTATTCCTCAACAAATACTGCCCTGACGCTTTTAAGATAAACATGGCTAGCGAATTGAGGGTGCCAGTTCTAGACAAAACAGGTAAGTATCTTACCTATGGGAATTCTATTCTCAAGAAGCTTCATTGGTCAGTAGGTAATGGCCAAAAGATCAAAGTCAGAGAGGACAACTGGTTACCTATGGGAATTCTAGGCGGCCCAGCTCCTAGAGAGGAATCTTACATGGTAGCAGGTTTTATTATCCCAAATCAGAATGAGTGGAACATTCAGCTCCTAAACCTTTCGTTCGAAGAGCACACTGTTAAAGAAATACTGAATATTAAGCTGTGGCCAGCATCTACCGAGGACAAAATTATATGGACAGGGACAGAAGACGGCCAGTATACCATCAAAAGCGCATATAATGTCATCAAGCAGACAGAATCAGTACAGGCAATTTCTCGCGCATCCTCTTCCTATCAGACACCAAGGAAATTATGGCAGTAGATATGGCAAACCAAAACAGCCCCCAAGATACGTACTTTCCTCTGGTCCATTTGTCAAAACGCATTACCTACCAAAGCAAATCTATACCGACGGAGTATTACCCCTGACCCACTATGTACACTCTGCTTTATGCACTTACTTGAAACCACAGAGCATCTGTTTTTGTTTTGCCCCTGGACACAGCACATATGGCACCACCCAAAAGTGCAAGTTAACATCACAGATTATAGCACAAACCGCATCGACGCTTGGCTTGCTGATCTACTTGCAAAGAAGGCGAACGTACCTGATTTTGAGACAATTGCAGCACTCTTATGGCAGCTTTGGAAAGCTCGGAATGATCTCGTCTTTCGCAGTCAACAGCCCCACCCGAACCATCTTGTTGAAACGGCTCTCGCTTCTGCTCAACTCCATCTTCGAACTCAGAACCAGCAATCAAGTCAACGTCCTTTGTTGAACCCTAATCGTACCTGGATCCCGCCACAGAAAGACACCATCAAGATAAACATTGACGGAGCTTTTCCTATCGCCAATCAAATGGGTACGATTGCTAGCATTGCGCGCGATCATACGGGCCGATTGATCAGAGGCTTCACCCGGAGTGTTCCCACAACATCTGCACTTCAGACCGAAGTTCAAGCCATGCTACTCACTCTAAAGAACCTCTCAACACAAGGAAATACATGCTCCCACCTTTTGTTGGAGACCGAAAGCCTCATCCTCGCTGAAGTCATAAACCGCGAACGTCTACCGCCGTGGGAATGCCGAGCCCTTTTTGCCGAACTTGAAGCTGTTATGTCCTGTTTCCGCAACCTCAAGCTGCAACATTGTAGAAGAGAAGCAAATGCCCTAGCCGACTGGGCCGCGAAGGCCCACGGATGTGGCTCACTTTCACCGCATTGGGCTACTAATCCACCTCAGGTTATGCTAGATTTGCTTTGTAATGAAGCCCTTATAATGGGTTCTTCCTTTTTCCCAACTTGAATGGAAATATATCCTCTGTTCTGACCAAAAAAATAAATAAATTAAATGCTTGTTCCCCAATACTTTCTAGCAAAGTAATTTTCACAAATTATCCAATTTTCAAAGCCAAAATTCCAGCCTCCTTCAAAGCTTCGAATTTCCTCGGTTTGAGCTTCAATTTCGTCTCTAATTCTCCAATTCGATGTCCAATTTTGTTGAAGAAAAAATCCACACAATTTCTATAATTTCCTTTCACCAAGTAACTCGGTCTGGAAGTCAAAAATCCCTTCAAATGAGTCAATCTGAATTTCTGTTATTTTTCGAAACATCCGAATCGATTTTCCATAAAAATCCCCAAATCACTGAAAATTCTTCGAAGGATGAGTCGACGTTTCTAAAATGAATCGTGACATAACAGAACTTTCAATTTCTAAAATTGGGTTCAAATTCGCGGTTAATTTCAATCTGACGCGATTTTAGCATGACCTAACCTACCAGGTAGCTTTTAGGAATTTTTAGCGCATTTGACCCATGGTCGATTATTCTCGAGCCACATTGTGCATCTTCGATACATTGGCGACTCTCGGTTGTCGTAAAAATCTCGAGATTTCAAATGCGGACACCGGGTACACAAATGACAGAAAAATCGGTCTAATGTCGTTCGACGAGAATTTTGCAATTAGGTGGAATCACGCACACACTAATCACATATCTCAATCGAATCGACCTATCTCCGGTGTCTGATCGATTTTTGATGGTGCCGTAATGATTCTTGCAGATCAACATGGTCGAGCAGTCAATTCCTAGTCGAATTCTCAAGTCTATTGCGTTTAGATTCCTTAATTGCTTCCCCGATAATCTAGTTATCTCGTGAGTGATCAGCTCAGAGAATAGCTCTATAGGCGCGTCGATGAAATGCTCGATTTATTTAATCGAAAATAAAATATGAAAATTTAGGCTGTCACATAGGTTCTCAATTCTACCCAGTAACCAACCCATTTTATGTTCTGGGTTAAGAAACCAAATTGCTATAATAAAATATAAAAGTCCCGCTATTTCATTACGAGAAAATTTGCTGGTCAAGTATTAGATGACATACATAGATTAGGGGCATTCCCCAGCATTATATAGATAACTAAGAACATGAAAAAAAAATGGAGTGATGAGTCTCCTTTTGGTAGCCAAAATTACATTTGTTTGGGACGGTCTAAAATTTTTGTAATATGAAGCTCGCCCTCTAACAAGTTTACAAATTTTAACCACATAACAAGAATATCATTTGACTTGTTTTGGAAATGTCTGCGGTTACGTTCCATCCAAATGTAGTATATGTTGCTAAAAAAGTTACCTATCCTTGCCTTTGGTAACCTTGATCATTCATTGGAGTTCATCATCCCATTCTCCTAGAGAATGACGGATTCCATATTGTGCGAGCATAATACGCCATATACTTCCAGTCCACGTGCAACAAATGAATAGATGATCTCAATTTTCTAGACCAACCAAATTTAAATTGCAATAGATAGCTACTGTAGGCACCCAATGTAATATGATCTTTGTTGTTGGTAGTCTATCTCCACAAACTAGCCACCTAATAAAATTGTGTTTGCTGACCCCGCCTATCCATATCAATTGATACCATCCCATAGCCAGTCCCACACTCCTAAGTTCATTGTATAACTCTTTGCAACAATATCTTTGCCTAGATATGGCCGAAGCTAAAGTCAATCTCAATTTAAGAATTCCACGCCAACTCCATGCCATATTTCCCTTGATTTCAAGCAGCATAATTGAAATACCTCTATGTTCGATACTATGAATCCACTTACTCCATAAGGAAGATGATGGACAATTTATGAGGCTCCAAAGCATGCGGCCTAGAAAAACTTTGTTCCATAAATTTAGATTGAGTAACCCTAGTCCTCCCTCTCTTTTGGTAAGCAAACAATTCCCCAAGCAACTTTATGTGATTGGTGGCCTTCCATATTTCCAGCCCATAAGAATTGTCTAATCTTCTTCTTCGCTTCATATATGGTTTGCTTTGGAAGTAGAAACATTTTCATCCAATAAGTACATATGGAAATAAGTAACGATTTGGCCAACTATAGACGACTGGCATAGTTGATATATTGCATGCCACAGCCTTCTTCTTCTTCTTTTTTTTTTTTGAAGATTTTATCAGTCAAATTCTTGCAATCTGTGTGTGTGAGTCATCTAGTGACAGGAGAGAGTGGGTTGCCTTGCCGTAGTCCATTGGTACCAACAAAGTAGACAGCTTGTTCGCCATTGTGGTTTATTGAGAACCTAGGTGTAGTTATGCATTGAAACTATCTTATCAATCAAGTTTTGTGGTAAATTGATAGCTCCTAGAACCCCAAGTACTACCTCCCATTTTACCATGTCAAAAGCTTTCATGAGGTTAATTTTTATTGCCACATATTTACCTTTGTCGCCCTTATGGTAGTTGTGAAGGAGTTTCTAGCAAAGCAAAACATTCTCCGAGATCTATTGACATGAGATGGAAGCATTTGGTTGAGGGCAACAACCGAAGGAAGGAAATAGTTGACTCTTTCTGCAAGTAGCTACTATATGATCTTATAGAAAACATTGCAACATGAGATGGGTCTGAAATCTGCCACGCAGGATGGATTTAGGACCTTCGGCACAAGGGATATCAAAGTAGAATTTATAGTTTTCAGCATCCTTCTTGAGGAGAAGAAGTCCATGATAGCATCGTCTATGTTATATTATTATTTATGCATGTTGAAAATTAGGGTTCAATTCTTGGATATGGACAAATTGTAAATCGCTGTTACCTTAGGTTCGCCCCCTAATTTCCACCAATCCCCATTTAATTAAAACGCTAATCGAGGCATTTACAGAAAACAACGTGGGGAGTTAAAATAATCGTTATTCGTAATGAGGCGCTTTCTTGAAAATCGACCGACCTTTTTGTCTCGACGTCCATGGATCAAATGTGATTTCGGCCGTTTATTCTCGGAATCGATCGTGACGGGCCCGATCAAATATCCCACCACGACAAATTTCGACGTAATATATACGTAATTTCGTCTGTCTCCTCCTCCTCCTCCTCCTCCTCCGCCTCCTCCTTCGCAAGACCCACAATGAAAAGCAAGACTGGCGACGTCGAGAACCGCGGAGGCGACGTCGAGAACCGACATCGAGAGCGGCAGAGATGCCACCGCGTTGTACCCCAACATGCTCGAGAGCCCGCACCTGCGCTGGGCTTTCATACGCAAAGTGTACGTGATCATCTTGGCTCAGCTCCTCCTCACGGTCGGCATCGCCTCCGCTGCCTTCCTCGCAAAGCCCATGAAGCACTTCGTGGCCGAGACCAAGCTGGGGTCCGCCATCTTCATCGTCCTCCTCGTCCTCCCTTTGATACGTAAAAAAACCTATCTTCGCGTCACCCCAGGACGCGTTCATGTCTTTGTCCGTTCGTTCATTTTCTACTGTCGTTTCGGATTTTCAGCGGTTAGTCTATCGGTGAAGTTTCATCCTTCTTCTCTGTGATCGCTCTTCAGTTATATGTCCGCTGCACGCGTACCACAAGCAACATCCAGTGAATTTCGTCCTCCTGGGCCTGTTCACGATGGCGTTCGGTTTGGGTTTTTCCTGCGCTTTTACGAAAGGTACCTCCACTCTTTTTCTTTTTCTTTTTTAATCCTGGGATTTATATCTTGAACACGTTCTACTTGGTCTGATCAGTGAGGTCAAGGGTTTTTTTAATCCTGGGATTTATATCTTGAACACGTTCTACTTGGTCTGGTCAGTGGTGTCAAGGACCATTGCGTTCCGATAACTGCGATGTGCCGAGGAAAAAAAGGAAAAATACCATCTAGGCCATGTCCTTTTGCGTTTCAGACGTCGAGTTCCATGTTTGTTAGTTGTTTTGGGGGAGAGTTAATCATTTGGCTTGTTTCACAAAACTAGACCAAAATTATAGTAAGTTTCCTGGCAAGTTTGTCTTCCACTGTTTGATTCTTTTTTTAATTTGTGCAATTGCTCTTCCCTGGTGATAGCAAATGTATAGATATACAGTCCCCTTTCTTTGTTTCGGGACTGTCTTTTTTCTCTTACCGTTCGTTTTCTACGCAAATGATACAATGCGTGGCTTGTCTTACAGTTTTGCTCTTTAGTTGAAAAAAAAAAAAAAAGAGTACGGATCAGATCTCATGTGGCAGCTATTGCCGTTGGAGTTATCGATTCATTTCGAAGTCCAACCTTGGCACTTGAACAAGTTCTTGTTAGCGTACTTATGAAGTGTTTGTTTTACAACTCTGAAAAAGGACCGGCTTTTGCGTGGCTCTCACGGCTGATGCATTTTGGTGACCTTGAGTTCACCGAATGACTCAATTCGATGAGGGTTTTTACTATTCTCTAAGAGTCGGCACATGCTTTGTCGATGGAAGTCAAAATATCAAGATTTTTCGAGAACGTCTTGTTTCCGAAGGCGAATCTATCAAATATGATCAGCCATTGAGTACTCCTGATGTGGGTGGATTTGGTCAAGGAGATGTGGAAATAGTACTTCAAGATCCATTCCGTGTCCAAGGCCTTTTGTAGTTCATCAAACATAGTCCGCAACGTGAGAATTTTTAGCAGAATTTGACAGAGAGCAGCCAGGAAAAGAGATGTTTGAAAGGAATGAAAATTGTTCCTCTCAATACCTGAATCAGAGCGAAGACAATTATCACCAGGAGGGAAGCGAACAAGAAGGGTCCAAGAAAACTGAAATCACGGCTCCTTTTTATGGCCCAGAAAGTGTAGAGCGTAAGCACAACAATGACGACACTCGTCAAAATTGCCGATTCCAAAATTCTCTTTTCTGTTGAGGAGATTGAACTCGAGATTAGACGTAGACACAAAAGAGGTAACTGGCACTTGATCATTAGGACTTTAATGAACTGTGAAATATTCGATAGAACTAAAGCAGAGAACTTGCACCATGAGTCAGATAATCGAATTACAGAATATCCATTAAGAACAGAACTTCTTTCCTCTGGGGAAGTTATCCTGGATGATATTCCGTTGCTTGGGATCGATCGTATTTGCTGCTTTCATCGTATACGCCACCAATAACTTGATCAAGCGCTTCAGCTACAATGAGTACATATGGGCTGCAGTTTCAATTTATCTCGAGGTCATCAACCTCTTCCTTCGCCTTCTCTATGGTTTTTTAGGTGGGCGACGGCTAGAAAAAACTGTTCGGCACCCCCTTGCCCTTGATTTGTGTGAATGGTGATTGGTGTCTTGTTTGAATAAACCGACGAGGGCTGAGGTTTGTGAATAATGATACGGACACGAATCTAGTTTTTGCGAGCAACAATGATCAGTGATTGTGTAATGTAAGATATGTAAATGATCTAGTATGAACAAGACTGAGGTGGTACATATGCCTCTCGCACTTTACATGTGACCTCTGTAGCTTCTTCATTGATTGACATATGCTTGTTAGTCCTGTAGTCGCATGCTTTCACTTCAGTGAATAAGGATCACTGTCGATCTAAAAAATTAGGTTATTAATATCAAGATACATGAACTAAGTACTCCTTACTATCTCAAACTTGATATTTAATGACGATACATTAATATCGTTATCGTATTTATGCTTAAGTTTACAATTCATTAATTATAGATGCATGCATGCATCCGTTGTTCACTAAAAGCTACATCACATCAACGCCAATGACTTGATCAAGTGCTTCGGCTATGATGAGTACATACGGGCTTTGGTTTCATTGTATCTTGATATGATGAACACCTCCTCTTTCGGCTACTCAATCGTTTAGTGGACGATGGCTGAAACAACCGATCAGCATGCCCTTGCCCTTGATTGTGTGAATGATGAATTGGATCATAGTTGAAAAAACTGACTAGGGCTGAGGCCTTTGGATGGTGATAGGGACATGAACATGGTTTTGCATGTGACCTCCTAGCTCCTCCATTGATTCACGAAGGCTTGTTATCGGTGGTTGCTTGGCAGCCATTGACAGTCGAGCATCAGCGAGTTACCACTGCCATAATTCCAAAAAACACATCTTTTAGGACGGGCGTGTTTGAGCAAAAGCATTTTCAGTGAATTAGTTTTTCTAACTTTCACGCATCTGGTTCACTAAAAATGATCGGTCAACCAAAAACAATTTACGGGCCAGGAAAGCTCAGTAAAATCTAATCCTCTTTTGTCGCATGTTCGTTATGTTTTCGCATGCAGGAATAACTAAAAACTACTACATTGGAAATTTCCTTTAGCAACCGAAACCGTGATAATTCATATCTACTAGCATAGCCTGGAGCATGAGTATCGACAAGAGGGCTCTAGTTCGTCTGAAGCTCAAGCACTCCCAGAAGAATAGCCCAAAGGACCAGCCAGAATGATGTCCTTCGTCGAAGCAAGTGAGCTGCAAGAGGAAAACAAGAACAACTTGATTTGATCACCATGTCTCATGGGCATTAATTAAATTTCTCTATGTACGCAGAGGCATAATTGAACAGGGACCAAGAACCGAAGGACCAAATTGCAACCCTAACTAGTGACATGAACTTACTTACCTTTGCTCACATCAATGTCTCCCAAATCCGGTGGATAAGATCCATTCGGAAAAGGAATCCCAAGGTTTAAGCAATCCATTCCAAACGCACCTTCAAAATCAAAGGAAAAACGGGAAAAAAGAAAAACAAAAAACCGTCAAACATATAGCCGTTGTCATTTTAGGCCCTGTTTGGTAATCGGCCAAATAGCAAAAATTTCTATTCTTTTGTTCCTCGGAGAGTAGTTTTAGAACAAAATCGTGTTTGGTAAAACTTTTGCTCCTGGAAACAAATTTCTATTTTTTTGTTCCTAAAAGTAAATTTGGAATATAATCAAGAACAAAAAAAAAAGTTAATTCTTATTCCCGAAAACAACTCTAGAATCAAGCTCATATTTTCTTTTTTTATTTTCTTTTTTCTTGTTCTTCTTCCCTTTTCTTCTTCTTCTTCTTCATCCACCGCCGCGGTTGCCGTCTGCCGCCCATCGCCACTAGTCTCCGACAACCGGTCCAACGAGCTCACTGGGCTAGGGCGAGGTCTGGGGAGCTCGCCGAAGGCAAGCCTAGCCATCGACGAGGCTCGACCTCGCTAGATCTGGCGACGCCGAGGCTCTGCCAGCCCCGCTGGTGGCTGGGCGAGCTCGGCCTCGCCAGATCTGGATGAGGTCGCTCGCCCAGCCATGGCTTGGCCGAGCCTCTCCCAGCTACCAGCGAGGGTCGGCCTCGCCGAGGGCCGGTGATACTCCGGTGAGGTCACCGGCCCTCGTCTGGCTGGTCGCCAGTCATCCCAAGGCTGACGATCGGCAACTTGAAGAAAAAGAAGAAGGGAAAGAAAGGAAAAAAAGAAAAGAAGAAGAAAAAGAAGAAGGAAAAAAGTAATAAAATTATTTAAAAATTGAAAGAAAATAATCTGGAGTAGAAATTTTAAGCACGGTACTAAACGTAATTCTATTCCAAAATCAGAAATTTTGTCCAGTTATCAAATGCGTTCTTTTGCTTAAGAATTATTCCCGGGAACAGAATAAAAAATAATCATTTCTAATCATAAATTATTCCCGAGAACAAAAGCATTACCAAACACGCTCTTACTAACCTCGATCCATCGAGCGAACCTATGCCCTTTCGTTCCAGTGACCTAAGTTACGCGAGTGCGCTCGAACCAAAGAAGATTCTACGGGCAAAAGAGCAAAAAAAAAAAAAAAAAAGAAAAAGAATTCGGAGGTCTTACATTCTTTAAAACAAGGCAAGGCCGTGAGGTTGAGGAGATTGCTGTAATCCTCTTCGCAGACGCAAGCGTACGAATACTGCGATGTTTGGTTGCACGACCCAACTCCGCAATCGACCCACATGCAGACTGTGGAAACCTCAAAGCAACATGGGGAATAAGAATATAATGACCATACGATGATAAACCAGAATCATATTGAAGGGTTGGGAGATTGAAATTATTTTCTTGCCTTGTTATAAGGAATGAATAAGTCTAGTCTAATCAGTAGAATATAAGGAGTTAAAAGAGAGCGAAGTCAATTACTGTTGAGGATTGAAGAATGTCTGCCTCCGCTAGCTTTCCCTTGAGCTGGAGAGGAATCTCTCTCGCAAGAGGAATCGATCGTACCTGCGTGCACATGAAATGGATAAAGGAATTATTAGCATGTATCTCGTGGCGTGTGATTGTCGAGGCTAGAGAGAAGTCGGGACGGTCCTTGTTCCATGCCAAACTTAGAGATGTTTTAGTTTGTGAAGGTCAGAACGCAAGCGTGGCTTGTATGATTATCACGACTTGGGCGCGACCTAATAGCAATTCATAGATCCATACATACATCCATACACCCAAACATGCATGTGCGCATGCACATTCATGCATACACACATACATAACACATGCATGCATGGCATGCACATTTATATGTACATACATGCATCATTCATGCATGCATAGATACGTGCATACAACCATTCATGCGGATGTATATACATACTAGTTATATGTAGTTGTTTGACTTGGACATGAAAGTGCAATGTAAGAGTTACTAGTTAACATTCCCGCACCTTGCGAATGTAATAGTGAAATATATATTTTATAGGTACTCATTTTTTGAAACTAATAACATAAAAGGAAAAAAAAAGAAGAAGTATAAAATGTAATGTGCATAAGGAAAACGACTTATGCTACGTGTAATTTCTTGCTATTGTATTCATAGGATCGATATCATCTTAATTTGTATGTAAATATAAATGTCCAATCCATGTCAATAATTCGAGTGTTCAAGATGCATGATGTCATCACAACCTTGCCTTGATTGTCGTGGGACATGGGCGAAAGATGGTTAATCTCAATGAAGGTAGCATCATTGGAGGAGTTGAACATACATCATTTACTTTTCAATCCTCCTCGGTAAAGAAGTGACCTCTTTAATTGAAATGACCAATCTACGAACATTTCTGTGTTTGAAAAGTGAAGAACATTTTAACAGAACTTTTTTCCAAATGATACTATCGGATTTTCTCCAAGTATAGGCATTTTCGAACATTGTTATTAGGCTATGCAGATCTTTGTATCTTTCCTTCCTTGGAGATCCAATTTAGGCACTTAAGATGTCTTGATGATTCTAAGAACATATCCATCAAGAGTTTGTTGAATTCAATCTTGGATCTGGTGAACTTGCTTACCATTAAACTCTATGGATGTGAGAAGTGTCTTACACTTCCACAGGATTTGAGGAAATTTGCCAACCTTAGACGCCTCTTAATTGATTAGCGTGACTCATTGAGCCACATGCCATGCTGATTGAATCACTTGTCTTCACTTCAGATTTTCCCAATTCATCTTACAAAACATGGACCATGTAGTATCTGGTGGCATGAGGAGAATGGATGAACTGGGTGAGTTAAACATACCGATTTGAGTTCCTTCAACTGACACCAAACAAAGGTCATTTTAGGGAAAAACGTCTCTGTGATTGAAATTGAAGTGGTTGAGGAAGCAATACGATAAAAATGAAAGCGACGAATTAATCTTGTGGGAGAACATTAGACTGCCAAATTTGGCTTGTTTAACCATATCTGCCTGTATGGGTAGGAGTCCACCAAAGTGGCTTTTTTTTCATTAGAAATCTTGTTGTTCTTAGACTCCATGCATGCAAAGGATAGGAATACCTACTACCCTTGAGTGCACTCCCCTCCCAAAAGACGTTGACTCTCGAGGACTTGCATTTGATGAAATTCATTCAAAAAAATTTAAAAAAAAAAGTGAGCAAGAACATTCTAACACTGCTCGCCCATTCTCCCATTTTTGGAGAGATTGTTCCTCTTTGGCCTTGTGAACCTGAAAGGATGATGGAGAAGAAAGCAACTGGTGGGAGCAGATCAAGATCATCGCCAGTATGCACATACGTGCTACATTTGTATGTATATGTGCATGTGTCACACATTTGTATGTATATGTGCATGTGTCACGGGTCGATCTTTCGGGATCGACACTGTGCGACAACTTACACTTCTTGGACTGCTTGGGCTCATTAGAGCACCTAAGCAAAGCCTTACTTGGGATTGATTACTCACTCAGATCTTTAGAGAAAGAAAGTTTTAGAGAGAAGTTCTAAATGAGAATAATGAACTTTGATCCTAAAATAGTTGGATGGTTACAATAAAGGGGAGGGCACCCTTTCTTATACTAGTGACTCTCGGATTACCTTCAAATCTACCAACTACCGACATTTATGCCTAGAAAGTTCTAGATCCTTGGTGCAATAACCGTCTTGCCTATCCCTAAGAGCATTCTAGAATTCCTAATGGCAACCATAGGAGGTCTTCCTACATCATGCACATTCCCTTGGTCGCGGGAACCTCATGGCCACGACACATGCATGCACGTATCTTAATATTTTCCCACATGTTGCTTTCTTCTCCATTATCCTTTCAGGTTCCCACAAAGAGGAATAATCTCTCTAGCAGTGAGAAGAAGGGGCGTATAGTATTTGATTGCACCTTATCATTAATCTCTCAAATGAACTCCAACGCATGCAAGCCCTCAAGAGTCAATGTTCTTAAGGAATGGAGTTCACTCAAGAGTGGCTGGTACTTCCATCCTTTACATGCTTGGAGTCCGAGTACCACAAAATTCCTTATGGAGAATAGCCAGCTTAGTAGACTCCTAACTATACGAGTGAACATGTTCAACAAGGCTAGACGTGGGTGTAATATGAGATTCTCCCACACAATCAATTCATCCCTCTTGCTTATCTAATCTTGCTGCTCCCTCAACTACTTCAACTTTAAGGAATGAAGACAATTTTTCCTCATGTGATCTTTGGTTGGTGTCGATTGAAGGAAGGAACTCCAACTTTTGAAAAGTAGTTGATCCAACAAAGCTGTATAACCCACATAGTTCATTTACTCTCTTCACGCCACCAGGTCCTTTATGGTCCATCTTTTGTACGGTGAATTAGGATAAGATCATGGGACAAGTGGTTCAATTTGAGTGACACATAATTTAGTGAGTCTACCCATCAATTAAGAGTTGTCTAAGGTTGATCGATTGCCTCGAATCTCTTCAAAGTATGATAAGCTTCTCACACTTAGAGAGTTTAAAGATTAGTAGTTCACCGAATCTATGATTGAATCCGGCAAAATATTGATGGATTGGTTTCTGAAAACATCAAGAAATCATACATGTTTCAACTGACTAACAAAGGAAGGAGAGTACAAAAATCTCCATGGCCCACCCCAACTTTTGACAATGCCTAAATTTAGAAAATTACATGATATTCATTTGGGAACAAGTTATGTTAAAAAATTCTCCACTTCTTCAAAGACAGGATTATTTGTAGATTGGTCGATTCAAGTAAAGAGGTCAATTGACAATTGTGAAGCAAATGATGCATATTGAATTCCTCCACCGATTATGCCTTCATTGATATTAACCATATTGCACTAATCTCTTGCAACCTTCAAATTAAGATCATGCATGAGATCGTGCATCTTGAATACTTGCATCTCATGAGGGAATAATTGACATGCCTTATACATGTTACAATTACATGCCAACTAAGTTAATAATATAGATCCTATGAATGTGGTGGCAAGAAATTAGACATAACACAAGATGTATATATAATGCACATTAGATTTTCTACTTCATTTTCCCCTTTCGATCATTAAATTATAAATATTGAATGCTAAATTAATTGATGGTGGGCACATTATCAAACTTGTCAAATGGGTGGATCAGGCCGAAAATGGGCCAATCCAAATTGATCAATTTAACATGTTTGGACTCATTTTCATGAAATATAAGTTTAGTAACGCATACCCAACCTGACCCAGAGTACTAAAATACTTATATATTTGACCAAATTTAGGAAAAATCATATATAAACTGAGGTTAGAGCATGAATTGAGTGAGAGTGAGATCGAGTGAGGGTGATAGAAAGTGAAGAGAGAGTCATAAAGGTAAGTTGGGTCTAAGTAGTGAACCCATTTTTTACCATATTAAATCAATTTATTTATTTACACAAAATTAGGTGTAAACCCATTTACTGAAAATAATTACCTATATAATAACTCCGCGTATTAAATATGGATTAAGAAATGTGTCTATGATCCATTTTAACACCCATTTTAATACTCTAGTCAAAATTAACACCTGAAGTTGACTATTAGAAGTTAAAGCTTCAAGAAGAACTTGATTCAATATTCATATTACGAAGCTGAATAATCACACCGATGTGATGATAATAAAAATAAAAATGGCAATAATGATAATAATAACAACAAATGGGAAGCGTTTCTCTTATTTTTTAGATCGAAACAAACTTTTCACTATATCAGGATGCAATTGAATATTTTTTCAAATGCTTAATCGAAATTGTCAACCAAGGTAATTTTCGAGCGTAAATTCCACACACTTCAGTATACAACTTCAAAATTTATCTTGATAGCGAATTAATGAAGGCAAATTGTGTAATGACTCATGAATTCCCACCAAACATCATTATAACGAAATGACTCTTTCGGACACACATAAAGCTGTCAGCTAGCTTTCCTAAATGAGGTTGGCATTTCCGTTTATGACTGGAATAATTACTCCAAATGCATTCAATAGAGTTGAAGAGTTATAAGACACTACATGTGCAAACTGCAAATTCTTACCGCAGTTATAGGCGTAGCATGAAAATGACATATAACAAACATATATTAGAGTTTCAAAAGTGAAATTTAGGGTTCGTTGACATCGCGGATCAGGTGACTCTCTTCTCTAGTAATTATTCAATTCCAATCATACACACACCGCCGGGCTAAAGTTAACTAGAGCATCAGACGGTTTTCACATTTCAAAGTTTCATTTCCAAACTAAATTAGCTTAACAAATACATATTGTAAGCACACTATGGCATAAAGGTGATGTAGCCTGCAAACCCCTAGACAGGTGGAGAAGATGTGCTATTAAGCTAAAGCATGAGCTACAAATTTAGGCTATACTGTTCACTTCAGCTACCTAACTCAAGACATTGACGAGCTTGAAATTTTTATTTCCAGTTTAAATTTATTCCTTCGGTTTCTTGCGCGTACCATTACATCAAACAGTCAATGCACTGAACTAAAACTTTCGAACCTTGCTGATTAATTTCCTTTAGGCCATTGAAATGAAGGGTTATCTATGACCATGGGATCAAGAGTTGGAAATTTCAAATTCACTTTTTTTATAACGATGAATAGTACTCTTTATAAAGATTAAAGATTGAAGGATCAAGTTCAAAGGTTTTTTGAAACTGGCAGCTAAGGCCACCCAGAAAAGCACATGAAGTTGTGGGGACTACAAATTTACGAAAACTGGGTTTAACCAAGAGAAACAAAATAATATCTGGCTATAATTAATAACTTGGTCATGAGTTGTAAACCTAAACCTAACCCCATTGCATCGAAAACAGGTTATGCAAGAGTTAATGGCGAATGCATAGGCGAACATTTTCTATCTCGTGCAGTCCCAACTTCAATTAATGGAGTAAGTCCCAATGGAGATAGGAGGGTTCCAAAACCTAACAACCGCTCGTTGAGAAATGTTTTCTTTTTTCCTTTTTTCATCTTTACTTTTTTTAGGGTAGTGGTTTATTGCAAATCCCTTCGAAGTAGGTGCACTTCGATTTTCACCAGCAGAAAAGATTACATCCTCTTCAAACAAAGGCATTGCTTTTCTATCCTCAATCATCCTAAAACTCACCTCTTTTTACCACCCAAGTTAGAAGAAACACTTCAAGGCCTAACCACCTAACGCTTAGCAAAGAAAAAAACCAGAGAGAGAGAACATGAACTTACAGTTTGGAAGCGTACAAGGAAGGAGCTTGAGAGGATCCGTGCCCCGAAGGGGGGATTTCCTCCAGCCAGGATCGCACTCGCATTCGTACAAGAAGGTGGCGGAGTCATTGAGCAAAGGCTTGCATTTCCCTCTCCCGCATTCCACTTCTTTGCACAGGTCATCTAATAACAAGAAACCCACGACACAAACACAAAGTAGATATGCATTTAGGAACAAAGAAAAGAACGTACAGCGAGAAACTGAGGACAAAGAAAGACACCCATCAGTACAGAATCTGAAAACGAACGGAGAAACCCAAAATATCTGAGGAATACCTTGTAAAGGAGAGATAAAAGGAGTTAAGGGAGACAAAAGGTCGCTCGTTGTGGGGGTCACGAGGATAAAGAGCGTGGCGAGGACGCGGAAGAGGATGGGGACCGAAGTGGCCATGGCTGAAGAACGAGGAGGAGGAGGAGGAGGAGGAGGAGGAGAGACAGAGATTTCTGATGTCTGAGTTTGAATTTGTGAAGTTGTCTTAGGATAGGGTCGGTTGGTACTTAGGGATGCCAAAAATGTCAATGGGGCTCACCTATAATGCTTGCAGAGATTATTAATTATAGGTCGGGACAGTTCAGAGTTGAGTTGGAGTAGAGATCCTCCACTGCATAATCTCATGGAATTGTGGTGTTGTTCTCACTGTCGTCCCCCACTTTATTTCAACAGCATTGGCAAATTAGTTTTCTCCAAGGTTTTTGAAGAAAAGAAGGAAGAAGAAGAATAGAAAAAAAAAAAAATGAAAGAAAGAAAAGCTTTTTATACGAATAAGTGACCTAGGGACTCAAGAGAGATCATCAGAGATGGAAAATCACAAAAGTCTTTCATTTTTTTCTCAGAATCCCCAAGAATTATGTTTTAAGCTATAGAAGTAGGTTGTGCAAAATAAATAAATAAATTATGATTGTGCTATTTTTTATATTCTTAGATATCAAATCCAATGAGCAATTAAATCATAAACATGTGAATTTACACAATCAAATACTAAATCAAGCAAGTTTACTGCTGTGGTATACTAGAATCTAGTATGACATTTACTAATATACTTTTAGCAAATGCGGTGCTATTTATCAATAAATAAATAAAAATAAAAAGAAAAATATTAAGTTTAAATCAAAACAAGAAAAATCAAAGAAACCAAGTAAGAGAGAGAGAACCCAAGGATGGGTGAGGGCCTACACCATTTTCACGATTTAGGTTGCTCCCATTTTCAATGACTTGGGAAGAATTGTTCAAAGATGTTGAGGAGGTGCCAAGACCTCGAAGAGAGCCAAGGCCCCTCATGTAGTGATGGCTCCATTGTTAGTCACCATTGCACGAGCATCGATCGACCCTCTCATGATGTTCTTAAGGTTCAGTCGACCCTCTTGCATTGGTGGTTGGCATTGGAGCCATTGTCACGTGAGGCGCACGAACCCCTTGCCATTTGCCAATGGTAGGGGACGGTCACTGGCTAGGGCTAGCGATGTGGGCCCCCAGCCCTCATTCTCTCTACCTCATGGTCTTTGAAATTTTTAAAATTCTTTGGCTTTTTAAAAAAATTTCTCCAATCTTTTTAATTATTTATGTTTTTCTTAAAGCTTTTTGTTTTCGAATTTTTCAAACGTGCCTCCACGCCCGCACCACATCAATGCCACATATTGAAAAAAGAATTGAAAGACGCCATATGCCAAATTTTTGGCATGCTCATGTCAATAGATTTGGTTGTAAGTTTGCTAAAAAGACTAAATTACACCCAATAGAAAACTTTTACTATTTGATTACACAAAATTTAAACTTTTTAGGACTTGATTGCATATTGACCCAGACATCTAAAACAATTAGTGCAATTTTCCTGTCATGAAAATATCAGCTGGGTTTTGTCTATGGGTTGTTGCTCGTGCATACCAACCTAAATTTCGACCATCTTATATATTTCGTCACCACAACGTCACATGATTTTCCTAGTCATTCACCTGTCACGCAACGAAATCTTGTTTCGGTCGTAGAAGATCACCTTTAGCGGCAAAATTTGCTAGATTTTAGGTATCCACTACGATATTGATCTGTTGCCAGAATGTCTTTCTAGCGACGAACTTGTAATTTGCTGCTAACATCGCAAAAAGGTGATATTAGTTCTTATAGTGTATATAGGCCTCAAATGACTTCACGCCATCTATTTAAGACACAAATTATAGGACACCCGCACTCCATGCACTCCAATAATCAAGTAATTTATGTACTTAATTGAATACTTAAGTGAAACCTAATTATGATTATCAAACATTGCTTAATTTTTATTAGTGTTGAACAAATTGTTTTTCGGTGTTCATCGGAATCATCAAGCCGGCTTGGCATGTATGTGTCGAAGCAGGTTTATTGGATGGCATCTAAATGTGTTTAAACTGGTTAAAGGGGTTCATAAGGCACGAGGCACACAGAACTAGCCATGTATAAGTGAGTAGACTGTTTACGACACGAAATTGATTGAGTGTCGACCGAAAAAATAGTTAAATGTCCACATGTCCTGTGAATAGAGATGGTCGGAGGCAAAACATAAAATACCTAGAGAAATATGAAGATGACATATACACATAAGTTTGAATCCCATATGTAAATTAATTAAAAAAAATTCTGTCAAGTAATGCTGACGCGAGTTGCCCGGAGCTATAAATACGATGAGGAAGAACCATAACACATCATCGAATATAGTCAAATGTAAAACCAATTCAGAAAATGATGAAACGTGGTCGGCGCTGGTTTGCTACTTGGTCCATTTGGTGAAACCAAATAGCCCACGGTTTTGAGTCCAGCAAATAACTGCAAATGGCATTTTTGAAGTTAGCCCATTATAAAGAACCCATCGTGTACTAGAGTCCAACTAATGAGCAATTCAAATATTTTCGCCATGAAGCTGGAGAGTGATCTGTAAATCGCATTTCATTACCAAAATGAAAGGATAAATTTCCAATTACTCCACCTCCACCGGCCGCCATTGCCACCGACGAACACCACCGTGTGGACTTTGAATTTGCCGCCGGGAAATAAAATTCCATCAATGATGTGGGATGTTTTCCCATTGGCTTTTGTCATTAAATCATGCACGCGTCTTATCTTGAGTTCTTTCTTGTATATCTTACCTAAGTAGATTTTTTGTGCGTTAATGATGGGGAAGTTTAAATAACAAATGGGGATTTCTATGATCCTTCGAAGGATCGATCCATTGCCTTAAAGGTGTTACATATTAAACATAGCATCGTCAAGACCTCGTGAGGGCTAGACCTCACTAGTGCATGGGTGAGGTCAACCTTGTCGGCCCTCGACTCTAACTGACAATTGGTAGAGGAAAAAAGGGAAGAAAAAAAAGAAAAGAAAAATCGAAAAATATTAAAACATTATTAAAATTTATATATTTCAGCGTCGGCCGCGCTACATAGGATGACCAACATCCATCTTAATGATTTTCAATCAAAATTAGCTAGATGGACTGATGGTACAAATGTAAAAGATTTAGGACTAAATTGATTAAAAAAAGAAGATTTTAGATTGAATTGACACAATTATATTCGATTTATGAAATATTTTTAAAATTATTTATTTTCTGTAAAATAAATGAAGCATTAATCACGCATCTCTGTGCTCCTAACTTTCTAAAAGGAATTTTGTTCTTTACTTTTTTGGGGATGTCGTGTGGGCGATTAGATAGAATCATCATGGTTGTAGGAGCTATTCATGGGTCTCCAAGAGCTTTGACATTCCATCAATTATGAAGGACATCAAGGAATCAATTTTGTTGATATCACGTATCCCCACTTCTTTTTTTTTTTTTTGATACCGAGAATCCGCCTTGACACACTTTATGGGTGCTCACGGCTCCCGCCGGACACTAGCCAGCGAAGACCAGCAACTATACCTCAAGAGGAACTAGCACAGGACCCTACCACCCATAGCCCCCCACTTAAGTCGCAATCAACCAGTTGGGGAATCAAAGCCACCCACTACTTTTTGTTTATCCCATTTAAACACAACTTTGGATATATGACAAATAAAACATAATAAAGTGTACTGTGTGACTGATATATTACATGATAGCCATAACGTGAAGAAACTAATCGACAAAGGGTGTGAGCTTTGAAACTTACATGCAAACATTAGTCGAGATGTATATCACTGAAATAACATGTTACTAGTAAATCGTGCCACGTCATCTGTGTAACACATATATCATGTGACAGCAATATGTGAGGAAACATATTAATAGAAAGTGAGGGTTTCGGACCTTAAATGCAAACATTAGATGGGATGTGTATCACGTGAATAATGTGTGATGGGCCAATCATACCACATCGACTGTAGAGCACGAAACGTTCACAGGATGAGATACTGGATGCTCACCGAAAGAGGGAAATTGCAGAGTCCATTGCGGCCCTATGGCAGCCCCTTTTCTTTATTGTGCTCTTTTTCATCCTTTGAGGCAACGAATGAGAAGAAGGGAGAGGAAAAGGACGCATGCGCACAGAAAGTTAGAGGAGAAATCCATTTGAAAGTCAACTGCAGCCCCAATGATTTGAAAAAATTCCACCATAATGTCATCTCACTCTCGCTTGCCATATTCATCATGTGGACCTCAATGCTTTCATGATTCCTTGGCTAGAACTGGTCACTTGGCCAGAGCAAATCCTTAAGGAATCATGAAATTGGACACCAGCAAATATGAGAAGGACAAAGATTGTGATGTCAATTCAATAGGGCGAAAAAGAAGCAAGGAAAAGAGCCTCCACGCTGCATATGGAGGATTGATAATGCCATTTAGTGATTCATTTGTACAGAGGCAATGAATAGGGCTATTTTAGAGCACTTCATAAAACCATTTGATTTTCTTGTTTTGTTTTTGTTTTAGCTGTTTAGGGTTAATTTCGGATTATCTAAGGTTTAGAGGGTATTTATCTGTTATCCTCAAAGAGTTGGACTATAGCATTGATTTTCACAAAATATTGAGAGTTTTTCTTTCCAAAAGTTTCACACGTGAACGATTGTGTGCTTAGGTGAGTATGTCGTGTCAATTTCTTAATTTTTATTGAATTTAGATTGCAAATAACCAAAAAAGGAGGAAAAATTTCCGGTGTATTACATCAGAGAGCTAAAGTAAAAGTTATAATTTCTTCCATCCCTGACTCAATAAGTGAAATGAGAGAGATTTAAAAAAAAAAAATCGCTGTATAAGTCAATATCTGAAACAATCGAAAAGCACTTCCATGATTATCGGTTCAATCTTTCCACAAGACAACTTCATATATTCATGAATTAGTTCCATAATCACGTTCCTAAGTGCGTATTGCGATCAAGGGTATTGTGAAACCCACATAAAGAAACTTGGGAATTGTGATGAATGACGTGGAGTCAAAAAGATGTGGCTACGCATGCTTGTTCAGCATAAAAGCAATACTAATAAAAGTAACCGTTTGATTATTATTATTATTATTATTATTATTAGTTGCTGTAGTAGTAGTAGTAGAAGCATCGTTATGAAGTGAAAAGAGGAAAGTGACGAAGTACAGAGTCGTAGTGGATGGTCGGCGGGGTGTCTGACTATTGACAATGAAACGGTCGATGGATGCATAACCCCAACACCATCTTTTCCCCTTGTTCATGTAAACATGTGCATATCGACATCAACATATGCGGACTCTTGAAGTGTGCAAGACATGCTCTTTGTAGAAGAACAAAAAGAAAGAAAGAAAGAATAGCACATGTGCAAGTAGGAGTGTGTGTCTGAAGAGGTTTCTCGGAAACCGTCGGAGTCTCATATTCGACTCGAGAATCTCCTACAGGTTAAACGTATTTTTCTTCCTTTGCTCGAGCCTAAATTTGGGCTATTCTAATTGTGCATTTTCTTGGAACCATCGAAGCACGAGCTCGCGTGCTTCGATCAGGTACCTTATATGTGCGAGAGATGGTCACATTATAGCACAAATTACCAGAGTGCTCGGAAGTTCCTGAACGTCCTAACGAAAATCTCCAGAGATTACTCAAGTTTAAACACAGCTCTTTTGCTCTATCCACCCTTAACTTGCGATCATTGCACTTATACATTCCTTGGGGACAACCCCAGGAGCACAATTACACCAAAGGAGATTAGCATAGGATATTCAAGGAGTGTAGGAATAATCTCTTCTCCTTCTTTTTTTCCGTAATTGGTTTGGACATCAGGGAAATTTTACCTCGAGTGGAGGTCACCTATTCAACTTTTGCTAATTGCAGTTCAGGCCGCCTATACCAACCATAAGCCTGGACTTAACTAGTCAATGCGTCTTGTAGGATGTTTCAAGGATCTCTAGGTAGTAGGCATCTATGTTCGTGCCTCTGGATGATGTCAATTACTTGCACAACATAGATTCAATCATATACATTCTGAATGTAAATCCATATGGCAACCTCAATTATTAGAGTGTCTTCAAAATGGGGGTCTAAATGAACTATTCAGTGAGTGCCACTGAGCCTCTCGCTGGTCACCATCTCTCTTTTTGTATACTACTTTCAGGTTGATGCTCGCAACAGTGCTTCCCACGAATCGTTCGTAAATTACATTGTCCACATGTGACATGGAGTTTGACTAATGAGCATATATATGTGTGAAGTTAGTAAAATTGTTATATTATCATATGCACGTGCGTGTGTGTAAAGTTAAATACTAAACTTTCAAATAAAAATTTCAATCTTCAATTTTAGGACGACTCTTAAATAGATTTCGCCATCCTATCCATTCTCTTGAAAAAAAAAGAATTAGTTGAACTACCTAAGTATCTTGCTTGAGAAAGGGTTAAGCTAAAAATAAGATAAAAATAGGCTAAAGGGAAAAAGCAAATGGCAAATGGAGATTTTCAAAATTTGACATGCCGATCTTGATGTTTAGCAAATCTAAAAAAGAGAGAAGAAAAACTGGTTGGGCAAGAAGAGCAGTACATTGTCCCACATTATAGTATACCCTTTATACCCTTCATGCGTGGTTCAAAATATCAAGAAAGTCCTTCGAATATAGCCTTGATACCCTTCCATAATGATTTTTGGAGGGAACAATTTGGCTTATAATACATTGCATACATGTATATAATAACCAATATTCAGATTCATCAACCTCATGGACAGTTCTAATGATCAAGGTGTATGAATTAGACGCGCTGACTTAAGTTCACTCCCTTCCTTCTCAAGTACAAGCAATCTCATGTCTTGACCACTCATTTATGTCTCTGGGTTATTTTGAAATAGGTGCATGAACCAAATATGGTATGTCGCTAGTCCAATATCTACTCATCTCATACTAGCTTCATCACAAAAGGAAAAAAATAAAATAAAATGCCGTAAGTGATTTATGAACTTTGATTTAATGTATAATGTCATCTATAAACTTTTGATTTATTTAATATGATTCCTAAATTATTACTAAATATTCAATTTAGTCATTAAACTACATGAAAAATATTCAATATCGTCATTCCGTTAATTTAAATTAATGGAATTTGCTAACGAGGCTTTTAATATGCTAAGTTTGACCGGGAACAACTTATATGTAAATACTCATCTCAAATCATGATATAATTATCCATGTAATAACCCAAGGACTAAATTGAACATTTACTAAAAATTTCAGGACCACGTTAAACAAATTAAGAGTTTGGAGACAATTTGAATATTGAACTAGAGTTCAAAAAGCATTTGTGTTATTTTCCCAAAAGGAAATCGTATCAAATTCTGTAGAAGATAAATGCTTCAACATGTATTCTTGGAAAACAAATTAAGGCTGCATTTGGTAATTTGGATTTCAATCTTTATAGGATAATAAATTATCATATTCGATGTTTGGCGATGTCCTCCAGACTGGATAAATCCAAAAAAAAAAAAATGCTAGATAAGAAATCCGGCACAATGGGTGGGATAAACACGGTGTTTCGTCGATTTTAAATCCCACAACGAAATATATTTCACTAAGTGTTATATTTTGATTCTTATTGAAAGAGACTCAAGTTCTATGTCGGCTTTAGACAGAGAGGGACAAATGCAAACGAAACCATACACTTTATAATCTCATGATTAAAGAAGTTGCTAACCTATCGCGCCCTATACTGGTAATAACTAATGTCGAAACCTCAATAATGATGTTATCTAGACTAAATTTATATAGTAATGAAAGCCCATTAAAATTAAAGTGATTTACACAATATCGAAGTAACTTCGACAACACTGTGTATGGACAAAATGTCTAATAAAGCACTATCTTCTTCTAAGCTCCCAGACACAACGTCGGAATTTAACCAACAACACTAGACAACAAAAATGATACTTGATAGACAACAATCCAAGAAGAATACAAGGACACAACATCGGAATCTAATCAATAACGCTGAATAATGATAACTACACCTAGTACACACTACTCCTAGATGTGCATGAAAATAATGTTGGAATCTAATCAACAACACAAGCAAATACAACATCTAACAAACACTGTCTCTAGATAGATTTGAGGACATAATGTCGGAATCTAACCAATGACATTAGATGCTGGTTGGCACTGGAATCCAATCGACAGCACCTCCTAGAATATAGATGCTCGTCGGAATTGAATTTACGACGGAAATTTTAAGCTACAACTGGGCTAGACTATGAAAAGATAAAGACAATAGAAACTAGTCTTGTATGTTATTTGGGGTCCCCTCTGTTGGATAGTTGATGGTATTTATAGGTTGATTTGGTAACTAATAATGGTCGGTTATCTCCTCCTCAATAATCGTTCCACATTTCGGTTTGAACCGCCTCATTCATATATGTTCGACAATTATATCATGGCTTGCCCAACAAACATTTAATTGCTCTTTTTTTTTTTTTAGCTTGGCAACTTTAAAATTGTTCTCGCCTATTTTCACCGTCAAGGCTACATCTCCATTATTGATCTTCGGCTTCGACACCTGGTACTCCGCCATGACATTCCCTGCCGTGGTTGTTAGAAATCAATCCAGAGAAAACACAAACTGTTTGTTGCAATCAGAACATGAAATTGGAGGTGAGGTACGGATATCCGAATCTCCTTAAGGCAATTAGTTCCTACCAATGGTGCTCCGCAGATTCACGAACTATGCCTCCCAAGATACAACACCTCGAACCTATTTAGATTAGCACTATGCAAATAGGGCTCAGTCGAACCGTTCAATTGAACTAGTACACTTAGAAAAATCAGAAGAGTAGAAAAGTATATCAAAGCCTTTTTGGAATCGAGTCGGAAAAACCAAAAACTAAAAAACCGTAATGAAGCTCTATGCTCCCATCTATTTATAGAGATTTTCAGTTCATGTATAAAAGAGATACATGAATTAAATAGACGCATGTATCCACGAAATTATGAATCAAGATATACATAAATTCAAGAGATTCATTAATCCAGAGATGCGTAAATTCAAAAGATTCGTGAACTCTATAAATACATGAACTAAAAGATACATGAATCTAGGAAATTCATGAATTCAATAGATACGTGAACATAAAAGTTTAGGAAATTTATGAATCCAAAAGAGATACGTGAACAGAAAAGACGTATCTTAATTTATTGGCTTTCGTTGATCCATTAACCATAATTACAACAATCCCCCACATTAATGAATCAACAAAACATTTTTGACTCGAAGGAATCTAAGCATGCCTGTTGAAATACACCGCATCAAGATAGGTAGCTTTCGCTTTGAACCTTCTTTAGTGAAAACCTATCGGACTTACTTAACTAGTCAATGGACTAAGTCTTGAATCGCCAGTTATTTGTGTAAGCCTAGACAATAAACCTCACACGGAGTATTTCCAATTCAAGATTGGTTCTCGGTTGTGTTCGTTCTTTCGGCCCTGAACCTCTCGGGATTCATGCGTGCTTTAGAAAATCTAGCATTTAAAGATTTTCATAGAGTCGGCCAGCTCCACGCATATAGGTGCATTCCTATTAAAGATATCCTACCATATCTTACTTGGATGTTACATTCCAAGTTATAGGAATCATTAAACGCATAGCGTACCCTTAATAACGCTGTAAGAAAGCACTGTTGCATCATAGGAATAGGAGACAGTGCTTACACTAGAGTTTCCAGAATTTGCGTTGTCCTATTGAACTTAGACCATGGGATCTCCAATCGCATAGGTTAGGTTTCCACCATGGAATCTCTTTATTGGGTTAAGGCTCTTAAACTCATTCCCCTCGATGCGCAGTTTATCTACTCTTTTGACAAACCTTTTGTCAGCAGATCCGCAATATTTCCCTTTGACTTTACAAAGTCTAAAGAAATGATTCCATTTGAGAGCAACTGCCTTACGGTATTGTGTTTACGACGAATGTGTCTAGACTTACCGTTATAAATCACATTATGCACCCCCACACTTTTAGAAAATTGTAGGATGGCAACTTTCCATTCCATAATTCGTATGGAGTTTTACCTGTCTTTTTGTGGGGTATTTTATTAAGAATATAATTTGCAGTTAAAACTGCCTCCCCCCACAAGTTTTGAGGTAAACCTGAACTCAAAAGCATGGCGTTAGCCATCTCCTTTAGTGTCCTGTTCAATTGTTCAGTAACTCCATTTTGTTGTGGAGTATAAGGTGCATTCGTTTGGAGAATTATTCCAAAACTAGCACAAAATTTTTTGAAATTGATTGAACTATATTCTCCTCCTCCATCAGACCTAAGCACTTTGATTCATTTATCAAGTTGGTTTTCAACTTCATATTTATACTTGACAAACATGCTCATAGTCTCATCTTTGCTAGTTAGTAAATAAACATAGCAAAATCTAGTACAATTATCCACAAATGTGATGAAGTACTTCTTTCCACCTCTACTTTCGACAAATTTTAAATCACATAGATCACTATGGATTAATTGTAGAGGTTCACTTGTTCTTTCAATGGATTTGAAAAGTTTCTTGGCAAACTTGGCCTCAATACAAGTCTCACACTTGTAACTAGCATCTAACTCATGGAATATACCCCAAGTTTCCTATTATCTTCATTTTACCATAGTTTACATGTCATAATCTACCATACCATAGATAAGGAGACACAACAGTGTAAACTGAAGACTTTTCTTTATTAATAGTCTTTGGGTACACATAAGTCGAGTACATCAATGACAGCCACATTGGCTTTAAACATGTCATTACACAAGTACCATTTCCCCACATACATCCCTCCTTTTGAAAGTACAAACTTGTCAGATTCAAATACAACTTTGAAACCCTTCTTGACAAGTATGGGGCTAGAAATTAGATTTTTCCAAATCTCTGGTACATGCAGCACATTCAGTAGGGCAACCTCCTTGCCAGATGTAAACTTCAGGATCACCTTTCCTCTTTCGGCAATCTTTGCTGATACAAGTTAGCCATATAAAGCTTTTCATCTTCTTCAGCCTTCTTATAAGATGAGAACATGTGTTTATTTGCACAGATGTGATTTGTGGCACCTGTATCTAGCCACCAGCCATTAGTGTTCGACACCAAAGATGCTTCGGACATTACCATAGCAGACAGTCTCTCAATATTGTCATGTTCTGTCAAATTCAGTTGCTGGGCTGCACCATCGTTCTTGCATTTTTTTAAGGCGCGTCTTGCAATCCTTAGCACGATGGCCAAGCTTGTTGCATATAAAACACATTCCTTGGAATTTCTGGAACTGCTCCTTCTGCTTGCCTTTTCCTTGAAAAGACATCTTCCTTTTTCTATCTTGCTTGGATTTGGAAGATTCCACAACGTTGGCCTTTGGCTCAGAAGAAGGATTTGCACTCCTTCTATTGTCCTCCTCGATTCTGAGGCGTAGAATGATATATTCAAGGCTCATCTCCTTCCGTTTGTGCTTCAAATAATTTTTGAAGTCTGACTAGCCCGGAGGCAATTTCTCAATCATAGCCACCACTTGGAATGATTCACTAAGTATCATTTCCTCAGCAGAGATGTCACTCAGAATTAATTGTAATTCTTGAACTTAACTCATGATAGATTTAGAATCCACCATCTTGTAGTCCAAGAATTTGGCAACCACAAATTTCTTGGTGCCAGCGTCCTCAGTCTTGTATTTCTTCTCTAAGGACTCCCATAACTGTTTAGCGGATTCAATATTACAATAAACATTATAAAGAGAATTCACTAAACAGTTAAGGATATAATTTCGGCATAAGAAGTCCCCATGCTTCCAAGCCTCCAATGCATCGAGCGTCGTGACATCTTGCTCGTTTGGACTAATTATTGGGCATACCTTCGATAAATATTTCGTCAGATTGAGCATGGTCAGATAAAGAACATCTTTTGCTACCACCGTTTAAATCCCACTTCAGTGAATTTCTCCAGTTTCTCATTGGATGTAACTAGAGGTGTTGCCATCATAAGTAGGCAAAGTCCGTTGAACTACCCCTCCAGAAACGGAGCCAAAAGCCATTTGGCCTCTACTGTTCCGAAAAACAGTCTCGGGCATACCAGTCGTATGACTTGCACCCGCACCACCAAAATTGGTGTTGACCCAAGGGCCCGTAGCATTGGTTGCTACAAATTCAGACTCTAAGGGTTGAACATCTTCCATAGCAACGGTTGAATCGACCATAGGAACGTCTCCTGAAACATTTGGGACATTGAAGGGCACTTGGTTGTTTTCAGCCATCTCAATAATCTGACAAAAACAATAAACAGTGAGTGAGATAATCGCCTTAAGATTGTTGGAAATTAATCTAGAGAAAACACAAACTGTTTGTTGCAATCAGAACATGAAATTGGAGGTGAGGTACGGATATCCGAATCTCCTTAAGGCAATTAGTTCCTGCCAATGATGCTCCGTAGATTCACGAACTATGCCTCCCAAGATACAACACCTCGAACCTGTTTGAATTAACACTATGCAAACAGGGCTCAGTTGAACCGTTCAATTGAACCAGCACACTTAGAAAAATCAGAAGAGTAGAAAAGTATATCAGAGCCTTTTTGGAATCGAGTCAGAAAAACCAAAAACTAAAAAACCATAATGAAGCTCTATGCTCCCATCTATTTATAGAGATTTTTAGTTCATGTACAAAAGAGATACATGAATTAATTAGACGCATGTATCCACGAAATTCATGAATCCGAGATACGTAAATTCAAGAGATTCGTGAACTTTATAAATACATGAACTAAAAGATGCATGAATCTAGGAAATTCATGAATTCAATAGATACATGAACATAAAAGTTTAGGAAATTCATGAATCCAAAAGAGATACGTGAACAGAAAAGATGTATATTAATTTATTGGCTTTCGTTGATCCATTTACCATAATTACAATAGTGGTTTTGTTGAAATTCGGCTCGAAATTCCTCCAAATTCTTAATTACTTTTTCTCATACGAATATTCAAGGGCTGGACTAATAAATTATTGCTCATATATGGTTGCGATGACTGTTTTAAGACTTTCCATCCCCTGTGCCTTTGATGTGCCCGCAAAGGTGTTTTTGGATATCAACACATGGATTACATAAAAAGAATAAGATAATCTCTATTATCTTTCAATGATTGAGTGATGAAGTGACGCTTTCAACAATGAACCCATATTTCTTGATGTCTCTTTGTTTTCTTATCAATCCATCAAGGTATCTCAATCGTTCTCAACTCACTCATGTTCTCATTGGACGATCACAATTCCAAACCTCCACACTATTCAATTACCCAAAATGGAGAATCAAGTGAAACTGATCTTCTCATTGGCCACTCCTACTCATCCACCAGACCCAATTGATCCTCATAACTATTCATATCGTCAATTTCCTTTGACAATTCGTCACTTTTAATTTCTCCTTATTAATCCCTATCATCTGCTCCTCCTCAATTGCTGTTTTAATTGCCACGACAATGCCATCGTGGGATTGTGCCTTTGTCGAGACGCTAAGGGCGCATTTGATAACGATTCTATTCCCATGAATAATTTCTGATTAGAAATGATTTTTTTTTATTCTGTTCCCAAGAACAATTTTTAAACATTGTAAGCCGTTTGGTAACTGTCCAAAATTTCTGATTCTGGAATAAAATTGTGTTTGGTACCGTGCACAAAATTTCTACTCCAAATCATTTTCTTTTAATTTTTAAATAATTTTATTACTTTTTTCCTTTTTTTTCTTTTTCTTTTTTCTTTTTTTCCTTTCTCTCTTCTATTCTTCTTCTTCAAGTGGCCGTGTCGCCGATCCGGTGGACCGGCAAGACGAGGGTCGGCGACCTCACCGAGCATCGCCAGCCCTCGGCGAGGCCGGCCCTCATCGGCCGAGCCTCCCCGGCAGCTGGGCGAGGCTCGCCTGGCCACCGGCGAGGCCGAGCCTCGTCGGTGGCTAGGCTTGCCTCCGACAAGCTCGTTAGACCCGTTGCCAACAACCAGCGGCGACGGGCAGCGGCGGACAGCAACTGCAGCGGTGGATGAAGAAGAAGAAAAGAGAAGAAGAAGAAGAGAAAATATGGACTTGATTCTAACATTATTCCCGGGAGCAAGAATCAACTTTTTTTTTTTTATTCTTGATTCTATTCCAAACCTACTACCGGGAACAAAAAAATAGAAATTTGTTTTCGGAAACAAAAATTTTACCAAATACGATTCAGTTCCAAAACTACTTCCGGAAACAAAATAATAGAATTTGGCACTGTTTGGCCGGTTACCAAACAAGTCTTAAGAGATATGGTTGTGATTAGATGTGGAGCCATAGTTGGGAATGTTATAGGTAGAAGCTGGTAGGGCGGAGTGGGTGGCAGCGAAGAGTACTCCGGACATGAGGCGGTTTGGTTTGTTGAAGGAGCGCAAGAGAGAGAAGCTTCTGATGGCTATCGCTATTAGTGAAACAAGCAAAGCATCGAAGAGTGGAGGGACGATCTAAGAGAGAGAATATTCGGAGAATTTTTAAAGATTCCCACGTCTATCTTAACTAACACTAAACATAGGGTATATTTTTTTTATAATCCAGAGGATATTTGAAAATTTTTAATTTCATTTTATGCTATTTTATTCTAATTCAAATCCATATCATATTAGAAGACTCTTTCATCTTGAATGGGCTTTTGTCCAAAAGTCGTGTCTATCCAATCATAAAAAGAAAAAAAAATATAAAAATAATTCTGCTAAAAGTTTCGTCCGTCGTCTAAACTTGAACAGTATTCTCTATAGGAAGTACATGCACTCGTGCCATGACATCGACAGGACTGAACAACATGGGCATGTGCCAGGCCCAGCATTCGTTGGGCTTCGTCTAAAAGATGCGGATTGTTAGTTATCCTTAAACATCATGTTGTCCTCTATATGAAATGTGTGGTCCATGCTACGAAAAATATAAGGAAAAAAGGAAAATGAAGTCCCAGGTGATAAAGCTATTTACATGCAATTATAACTTTAGGCTACTCATAAGTGTCAATAAATTAAAAATAAATAAATTTTCCCCAAATAAATGGAGACAAACATAAGAGCAACGATTTTTTGAACGATTGACAAAAGCATTTACATTTTGGTAGATTAGGATCCTGTTAATTTACGATAAAGATCTTAAAGTGGCCTAGAGAACAATCACTTGAACTACATGAAGCACCAAATATTTATTGAAAAAATGCTCTTTTCAGGAAAACAAGAAAGTTCTTTTTCGTGCAAAATAATTCACTCTTGCTTATTTACAAAATGGAAGATCACGCAATGCTCAGAGGGCACCTAACATTTTTATAAAAGTAAGATTCAGATTGACATCGTGTCTTGTCCAGGCATTGACGTGATTAAGACAGGGACTGTCTCTCAGATTTCTAGTTCATAATCTTTTACCCATTCTTAATATCTCATTAGTAAGTTACTTAAATCATCCGTCAACTCTCACCTATTGAGTAACTTTAATTGATATGTTAGTATATTAAACGGTAAGTCGATAATGCTTGACCCAAAAATGAGAGGATTCATTCCTTGTGTACATGAATACTTAATTTAAATGTGCAACCACATCCTCATTTAATTGCTTAAATTGATAGTGTAGCTGGCTATGATTTCTCGATTTTTAATATATATTAGAATACGATGTTCCGAATTCACATCTTTTTAAACTTTTTTTTATTTATTTCATATATGACATCTTTCCATCCTTAAAATGTTTATATATTAAACAACACGTAAGAATGAGTATTAAAGTGTTTAAATATTAAACGGTGCATCAATTTAACAACTTAAATTTTTATAGCAGTAGTTCACCTAATTTTCACAATTCACGACCGCAAGCCACACTATCCCACAACTACATAGAGGGATCTTTTGGAAACATTTTGAGTCTCTAATTAATTCTTCCCACTACATATCCTCCGTTCGTTTCCTTCCTATGCTGTTAAACCATATAAACGTACAATCAATCAGCACATTTCAATCACAAGACGCAAGCAAGATTAATTTCATAATGGGATACGATCATAAATATTATTCTCCATGATTTAAATTATTTGACTTTAATTGATATGTTAGTATATTAAAGGGTAAGCCGATAATACTTCACCCTAAAAATGAGAGTATCTATTCTTTGTATGAATACTCAATTTCAATTTAAATATGGAACTACGCCCTCACATAATTGCTTACTTAAATAGTTGGCTGTGATTCCTCCAATTTTCATTTATATTAGGACATGATGTTCCGAGTTCAAAACTTCTTTTTACTTCCCGTATGATATCTTTTCGTGCTCAAAATATTTAAATATTAAACAACGCGAGAAAAAGAGTTTTAAAGTGTTTAAATATTAAACAACTCATTCATTTAACAACTTAAATTTTTATAGCTGTTGGCTATAATTTCATCTAACTTTCACAATTCCTAACTGCAAGCCACAATATCCCACAACTACATAGCGGAATCTTTTGGAAACATTCTAAGCCTCTAATTAATTCTTCCCACTACATATCCTCCGTGCGTTTCCTTCCTATGCTACTAAGCCATATAAACGTACAATCAATCAACACATTTCAATCACAAGATGCAAGCAAGATTAATTTCATAATGGGATAAGATCACAAATATTATTCTCCATGATTTAAATGATTTGACTTTAACTGATACGTTAGTATATTAAAGGGTAAATCGATAAATGCTTGACCCTAAAAATGAGAGTATCCACTCTTTGTATAAATACTCGATTAAAATATGGAACTACACCCTCATATAATTGCTTACTTATGGTCTAGTTGGCTGTGATTCCTCAATTTTTCATTTATATTAGGACATGATGTTTCGAGTTCAAAACTTCTTTTTACTTTCCATATGATATCTTTCCATGCTTAAAATATTGAACAACGCGTGAGGAGGAGTATTAAAGTATTTAACTATTAAATAGCGCATTCATTTAACAACTTAAATTTTTATAGCAGTTGGCTATAATTCCACGTAACTTTCACAATTCACAACCACAAGCCACATTGTCCCACAACAATGTAGCAGAATCTTTTGGAACCATTTTTAGCCTCTAATTAATTCTTTCCACTACGTAGCCTCCGTACCTTTCCTTCCTATGCTGCTAAGCCATATAAATATACAATCAATCAGAACGTTTCAATCACCAGACCCAAGCAAGATAAGATCACAAATATTATTCTCCATGATTTCAATGATTTGACTACATGCACAAAGGGTCGAAAATGTTGTGCTCTAAAGTCCATACCATGTTCTACAGCAACGAGTATTAGACATAAAAGACACCCATGAATACGCACATGCCACATACTAGGAATAATATAGCTTGCTATTATTACCCAAAGACTAAAGGAGAAAAAGATTAAAAAACGAGCAATGATGTGGCCAATTCTCGTCCAATTGAGTCGATATTCATCTGTGAAAATGATTAATGAACACATCCTTTTTTTCTTAAATTTAAGTCGCGAGTGGAAGACCTGTTTACTTTCATCATTCCCTTCTGTAAGCAGCACTAGATTGATCGGATTAAAGGGGTCTATAGCACAGAAGGAGAGAAGGTTTCATCTGGAGTTGTAAAAGCTCTCTCTCTCTCTCTCTCTCTCTCTCTCTCTCTCTCTCTCTCTCTCTCTCTCTCTCTCTCTCTCTCTCTCTCTCTCCCCCTCCCTCCCCCTCCCTCCCTCCTCTTCCTTATCTATTTGCAACAGTTGGAAGTGAAGAAACTAAAAACAAACAAAGGGAAATGAATGGATATAAAGAGAGAACGAGGTTTTATCTGGGTATGTTCGAAACCTGACCAGTAATAATACTCATTGATCTTTCATTGTGCTATACCTTTTCTCAGAGTGCGCCTCTCTAGTTTCAACCCCCACACGCATCTTTCGATTTTGGGGTTCGAAAGTGATCCATTATATTACCGCTTTTCGCCTTGCTTTTTTCACGTTCAAGCTCGTAATGAGCATCACCCATTATGCAGCATTATTGTTGATTTTATAATGATTATGTATTGCAAGGTCTGGATTTTTTGGAAGTACCATTTTATTGTGACAAATGCTCCATATGGTCACAAGCTTTTGCCGTTCTAAAGCGCACAGGGCCACCAGCCACCTCATCCAAGTATGAATAACGGACTTTTACCTATCTCCTCAATTTAATTTAGGCTCCATCTATTTCGCAAAAGATGAATTATTTGAAAAGTATTTTTTCTAAAAATAATCGCTTATATTACTTGAAATGATTAGCCAATAAAAAATATTTTTAGTATTAATAATAATTTATGTATAGACATTTTCATGGACAATGAAAATTTTTTTCGTTCATTCATTATTGTAATGATATAAGTGATCATTCTTAGGAATATATTTTTTCAAATTATTCATTTTTTACGAAACAAATAGAATCATAATTACTTTAACACGCGCAACGCAACGTAAGCTATCTAGAAAGCATTTTCTTTCCTGCGAGATCGTGGTAGTGGTGCATGACCTTTCTCCACTAGCTTTAGAATAGAGAACGCCAACTTTGAATGGTATTAATAGTATTGTTTGATGAGGTTTATCGTTATTTACAATTCCACCACTTGTGACCAATTTTAGGGTGGGCCGATTCCACCTTTAAACTGGAATTGGACTATTGTTTATCATTTTATGGAACCACAGTTATTTTTCTTTTTCTTTTTTTCTATTCCCTGACAGGAATGAAACAATGGAACCATACAAGGGATTGGAAAAAAAAAACGTTGTTTTTGAACACTTGCAAGTATGGAACACTCTTGTAGAGTGCAAGTGTGTCCATGAACGTTATTTTTTGTTCTATTCTCCAGCCTTTTGGCAATAAAAAAAAATATAGTTTGGGTGGCCTGAGCGGTTCGGTCCACACCTGAAACTAGGAATCGAATCAAGTATCGCCAATTCCAAATTTTAGGAATTGGGAATCGCCAATTCAATCTAATTCCCGTGCTCACCCCTCCATTGCAATGTCACCTAATGCATATGTTTTAGGACTTTGATATTTTTGTATCTACGTTGAAGTACTTTTTGAAAATTATAAACCACCTTTTTTCATTGTGATATCGATTTTTGGACATGTATTTCACAAGTATTGCTTTGCCGTTATCAAAAAGAAGGAAATTGTCAAACATAGTGGTATGTTTCAATGAGGGTTGACAGTATTTTCTCGAGCTACGAAATATGTTTCGTCCTTGGTACGAGCACCCAAAGTGCCAAAATTTGGCATTAATGGACACATAAATGCCAAAACTTCCAAAATATTTAGTGCTACTTTTTAAAGAAATTGAACACTTAAGTGCCAACTTCAGTAAGATTTGCTGGAAATTCAACTTGACATTATTTTATTAATAAAACTATCTACGTGACTTGCCCCAACCAACAGTAGCACTTGGCTCGATTTAGGCAAGGGCCAATGACCTTCATTTGATTTGGGGGAGGGCTCAACCTCCCGTCTCATATCTGGGCAGGGCATGCAGGCCCTCGCCTGCGGTCGACTAGGGTCGCTAGCCACTGGCTAGGGCCCAATGAACTTAGCCGACCCTCACCCCACCGTCGTCAACCCATTCTGGCAATGGTGGGGTGATGGCAGTAGCAAGGGCTTTGGAGCCCCTCCCTGATTTCCCTTTTATTTTTTATTTAGTATTTTTAATATAATTTAATTTATATTTATATTAAAAATCAAATTTGGGAGTAAAATGATGTCGTTTTGGGACAATGATGGCTGAGTGGACATTTCAGCAAGTCACGTAGATGATTTTATTAATAAAATAATGCCATGTAGGATTTTCAACAAGTCTCGGTGGAGTTGGCACTTAAGTGTCTATTTTTTTTTTTAAATGACACTTAAGTATACACTTTTGGAGTTTTGGCATTTATGTGTGCACCCGTACCAAGTTTTGACGCTTATGATGTACTTCTTCCTATTTCGTCCACTAAGTATATTGAGATTTATTTCTACTCAAAGCTAAGCACCAGGACCTAAGTGAAGGACGAAGCCGGTTCTTAAACAAAGACACGGAGTTGAGCGATCAGTTCAGGTGAATCGGACGGCTGCTTCATGCATTGACTGGACAAGGTTTTGACAAACAACTTGGATGCAGGAGGTTATGTGCCTATGTTGAGTAATTTGTGTGAACAAATCCGATCTACTCAACCCAGCTAAAATGACATATTAACTTATTGAGAAGCGAAGAGAAACCGGGGAAAATTGAGCGGAAAGACAGAGAGAAGACACGCTCAAGCTATATTAAAACACCAACGGATTTCCCTCTGAAGTTCATCTTTCCAGATCATGACTTTCAGTCTCACTTTTAGCTTTAGAATCAAGTTTGTTGTCCGTAATGTGCATTGAATATCAATGTCTTTACGTTCTTCCCTTTGAGCATCACAGTGTCTGTAATTATCAGTCATTTTCAATTCCCAGATGTTCATCCATGTTTCTTTAGTCAACGTGTTTTCTCATCAGTTTCCTTTTATTTCATCGCACTTAGATCTAGTATAGTTTAATATTCTTTAAATTCACTACTCGTAGTTTGCATTCCCTCTATTTTTCAACATCATGATCTCAACTTCCTTTCGTCCATCGCACTTAGCTCTAGTCCAATTTACTTTACTTTTCTTTTCTTTTCAATTTCGGGGTGCACTTTGAGTACTTTAGTTTCAAGAGTTCACTTCTCCTTACTGCTTAGATTCAAAGATCTACTTTCCAATTACATTTTACTCTTGACACGTCTTTCTTTCTCAAAAATCCATTTCAATTCGATTTGAAAAAATTCTTGTCTTGCAGAAGTTTGATCACCATGTGATTGAGCTAGAACCATTGAACAAGTTTTTCATTGTTTCTTTCCCCAATCTTCTATCCATCGGATTTGCCTTACATCGGTTTAAATTGGACGGGAAAGCTTCCTCGGATTCATTGGGCTTTTCACGTAGTTTTGTATGATTTTCCAAGCATGCACGAAGATTGGTTTGCGCACACACGGCAGAGCAACTCCATTCACATGTGAACGAGCAGATTTCATGGAGTTTTGCACGATGCACAACGGTAACAAATGTAGCAAGAAACTGGCTATCGCCACCATCCTTCCTTCGAAAATCTGCGAAAAGGAATAATAAGAAAATTCGAAACTCCCCATCTTCACAATTTTTCTTAGAGTCAAGGGAGAATTATTATACCTACAAAGAAAAGAAGACACTTTCAAGTGGCCAACAGGCTATTTTGGTGTTTTCTTGCCTACCAGCAACTTATACATCGACGTGAAGCACACACTAAGAAGCCCTGTTCTAAGTCAGAAATGAAGCTTCTCCTTCTCGATTATGCTCATAAACTTGGCCATTTCTTTTCACTCGCATCAAAACTCATGTGATAGTGATGCGAATAGGCTGGGTAAACACAGTGATTTCTTTCGAAAGAATTTGGACTTCGACTATTGCTGTATGCAGTTTTCGTTTCCTTTCCCCTAATTGAGTATGAATTGCACTTGTTGAAGTATATTTATGAATATTAAAAAATTCCCTATTGGAAAATATCCTTAGATATATTATTCGATATTAGGGATAGTATTTGATATTTCATTATTTTCTAAGGTAATTATTTTCCTTGTAAAAGTAGATTATTCCATTTCCTATACATATTGTTTGGGTATGAATACCCTTAATTGTAATATATATTGTTTGGGTATGAATACCCTTAATTGTAATATATATTGTCAAGCCAAGTCAAATGATTAAAGATGTAGTTTTTATTATTTTCTCTCTCCCTCTCTTTTGAAGATTCTACAATAATTACAGGCACAGTTGCATGCATAGTATATAGATAAAACCTTCTTGGTGTGATCTCCTCTGTAATCCTCATTCTCTTACTCAAAATGGAAACTGTCTCTATACTTTGCTCTTCCAAAGTGATCCATATCATCAAAATATACATTCTTTTTGGTTGTTCAGGTGAAGCATTCTACTGACTTCAACTTGATGTTGTAAAAAATGCAGAATTATGTCTCTTTCTTTGTGGCTAAACCCTCTCTCTCTCTGTGAAGCACTGTGACCACTGGTTGAGGCCGATCAAATGACAAATACTGCTAGTCATCACCGCCCGCCTACCTTCCATCTTTCATGGCGTACCTAGAAACTAACATTAGGTTTCATTGCCCTTTGCAGATTCTTCCCGAAATCAAACCGGTCGGCGTCATCTCCAAACGGGTCCGCGACACGTGTCCCCCGCAAAGCGTGGTTACCCAACGTTCTCGTCGTTTTCCCTCCAAAAAGGGGGCGTCTTTTCTTCCGTCAACCGAGTCTCAACCATTCGTCGCATTGCGGGGTCAAACGTGGGAAGTGCTTTGTCAGCCCGACGCGCACAAGCAAAAGCGCACGCGCCGAAAAAGAAAAGATCGAAAGAAGATCTATTATTGCCAAAGTGCCCTTCTTCCTTTGCCCAAGCCGTATCTATTTGACCGACGAGTCTTTTCCTAAACCGAGTAGCGTCGGACTCACTTCCGGAATGGGGGAAGAACACGTGCTGACTTTCGTGCTAAGGAGACCAAAGTCGTCCGTTGGTCAACACGTGGAGGGCGCATTTCGCTGTAATGTGATTCCTCCGCGTGATTCACAACGCTGGAGAATCAGCAAAAAAAAAAGCAGCAAGAGGGAGAGAGGTGATCTGCAGAAGTGCGGCGAGCTGCCCGAGACAAGATACTGTTGGATTATGGAGGATCGCCTGCTGACTGGAAAGCTTACTGCTGTCTGTCACGTATCATTTTGTGAACTGATATTCGGACCAAACATTTGACTTTTGATATCACTATTAAAGAAAGAACTGTACATGTATCCCTAGCGTTGCTTATGTTCCTTGGATTCTGTTAATGTTTTCCGTATATATCGATATCACTGCATAACCTGAGTTGAGTCTTAGGTTGTAAATCACGTTCCTAGATTGAATTAATTGGATGAAGTAAATCCCCCATAGAAAAACCTAAAGTTGGCACATCACTTGATCATCACGATGCAGTTGCTTATGACCATTCTAGACCCACATCATACGTATGGAGGGGGAGAGAAAGAGTAGCAGGCCAGGTCAACACCATCATCAACATCCGCAACTGGCAATTCAATTGCGCAAAGAGTGACAGCCAACACCGATCCCTTCTATCAGCAATTCACTCATGCAGATAGTAACGGGAAGTCATGCTCATGTGCTTTAGCCAGAGAATAATTATATCATACATTGTCAGTGTAAAATCGAGGCTATAGTCAGCTTATTAATATCTTTACATACCACGAAAAAGGATCTTTCGAAAACTTGTGGCTTCATGTTGACTACCCACCGTATTGCGTCCTACTTTAATACCCGTTTCAAATACCACTACTGTTTGCTTTGTAGCCACATAATGTTGTGCCGGTCTTTCAATTGCGTTCGGAAGAGACCCGAATCGCTTTACAGAAATATCCAAATGGTAGGTAATGTTCGGCCTAAATCTTTACCATTTCCTTCCAATCATTGCATGAGGCAGGCCCATAATTGCGTTTTTTAATTAGAAACATTATGTGAATCCGAGACCGTCCCAACTTCTAATAATACCTAATAAAACAACAGGGTTTTCCAATAAGCTGGAGCCCTAATCACAACGTTAAATCCCGGATATTCTCCCGAGCTGATCCGATGGCAACGCGCGCCACGTGTTAAGTGGATCGGTCCTTTTAGGCAATTAGGAAAGCAATCCTATTGGTGAGGTACATGTCACATGGCAAATCTCTAGTGGGACGAGATCCCCCCCAATATATGGTAGGCTTCTTCGATTTTGCTTCTTCGAATGAAATTATTGCCTAATTATGTTCGCCTGTCGATTATATCCCTTAATTAAAAAGTATAATAGTTTCCATGCGGGATTTATGTTGATATGTATGAAGAATAAGTGACCTGGCATAATAAGATCAATGTGAGTTATGGCCAAGCGTAGAGTACAAAGGGTACTACTATATTTGCTTCCTCGGCCGGATGTTTAACTTGGATTTTTCAGGAGCCCTTCATTAATTTATGCAAAAGGTCGGCTACGTAAAACCAAAAGGATATTGTACTTAGGTCGAGCATCCAGAAGTGTAGCCCTTCTATGCAGTTGGTGAAGAATCGATGCACAAGCTTATGCAGTAAACAAATTTGGAGTGCTAAAAGCCGCAGAAGCAAACGGACTACCGACCAAACTCGCGGACCAGTTCAGTGCAGAGGATGGAGAGGACGCCGATTTCATGCGGTTTGACGAACTGTGCCAACATGTTAAAGAGGGATTGATGAGATGCTTTCACTATAAAATTGACTCAGTTCCAACCCCAGGTCTTAACGCCGTGAAATTCGCTCTTGGAGTAAACTCAACCTTTGATGCTCTCGGTATAGGCTCTCTATACACTGTATGTGAATTAAAGAACACTTGCATTTATGCTATCTAACTCTCTCTAGACCGGTAACGGGAAAGTCCGACCTTAATCGGTCAGACGCCTGCCTTGTGCCAACGTGAGAAAATGGAAATTGCTCAGCAGGCACCTACGTATACTTTTGATTCGAGAGTGGATGTGATGAGTGCTTTCCGCTCCAGATTTTGGTTCGACTGAAGTTACTGTTGCATCTGCCTTTAGGGCCGTTGAAAAATTACCAGTCTTTGCCAAGAAAGTGCGAGGGTTATGATCAACCAGAAAAGCAAGTGTGAGATTAAAAAGCATAAGTTAGTGCATGACGTGGATTTTAACGGAGTCAGTTATTAGCATCTTGATAAAAATTTAATCATAAGGGTAAAACCATTGTGACTGGCTTGTACAGCGAATTGCATCCAACACGTGTCTTCGCATCAGTCATGAGATTCATGCCATCAAGCTTGACCACAATATACTACAATATCAGATTCTCAAACCGTCAATTTATAGAGATTAGCTCACTAAAAATGGGTCCACACCACCAGTTTACCTGCCTTTCATTCAATCTATGATCTTTCTTATACGAACTCCCAGCGCAAAGCTGGGTCGCCTATCAGAAAAGCAAAACCCCACAGGTCATGCCCTTGATCAATAGTTCACATGCTCATCTTAACATGTGGTCCTATGCCAAGAAACATCGAAACGCCAAATGCACAAGCTCCTTGACTCTAGGTATTGATTAATCTTGTCCGTACCGCTATCCTTACAATGAATTTGCATGGGTGTTTTTTTATTTATTTATTGTCATATAACACGTATTTAATGAATCGGAAGATTTTCATGCTCGAAAATGTTTGTTAGATTATTTCTCTGTCACCTCGCCATCGAATAAAAGAGTATCTATCATTTAATCATATTTCTAAACAAAAACAAAATTAAAAAATAGTCACCATAGAAGGTAGAGGGGAAGTTGTGACGAAGTTGACGACATTCCATGTGTTGGGATGGGACCCAAGCAGCATTTGCAAAGATCCCTTTCCCCCTCATCTCTCCTTTATATATACCCACCTCACCTTCATTGCCATGCACTACCAATCTCCAACCCAACCTCACTCCAATACTCTCTCCCTTCCTCTCTTTCTCTCAAAAGCCGCCTAACTCATAGCTAAGTCCTAAGCTCAATATTTGCAGATAATATACATTACCTTGTAAGTGTTGCTGCTAAAGCTTTGCTAGCTTGAATTTGGCTTCTTTACGTGCATTTGGGCACTCCCGCATAATGGGCAACATGGAAAACATGGACTACGAGTGTCCGCACAAGGTAGCCATCCCCCCGCCCAAGCCCTTCCTCCAGTCGCTCATGACCACCCTCAAGGAGACCTTCTTCCCCGATGACCCGTTCCGGCAGTTCCGAGGCCAGCCGGGGTCCCGGAAGCTCGTCCTGGGGCTCCAGTACTTCGTCCCGATCCTCGAGTGGGCCCCGCGCTACTCCTTCGACTCCTTCAAGGCTGACCTCATCGCCGGGATCACCATCGCCAGCCTCGCCGTCCCCCAGGGGATCAGCTATGCCAAACTGGCGAGCCTACCCGCAATTATCGGACTGTGTGAGTGCCGCTACATACGAAACAATTGTCGTAACATATAGTCACTCTTATGTGTTTGTCTTCATCCCATATGTCGCCCACTTCTGTGAGCTTAATCTCGCCATCTCACTATCGAAAAACGATATTTTCTGAAGTCTTCTTTCCTGATGAATGCAGATTCGAGCTTTGTGCCGCCATTGGTGTATGCAATGTTGGGGAGTTCGAGAGATTTGGCCGTGGGGACGGTAGCGGTGGCCTCGCTGCTCATATCTACAATGCTAAGCAAGGAAGTGAGTCCAACTGAGCACACAAAAGAATATGTTCAGCTGGTTTTCACTGCCACCTTCTTCGCTGGTGTTTTCCAAGCCTCTCTTGGCTTCTTGAGGTACTCTCTCTCTCTCTCTCTCTCTCTCTCTCTCTCTCTCATGGCTCAATCGAGAGGTAAATTGACTCTATTTACATAATTTTTTTATAAAGGCAACGTGTCGCTCATCGCTAATCGATTTTCTGGAAATTGTTGTGGTCCCATGAGTGTAATATGATGAGCCGATTACTCGAGAGGGATTGAAATCCATTTTCCAAGCCGTAGATGGTCAAATCCATCGCTTTTAAAGCAATCGAACGAGCTTTATGATGTTCTTTTTCCTCTCCCAAACTTTTATTTTTCATATGCAACCCAAATAGACTAAAGTCTATATCACAAGAGCCTTGCCTTTGCATGAACTTGGGAACAAGAACTTCGATTTTTGTCTTACGCAATTGAAAGGTCTTGTACAGCGTTCTGAAAGACAACCGGAAACGGTGACGAGAGAGATCGAGAAAAATACGACTTCTCCCTCCCCTTTCGAGTCTCACGTAATATCAGACTCTATTATAGGAAAAAAGTTGTCTTCTGGTCATAATTATTTTTCTTCTTTCGGACACAAGAACGTCTTTTATCTGCTATTTTTGCTGGTCCTTTTCTCTTTGTAATCGACTTAATGGTTTTTTTATGCTTACAGGCTGGGGTTCGTAGTGGACTTTCTGTCACACGCCACAATAGTCGGGTTCATGGGAGGAGCAGCGACGGTGGTGTGCCTTCAGCAGCTCAAAGGAATGCTTGGCTTGGTTCGTTTCACTCACGAGACCGACCTCGTCTCTGTCATGCACTCCGTCATCACTCAAGTCCACGAGGTTCTTGAACTCTTCCTCTTTTTCTTTTATTCCAAATATCAACGACAACCATTGACGCTATCATTCTGTGTTGGGACTTTCTCATATATCATTATTAACGTCTTTAATTTATTTCTGTTTTATCTCTTTTGCAGTGGCGATGGGAAAGTGGACTCATGGGTATCTGCTTCCTCTTCTTTCTCTTGCTCACGAGATACCTTGTAAGTATAAGAAGGATGCAAATATTTAGACTGATGCTATTTTATTCACTTGGGTTTCAAGAAATGCAATTTTTTCACCTTCATGAGTGAGGTTATATGTTAAGTTAATAGTTGAAATTAAGCCCACTATATATGTTCGTTTTAATTTCTCATCATTATAATCAAGATGAACATATTAGTTGACAAAATAACCTAGCAGAGTCGGCGACAATGGACAAGGATTTATTACCATATTAATACCTAAAACTTCGCAAATTAGTGAGACAGAGAGAGAGAGAGAGAGAGAGAGAGAGAGAGAGAGAGAGAGTCCACTAGTCAAGAATTCATCTTAGAGAGGCAAATTGTTGGTGCCCTTTCTTTCCCACCAGAAAAAGAAACGGGAGAACAAGATCAAAGAAAGAACAAAGGATAAAGAGTCTAGTTATTGAGATAATTGTAGTTGATCATTGCCTAATCTATCCATGAAGCTCAGTGGCGTTAGGTGGGTTCTGCAAAAGCTCCGGAGAACGAATAGAGTGGACGACGAATCATCGCATAGTCTCGTGCTCTTCACACTGTCATTCATGTCTACTTTAACCTTTTCAAGGAAAGATCTTGCTATATTTGGTATAGTATATATAGACTCTACACTGTATTCCACATCTGAATAAACTTCTGTGTGGTAATTTGTAAGCATGCTTAGAGTTTTTAAGACATTAGTCTTTCAGTGATTCCCTCTCAGATCATGTACATGCGCATGGTCTCTTTGCAATAATTTAACACATGAATAGTGTCGTTGTCTAATGGTTTAAATTATAAAAACGAACTACGGCACACTTTATTAACTCCTAACTCTTTTGATTACTTACATGCATATTATCTTCGTGCAACATATTTATTGGGATATGATGGCTTTAATTAATTGCTTGCAAACTATATATGTCAACGTTGGCAGAGCAAAAAGAGGCCAGCCTTCTTTTGGATAAATGCGATGGCGCCTCTCACTTCGGTCATTTTGGGGAGCGTCATCGTCTATTTCAGTCATGCTGAGAAACATGGAGTTCCAGTGGTGAATATCTCTCTCTCTCTCTCTCTCTCTCTCTCTCTCTCTCTCTCTCTCTCTCTGTGAGAAATTAAAAGTTAATGTTAAAGAAGGAAATTAAAAGCCAGAAATTCAAATAACGACTACATGGACCGATCTAGTGATCGAGGAACGAATGCATATGTGCCCATTAGGTGCGCATCAAAAGTTCAATTTCTCACATCGTCAAATGCCAAACAATATCATGTTTAGGCTATAATCCTTTAGCTTTAGGCTTGCAGCTTACCTAATTCATGAGATTAATGAGCTATAGGGTTAGAATTTATCCATCTAAGATGGACTTTCTCATCTAAAAAATTCAATCGCGACAAACATTTTAGGCTTCATTCAAAGTCCTTTGATTGTTTATACCACAAAAAAAAGACATTCATTTTGGGCATGCGATGTGTTGTTACATTCCTTTTTTAACGTTTGTTTCTAAATCCAGATCGGGCACCTGAAGAAAGGTTTGAATCCGCCATCTATGACGGAACTGGCATTCGGATCGCCACATTTGATGACCGCCATTAAAATCGGAATCATCACTGGCATCATTGCTCTTGCTGTAAGTTCTCACTCTTCAAGTCCCCTTTTGAAACAATTCTTCGCTGAATCGGATCCCCAAATTACAATACATCTATGCCAGTTTACTTGCATGACTAGCATCCTTTGCTTGTCTAATGTATTTAATAGCAATATAATGCACATTAATTGATGTGAGCGAAATAGACTTAACGTCAATGGATGGTGTGCAGGAAGGTGTAGCTGTTGGGAGGAGTTTTGCCACATTCAAGAACTACCACATTGATGGCAACAAAGAAATGATAGCATTTGGCATGATGAACATTGCAGGCTCTTGCACTTCTTGCTACCTAACCTCAGGTACTAATTTCCTACAGCAAACTAACTCAAACACATGATGAGCGGAAGTTTCATATTCATTCTGAATTGCAACAAATCAAACTGATATGTGTTACATGTGTTTGTCTTTGATTACAGGGCCATTTTCAAGAACAGCAGTGAACTTCAACGCTGGGTGCAAGAGTGCAGTGTCCAACATTGTGATGGCAACGGCAGTGATGATCACACTGCTATTCCTAACTCCCCTGTTCCATTACACTCCTCTCGTGGTGCTCTCATCAATCATCATGGCCGCCATGCTCGGCCTCATTGACTACGAGGCAGCGATCCATCTCTTTAAGATCGACAAGTTCGACTTCGTCGTCTGCATTAGCTCGTACATTGGTGTCGTCTTTGGGAGCGTCGAGATCGGCCTGGTCACTGCGGTAAGGAAAACGATAGAGAAAGCACGACCCGACTTATTATTCAAGAGATTCATTGCCTTTTCAGTTACGATTGTGTATGCGGTCATAGTATATCTTGCTCGACAACTCACGAAAATGACATGAACTTTCCGAATTATATGCTTCAGGATCTTAAGATTGACTATGTTATTGAAATAACTTGCAGGTGGTGTTGTCGTTGGTTAGGGTGCTGATCTCCGTAGCCAGGCCAAGGACTTTCGCAATGGGCAACATTCCCAACTCCATGATCTATAGAAGCATTGATCAATACCCAAATGCTCAGCATGTCCCTGGAGTCCTCATCCTTCAGATAGACTCACCAATTTACTTTGCTAATGCAAACTACTTGAGAGAGAGGTACATCTAGCTACATTACCCCATACCCTACTTACTACTTTCATCGAGCTTCGACCTTAAGCAGAAATCGGGGTATTTCGTGATTTTAGGATTTCAAGGTGGATCTACGAGGAGGAAGACAGGGTGAAAGCGTCGGGAGAAAATAGCTTGCAGTACATTGTACTAGACTTGAGCGGTATATACATATTATAAGAAAATTTCTATCTCCAGTCACTGTCAATTTTGCCGTAAAAGAACATACATAGTTGGATTTAACTTATTTGTGATATGTTACAGCCGTCGGAAGCATTGATACCAGTGGAATTAGCATGCTTGAGGAAACCAAGAAAAATGCCGACAGAAGAGGACTCAAGGTAAAAGAAAATCTTCGAGATTTATGTAAAGAAAATCCCTCCAGTTTCTTCTATGACTGGAGAGTAGCTAAATGGTTGCATCTGTCATGATTTTTCAGCTTGTTATAGCGAACCCACGAAGCGAGGTGATAAAGAAGCTAGAAAAGTCCAAGTTCATCGAATCGCTTGGTGAAGAATGGATCTATCTGACAGTCGGAGAGGCTGTAGGCGCGTGCAACTTCATGCTCCACACTTACAAGCAAAATCATGCCGGGGTCGCATTCAGTGCGCAAGACTGTAATGTATGATCTATGCTAGAGGGATCGATAAATCACCGCAGAGGACGCAAACCACAACCACAGATGCAAGTGTCCCCACTTACTGATGTAGCCAAATTGAGTTTGATTGAAAAGAAGAATGTGAGGAAGAGGAATAGAGCTTCCACCATTTATTGGGAAAGGAAAAGCTTGAAGAAATCATCCCCAATGTAGTACTATTTCGTCCTATGTACTGAAGTTGAATGCAAGATCTGATTTGAAACTTTTTTTTTCTGACTTATATGCTCGTCTTTTCTTGATGGGATCTTAGTGGATTCCTTGAGCCTGTGAAATGTCTATGTCCAAGATCTATGCTTTAGTACTAGCCACAACTTCATGGACCACAGTGGATGCATGAACAGTCGGCTGCAAGTGTTCGATGAAAATAAGCTTCCCTTTTTGGTCAAAGGTTCTATAATTATAAGAACTATTCATAGCATCAGCCTGGATTTGCAGTTTGATCAAAGCCGATGCCTTTCATATTTAATTTTCTTCTTCTTCTTCTTTTCTTGCTCTTTGGGTCCGGGCAAAACGAAAGAACTTGGGCACAGCCACAGAAGTCATTCATCTCCCTCAGATAGTGGGAGAGTCAGCTTTTCCATGACATATGATTGATCATTTTCACAGGAGAAATATGATTCCTGAAAGAGATGGCATCAAACACAAGCGACGCTAACTGACGGATCTCAATTGTCCAATGTCATAGGATTCGTCACGCACAGAGAATTGATTGGCTCCTACCAATCGAGGATTGGTGCTCTCATAGATAAGCATCGCATGGTTCTCATTCACCGTGAGGACGAGGAGAGTGGGGATAGTGCAGATGGAAGAATAAGGCAAGAAACTGACCAACTACTAAAAGCAGACTCAACAAAAACGAAGCTAACCGAGAGCAAGTGATTGACATCTACTAAGACAAGTGTTGAATCTACCCTAGGATAAAAGTTTATCATAACCTCATACAGTGGCTATCACGCCCCGAACCTCGGGCACGCGCACATCCATCGGCGGTCAATTAAAAATGCGACGTCCAGGACGCGTCGCCGACTAATTCTTTTTTTTTTTTTTTTGATTAAATGCTTGCGAAAGCAAATTAAATAAACCCCCGGCCAACAAACAAACATAGGGATAGTAAAACACGGCAACCATTGCCGAAACCAACATATTCATTTATCAACTGTTAATTAATAGTACAAGCCTTTCTATGGCCACTTCCTATCGACCCTCTCAAAATCCTTAGGGATTAGGGTCAACCTACTTCACTAACGGCAGGGCCAGCCAAAAAGGTGTCACATCTCGCGCCCACCACATCCGCCCTCAGCAGATCTCCACGCTACGGCCCTAAAAAAGGTAAACCACATCGAGGTGAGATAAAATCTCAGTGAGTCAACAACCTAAACCCCGATTATGATGCAAATTCACCTCAAAGGCAGCCTAAACAGGCACCACAAACAAACTCGCCTCGCCTCGGCACGCCTCTGCATATTAGCGCATCACATATGATATTATAAATATCACGAGCGTAATTAATAACCAGAACACATAATTTTCATCCTTCAAACATCCACATGGGTCCCGATTATAAGGTAAAATCCTTAGAACACATCTCATACCATGCCACACAATTTTGCTCCATAATCAAGTGCAATAACACAACCAGTCAGGCGTGTTCCGATTATTACAACCCATCAGCCACGGCCAACTCAAAAGTCGGTAGTCATCGGGCGTAACCGGGCATCATCCCGCCCTATCGGGCACGACATCATCCCACGTATTCATACGCATCAGGACGGCATTCCAATAAGGAGCATCAATCCGGCCTCTACCGCGACTCGGCATCCGTTGATGTGGGGCATCCAAACCTAATCAGACATCGTCCCGTATATTCATACGCATCAGGACGGGTTCTACCCCGCATAATCATATGCATCAGGGTATTTAGGTGATCACACGAGCACACCATCAATCAAACCACTTTTTATTGTCGTTATTAGCCAGGAACACCAAAATCCTTTTTCAAATAATAAACCATGCAACTCTTTTTCTTTTGTTCAAAACTTTCCGAAATAAATTCGTAGGTGTTCACGTACTCAAAATTAATCAATCAAACTTTGCACGCACCTAGTTTAAAACCTCATTGTTTTATTGAGCAAATAAGTTTTGGTGTCCAAACCCGACATCTAAATTTTCTTTCGATTTAAATGCCCATAAAACCATCTTTTGCAATAATAATGGATAATTATCATAAAAGAACCAATCACATAATATTGCACGTGCAGCACTCAAATTCACGCATAAGTTCTCAGCATGCCAAACATCAACTAAATCACAAAATATACATTTTCCAGCAAGCAAGACACCAAGAACAACCACAAGACCACAATCGGCCCTCACCGGTAGAAATCGAGTCTATTCACACGTCTCCAAGATTAATTCTAGAAACATAACCAAATGAGTTTGGAAAATTCTCAAATTTGAATATATTATAAAGGACACTTAAGCAAACACTTTTTATACACTTTGACCCAGATCTTTCTAGAATAGGAGCAGTAAATTGTCCAAACCATTACCAAAACTGTGTCCGCGTCCAGAAATTATGTTTTCCAAAATCAGTTTGGTTCGAGGTCCAAAACTTGTTTGTTTGCTCTGAAATTTGATTATGTTAAACTTCAAGATGTGATGAAAAAATTTTGTGAAGAAAATCTTTTGAAAATCGAACCCTAAGAGTTGATAAAAATCCTTTAAACACCAAAATGTCACGGGTTCTAGCACAAACCAAGATTCTGCTTTCCATGCAACGAAGCTGAAATCTTGTTATTTTAAATCCATAAAATCTTGAGTAAAATATATGTCATAAAAGAAGATGTTTAGAATATTTTTCAAGAATGAAGTAACCTTAAAATCGTAGCACATTTTAACCCACAAAAATAGCAACCAGCGAGGGTCCAATAAACTGATCTGAAGTTAAGCTAATACAACTTAATTAACCTAACCACGATTAATTAACCTAACCAAGGTTAACTAACCTAACCAATGTTAACTAACCTAACCAAGCTTAGTTAACACTAATCTAGGATTAACTAAACTAATCCTCATTAGCACTAATCTAACCATGATTAGCACTAATCTAAACACCCCTTAAGCGTAATTAACGGCCTAATCAAAGATTAGGGAGTTAACTCATCAGATTAGGACGGCAGCGGGCTCACAACGACGGCAACGCGACGATGACAAGAACTCGAGACAACTGTGTCTCAAACGGAGGCTTGGCGAAGGCTAGATCAGCCCCTCAAGCTTCTCGGCCAAGGAGAGCTTGGTGCGGCTTGGCTGGTCTCGGTAGAGGCGGCTGGTCGCGGGGGTTGTTGGTGCGGACGATGAGGCCGAGACGGTTGAATGGTGGGCTACTGAAGGCATGAGGGTGAGCTTGCGGTGGAATTCTGGTGGGCGCTGGACGTTGCTGTGGAGTTGGGACGCTGGCGGTGGGATTCTGGTGGTGGTGCGGCAGTTGCCAAAAGAAAGAAGCTGGAGGTGGAGGGGGCTGTTTTGGCAGTGGTGATGGCGTGAGATGGATGGGGATGGCGGCTGTGGGTGAGTGTGGCTGGTGAGGATGAAATGATGATGGGATGAGGCGGTGAATGAAGATGGTGTTGGCAGAAGGAACGGGAATGGGAATGTGAGGGATGGAGGGAAGAAGAAAGAGCAGAATGGGGAGTCGACTGACGGGGGGATGCACGCATGAAAGATAGAGAGGAAAGAGGGAGAGAGAGAGAGAACAAGAAGGTCAAGGCAACAACCAATTAAATGCCTAGTAAAATATCTAAACACTCATTGAAAATGCCCCAAAGTCTTCATACCCAACAAGTCAATAGCTCATCCAATTAGGAATTAGTCCTAATTTCACCCAAAATAAACCAATTTAAAGTAGAAAAACCCAAATCTTCAGCCCATCCGAATTTCCATTTCTTTTCTTTTTGCCGAAAATCGTTTTTCCGCAAAATTTCGAACTTGACAAAAATTCTCCAAAAGATGAGACGACGTCCTATAAATGAATCGTGACACGCTCGAACGTTCGATTCCTGAAACAGAATTTAATTTCATGGTTAAAATCGACCGAACACAATTTTAGTACGACCTAACCTATTAGGTAGCTTTTAGGAATTTTAGCACGTTTGACCCGTGGTCAATAATTGTCGATCCACATTCGTACATCTTCGAATTGTAGACGACCCTCGGTTGTCACATAATTGCGAGGTTTCAATTACATGTCCCGAGTATAATATCGATAGAAAATCGGGTTGCTATCGTTCGACACGAATATCGTAATCTTGCGAAACCATCCACAATTCGACTACGCGATTCCATCGAATCGACTTATATCCGTTCGCTAATCGATTTATAACGGTGTCATATTGACCCTTGCCGATTATTATGGTCGAGCGTTCGATTTCCGATTGAATTCTCTAGTCTGTAGCGTTTATATCTCTTAACGGCATCACCTAATATATTAGTTAACTCGTGAGTGATCAGTTCCAAGTAAATTAACCATAAGCGCGTCGATGAAACAACCATTTCATATATCCGAATCAGGGGCCAAATTTCGAGATGTCACAACTCTTCCCCTCTTATAAAAAATTTCATTCTCGAAATTTAAATCATTACAATTCTTCTACAAAAAGGTGGGGATATTGACGTCTCATCGATTCTTCGTTTTCCCACGTGACTCATTCTGTTCCGTGATGTTACTAGACCACTTTAACCAAGGGGGTTGTCATGTTGCGTAGCATTTGCTCTTTTCAATCCACTATCCGAACCGGTCTCTCCACATACAACACTCTTGTCCACGTCTAACTCTTTGAAATTCAGCCCGTGGTTGGATCAGATTCATACTTCGTCAACATTGACACATGGAAGACACCGTACACTTGTGCAAGTCTCGGTGGCAATGCAAGATGATACGCCAAAGTCCCAATCCGCTCCAAAATCTTAAAGGGACTGACATACCTCGAGCTTAGCTTCCCTTTCTTGCCAAAGCACAAAGTACCCCTCATCGGTGACACTTTGAGGAATACGTGTTCACCTATTTGAAACTCCAATGGTCTACGCCGCTTATCTGCATAACTTTTCTGACGTCTCTAAGCAGTCTTGAGTCTTTCTCGAATGACTTTGACGACGTCCACTGACTACTGAACTAACTCAAGACCCGTGATCTTACGTTCTCCAACTTCGTCCCAACAAATAGGAGTTCTGCAGGCTCTACCATACAACGCTTCAATTGGTGTCATCTGGGAACTTTGCTGATAACTGTTGTTGTAGGCAAACTCAACTAGATGAAGCTGTTCCTCTCAACTTCCTTTGAAATCCAATACGCAAGCTCGCAGCATGTCCTTGAGGGTTTGAATCGTCCTTTCCGACTGGCCATCCGTCTGCGAATGATAGGCCATGCTGGACTGCAGCTTCGTTCCCAAGGCAGTTTGCAAACTTTTCCAAAAAGCTGCCATGAACTTCGGGTCTCAATCTGACGTGATCGTCACTAGTACTCCATGAAGACGAATTATCTGTCGCACGTACAATTCAGCATATATGTCCAATGCAGAGTCCTTTCGTATGGCGATGAAGTGAGCAAACTTCGTCAATATGTTGACTACAACCCAAATAGAATCATTACCTCGCTGACTCATCGACAATCCCATCACAAAATCTATTGTGATATGTTCCCATTTTCACTCGAGAACCTCGAGAGGTTGCAAGAGTCCTCCATCATTGGTTCCTCAACCAACGAATTAACAATGGTCGCCAAATAACCTTGGCAACCCTCATCAAACAGTCGTGTCGCCTCAAGTGACGAAATCAAAGTGATCGAGGGTCCTCCTCGATTTCTAACGAACACAAAACTACCACCTGCTAACGGGTTGAATTGGATTATTGTATAACAACAATCCATTACAACAAGATGCTCCTTGAGCCAAGCAACAATCCAATAACAATCCAATAAAACTCGTTACTTCTTGCGCCAACCCTTTTCAATGATCACATCAAAATCACACATAGGCAAAATAGTCAAGTATAACTCTAGTTAGTGGTCCTCTTTTCTCCGACCTCATTTCAATAAACCGAAGTTCTACAAGCTTAACCATGCTTTCGCTGCACCACTCTGATAAAATTATCCCAGAAACACTGTCCCTCCTGATCGGTTTATAGTCCGATTCATTCCTGTCCCTTTCGCCATCCTAGAAGCTTGCCAGGAGCCGCTACTTGCTCAGGTCCTCTAGCCTTGGCGACTACTCCCCGCCCTCATCAAACTGGGTCGTTACAAGCCTACCAACTTTCGCTCGGTTCGTCCCCGAGCTACACATCTACTGGAGGGTCCCGTTTCGATGGAGACTAACTCATAGAAATATTGTCCACTTTGGCCTATCCCATACTAAGCCTCACGGTTTTATCTTTTGGCGCATGGGTAGGCATTATCTCAAAAAATCACCCATCCTAGTAGTGTCATATCTGCGATAGTGGTGCCTGCGCTCCCATGGGCCTGCGTGGACAATTCCTCACCTGATGGCCATGCTGGCCACATCCATAACAAGCTCCAGTTCTAGCAAAACACGGGGCTAATCCATGTTCCCTTTCACAAAATCTGTACACGCCATTCAAGTTGGGTGCCGACTTTCCAATTCCACCCTTTTGGTTGGGAGGAATGGAATACCTTCCTCCCATCATCGGTCTCTTCCCAAACCGATTGTTATCCATGTTGGGTATGAATATCGAGTATAACATCGATAGAAAATCGGGTTGCTGTCGTTCAATGCGAATATCTTAATATTGCGAAACCACCCACAATTCGACTAGGCGATTCCATCAAATCAACTTATATCCATTCGCTAATCAATTTATAACGATATCATATTGACCCTTGTCGATTATTATAGTCGAGCATTCGATTTCCGATCGAATTCTCTAGTATGTCGCATTTATATCCCTTAACAGCCTCACCTAATAGATTAGTTAACTCGTGAATGATTAATTCCGAATCAGGAGCCAAATTTCGGGATGTCACAGTGGCTCTTCTTTTACTTCTCTTCCCCCCGCTCAAAACATGGGAATTATGAGAATTAGGCAAAGTACTTAAGGGTCCATGCAAGAATTTACCGAGTCCCCCCAGTTTCACATGCTCCTCTGGTAGAGAAATAATATGACAATCGAATCTCAAAGCAGCAACTTCAGATTGATGTGCAAATGCTCGAGAGAAGGAACCACTGCACATTCTTATCCTTTAACCGTCCAATCAATGAAGACGTGAATTCTGCGGTAATATTATGTTACAGATCAATATATTACAAAGATAAACCGCCTCAAAAGTCGACTTCCCAGTAAGTGAAAAACTATAGAACTGATAAGACAAGCACAACTATCAACAATAGTGCATGTGACATTAATGCACGTAAAACAATCTAATAATTGAGATATTCTTCCTTGAGGTCAGGAACAACTCCAGAAACCAACTTTCAGCATCATATATATTGTCATAAATACATGGCAAACTTACAAAAACCAAGACATAATCGGAGTATCAAAAACCAAATAAGAACCCTAGACCTAAAAAGGTTTTTAGCTTTTCTACAAAAATTGTGGAAATTAGCAGCAGCTTCAAGGTGACCTCAAGACCACTTGCAGCTATGAAGAAAGACCTCACACTGCCCATTACCATCGAGAGCGAGCTTAAATTCAAAGGGCTTAACATCAAAAGCAATCATGAGAGTGATAATGAAATGCAGCCTCAGAAAAAATGAAGCAAAACCCACAAGACAACAGAAGAAGGTGCATGGGCTAAGCACAGTATCGCAGGCGTTCACCAAATCCAAAACAGGGTCACGTCATATCAAGGCTCACTGTCATGGCCCATTCTTCCGATCAGCTGACATGTTCCTCAGATAAAGCCCCAGCAGCTACACTTGGCACTACTTCTCAGAACTGGAATGTTTCCCCCTGAACAGACGTGGAAGAAGTTCATGTGCACTGATGTCCAATTCCACAGGATCCCTGCAAGATTTCATGTAAATTGAGGCTCCAGAGATAAAGACACGATTTCTATACATGGGATCCAGAAACATAAGAAGAAGAGGTCTATTCTAGCCAATTTGGTCTGCAATATGCCACTTGAGCTTCATAAAACAAGCCTTTTGAAAAAGCAACAAGCAATTAGTATGCAAAAATGTTCTAGCAAAAAATAGGATGGGTGGTCTCTATTCAAGTGACAATGTAAAGAGCAAGTCATGGTTCAAGAAAAGAGGGAAGAAGGTTGACTTCTGAGAAGCAGATGAAAGTGCTACCAGATTAAATACTTAAGCTTTGAAAGGAGGCATACTTCACATGTGATCTGAAGAAAGTGAAAGCAAGCAAAGGTTTCAAAAAACTTCTCAAGCAAAAAGGATATAGAACCCCAACCATACCACATAATGATATCACACTAATACAAATCATTCCATCGATGAATGATATCAACAACATGATCTCAGTCATTTTGTAAAAGTCCTTGAGTGGTTTTATTCCTCGAGTTTTGGAAGAAGTTGTTTCTCAAAGAGTTTGACCTTAATCCGGATCCTAAAATTCATACAACCGTTATATTCAACAGACCATCAATGTTTTAAACCTCTGTGAAAGATTCTACATTCACTTGTACAACTCTGGGACCTCGCAGCAACTTAATCGTGCATATTCCACTGCAAAGGCATACAGATCCTTTAAATGTAGTATTGTGGATCTTAAAGTCAAATAGAGAGAAATCGAGAGAATTCCCTACAAAAAAGAATCACACCATCCCACATTCTATATCAACCCGTGCTTACTAAGAACAAGTTCGATAGGATTATTTCCAAACATATGAGACGACTAGAGAGGTACGTCATCCACCAAGCTTTGGAAGAATACAGAAGCAATCCATGAAAACTAATGGGTTTTTTCCAAGACCCCAAGAATTATGAGATTTTAAGCTCAGGGTTATGAGTTTAGATAGCTGGCCACAACCAAGTCTCAACACAGGTCATATGCCAACAAGCCGGACAGGAAGTAACCACATCCCAGACTGCGCATTTGGCCTTTGGGACCCAACTCCAGCACTCAAAATAAATAGACCCCAAGCTCCATCCAGGAATAATCACTAGCCTAGTAAACGTATATTCCAATTAGATCATGTAGACTTGAATCTTGACCCATATTACGAGCCCGTAAAAAAGTATCGACTTTAATAAAGCAGTTTGTTCGCTAGGTTTGTATTAGTGTACCACATGTTATGCAGACCGCTGCCTTTGGCTGAAGTGCTTTTATTATTGTCCTTCCATTAGTAAAAGAGGGAAATTTGTATTATTGCTCTAGAAGAACATCTTGCAGATGCCTATGTGGTTGTACGTAAAAGTCTATAATGCCCTAGCCTTTAACTTCTAATAGAAGTTGAGGAATAAGAGTTGGCTAAAATAATTGGTTTATATACACTTTACAACGATATTCTAAACACTTCTCTTCCTCCACCGAGACTTGATAGCATTAAATAGTAAGAATTATCTTGTTAGTCCAATAAGATGAGTTTAGCTGTGCTAGTCTCCTCTCCACTTGCCATATTGTGAATCTTGTGGATTAGAAATTTTATAGGCCATGAATGCCTTATGGTATACATTAATGACATTTGACGACTAAAAGGCAATCCCTTTTGAGGTTAAGAGAAGGGTCATTTGTTAAGAAATAGCATACTTGTCTCAGATCGCTTATTACTCCCTATCATAACCCCCTCATAGTATCAAAGCCAAGTTCATCAATATCAGATCCAGATAATAATTCCAAGCCTGATAATACATCAGTGCTAAGAGGAAAGTAGTTGAAGCATCTAACGATATACGTGCTGAAATACTAGTTTTCGAACTTTGAGCCAGAGAGATAAATATGACCCAATTGCATAATACCATGTAAAAACTGTAAAAGAGATAGCTGAAAGCCGAGGCCTGTTCGTTTCAACTTAAAATAAAAGCAAAAAGTTTATGTTTTTCTGTTAAAATTTAAAAAATTATTCAAACTTCAATACAAAAAAAAATGTGTAACTCTACAAATTGACATTTGCATTTTGTGAAAATTTCAAGTATTTCAGATTTAAGAATATATCAAAGTACATGACCTGTAAGATTTGATGCAAAAAGTAACAAGTGAAAGTCGATCCATGACTCAGCTCATTAAAAGGTCAAGTTTGCTTGAAGAATAAGAAGTGATTTGTTTTCCCAAGAGATTATGTTGAGACCTAGATAGTAGTGGAAAAGGACACTATAAAACGGTCAAAGGAAATGCTAGGGAAGACACTCTTCCCAAGATGTTACCTTTTCTTTTTGGCTTGACCACCCAAAATGTTACCTAAGTACAGTCCAAAATATCTAGATTTTTTTTCTTTTCTGAACAGAATATTGATATACACACCAGCTTCTCCAGTTATGTAATTGAAATTTCTAAGCCATCTAAAGTGTCGAACAGCCTTCTTATCCAGGTTTTTCTGTGACAATATCTTGGATTAAACCATACAAAACAATCCAATTATTGGTTGAAGAGATTTTCAAGGGGATGTTTCGAGAAGCCACTTGATAATTCGTAAAATATTGCAAAAGCAGTACCATCATTAGAGGAGAAAGAGATTCCAGTGTTAGTAATTACCTTATTTAAGATTGCTAACAAAACTAGAAGGTTATAAAATAGTGGAGGACAAAAATAAAAGAGCTTGCTTTCCAAATTCTGAAACACAGGAAAAATAGGGAAAGAACATGCATAGCTTTCCGAGACTCCAGAAGTTCATAAAAAAGAAACTCAGATGCACCAAACTAATTCGCAGTAGGGTACAGTTCTACCAAAAGTAGGTTTGAGAAACACCAGTATACACTCACATAATTAGGCCACATTAAAGGTGAGAGAAAGGGAATGTGTACATAAGTTCCTTCTACCAAAGCCCAATCACAAAAATATTACAACCTACTATATACTAAAGACTAAGGATTTTTTAAAGTTCCTTGGTAATTATATATCAAGCAGAAAAAGTAGTAGCAGAATAAGAATCTATACATTTGACATTCTATCCGAGCGGAAAGAACACTCCAGTACTCTCTTTTGGCTTTTATCTCTTTGTTTACTTAAAGGGTACAGATGAGAAACAGAAATGCTCAGTTTACACTAACAGAAGCATGAATGCAAGAGACCGGAGTGGGGTAGGAGAAGGAAAAAACCTGCACAATGTCTTCCCTCTTTCAGTAGAACTAGGAATAAACCATAATTTCCGAGTGGATGGACATTCAAATTGGACAAAGAACCCATCATTTTGCCCATGTTTCCACTTCCTTGAACCTTGGCCTTTCCAGACCTGTCAGAATATCATTTGACCAACCAGGCGAAATTAGATCCATCGCCAGACCTTTGAATGTGTATTTTCAGAAATGTCGACATATGTATACTAGACGAAGAACACGCAACTAGTAAAAAGGTCAGAATAGACTTCGTGACAACTTATAAATGCCAGATCTAGTCTTAGAGTGAATTTCCTCTAGTACAAAACTTCTCATGCCAGCCAAATCTACAAACATTTGAATGTCAATAACAAGTTCTCTTGAAAGCAAAGTAATTGCAGAGTACAAAAGCAATGTACTTAAGAGGATTAAACAAGAAAGGATGAAAGATGCTCCAAAAGATGTGATTATCATTCTGAAGGATTCTAGCCAAAGAGCCAAAGCAACTCTCATTTTATGATATTGCGAAAATTTTTGCCAACCCCAAAGGATGGGATGCTGTTGCCAACTCTATTTTTCTTGGTTGAGAGCATTGCTATTTGAAAAGTAATTAGGTGTCTGAAAAGAATTTACATTCCATGCAAATGCTTTTTATTATGTACAACGTCCTCTTCTAATCTACTCTTCCATACATATTCCAAATTCCTTGTTCTCAATTTTCTTCTACCAAGAGAGACAGAGTCACAGAAGGAAGGAAAAAAGAAGGAGAATAAATTTGGGTTTCGTGGATAGACAAAACTGAGAATAGATAAATAAAAAAGCCATCTTCCAGTTGGGTATGCTAAACCATTATTTTGGTGCATGCCAATGAAATTAAATCCTTCCAGAAACTGAATGTGTGTAACCACAGTTCAGAAAGCATATCCAACATTTCATACACCAATATCAGTACATTGACCTTGCAGACATTAATAGTACCTGGGGGTAAGAAATAATGCTTTTGGGAGCAACTAAGCAAGCTGCTTTGGAGAAGGAATCCTCGGAATATTGTCTAAGATATGGAAAACAACTGCTGTGGGTATGAGGTGATTCAAATGCCTGGCACATTGCAAAAAATACAGAAAGAAGTCAAACCATGATACAATATCATATCATAATTGGAGTCTAATTCCACAAATATAGAAGGGTGAAGAAACTCAATGCGTATTATCTCATTAGACATCCAAACGAAAGGTAAAATTTCAAAATTGCCAGGATAATTATGAAAAGAAACTATGATGTTGACTATCTTTCGTAAAATTTCAAATTGCCAGGATAATAAGAAAAGAAACTATGATGTTGACTACGTTATATAACTTGGAGAAAAAATATTGAAATAGATCCCATTACCTTATCAATATTAACAACAGGAGCATATTTCTCAGTGTCTGTCTTTTCTTTATCAAGGAGGAAATAAACTCTAGGGTCAACCTTTGAAGTGTCATGCCAAGATTTAACTGCTGTTTCCAATGTCTCAATGACAAATGACAGTACTTCTTCCCATCCTTCTTTCTGGCCATACTTCCCAGACTGCAGAAAAGAGAGAAATTCAGATTTATCATCAAAAAGTTTCAAAGGAACTATGTCCAAGTTCATAGACCTCATCAGGTGTCTGAAAAACCAGGATACTAAAAATCTTGATAGACTAATACAGGAAACTATTGGACAACTAAATTTAAATAGTACGTGTACAAACAGGATAGCAAATAAGACTTACAAACATTTCCCCTAAAAAGACAGCCAGTGAAGAATATGGCCTACCAGTTCGGACTTTAGTGGTTCCAAGTGCTTCGCCATCTGAACATTGGATCTCAAATTCTCAACCTCCTGATCCCGCTTCTTATCTCTGACCAACTGGTTCAACCTCTTAATCTTCTTTGTTACTTCTGAGCTTTGTGGATTATATTGCATGGCAGTCTCGAAGGCAGCTAAGGCCTATACATGTGAACATAAGGAAACAAACTTGTTGAAGCGCAAAAGACCTGGTCTAAAGCAAAAAATAATAATAAATAATAATAAAAGAGAAAAAGGAAATGATTGGTCTTCTCAAGTAATACCTCGTCATACCGTTCCATTGACTCCAATACACATCCTTTTCTGAAATAGCCCTGGACAAACATCAACTTTCCCTGAATAAGAAGAGAAAAGAAACATCCAGCCACGTAGACACATGAAGCCAATAAAATGTACCTTCTCCCACTGAGGATTCAATGTGATCGTTGTCTCAGCATCGGCTAGTGCTTTGCTGAGCTTGACCAAATGCAGAAAGGCAGCAGCTCGGTTGCTATAAAAACAACACGAAAGTTAGAAACTATTCTTGTATGCCAATCTGAAAGATGGAATCTGCTCAGCCCCAGATGTCTTACAGAAAATTACAACCAGGTCTTGAAGATGCCAAGTAAACTACGTGCTATCTAACAAAAGAAGTGTGTTGCCAATTCTACTACTAAAGAGTGGGAAAAATTGCAGATTTTACTATGAAACAATTCGCTGGTGCTATTCTGCATCTTTTCACTTCAATGTTGTTATACCAGACACGCCAAAGTACCATGACTGATCAATAGAGTGATGATGACAGTGGCCACTGAATCAACCAAATTTTCATTTCTAGGCATGCAATCAAATAACAATTTATGTGGATTCCTAGTAATCCTGTTTCTTTTTCCTGGTTCTGACTTCATCCTATTAGGCAACTGTCAACATTCCGTTTTCCTTCTTAGCAAAGAAATAGAAGCCACATAAATTTCACTGAGTTGAGCATATCTCTTTCTATCAAAGGGCACCACTCGTTGACACTCCATGTCTTTCTACCGCAATGGTCAACAAGTAAAACTACAAGATGCACAGAGATTTCTTAAGATAAAGGTACACAAACCACCAAAATCAACAGTTCAGGATCATATTCTTCAAAGTTCTCCACACAAACACAAAACACTAGAATACATGATCACTTTCAAGATTGCGCCTTCGCAGAAGTTACCCCCAGGCACTAACTATGGTTGAAAAAGATACAATTGTAAAAGTCACAACCATCTATATAACAAGTCAAGCTCATCCATTGGCAGCAAACGTTCAGCTCAAATTTTCCCCACACTTCCTCAAAAACTAAATAGTCATCATCACCCAAGACATCATCCAACCCCCAAACTCAAATTTAGTCTTTAGAAATAGGTTACATTGGTAAAGAAAAGGCTCCCAAAACCTACCCTTTTTACCCACCTGCCCCAAACACTCTTCACAAACAAGCAAAGCAACACCAGTGCATTGAGTCGACTACAGAACCACTAGACCAAAAGAACCAAAGCACCCAACAAAAACCCACGTCCTGATCGTTGCCAAAAACCACTTTTTCCAAACTGCACAAGCGAAACAACACTCAAAGGCAGCTTCTTGATCAAACAGGGCGAAGAGACCTGTACAGAGCAGGGTTCTGAGGATCCTGCTTGATGGCCTGAGTGTAGAGAGCTGCCGCTTTGAGGTAATTCCCGGCTTTGAAGAACTCGTTGCCCTTGTCTTTCAGGGACGCCTCGGTTGCTCCCGCAGATCCGGCGGCCGCCTCCGATTCTGCCATCTTTGCGGCGTCGGCGAAGCGAGACGGAACCGAATAAAGCACCGATTTTTCTCTCGATATCGGCGGGTTCCGTCCGATGGGCGATTAGGGTTTTGGAAGCAGGCTCTCGTTTCGGATTTCTCTTCGCCGGTCGGACTGAAATGAGCAAGAGCGAGAGTGGAGTGCTTCACTTGGCTTAGAAGCAGCGCCAGAGCGAGGAAGAAAGAGAGGGTTTTACTCTGTCTGACATCCTATTCTATTTCAATAGTGTTCTGTTTTCAAAAAGCATTAAAATCCTCGAACTTGTAATAAATTAGGATTATTAAATGCTAGTATTTTTCAAAAAAAAAAGCATATAATTATGCCCATTTCATAGATCAAAAAATTGAACTTGTCTAGAACCAAGAAACACTCGTTAGACGTATCGGTTCTAGACACTATGCAAAACGCGTGTTTAACTAGTAGAAAGCAAACATCCAACATAGGGTTTTTACGGTAGTCCGATAATCGGACGCTCAATTCTAAATACATTCTTTATTTTAACATAATGATACCCACACATCATGTCTCTCCCAGTTGGAGAGAGAGTTTTTCTTCCCTCACTTATAGGAATACTCTCGAATTTTACATCACAAAGTCTAAATGAAGTAGTTTTAGGACATACTCAGGTCCCATGTGGCTTTTTTTTTATAAAAATAATAATAAGTCCTATTGTAAGCCATTTTCATTGGATAGTGACCGTAACAAGGCTGTACTTAATACTAAATCCTAATGAGTCTTTAAGTCATTTCTTAACTTAAATAGAGAGTTTAGATTTTGTCTTTTTAAGTAGGGGTGGTCACCATCAAAAGGAATAATCTAAGGCTTTGTTGGCATCGCCTAGATTTGGACAAGCACGAGTGACCTCAACGGTTGTGCCACAGCATCCCACCATCAAGCCTCGAACTCATGACCGCCACACATGATTTGGCTTTGAGACTTAGCCAACTTCATAGCCTATTAGAAATTTGTGCTCTCTATGCTTACTTGTTATTTGTGCGAAAAGATGATTTTCAACCAAAAACGAAAGGAAAAGAGCAGCTTATAGTTTTGTTGTGAGAGCGATTCATCCTCTCCGAACGATTTCATTTCTCCCTTGTTATTTGGATTCGCATAAGTATCGAATTGTTGGAATTTCTAGTGCAAGAACTAGATATCATCTGTCCAAATCGATCATATGTTTTTTTATGTCAAAAACGGGTGATTTCTTTCATTCCTTCATACGATAATTACAAGACAAAGGTAAACATACTTCCGAACATAAAATATCCCTAAGAGGCTAGGCATGGGAAGATGCTTAGTTAAGAGGGAGTTTTTTGGTTTGATGTGCTTTTGCTATCCAATCGGCGGCTCAGTTTCCTTCCCAGGGGCAATGATTCGTCTTTGCTTGACTGAATTGGGCTATAATTATTTTTCCTTCATTGATTATGTTCCTCATGGCCCAAGGTGCTTCTTCCCGGCCCATTATGCTCTCCACTACCGTCAAGTTGTCACTTTCACAAATAAAATCTATTCCTTTCTCCTGACTTACCCACACGTGAGCCTCTTGGATTTGCTTTAGAGAGTTCAAACCTTTTACAAAAGCTAGGGTTTTGGCTTGAAGAGGGGTTGCAGCTTGGATCTCACATGCAAATCCTCCCTCCACCATTCCGAACAAGTTTCTCAAGATCTCGACGATCGAGCTCGGGATTTCGCTCCCCGCCTAAGATGCGTCCACGTTTAGCTTCAAGTTTGAGTTTGTTGGGGGCGTCAACTTTGTTTCTTCCTTTCTAGATCTGGTTTTTGATCTACTGTTCTGTGCGTTCCATCTGAGGTAGGTGATGGCTTGAGCTCTCGCCTCTTCTAGTATGGCTGTGGGAATCGATTGCTGTCCTCAGAATATCACGTTGTTCCTCACCTTCCACATGAACCAGAGGATTGTTGCGACTTCCTCTTTTGCAGTTGAGCTTTCGGCTGTTGTCCTTTGGGTTTAGCTATTATCCTCAAAGAGATCCAGTAACCACTTGTCTGCTCTTGGGACGTTTTACAGGTTGTTAAAACTCTTCAAAGGTTGGTCCGACCATATTCCTTCTATCCAGCCGCATGAGAAGAGCAAGTGTTCGATCATCTTAGGGTACTTGGAGCAAAGCAAGCATATTAGGTCCGGTAAAACTCTTCTCTTGTAAAGTTTTTCACGTGTTGGTAGGGCGTCTTGACATATGCTCCAAAGGAAGATTCGTATTTTAGGGGAAGGGGGGTTCGGATATTCCATACTTTCGTCCATAGTTGTCTTGGTGGCTGGAATGAGGTTGATGCTGTGTTTGTAGCTGCCTTGAAGGACTTGGATTGCTCAGTGTTGTAGCCGCTCTTGACTGTATAGCTTCCAGTTTTGTTTGCTGTCCAGAATAGGGTGTCCCCCTTGGGGGAGGGACTAATGGGGGTTGCTAATATCTCCTCGACAACTTTTTCCGGAAAGAGGTTCTGCAAAGTTTGCTCTTTTCCACTTCCTTGTGTCAGCATTTATCAGTTCTACCACTTTGTGTGGCTCATCCTTGTTTGCAGGACCCCCAATTATCCAAAGGGTAACCACTTGTCCTCTCGGATTTTTATAGTTTTGCCATCCCCTACTACCCTTCTAACTTTCGGCTCCATAACTTCTCTCTCAGTTAAGATACTCTACCAACCCCAAGAAGGTCGAACTCCTCTTTTGGCTTTCCAAAATTCCCCATCTAGGAAGTATATGCCTCTAAGAATTTGACTCCACAGTGCTGAAGGATTTTGATGTAATCTCCAAGCTTATTTACCCAACATGGCTCTATTCAAGGTTTGCAAATCTTTGAAGCCTAAGCCTCCTTCATCTTTCTGGAGTTTCATCACTTCTCATTTTTTCCAGTGCATTCCACTTCGGACATTGCTTTGTTTCCACCAAAATGATGCAACTCTCCTCTCTATAGCATTACAAATAGAATTTGATATCTTGAATATCGACATGGTATATTGGGGAATAGCTTGCACTACACTCTTTATCAATATTTATTTACCTACTTTTGAGAGGAATTTTTCTTTCAATCCTTCCATCTTCATATTAATTCTAGCCAAAATCCAAGTGAACATGTCTTTCTTGGACTAACCCAGTCGGATGGTATTCCAAGGTACTTCCCGATCTTCTTTATAATTGGAACGCGTAGTTCTTGAGCCATGTTCCCCTTCAAATTCTGTGGACAGCCACTATTGAAAACAATTCCAGATTTATTTAAAAATCAATCATATGTTTGATTCCCATCAATTGTACACATTTTTTTTTGTACAAAGACGTCTACACAGGTGAAACATCTAAAATTGACAATTAGGGAGTTTGGAGGGTGTTCCATATGTTTTCTGTTAACCAAGTTTCCATCCCTTCATCCCCCAATAATTAAGAAAAATGCATTACTAATTTTTTAAGCATATGCTATGCGCAAGTTGTTTGATTATGTGTGAAAAAAAGAATGGTAAATGGAAGTCAAAAGAAGTGGGTAAGTAGTGGATAGTTACTTAGCAAATGATAAGTTGAAGACATGTCAAACTACACTATTAACCATCATTAGTTCCATGCTGAAAGTAAACGTGGGAAGAATAAAGTGAGGACACAAGGAGTTTCAGTTATAAATTATAAGATAAGTACAAACTATTATGATATCATTTCTGTCGGCCTTGAGCAAAATCTAAGAGTGATTAGTGTAATTAGGTCACTCTAGTCTCTTACGAAGAAAGATGAGGGATAATAACCTAAATGGTCACTGAACTTATAATTTGTGTAATATAATCCTTAAATTTTAACACAATGAGTAATGTCGTCCCTAAACTTTAATTTGTTTAATATGATTCATGAATTATTAGTAAATGTTCAACATAATTCCTAAAATATATTAAAGTGTTTTAAAGTTCATAAACTATATCGAAATTAGACCAACATTTAGGAGCCACATTGAATAAATTAAAAGTTTTGGAATCATATTGCACATTAAACCATAATTCAGGGATCACATTGATTAAATTACAAATTTAAAGACTACATTGCCTATTAAAGTTCTAAAATCATTTGCGTCATTTTTCCTCAAATTAAGTGTTTCAAGGGTTTTCTTGGCGTAGGACTTCTTAAAGCCACGTTAGTGGTCATATCAGTGTGCATACTTCCATAAATTTCCAACTTTCTTCGTACGATGCATGATGAATGATTGAAATCTTTTTCTATCATTTCTTAAAACAAAATAGATAAATGACACAAATAGATTTTGAACTTTGATCTAATATATAATATGATCCTCAAACTCTAAATTTATTTAGAGCGGCCCATGAACTTAAACATTGCATATAATGTCGTCCATGGACTTTTAATTGTTTATTATGATTCCTAAACTTTCAGTACATATTCAATTTAGTTCATGGACTATAAGAAAATTTCAATGTTGGGCTACATTGAACCCATGTAAAGTCTAGGCATCACATTACATATTTGGTTAAAGTTCATGAATTATTTGTGTCATTATCTCAGAATGAATTAATTTAAAAAAAAATAAGTCGGAGAGTTTGAACAAAAGAATTCCCATTTGCAATACTACAATTGATCAATTGTAGTTGTAAAACTAGATGTTGTAACAGTCCATAAGGTGTTTGGTAAAAAAAATAATATGTACGACATTCATTCTTTTCCTACATATTAGTTACTTTTTGAAAATTATCCCACACAATCTTGATATGCCGAAATTTTAGATCATGTGCTTTCAAATGCATGAGTTACAAACACACCATAGTGCAAGATCTCTCATACATCTCTCTCTCTCTCTCTCTCTCTCTCTCTCTCTCTCTCTCTAGCCAACCTTGCCGAGGGCTTATCCAGCCCGTTGCGACCTCGGATCATGGTTGACCATGGACCTCGGATCAAGGTCATCAAAACATGTGTTGTGCGCGCACACAAGCGCGCGCAAGGGCACATAGAGAGAGCCCTCTAGAGAGAAAGGAGGCTGGGCAATGCTAAAAGCAACCCCCTGCCGACAGCAACGGAGGATAATGGCAAACTCAACTTGAGGTTCATAGGTGTATCTGGGTCCGTGACAAAAGACCCCTAACAAATGCAACTGGTGTTTGACAAATTTTTTAAAGAGCTTTTTTGAATATGTAATTGCATTTCCAAAAGCCCTCTAAAATCTTTTAGCTCAAGGAAGGTCCATAGAAGCTAAAAAAAATTTAGCAAAATCATTTTTCAGTGTAGTTTGTTTCAAAGAACATTCAAACCAAAATTGCTTCTCAATACACTTTATTAAATACTATTTGCATTTTTTAACCTAAAACCCTTTGCATTTCTTTAAAAACTTTCTCCAAAAACCTAAACAAACGTAGCTTTAATATGTAGGTGCTTTGAGGATCTTTTTCTATTAAGTGTATTTTAGTTATTTCACTTTCGGCATAATAGCGCAAAGTTGTAATTTTAAAACATAAAGGATGCAAAATGATAAAGTTGTGAGCATTCCGACGCATTTTTGATGTTTTACGTACTTACTATTGGTATACATGAAAGAGTCTAATTTGACCAAAATACTCATTTATGTTTGGTTCCTAAAAACTTCTTGTTTATTTTTCATTTACCCATTCGAAAATCGAAATTGGCCTATAAAAAGGCATTAGACATTGACAACGGCTTCTCAAAGAAAAGAAGGCAAGTTGTTACAAGAAGAAAAGTCATGAACAATATTAATATGTAGAGTCTTTTCAGTTGTTTGGTTCCACATAGAATTATGAAGGATTGCCACACCATTTGGTCCCCGGTTTTGATGAATCATTTCCACGTGCCTAACGTGTTTTCAACCGAATGGAACAGGAACAATAATATGAAAAGGGGTTTTGAAAGTTGAATTTCCTTGTTCTAAAAACTTTGTCAACGGAATGATGATAGGTTGAGAGGGGGGGTGCGAGTGGGAAATCCCACCTATGGTTGGCCCCTAATCTTTGCCAAATTTTTTGGGTTTGAACCCCCTATAAAATGAGATTGGTAATCAACTACCAACCTCTCAACTGCTTTCTCCAAGATGATAAGTTCCCTTTACCCTCCAGAGACTCTCTCTTTACTAGCCTAACCAAGGCCCACATCTATTCCAAATTTGACCTTAAAGCCAGATTTTGGCAATTGGGCATCCATCCTGTCCATTATTACAAAGACCAACACGGTCATTGTTTTTGGGATCCCTTTTGTCAATGCTCTTACTGCATAAACTCTCCCGACGAGGTAAACCCATATGACAAGCCTCCACCTCGAAGGAAGAAAAGAAAAGATGCCATATACCAAAGATACTTAAATGGAGACTCATCCGTTGATACTCTTGGCGAATGTGATAAATATCAGTTCATGGTCTCTTATGCACCACCTCCACCACCAGAGTTTGCTGTTCCACCTTCAGTCTCACCAACTCACCCACCGTCATCCCCACCATCTCCTTCTCAGAAAGAGCCAGCTCTCTCCCCGTTTTATAAGCCAATCCTAAAATGGGCTAAGAAACATTCTCACCCACTTGAGACTCCAGCAGATATACCTCCCACTTCTTCCATAGCCATGTTCCATGAAACAGAATTTCCTCCCCTTGTCCGAGAAAGTTCGAAACTCTCATTCCCGGCTCCGGAAGAATTCATTGACCCACAAGGAAGATACCGCCATACTCCTAAAATACCCACTCCCACTGACGTGGATGAACAAGGAAGGCACAGAAAAACTCCTGCTGCTGAAGCTGTTCTAAATTGACAATCAGAGACCCTATTAGCCAAAACAATGCCTTCAAAGCCATTGACTCCAAGATTGGGAATGTGCAACAAGATCTCCGAAAGTATGATGAAAATACCAAAAAAATGATCTCTGATTTCCAAAAGAGGTTGCACGCCCTGGAATCAGGACAACATTTCGGGTATCATCATCTAGAGAGCCCAAAGCCAGAGATAGAAAAGCTCAAAAGACAAATCCAACTCCTTGAAGAAGGAAGGTTCGGACCTTTTGATCCATTTGCATCTCCAAGTAAGAATTGGATATTTGCCTCCACCACCCCGAAATCCATTTTTGCCAACATCCCGAAGATCCCTTCGAAAAGAACCGATGTAGCGAAATGCGAAATCGTCTCAAGAATCTACGAAAGGACAAAGGAAAAGAAAAAGTGCCGGCAGAATCATGCTCGCTAGTGATAAAAGAAAAGCCAGACCAGAAAATGCTATCAAATCCATTAGAATCTTTTCTAAAGGATTTAAGTACTCAGGAACAGCCTGATCCTGCCATTCTAGCCATCACAGATGGTCAGATTATTTTTCCAGCAGAGCAAACTTTTCCTAACACCTCTGATACTGAATCAGACTCAATATCTTTGTGATCATCTTCATCTTCATCTTTCTCTATTTCTGCTATTGATCCCACTCCTATTGAGCTAGTAGTTTCATCAATATTCATGGCTGATGAGGATATGGAATCAAACTATTCTGAACCAGAGGTTGTTAACATAAACAATCCTGGGCAGAATGTGTCCATGGCATCAAAACAGTTTTTTACCATCGATGACATTCCTTATCATAAATGGCCAGAAAGACTAGAAGAATTCCATGCTTGGCTAACCACCCAGTCCATCACCAATCATGACATGAATGATGTCCTTTATAATTTTGTCACGAGGTTTATAGGAAGCCTCAAATTCTGTTGGAAATCAGTGTCAGAACAAGACCAAATTCATTTCTTAATGTCACCCAATTTTAGCCATGCCATTACTCTCCTATACCATTTCTTCGTAAGAAAGCCCGGTGACCTTGTAGAAATGAAAAGAAGATAATTCTTTGAAAGAAAATGTTGCTCTCTCCAGAAAAAATATCTTGATAAGCATTATCGAGAAATGCTTAAGCTTTTTTACCAGATTGGAGCTGATTCAAACTTAAAGTATGTTTTCCTATCTTCCATTCCTAAAAAACTATCCCAAATGGTTGAAAGAGTTTTCTTCGGAAGACACACACGCATACAGGATGTTCCCTTGGGAGAAATACAACAGGAAATCCATCTATGCCTTGAAGAATTGTGCCTAAAGCGTCAAATGGTACGCACCTACATCACTGACGACAAAGGCCTTGAAGCAGCTTGCTCTCGCCAGAAATTGAAGATCAAATGTTCCAAGCAAGACTGTGATGGAACTTGTGGAAGGTTTTCCAAGAAAAAGAAACATTTCAAAAGGTTCTGGTTGAACAAATCCAAGCATAGCTCCAAGAACTTCTGAAAAAAGAAGAAATGGCGATACCTTCGTAAAAGTAAAGATCGCAAAGGCCACAAGAAGTCAAATCGTTGCTACATCTGCAATCAGAAAGGACACTTTGCCAAAAATTGTCCTCAAGCAAGAAAAGGTCAGAATCGTCTCATTCATCACATTGAAAGTGAAACTGGAATCTCTCTTGAAAATGACGATATCGAATCCTTATTCTCTGTTGATGAAGAACCATCCGAACAAACTTTTTGTGTTATTCCTTCTTACCAGACTTCTAGTGAAATTGATTCTGACTCAGAATCCGAAGATATTTTCCATATATCCCCCACATCTTCAGAACAAACCCCTAACATATTTTCAAGTCAAAACCATTGTCCTCATTTCCTTGTGAAAATCCTCACTTCGAAATTTGCCAAACCAATCACTGTTATTGCACTCATTGATACCGGAGCAAGTTGTTCCATTTTAGACACTAAAGTTCTGCCTGAAGAAAATTGGACTCCTTATGTCCGATATTTCAACTCTGCTTCTGGAGATACTTTCTCCACAAATGTCAGAACCACTCCTGTGACTGTTCAGCTCTTCCCTCAGTGTTCCATAACCACAAAGATATTTGGATCCAATCTCCCCAATAAAGATTTAATAATCGAGTGGGACATTATGACTCAGATTTCTCAACTTCGCATCATTCCTGGAAAAGGTCTTAGGTATAAAGACCAATTCTCTGAGTTTGTCAATATTCAGAGACTCTTTTCCATCCAGATGAGTCTATTAGATCCCATTATGTAAAAGTTGTTGGAATCTTGTTCAGAATCTCATTCTGAATTTGCTCAGAAATGTTCTCATCCCTTATGGGAAAATTCAGAATTCTTTGTTCGCATTCCTTTCAAAAAAAATGAGGACATCAATCCGACCAAGGCAAGTCACATGGGAATGAAGCCAGAACACCAGGCTTTAGCTCAAAGAGAATGCTCAGAATTATTGCAACAGAGCCTTATCGAAATCTCCAACTCTCAATGGGCTTGTGAAGCCTTTTATGTCAATAAGCGTGCAGAGCAAAACAGAGGAAAAATGAGATTGGTAATCAACTACCAACCTCTCAACTGCTTTCTCCAAGATGATAAGTTCTCTTTACCCTCCATAGACTCTCTCTTTATTGGCTTAACCAAGGCCCACATCTATTCCAAATTCGACCTTAAAGCCGGATTTTGGCAATTGGGCATCCATCCTGAAGACAGATCCAAAACAGGATTCTGTATTCCAAACCAGCACTTCCAGTGGAAAGTTCTTCCTTTTGGCCTAAAAGTAGCACCGTCTCTCTTCCAAAAGGCCATGTGCCGAATTTTCCAACCAATCTTGTCAAGTGCAGCAATCTATATTAACGACATCCTGCTCTACAGCCCTAATGAGCAGTCACATTGTCAACTTCTTGAGTAGTTTGCAGAAATCGTAAGAAAGCATGGCATTATGCTTTCTCAAAGAAAAATGAATATTGCCTAGACAGAAATTGAATTTCTTGGTATGCACCTCAACAAAGGTACATACTATCCAGGGCCACATATTGCTCAAAAATTATTGAAGTTTCCAGAAGAGAACTTCACGACAAAGCAAGTCCAGCAATTTCTTGGGATAATTAATTATCTCAGGGATTTCGTTCCAAACATTGCAAAGCTGCTGATCCCACTCCAGTCAATGCTAAAGAAACATCCCCTACCTTGGGGAAAAGCTCAGACTAAAGCAGTCGCTGAACTCAAGGAGATCATACAAAATCTCCCACCACTGCAAATACCATCAACAGGAAAGAGAATTCTCAAAACTGACGCCAGTGACGAATACTGGGCAGCCATCCTACTTGAAGAAATTGATGATAAGAGGCATCTTTGTGCTCATAAAAGTGGAAAGTTTTCTCAAGCTGAAATGCACTATCATTCCACTTTCAAGGAAATTTTAGCAGTAAAAAATGGAATCAAAAAGTTCGAATTCCATCTCATCGGCCACCATTTCCTAGTGGAATTAGACATGGCATCTTTCCCACAGATGACCAAGTTCAAACAGAAGCAAATCCCAAACTCTCAATTGCTTCGATGGGCTGAATGGTTTTCAAAATATTCTTTTGAAACCAAACATATTCCTGGAAAGAAGAATGTGCTTGCTGACTTCTTGTCAAGACCAAAAGCACCAGCAGAAATCAACATGTACATCAAAAGACCTGCTTTCCATATGCTCAATCATTGTGTGAAATATAAGATAGAGAAGATCAAAGACTTGCCAAGCTGGAAGTATCCACAAGAGATTATCGAACAAATCCGAATGACAAATCTTTCGATAATCTTGGAAACCTCATGTGGCAATGTCATGCAGACTGTCGATTCAATGGAGGTTCGATTCTTTATCCTTTTGGGTTAAATTCGGATTTTCCATTCATACATCCTCTCATCTGGAAGGAAGATGATTTCCCTGACCAACTCAAAACGTTATTATGGTACTTAACCAATAAGTACCTAATAGCCATTAAAATTCCAACCAGAAGATTCATTGCCAACCTCACCAGAATATTCTTACTCGGAAGAAATGTTGAAAGAGAAAGTGATAAAAATCTCTTAGACTTTCTCAACTGGTTCTATTCTCCTACTTATTGGAAACAAATTTTGGAGAAAGAACTAAGAACCATGACACCAAATCCCGAAGTTCACACCATCTTGTTTTTTCGACGTCCATGGTATTTCTCCAGAAATAATGGTAGCATCATCCATGCCCCACAGGAAATAGGAACTACATCCTATAAACCTCACTGAGACAGCAGAGAAGCTTGGATCCACAAGTCTTACCCAAGACCTGTTAAATTTTGTGGACACCAATACCGAGAACTCCAAAGAATCCTCTGCCAGGAAAACAAGACCATCCCTGAAGATGTCTAGAATTATAATGAACCTACTGCATGGGATCATTATGACCTAGCCCCAGAATCTAAGGAAGCACTTGAAGAGTTTAGACAAGCCGCGTCATCACAGGAGCATGATATGACAGAAGCAGATGATATTGTCCAATCAACCCAGGACCCCTATGCTAGGTGGGGAGGTCCTCTTTCCCAGGATCCCTATGACCAAGGACATTTATCCCTATCCCAAAGCATGAACACATCCTTTTATGCTCAACCTTCAAACTGGCCCCAGCCAAGCATTCCTGCCGACACTACAGAAGATAACAATACAGACTGGGCACAGGAAAGAAGCATCCTCATCACACCAATTGAACCAAATCCTCTCACCAGAAGACCTTGAAGCACTTGAACAAAAGTATGATGAACATTGCCTAGCAATAGTACACAGCTCGGATGACTCCAACTATGACTACAATGCTCGTGACGGACGAGATCGCTGAAACTACTGATGTCCGTACAATTTCACTGTAGCAGTTCGATGTTCACTTTTACTGTAGCATTAGGCTAGGGAAAGTATTGTTCACAGTACAGTTACTGTTCATAGTGTGCGAATAATTTCCCTCCCGGAAGTTTCCGGTGCCTCTGTTTGTTTCCGGACCTATGTTTGGTCCTTGTTTGGGTGTGACCTCGTATTGTCTATAAAAGACAAGGAGGGTGTATTGTGTTGGGCAGAGTCCCCTGAAGTAAAGTGAGTGTTTTGTGCAAAACCTCTATGGCTTTCTAAATTCTTCCTCTTCTCCAGCCTGGTAGGATCCTCTGAGAAATGCAGCTCCGGTAGATTAGAAACGATTCCATCCTAGCATCTCTAGTGTCTCTAGGCTCTGAACTAAAGGGCTGAGTGGTTTTCTGCTAAAAGGCTATCCCTAAAGGGCTTGAACGGGAGTTGTTCGCCCACTGTGGGAAGGCATACCTGCAGAAAATTGACTAAGCTTTCCCTGGTTCTAAGTCTAGGTCCATTCATATTTTCATTTTTCAAGTATTATTCTACTGAAGTTATAACAAAAATGCATGTTACTAATGTGAAGAAAAAGACACCACAAATGTCATAACTTGTGTACGGTCATAACTTTTTTTTTTTTAGTCACTCGATTGTCATGACTTCTTAAAAATATTCACTAGAATGTCGTAACTTTATATCGATTAATTGAGGGCCATAACTTTTAAAAAATGTTCGCCCAAGTGTCGGAAACTCGATATGATATGACACTTGCGGTGAACTTTTTTAAAAAGTCATGATACTCAAAGTAACCGATTGAAAAATTATATGGCACTTAAGAAATTAAAAACAAATTTATGACACATCAAGTAATCGTTGTATGAAAGTCATGGAACTCAAGTGATAAAAACAAAGTTATGACCCATCAAGTGAGCGTTGTACGAAAATTATGACATTTGTCGTCTCCGTATTCTTGCTAATGTGGATGGGCTCAGCCTACCCCTGCCTTTTCTGTCGAGCAAGCCCTGGTACGTAATTAAGCTCGAAAGTTTACGCTGGACTAGCCTAGGAAAAGTCGTGCAAAATTTGAGCCTAAAGGTGTGGATCTGTCCAATTATTAAATCTACTCCAAAAAAGTTACCTTTATCACGACATGAATTTGGTATCACTTTTTCTACGGCTCTGGTGTCAAGTTTCTATCAACTCGATTAATCTTCAAGTCGACCGTTTTTCTTTGACCTTATGCCTCACGCTCATTTCTTCCATTTAACCTTTTTCGAAACCTTACATAGTTACACAAAATCTACCGCTTTTTAAATTCAACTGGCAAAGAATTTAGACGAAAGTGATGCTTGACTAAACATCATCCTCTAATATACCAACTAGCTAGGCCGAGAAATGGATTGGTAACCCACTCTTTTTCTCCTCTTTTTTTTTTCCTGGAAAGTCTGAAAGCACCGACATGACGCTTCAACAAACGAACCAAACATTTCCGGAGAAAATCCGCACGAAAACGAGAGAATAGACCATGTACTAAGAAGGTTAAACCAATGACCAGGCAATTTAGGCATTTTGAGTTGACTTCTGTTGATTGGGTATACTTGACACATTCCTCCTCGTTGGTTGCGTGGTCTCTATTTGGCTCTTGCCCCGTATTGACTACTGTCTGGAATTTGCTGAAGTTCTTCACATGATCATGTTGCACCCGGTCATATGGTTTGATAGTTGCCTAAACTCATTCTATTTAGAACAAATAAATTGTACTACATTGAAAAAATGGTGAAAATTCACATCAATCGTCACATCCCGGATTCTGCTATTGGACACCGCTTCTAAAGATCTTTAAAAACATTAAAGTGGCGTATCAAGGGAGAAAGACCAAGACGGCTATCACATTTTTTATGAGAAAATTATCCAAAAAAGTCTTAAATTTATTGCACACTTTTGTTAATTTAGTCTTAAATCTTTTAATTTTACCAATTAAATCATAATTTTTTCATGTTTTGCCAATTTAGTCCATCCAGCCATTTTTTATCAAAGACTGTTGACATGGATGCTAGTTATCTTATATGGCATGGCCGACGTAATGTAAAGAATTTTTTATAATATTTTAATATTTTTCAAATTTATTATTATTTTTTCTCTTTCTTTTCTAACCCTAGGCTAGCGAAGCTACCAAACAACCCTCATCTGGTCTGGGCGAGGTCGATCTTGTCTCATCAGCCACAAGTAAGGGCCAACAAACCTCACCTTTTGGCTAACGAGGGTCATGGCCCTCAAGCGAGAGCCGACACCCTCGCTTGTGGCCGCTCAAGGCAATGATGCCCTCGCCCAAACCAAGTGAGGGTCGAACTCTAACCTCACCAACCTAAGAGAAAAAAAAAAAAAAAAGAAAAGAATAAATAAATAATTCAAAAAAATATTAATTTTTTAAAAAAATTGTCCATTTTAGCACCGGTTGTGCCATATAAGACGGTTGATCTCCACACCCGCAATGTCCAATCAAAATTGACTGGATAAACTCGTTAGCAAAACACGAAGAGATTTAGGATTCAATTAGCAAAATTGAAAGGTTTAAAATTAAATTGATAAAAAGTGTAATAGATTTAGGACTTTCAGGACAATAGGCACGTGTCAAATGGTGATTGGTGCTTGCAGTCTTTTTTATTTTTTATTTTCTTCAAGTTTTTCATTTTGCTTTAGACTGCCCTGAGTGAAGATAAGGCCCACTTTTTGTATCACTCTGCTTTTCTTCTCTCTTTTTTTTCCTATTTTCTTTCAATTTGATTATGCTTTTTTTATAAAAAAAAAAATTCTCTATATTGCCCTGGGTAATGGCAAATTTACTTTTGGTTCTTCTTGTTTCCATATATCGTTTGACATATAATTGTACTTAGTCATTTCGTATTTCCTAATTAATCTACTCATGCGTGTTTCGGGATCTTATATTTTATATATTTTGTACTTGTTTTGCAGTTAGTCTTCCCAAAATTTTGCAATAACAATTCAAGTTTGAACCAATCATTGCTTGTTTCTCGTATCTTGGTGGAAAGATATCGGTTGGAAGTTATTGACTATTACACATTAATATTCTTCTGTTTTTTTTTCTTCTTAATCTCTGTTGACTTTTCTTAGGCCTCTCAATTTCTCCCTTTTCCTTGATTGTTTCCCATTTAAAAAAATAAAATAAAATTCCCACACTGTGTTTACCGGTAGCTGAACCAAAATGATCCCGTGTGCTACCGTATTTCAAGAAAATATTTACTTATTATATTTCTACCACAATCAAATATTATTTATATTGACATTTCTATGAAGAATTACACGTATTATATATCAATACTTGCATGTTTTGCAAGTTTTAGTTAGTTTCCATTACGTTTTAACTTTTTATAAAGGATGAGAGGCAGAAGATAGAATCACTCCAAATAAAACTCAAAGGAGTGATTTTCTCGAGCTTTCAAGCAAAATTTGAAAAATAAAAGGCATTTCTTTATCTTTTAGAAATTTCATAAATTACATGGAGATATAGATGGCTAAATCTATTAACTCAAAAGTTTTGGGTATATTAATATGAGTCTCGCGATTGGCTAAAAACAAGACAAACAAAAGTACTCCAAAATGGCTCTGGGGCTTAACTTATATACTTCATTGAACAAAATAGCTCTCTTAACTAGTCATAGCCTTTGACATTGTATCATTCGTTCAAGATAATTGTCTAAAAAGTATTAAACATACTGTACGATAGCTAATTCTGTCATAAATCTTTCAATTGTGCCAATTTAGTAATAAAATTTTTAACAATTGGTCAATTTAGCTACAAACCTTTATTTGTGTCAATCTAGTCCCAAACCTTTCGAAGATTTGCCAATTTAGTCCCAAGCATGTAATTTGGATATTTGGTCAAAATGACTATATTGGCAAATTATCAAAATATTTAAAACTAAATTGACAAATCATTACAATGTTTAGTACTAAATTGGCATAGTTGAAAGGTTTAGGAGTAAATGACATAATTAAAAGGTAAAAGATTGAAATGACCTCCCAGCGATAGGTTTATGATGTTTTAAATAATTTTCCCTTATTCGTTCATGTAGCCAATCTCGGTATTTACATTGGCATCATCTTAAATTTAAATTTATTGTCCTACCCTCCTCATATTCTCTAATTATTAATTATCATTTGTAATTGATTTTCATGACTTTGCACCGTCATCTTCAGCTACCCTAATCTGCCCAAGTCAACAACGGAAGAATTGTCCAATTAGGGTTTTGATTTCTGGAACTTCCATGATTGGATTGATCATGAGCTCCAGGTCAACGGAAACTCCACCTCTTCCTCCCTCTATGTATCTTTAGAATTAATTTATTTAGTCATGATTACTTGCTCCATTTGATTTTACTTTGTTTTTTCCCTTCATTTTCTCTAATTCGAGCAATATTTTTTTTCCCTCCTACCAAACTCCGGAGTGCTTGACTCGGTCCTCCTTTCTTCCCAGCTTCTTCTTTTTCACGCGTGCACATACAAGAGCAAGAGAAGCTTCTACTGGCAAGTAGGAGTTAATATATATCTCAAATTGACATCCCGATTAAAGACAGTTATTTCTAATGAGGAGAAGTAGAATTTTAAGCAAAATATATTATTTTTATCTTTATTTTTTTGTAAAGCAAAAGCCTGCATGCCTTTAAATCGATAATGCAGGCTTAATGAGTCCAAGGCCCCTTCAAAAAGTCCCGCCTGCTCTGCCGGGTGGTATACATGTATAATTATATTTTATTTTGTATTTTTTTGGTGTAGAGCAGCGACACTTTGGAATAGCTTTTAGGCAATGAACTAAGCTTGTACTCCTGATTCGGTCAAAGAAAGACATTCATGCGAGAACTGAGGATTATATCGAAGAAGAATTGAAACTAAAACCTCACTTATTGCTGCAAGGTCCTAATCGTTTGGCCACCTCGAGCAATAACTTGGTATGTTACTCTACGAACTTGAAACTTCAATTTCGTCCTTGGTATACTATAATGCCCGTCTTACAAATTAAAGTTGTTAAGTTGTTCCAATGATAACAGAATCAGTATTTGCCACATTAAGTTACCATTTGTATTGATGCTACATCTAATCACAGGCCTGGCAGTTCGCGAGCACGACCCGACCCCGCCTGAGAGCCATAAGGGCATAATGATATTTTTAGACAAGCTTGAGCTAGGGCATTTAGTGAGAAAACTCAGCTCGGTTAGATCAGAGTTAAGCCCCGCATGCACTCAAAATTTAGATATGAAACTTTTACAATGAGCAAGATTGGGCAAAAACTTAGGCGTGATTTCAAAGTATAGCTCGGCTCGAACCCTCCCAATGACTACGTCTACTTGAAGATGGTTTCACATTACTTTTCATTATTAGAATAAATTTTCTACTTGAACATATTTCACACGATGAGACATTTCCCTGAAGTGGTGGATGTCAACCACTCTTCGTAAAATTTCTCTGAAATCTCGGGGTCGGTCGCTGAAGTGGTCGGTATGTGTCTTCCTCAAATGAAAGTCGCCCGTGGCGACTCGCAACCTTGATAGTTTGTGTATGTGTGTGTGAGAGAGAGAGAGGGGAAGTAGCGTTTCTAAACAAAGGATAAAAATAGGTATTGAGATCCATTGTGAGTAGTGTAATTAGTTTTCTTTTTCCAATTTAAATGGTTTTTTTTCCTTCTTTTAAAGAAAATGCACTAGGATAATCTCCTGGAACTTTATCCATTTCTAAAAGTCTTCCTTTTGTTTTCTCTTTTTGTCTTATTATTGTAGGAATGAGTCAAGGTTACGTTGTCCTTCACAGGCACTGACCATGGTTAATCAATGGAATTAAAATGCATACAGGCACACAACAGAAGCTAAATTTCATCCACAAACACATCTTCATCAAACCAAACCTATTAACTTGGGCAAGCAATTATTTTAATGCAAATGTCGTGCCGTTTTACCTATTCAATGCTACTGAACGTGTCCTCTCCCTAATAAAATCCAGTGCCGAATTATGTGACCGATGGTCAGTCCCTTGCAACAGGAGATTGCGGGTGATTCCCGTATTAAAACCCTACAACCACCATGATTTTCTATGATCGAACTTGAAAGCCTTGCGGATCACCAACCAGAATTTCTTTAATGAAAAAAAAATTATTCTAGGAAAGTCGAAGCCCGACACAACTCGACATGTCTCATGTCACTTTCTTTTGTTGATATTTTTCGAAAGAAACTCGTTAATAATGATGGACGAACTTATTGTTGACATGAGTATAAGATGAAGATGCCACGAAGTGGTCATCATGATCCTAGTTGTCTTAAATTTGTCCATGTTGGAGCAGCCAACATTGAAGTTTAGTAAATACTACAAAATAGGCTAAAGTTGCCAAATTAGCTCTTAAACTAAAATGTCCCACTTTAGGGTAACTACTATAACATCTAATTATTTAGTGTTTTTTTTTTTTTTTGGTAGGGGAGGGGAGGGGGGGTTGCAAAAAAATGCAAAGAACCGCGTGTTTGGTCGAATCGCTTCATAAATTCAACGCAACCAAACACTACCTGACTTCACCTACGTTTGCCTCCTCAACCATTTGCATGAAGAATTACTAAACAAAGGGCCATTCGAATTAAATAAATATAATGGTTGATTAGAGAGTGCCAAAGAAGTTTCCATCCCGCTTTCTTCATTCATTGAGTAGTCAAAATCACAGCGTAAAACCCCTCTGTACTCCAACAAGACATTAACATATATAAGCACACATGACCTCACTGTTTAGATTTTTTTTATGCAAATAGCTGAGAAAAGATTTCAACTGAGATTATAGTCAAGGGTTGTAGTCCGATTTATATATTCCATAAAAATAATTTCGAAAATTGCGCCATCTTGCCTTCTTCGAAGATATGTCAATCCCCACGTTTTCTATAAATGCCAACTCACGCTCCCTAAATTCCAAATAACACCAATCAAGCCTCTGTCTTCATCTGTCAACTGTTCACGCCAATCTGATCTCTGATCATTTTCACCAGAATGAGGAGAAACCCTCGTGATCGTCTCTCTCTAGCCCTCTTGGCTATCGTCCTCTCCATCACGTTCTCCTCCCTAACTCGTTCCCATGCCCAACAGCCTCCATTGAGTTTCCCTCCAAGCTTCCCAAACCCTAGGCTTTTCAATGCTTACATTGCCCTCCAAGCCTGGAAGCATGCCATCACCTCGGACCCAAAGAACATCACCGGAAACTGGTGTGGCCCCGAGGTGTGCAACTACACCAGGGTCTTTTGTGCCCCGGCCCCCAATGACCCGCACAACCTCACCACAGTGGCCGGCATCGACCTCAACCATGGCAACATCTCGGGGTCGCTCCCGGAGGACCTTGGCCTCCTCGCCGACCTCGCACTGTTCCACATCAACTCGAACCGCTTCCACGGGACTCTCCCTGAGAGCTTCCGCAACCTCCGCCTCCTCTTCGAGCTTGATGTGAGCAACAACCTCCTCTCCGGCAAGTTCCCCACCGTGGTATTTGACCTCCCTTCCCTCAAGTTCCTTGACATACGCTTCAATAGATACCGTGGCAAAGTGCCAGCTAGGGTGTTCGACTTGAAGCTAGACGCTTTGTTCATCAACAACAACAACTTCAGCTTCAGTCTCCCGCCGAACATCGGTAACTCCCCGGTCTCCGTGATCGTCATCGCGAACAACAACCTCAACAGCTGCCTCCCTTCGAGCATATCAAACATGTCGAAGACCCTCAACCAGATCATCATCACCAACTCAGGGCTGACTGGGTGCTTGCCGCCAGACATCGGGGCGCTGAAGAACGTCACGGTCTTCGATGTAAGCGGCAACGACCTGGTCGGGAAGTTGCCAGACACGATCGGGCACATGAGGCGCTTGGAACAATTGAATGTGGCTCACAACAAGCTATCCGGTGAAATCCCAAAAAGCATATGCTCTTTGCCTAAGTTGCAAAACTTCACTTATTCAGATAATTATTTTTGTGGAGAGCCAGAGATATGTCTCAAGTTGCCAAATGAGGATGATAGAGAGAACTGCATTCCTGATCGGCCACTCCAAAGGTCAGCCGAAGAATGTGACGCCTTCTATTCACACCCTGTTGACTGTGGAGCCTATGGCTGCTGGCCCCGAAGCCCGCCATCGTCGCCGCCTCTGCAATCGCCATCTCCTGCTCCGTCGCTACCCGCCAACTCTCACTATTAATCATGACAGCCGGACACAGACAGATTTTTTTTCCTCCAAGAAAACAAAAAGAAAGAAAAAGACTTGTCCTAACTACCCTTTATAGGTTTAATTTCTTAGCCTATTATTGTGTTGCTTGTAGAGTGTTTGAGTTTGGACCCCCTTTGTTTGCATGAGAAAAGAAGGTGAAAATTTTAATTTACTTTGATTTCTGTATTTTATATATACAAGGTTTCCCGCAATGCAAGGTATGTGCTGGCGCTAATTTTTTTTTTTTTTTAAACGAATAAAGGTCGTTGTAATTTGTCCTCTCGGTCAAATAATAAAGCCAGATTATAAAAAGCGCCGTTGCCTGTTTGCTCCTATTTGAATTTGCCCGCTTCGAGAAGGACTTGTTTGCAACACTCTTTGCCTTGCACATACCTACCACAATTATCATTCAATAAAGGCAAAATTCTCCTGTTCATCTGGCCAATCTATATTCATACTATATTCCTGCAGGTACTAGGAACTTATTGTAATCCAAGTTGGTGGCCATATAGTAAGAATTTAATTGACTTGAGGCCTTATTTGGGTCAGCTATCCTATGCGGAAGAAAGCAAAGCCTCGTAATTTTGTAATTTTTGCTAGAAGAAGTGGGAGAAAAATTCGAAATTTGCTTCCTCTGCATATCTGAACAAAGCCTAAAACTTTAGCTTTTCCTTTATCATGATGATGCATGCTTGCCAAATCGACAACGGGTATATGGTGATTTATACCATAAGCGTGACTATAATTGAAATTTACCAAAGTTCAACTCCGTCCATCAAATGCATGGAAAAGCCCTTGACTTCCAATTGATGTACATTAGTAATTACCTACCTGATGTTTCAATGAACAATTGATGTCTTCTTTTATGTGGCAAAACATATGATGGAGACAAACATGTGAAGTCGAAGTCTCGTCTAGGTGATGCCACGTCAGCCTCAATAGACATCGAAAAGCAGACCTCTTCTTTCCAAAAGAGACGAAACATTGAATAGAGAAGGGGGAGGTGGAGGTGGAGGTGGAGAAGTCGCCGGCTGGTGGGGATGACGTCCTCTCCACCCGCTGTTTCCCCCCGACTATACCCATCTTCTAGCACCCAGGGCTCTATTGGGGAAACTAACCTGGAAAGTGGGGAGAAAAAAAAAGTTCATTAAGAAATAGGATAAAATTTTTGTGAGTATGAAGAGGAAGGAAAATTTTTAGATTTGAGAGAATTTCTTTGCATTTTCCAATCTCTCGTGCTTCCAAAAATAGCCTAAAGAAAAATGTGATTCGCCATGTGTCAATTCCATACCGCACTAAAAAAATTTGGCAAACCAGTGAAGCCGTAATCAGCCTTTATTGAAAAAAAAATTAGAGAATAAAATTAATTGTTTGAAACAAGCACACACTATCCTTAAGAATAATTATGCCATTCGGAAAATGAAACCTGGTGCAACGGGCTCTAGTGGTTATCCTCCCAAGTTATGATAGACCTTTATCTTTATTTTACATAAAATACTAGAGAGAACGCGAACAACAAAATTTGTCGCGACCTAACCTCGGGTGCACCATCTAAGGTTTGGCTAATGGATTACTATGTCTAAACTTAACTCGGGCTCTCCCAAGCCCATATCAATTCACAACTTAGATTCAAGTTCTTAACATACAAATGATTTTTCAATTAGGAGTCGCCATTAATCTATTTTTGGTGGGTCGATTAGAAACCCAAGTAAAGTAACGGGAGATTTACTTTACTTCTGCGAACCAGAGATTGTGAGTTGGGGACTTGATTACATTAGATTTCTCTAACGCCCTTTCGGTACATTTCTCTTTTATTTTCGAAAAAATGTTTTGCGGGTAGCTCGAATTGATTTTAATTTACCTTCCTAACATGTGAGGTGATCATGCGGGTGCGCAAACCACCAATTTAACACCCAATAAAGCAATGAATAAATTACGGGATTTACCTTGTAGTAACGAAAGCATCTGCAATGTTAGCTTATATCAAAAGCCCTAGATATGATTCGCAATCACTCAATCTTTTTTTAGGATTTTCTCTTGTTTAATAAAAAATCTAATCTATATGCAATGCAATCTAACCAAATGACCTAATTCTAATGACGGACAATTTCTAATTAAATGGACCTAACAACAATCACTAAATGACATGCATTTCATGAACCTAATTCTATATGACATGCGCATGATATTTTTTATGTATTTTTTATAAAAATTCGTAATTAAAAATTGCTAAAAATAAAAATCTAACTAAAGTGAGATATTATCTATTTTAAGTTAGGAAATAGACTAATCTGAATCCTATCTTAACTTAAAAATTTATTTCGACATGCAATTTAATTCCAAGATATTATCTAACCTAGATATCATTTAAACATGCATTCTAATATAATTAGAAAGGTATCTAACTATTCTATCATGCAATTCTATCTAGGAGATCAATTCTAATCTACATAATATGCAAATGCAATCTTTTGTATTTTTGGGATAAATAAAGCAATTAAAGTAAGATAAGCACCAAATCACTCAAGATCACATATCATCCAATGGATGCAAATAACGAAATAATATCCAATCAACTTGTAATTTCGCAAATGAAATCAATGAGTTGATCTTAAGCCTTAAAGATCAAAACATCAATTTTAAAGATTCCCGCGTAATCAATAATTCCATCTAAAGCCTTATATATGAAATCAAAGATTAAGTGCGGTTGCGAATTAGGAAATAAATCCTAATGGGGAGATATGTCTATCACTCATAGCTATGCATATATTAATAGACATATATTAGGCAGTAAAATATGCAAATATAGTAGAGATGTGCATCTTACCTAATTAGAGGATATTCTTTCCAAATTTGGACCACACGCTCGAGGTCACAACTGGCTCCTCAGCGGGACAGCGACGAGCGATTGGCAGCGACGATGGTGGCACATGGCTCAAAGGTGGTTGGCGCGGTGATTTACGATCGAAGCCGACGAGATTCGATGAGCCCGCAAAAACAGAGATTTTGAGGATCGGCTCAAGGATGAGTTTGACAGGGACGTGCAGTGAGCAGCTCGCGGTACGGCTTGGCACAACAGGAACACCAAGCTCGCCAAGGGGCTTCATGGGTAGCAACGGTGTCGTAGTTGCTATGTGGACTAGGGGTGAGCGCGATTCCCGGGTAGAACCGGGAACCGGAGAGTTGAACCGAAGGGTCCGGTTCGGTTCTCGATTCTAAAGAGACCGGTTCCAGTTCCCTTTTTCTAGGAACCGGCGATTCTAGTTCCGGTTCCTATGGGAACCGGAACCGACTAAACTAGAACCGGTTAGAGTAAAAAAAAAAAAACCTATAGCACATGATTTCTCTTCCTCCCCCCCCCCCCCCCACGTGATTTCCCCCTTCCCCTTTCTCTCTCTCTCTCTCTCTCTCTCTCTCTCTCTCTCTCTCTTTTCTCCCATTTTTCCTCCTCACGTCACTTCCTGCCTTTTTTCTTTTCTTCTCTCTCTCTTTCTCTTCTCTTTCCCCCTCTCTCGGCCGAAACCCCCCCTTCTTCTATTCTTCTTCTTCTTCTTCTTCTTCTTCTTCTTGCTGGCTGCTGCTTCACCCACCACCACACCACCGCCCCACGCCCTACTCACCACCACCTCTTGGCCACCGAACCACCGTCACCCACCACTTGTTCGACGAGCCGTCTCGCCGTTGAGCCCGACAAGCTGTCACGTCATCCGCGCCGCCCCTCGCCGCCGTCCCCAAGCCATCGTCACCACCTCTTGCCGCCGCTCGCTCAGCCGTCCGGGCCGTCATTGCTCCGAATCGCCACCGCCTCTGCCCGAACCGAGCTCTTCCCCCCTTGGCCATGGGTTGAGTCGCAACCGCCGCCGTCTTCGTCGCGCCATCCGTGCCGTCATTGGTGCCGTGAGACTCATGTCTTCGTCGCCATCGCGCCGCCGTTGCCGCGTGCTCGCCGTCACCGGACCTCTCTCGACATCGCCGCTAGACGCCGTCACCCCTCGCTCGCCTCCCCGCTCAACCGCTTGCCGTCGACGCACCGTTGGACATCGCTCGTCCCCCCGGTGGAGGCTGCTCACTTGCCCAGCCGCCCCGACGCTGCTCGCCGCTTGCCTAGCCGCCCAATCAGCCTTAACTCCACACCCCTTCGCCTCCGCCTCCACCTCCACCTCCACCTCCAGCTCAATCGCACCCCCACTCTCTCTCTCTCCTTCCGTCTATTCTGTCGAGGGGTGACATGGGACGCCCTTAGAGACTCCGACGGGGGCCTATCAGCTGATCGACGAGACGGTAGGTTTTCCTCCGCATTTTTGCTCAAGTGACAGAGACCTATGGAACAACCAAAGTCCTTGCTTGCTTGAGCTTGCTCCTTTGCCTAACTAAGATGAGCAACACCGACAGTTGCTCAACCTTCATTATTATGCAACCGTAGTTATTATTCTTGCTCTCTTTCTGCTGCTTCTTCTCTGTCTTTTTCATCAACAGATCCTGAGCTTATTGAATGCATACCAATCTTTCAATAAATAATACCCCTTTTTTATGATTCTTCCCTTAGGTTTTTGTCTGCCATTGATAAGGGTTATATGTCATCCCATTTCATTGCAAACCAAGATGGCTCTCTCGTGGAGTTTGAGAATGCTAAACTCCTTGTAACAGATTAGAAGGTTTCAAATGTCAAGGAAATAATTCCTTTGCTGGAGAAGGCAACTCAATTAAGCATCCCCTTGCTAATCATTGCAGAGGATATCGCTAGGCAAGTACTGTAGCTGTCGTGCAACGTCCAGGATTTGGAGAAGGAAAGAGAGGTGTATTGTAGGACATTGGTCTATTGACAGGTGAACTTGTAAAGCGTCGCAACCTTGGATGGATTGCAGGTGTGGAATTTTTCCCTATTTTTACAGTATTTGTTGTGAACAAAATAGAGAAGTTCTATTAAGTTTGGCTTTGGTGAAATGACCAATAGCTTTTCTCGATTCTCAGCAGAATTTTTTCTCAAAATTCAGTGCATGTGCTATCGTAAATCATGCTTTTTTAATGTGAAGTAAACCTTGCAACAAGAACAAATGGATTTTACACATTCATTGCTTATGGTAACTTTCTCCTTGACCAGGGTGGCAAGAACACATGGATATGCTGCTCCTGATTACATTCAGAATCATCAACTTTGTGGTAGGAACACATGAATTCTGCTCCCAATGAACTATTTTTGGCAATTTATGGACATAGAAGTTTTGGTTTGTCTATTTCCTTCTTCGTTATAGTTCAAATCTAAAAATGAAAAAAAAAAAAAAAAAAAAAAAAAAACCTGTTGGAACTTGAAACTGACCCTGTGACAGGATAGGTCCCAAGTTCTTAATTTTGACGGATAGGTTCTAAGTTTCAAAAAATGAGGAACCTGAACCTATACAGGTTCTAAACGGAACCGAACCGGAACCGAGAACCGCTCACCCCTAGTGTGGACTTGACCAAGCTGATGTCGTCGGAACTACCCACGTCATGGTGGTGAAGATTAGGACAGTGGCTCGTCATCTCAGTCCAGTGCGGGGTGCGGCGTTGCAGCTTGAACGAGGAAAGCGTTGTAGCAAGCGGGACAGCGGTGGGAGGAGTTACGAAGCCTAGACCGCGAAGAAAGGACCTCGCTCTAGCCTCTACTCTCTCTGGATTTTTTTTGTGTGCCCAGTTTTGACTAGATTTTGTTGGTTTGGCATTGGGTCTTCAATGGCTGAATCTCTCGTGGAATTGTGGGCACGGATGATGGGTGGTTCAAGCACATGAAGAGCCCCCACGAGAGAAGTTCCTCTTTTGAGCCATCTCTACCTCTCTGTGTGGCCATCTATTCAAAAAGTGTGCCTCCCCTTGACTGCAAAACGTTGACCAGAAGACCACAAACATCTACTGGAGCAACTATTGAACACTTGGACTCCTTGATGATAGACGTGGAATTGGTAGCCTTGACCACACGAGGAGCAGCAACAACGTCGTGGGTTCAACACGAAGGAAGCAACCAGTCGTCAATCTCGTAGCTTTCTAGAGGTATCACGGCAAGGCCACCTTGTCGTTGGAGGGAGGCGCAGCAATGGGTTACCGTCTCGTGATGGCGCAAGCGGCGGTAACCGATGTGAAGCTCAGCCACAGGATCAGCAAGGTCGCAACCGCGAGAGGCTCGGCATGTGATGCTTGGCTGAACGCTCCTCCTCCTGTCATGTGTTTTCTGCGGCCGGGTATGGAATTGTGTGGCCCCTTTTATTCTTCGTCTGCGAAAGGTCCTTTATAGGGAGAGGGTTTGAACTATCAATGAAAGAAAACAAATTTCGTTCCCTCTTCTGGACACTTGGAATCTTCCTTGACAGCACGCTATTTCTTGTCTTAAGACAATCCACGCCGACCAATCTTCTCCTAGTATCATTTCTTTGTGTGCAGACCTTCCTTCCTATTGAACAGTAAATATTGTCAAAAGGATATATTGCCGGAATAATGAGATCAAATTTACGTCCCCACGCAAGACAATACTCTTTCGTCAAAATCCTTGCCTTATTTTCTTTAGCAGAGATATCTGGTCAATCTTTAGATGACTTGACCGAATTTTCAATGGTTAAATATATGTTCTGGGGACAAGCCATTCAAGTGCAGTGATGCTCCTCCTGCCTATTTTCTTTTAAACAAAATTTTTCTTTCCTTTCCATTCTTTCATATTGACGAAATATATGTCAATATCATTCCCGAGTTTAATAATGCGATATCCTCTTGATTACGCATGAGCTTCAAATATCCCATATGAAGCACTACATGATTCTCATTCATGGGCTTGTCCAAACTCTCTTCATCGCAAGCTTAGTCCAACTAGCTAAATTAATTCAAATCCATCCGCTAGTCTAATGCAAATGCAGTAATAATTAAAAAAAATGTTCCTAAAACTATATGTTATGCAATTTAATTCTAATATTTTGGTTTAGGGGTTAAAAATTAATCCTTAATTTTTAATGCGATAAACAGCTAGTCAGGTTTCCAAAATTTAGGTGTCAACAAAATTATATGTAAAACCTAGTAAATAAAGGAAAAAAAGTGGAAGGAGATAAGAGAATTTTTTAGTTGAGGTGTGTATATTTGGAGTTTGGTTTAAAGGTTCTACTTACAATCAATGAAATAGAGGGTTGGTGAGAAACAAATTAAATTAGTCGTTTGTCCATTATTCACCAAGCTTAAAAATCAAGCCACTTTTCATCAAATCGATGGTTCTCAAAACTGCTTTCAAACTTTTAGAACTGTTGAAATATCAACAATGCCCCACATATTTGATAAGGTTTTGAAAAGAAAGGAAATCATTATGTTGGGTTAAACTCAATTAAACGTAATGCATCAAAACTGGTGCGTATTGGGCTATGAATTAGACTTACAAAAATTAAATATAAATCACAAAATTAGTGGTGAAGTTTGAAATTTCTATGAACTAAGAAATTCTTTTGTGAATTATCAATTTTCACAATTTCAATACACCCCCACAAGTTCTTAGTTTTTCAACACAATTTTGCACTAATAGACCATGTGCATGCTTGGTCTATTCATGAAAATTTTAAAAATTTTCCCAAAGTTCTCGTATGAGCAGCCTTGCTCCATACTAATATAAGTGATTCCATCAAGTGTATACTACAATTTAATACACAAAAAATAATGGATATGAAATTCATTACGAGCTTAACTCAAGCTCTCTTTCATTGCAATCTTGCTCTATTATCACCTTAAGTGGGACAATAATTTATTATTGTGTATCACTAGATCACTAAGGGTGCGTTTGGTTCGGCATTTGGAAAGCTCATTGGGAAAATGCAAAGCAGTTTAGCCTAAAGGGCTTTGGATGAAATGCAGAGACTGTTTGGTAAATTATGCTTTGAAAAGCAACTTTGAGAGAAATGCTGTTTGGTAGAAAACACATTTGCAAAGCCCATTTGGTGATTAATCTAAATATTTTAAATTTTATTTGTTTAAAATTTAAAAATAATATTTGCGAATTTTTTAATTTACATTTGACAACAATGTTAAAGATGTTGTGTAAACAATTTTATTAAAATTAAAATTTTTTTTTTTTTTTGGCTAAAAAATATCAAATGGAAAAATTTTACATGCTCTCTTTCTCAATTACAATAAGAATACTTTCATTACAATAAAAACATGATAACATATCCTTTGAGGAAAGAAGCTCATTATCCTTAAAAATTACAAATATCCTTAATTACTTCATAAATTCATAGCTATTTGATCACGTAAACATACCATATCAGATGTTACATCATCATTTGAAGCATTACCCTCCCCATTTACATCATCAGGATCCGTTGTATATAAATTGGGATCCAAATATACTCTAGCAAAATGTGTATCATTCAGGGCATTTCTTCGTATATAATTGTGCAAAGTCATCGTTGCTATCACAATTTTCACTTGCTTTGTATATGAATAACTTGGCATACTCTTTAAAATCTTCCACTTCTTCTTCAATACGCCAAAAGCTCGCTCAATTTCTGATCGTAATGAAGAGTGAGCACGATTGAACACTTCTTTATAACCTGTCGATTGAGAACCTCGTTGAAACTCAAGTAAATGATACCTAACTTCTTTATATGGCCCCAAATAACCTGTGGGATTTGGATATCCAGCATCAACCAAATAATATTTACCTACACAAAAAAAGTTGTAAATTTAATCAACATATAACACATACATATATTAATGCATAAAAACCATTAATTAACAAACCTTTTGGAGAATGAGGAAATTGCAAATCATGTCTCCTAATGGCTTCATAAAAGATACACATATCATGAGCTGTTCCCTCCCAACCGGCCCACACATAAGTAAATTCCATGTTAAAATTACACACGGCCATCACATTTTGCGTCGGTGTTCCTTTTCGACCAATAAAACGAAGCTGCTCACTCGTAGGTACCACCGCTGGAATATGAGTACCATCTATAGCTCCAATACAATCCTAAAACAAGAAGAAGAATATTATTTGATTTATATTTAATTCATATTTTCTATTGTATAATCATAACTTACCTTAAAATGTGGAAAAAAATCTTGTATTATTCCTGATCTTCTTTAGAACTTCCTTGAATTGCCGATCGGATGGTTGGATCAAATCTGCTCCCATTTCACATACTTTATCCAAAACTAAGCTAAATAGCCTGGATATGGTTTCCCCAGAATGCTGAAAACGCTCTTGTGCTAACCTATTACCTATATTATGTCCTAAAATATGAAGAAACAATCTTAGCATTTCTGCAACATCAATATTTCTAGTTTCTTGCAAACCATATCGTGTCACTAAATCATTCATTAAATTCTTAAACACAATTCTATCAATTCTAAACATTCGATAAAACCTTTCAGGATTAGCATCTATGTCCATCAACTCTCTTAACCATGCATTTCCTGTATATGATGAGGTCATGCACGGTATTTTTTGACCATATATTGCCTGATAAACACTGACACCACAAGTATGTGCAGCTGCACAAAGTTGCCAATATTCTTCTTCCTCTTTTTCATGGTTTTCTCTTTCAGAAGAGTCATCCATAACTGATCAAAGTAACAAAATAGAATTAGAATAAGAGATATAATGAATTATTTAGATCATTCATCAACAAAAAACACTTATCATATATATATATATATGCAAACTCCATTCGATAAAAAGAACACCAATTAAAAACAAGTCTGATAACATAGCATAAACATGTCTCACCAACTAATACAACTAAGTAGTGCAAATATGTATTACATTACAATAAAATTACACATGAAAAATATAAATAGCAAATATTCTAGTGAGCCCTACGTTGTGCGAACTTATACTTGAGCCATGTGACTTTTTCTTGATCATCATCTAAGTTCATAAAGATTTGCCTATTGTCTTTCTTTTCTGAAAAATAATCTAGTGCAAAAAAATATAACTCTTGATCTTGCTTTATCTCGGGTATAGTTTTCAACGTCTCCATGAGTTCCTTGTAAGGATCAAACTCTTTAGCATAGCTTCTACTTTCAATAGCTGAACAAATCCTCTCCATTTGCGTTGCTAGCTTATCAGCCGTACTTTTCTTTTGTTTCTTTCCTTGAGATTGTCTCACCGAACTCTGCGACGTTCTTTTATCACTTCGATGTTGTTCACTAGTCTTTCCACCCACATCGTCCTCTATATTATCATCAGTAAATTCTGCTCCTGCTGAACCACCAATGTCAAATTGTGTGGCCACAACATCCTCATCAATATGTAAGCCTTGTGCAGGATTCCATGTGATGCTTCCAGTGGCAACAGTATCTCCAAACATTCTATCCAATAAAACTTGAAGATCCGGATGTATGCCTTTCAATCTAAAAGGTCTAACCTTAGGATTTTCCTGTTGTAATAAACATTTTCGTGAGTTTTATTGAAAAAAGATGAACTTAAAAAAAATTAATAAAAGAAGGGAAAAAACCTGAATTTTCCTCTCCCACTATTCATCACTTGCATCAATGGTATTCTTTTTTGGATCCCATCCTAATCCAGTTTCCTTAAGGACCAATGTCCTCCATCTTTTCCAATCTTCCTTGAGATTATCCCACTTACTCTTCATTTGACCTTTATCATACTTTTTGCCCCTTAGGTCCTCAAACTTTTTAATTATAACCGTTCATCCATCCCTTTTGTTGTTTGCGGGACGATTGCCATTGTCAATTTGTTCAACGCACAACTTACAAAAGGTTTCAACATCTTCAGGGCTCCAAAATGCCTTTTCCTTTGATGAACTTGCCATCTGCTAATAAATGCAATATAAACAAATGCAAGTGAGACATGTGGTGTGGACTTCATACTTAGTTCACCATTTAAGATAGCTTTCTCTCACTGATACCAACAGTCCATGACGGTCTGCGGTGTCAATGAAAAACAAATGGTCTAGTTCAATCACCAAACAGCAAGTAAAACCAACACTAACATCAAGAAACATGAATACGCAGCATAGATATTGATCATGTGGCTGCAGCACCACACATCAAACGAAATATGATGGAGAAATTTACTGTTAAAGGTTGGTTTTAAATAAACATCAGTGAATAATCAAGAGAAAATAACTTTAAAAGATGTCAACTTGAACTTATGGGTCAACATTTGGAGTGAAAAAGCAAATGTTTAATTGATAAGTTGTGCAGACATGAAAACCAAAAAAAAAAAACAAACTTCAGGAACAAGAGCATCTAAATATAGCTAAAATCATTCACTGATGCCACTTTTGAACTACAACAAATTGCTGTTCAAAACCCTGTAGAAACCCTAGAAGAAAAAGATCGAATTGGGACTAACCTTTTTGGCTCTAGAAGAAGAGATTGCTGTTCAAAACCCTGGATGAGGGTATCTCCACCTCTTGAGTTCAAATTACAAGTATCCGGGCCAGCAATAACTACATAAAAGTAATAAAGGTGATAAGGATCCATGGGAAGAAGTCCAGATGGAACAAAAGCATAGAAATAAAAATCAGCTATTATATAGATATATAGATATACTGCATTGAATGGTCAAATTAGTTTGTCAACGAGGACAATAAGAAATAACACCAGATGGAACAAAAGCATAGAAATAAAAATCAGCTATATGCGTGCATATGTACGACAGTAATGATATCACATGAACTTCAGCAGGCACCATGATGTAGTATTATAAATACGTGGGGTACAAACTGTAGATCATCGATAGAAGATTTGTGTTTATCATCCGAAATGTAAAGAGTAATGCTACACTAATCTATATAATTGGTATAACATCTGACATAGTAGACTGCAAATGGACCTTTCAAACAAATGGTCCATATTCAAGATCAATTTACAACCTACAACTTCACTATATACCAATTTAGTCTAGTGTCGATGTAATTGAGGGTTTTCTTTCTTTTCCACCAAGAAACCAATCTCATTATTTCTGCAATTATTTGAAATGTAAATTTGGACTGTCATTAAAGCATTAATGGGACAAAGATAAAGCAGTCTTCAAAAAATGAGATTTACATTATCAATATCGACATGTCAAAGCACAAACTATGAGATAGACATGATTCCCTCTGTCTACCATCATTACCAGCACCTCCTCTAAATTGACACTACCACCAACAAATCCGACAAAGCACCACTAGCAAGCACTAATCGTGGCAATCGCCTTCCTCTCTAGAATCGGCACCACCACCAATGCTACTTACTTCATAACTACTCGCTAGCATTACCTTTAACTCCTACGCCACTATGACTATGACCTTAAATTTCAGTCGTAGATAACATCCTCCTCTCGCCACAATTCTCAACGACCCCCACTATCGCCGCAGCTTGCCAATCTATGGACGTACCAACATTTTTTGCCCTTAAGTACCCCCTCATTATTTGTCATGTTTGAGTACATCAAGCAGGCTCACAAATACTTACAGGATTAGTTTATCATAAGCTTCGTTTAATTAACTGAATTGCCTCTTGCAGGATGTTATTACGCTCGATATATACTAAAAATTCTTATCCATGGGAAGAAGAATATAAATATCGAAAAGAAGAAAAGCAATAAAGGTGATAAGGAATATCATAAGAGCATCAAACTCAATTGAGCCAGTGTTATGAGATACGAAAGGGAGTGTTGCCACGTGAAAGATATTATTGGAGATCATGCTAAAATAAGTAGGACTCGGTAAGAGAGTCGAGCAAAATTGATGTCTCGAATGACAAAAATGGATAGTAAAGGTCAGTGCAATTTCAAGAAATGAATCTTGAACAGAATGAGAATGCTGCAAGAAAGGTGATGACAAGTTTAGGTGTTCCCATCATACTCATTTGAGGGGCAAGCATCAACCCCATAACAAAATTAAGAATCAAAGAATCGACGAGTCGAAGCTTGTAAGGAGACAGCCATGGTGCTTGAAGGTAATAAAAGATTATGAGACAATGTTAATGAGATAAGTCGTCAAGCGATCGAACTTAGATAACAATCATTATATTTTTTATCGCACTCATAATTATGAAACCGAAAACAAATGGTGCAAATCCAATGAATATTGGAAGGACAGAACAAAAACAAAGATTAGGATGATAACAGACCAAAACCCAACTGAAGAGACATGGAACATGTGATGTGTAATTTGCCTACATTAGCCGTTACTTAAGTGGGAATCGGTTGAAATTTGGAGGAAGTTTAATAACTCCTCTCCCCTCTCCCCAAAATCTCTCCCCAGATCCCAACTCCCATCTCTCTCTCGTGCAAAGGAGAAGAAGATGATGACGATGATGCAATCAATTGGGGTAGGGGCAATAAGAACAGAAACAGAAACAAACGCTTTTTCTTGTTGCGACTCATGAAGTGGTTATGTCAAAGGTTTGGCGGTTTCACGGTTCCTTGCCCCCAATAACCCCTCATTTTCCTCGACGGTTAACAACCTTTTCCTTAAATCCTTCCCCCCACCGCATCCCTCTCCCCATCCTCGCCATCCATATACGCTAACTTGGTTCGGCCCTTTCATCGAACACATGGTAAGCAGCAAGTTGGGATTAGTAACAGCGCATCAAAAGTCCAGAGGTGCCCAGACTCTCAAAATAGAAAATTGCACACCGTCATCCACGGTTAGGCTCTGCGCTCGATCCAAGTCGAAAAGACGTTAAAAAACAAACAACCCAAAACTAGAAAAAAAATCATCAGCGCAAGCCGACGCACACAACGAAGCATCAAATTGGAACTAAAGAAGCGCGAATAAGCAATTCCAGCGACCGTGAACGTCACGACAGACGGCAAAAGACAGAAAAAGGCAAACCCGAAGCACGGCATCTCCAGTCCCCAGCCACCAGAGCCCAGGCAAAAAAATGCACTCAACAACAGGGGAGGGGAGAAAAACCACGAGAAATGAAGGAGAAACCGAACGGACCGTGAGAAACACTGGACCCACTCGGCGATTTGCGGTACCCGCAGGAGCTCCTCCACCGGCCGCAGTCCAAGACCTCCCTCCTTCCTCACCGGGAACACCGGGCTTCGGGAGCGAGGGGGAGAGAGGAGAGACGAACTGCAGAGGACGAGCAAAGGAAAAGCGCAGTCCAGCGAAGACCTAGTTGAGCGAAGAGTGCAGTCGAGCGAGGAGGTTGTCACGAGGGAGAGAGCGACGGAAGGGTCAGAGCGATGGAAGGGAGGAGTGCGGATGAGATCTAGGGTTTTTTTGTTTTCAAAATGGGCAACAGTGGGTTTTCAAGAAAATTTTGAGGGTAAAATAGACAACTTAATATTTTCATTAAGTGAAGCCTTCAGCATTCCCAAGGGTCGACTTTCACTTGAAAGCCCCTTGAGGAATGGTTGCCAAACACCTCTATTTAGGCTGAAAGGGCTTTGGGGCTTGAATGGGCTTTCTAAATGCCCATCCAAACGCACCCTAAGTGATTTGCTATTACTCATATGAACCTAATCCATGGGATCTCCAATCACATAGGTTGGGTTATTGTCGTTATTGATTTTTCTCAACTGGCTTAAGTCACATTCCCCACGATATATCATTAATTAAATTTTCTTCCCAAAGGTTTAGTCAAAGGATTGGCCATATTTGCCTCTAACTTCACATAATCAATCGAGATATCCCATCTTCACATAAGGTATCGGTTTTACCTTATGTGTCTAGTTTTATTTTTTGAAATGGCTATTGTCACTTGGCAATCATAATGCATAAATATATAAAGTGTCCGTTTCATTCCCAAAAGAATATCTGCTATTGGCTAATTTACAAGTTACAATAACTCCACCAAGGATAAACACATATTCACAAATGAATTTTGTCTTATCTAAAACCAAGATGCGATTAGCATTATTGTGTCATTCTAATGCAGTCAGAAATCTAATCTCATTTATTTCTTTACTATAATCAAGGTAGTCCAATGATCACAGTTGGGATTTTGTGTATATCTATTGGCTCAATCTACACACAACATAAGATATATTAGGTTGAGGTAGTTCATTAAATGCATCAAACTCCTAATAATCTGAGCATACCTAGACTAGGCCACACTCTCGTATTTGTTATTAATTGGGTATTAGCATAACTCGTAAGTGTGACATCAATATATCCATATTTTTAAAGTAGCATCTCCCTCAAGTTGGAACATCATTTGCATCGTGCTCGCAATGTATGTGCAAGTACATGGTGGTTTATTGCGGTTATCACTATTAGCTTGCAAAATATTCATTTCAAAATGTGCTATTTGTTGAATTTGTACACCCACCACATTATAGGCTCGCAGAAATAAGATTCTTATTATACATGGCTCAAATTTATTGGATTCATTACTGTTCTTGATGTACATGTTTAAAAATATGTTGATTTTTTTGGCATGAATGTTGTACAAGTTAAGAACATGTTGGATTCTTGGCTATGAATGTTGTGTATGTTTTTAATATGTTGTATGTGACTTAGCCCGTTGTCCACATCCTTTTGTTGTTTAAACAACAATCATCGAGGCTTGTCTATGTGTTGTCTTGGTTATATTAGTTGAGGTGAGGAATCCATGTTAATTTCAAACAACAATCACACATTATTAGGAACGAAAGGTAGCGATTTTAGTCATACTCAAGGAAAGAAAACAAAAGGAGACCAACATGTATGGAAATAAAGGAGGAAAATGCATTTCTGAATGGTCTTGAAGAACTAGTTGCGCTAGGAATGAAAATTGATAATAACTTAAGAGTGGTTACATGATAATATTAGAGAAGTGGTTTGAAGAAAAGTTTCATAATTTTGGCATCAAGGGTAATCCTTATATGGAGTTGAAGATGAAAAACTTGAAAAAAATGTACAATCAAATATATGACTTAAAGGACTAAAGTAGCTTTGGGTGGGATCACGAAAAGTATTGTGTTGATATTCATTCAAAGGATAGTTGACAAAAATATTACAAGGTTTGTGTCACTTTTTCTCATTTTTTATTCTTTACTACTTGTTTTTCTAATAACATAATATATTTTATTTGTAGACCTATCCAGGCACTTCTTCTTTGAGAAGAAAGTCCTTCCCGCAATATGGTCAACTAACAACCATATTTTAAAAAACCATGTCAAGGGAAATCTCGGGGAAGACCCTTCAAAAGCTCATGCGGCTGTTGAACATGAATGAGGCGAGAATTATGATAATGAGACAACTAATGGTGCAAGTCAAAACTTATCGCTGCTATCATCTTCTCATATACAAACAATTATGATCTTTTAAAAGAGAAAAATGGCTAAAACAAACAAAGTGGGTTGCTGGGTTAGTTAAGATTGTAGGCAATTCTGGCTCTTTCTTGGAAAAATACTAACGAGAGGATAGAGATAATTGCTAGCCACATTGGACGTGCTAAAGATTTGGGCAATGATAAAAGAAAAATAAATAAGGAGCTTCCTCAAATGTCCCAAAGTGCTATGGGTAGAATAAAAGTATGCAAAAAAAATTGTGAAGGATCCAGAGACCATTCATCTATTTCTTGGATTTCAAGATTAGAACAAGAAGATATTTGTGGAAATACTTCTCAAAGATATAAGAGATGAGAATGATTGAAGAGTTTGGTTTATAGTTTCCCAAGTACTCAGTGAATTAGGTAGAGTTGGAGCGATGAGTCACAGTAAATTTGTGTGAATTGGAAGGAAAAAGTTGTACCTAATTTTGTCTATAAATAATAGGTCTATTGAGTAGTCCCTTTGTTGTTTTATGACATTAAACAATATCGAACAATGTTCTTTTTTCTATTTCTTGGAATCATATTTTTTCTGAATGTGCTATTTCTTATGAAGTTTGGAGCATTGTTCATAATTGTTGTGATATTCGAAGAATTAAGTAGAATTATAGTGATGAGTTGTATTGGATTTGTGCTCGTTAAAAGCTTGTTGAGATATCAACTTTATGGCCAAATATGTGCTACTTCTTGGTTGTGTGGAATAAAGTTAATTGTCTGACAACTTGCTTTTTAATTATGGCCTTTAATTTTTAGTTGGTGTGGAGTTTGCTTAGTGCATCTTGTGGAAACTAAAAATGCTACACGGGCTACATGAATGTTGGATTACTTTATAAGGGTTACTTATGCTAAGCAATTGTGGCCAATGAAAATTTATGCTTTGTAAATCATTTTTTATTTTTTATTTTTTGCATTGAGGGTTGTAAGTCTAATTAATTGTGAAGGTTTTCTTTTTTTTTCTTGAGGATAGATTGATATTATTTCATGGATTTTTATTTTTATTAATTATGGCCTTTAATTTTTAGTTGGTGTGGAGTTTGCTTAGTGCATCTTGTGGAAACTAAAAATGCTACACGGCTACATGAATGTTGGATTACTTTATAAGGGTTACTTATGCTAAGCAATTGTGGCCAATGAAAATTTATGCTTTGTAAATCATTTTTTATTTTTTATTTTTTGCATTGAGGGTTGTAAGTCTAATTAATTGTGAAGGTTTTCGAGTACTATGCATGAGAATGATTTTTTTTATTAATTATGGCTTGAGGATAGATTGATATTATTTCATGGATACTACGTATTAGCATATACGTATTAGCATATACGTTCTTTATTAATTATGGCCTTTAATTTTTAGTTGGTGTGGAGTTTGCTTAGTGCATCTTGTGGAAACTAAAAATGCTACACGGGCTACATGAATGTTGGATTACTTTATAAGGGTTACTTATGCTAAGCAATTGTGGCCAATGAAAATTTATGCTTTGTAAATCATTTTTTATTTTTTATTTTTTGCATTGAGGGTTGTAAGTCTAATTAATTGTGAAGGTTTTCGAGTACTATGCATGAGAATGATTTTTTTTCTTGAGGATAGATTGATATTATTTCATGGATACTACGTATTAGCATATACGTATTAGCATATACGTTCTTTATTAATTATGGCCTTTAATTTTTAGTTGGTGTGGAGTTTGCTTAGTGCATCTTGTGGAAACTAAAAATGCTACACGGGCTACATGAATGTTGGATTACTTTATAAGGGTTACTTATGCTAAGCAATTGTGGCCAATGAAAATTTATGCTTTGTAAATCATTTTTTATTTTTTATTTTTTGCATTGAGGGTTGTAAGTCTAATTAATTGTGAAGGTTTTCGAGTACTATGCATGAGAATGATTTTTTTCTTGAGGATAGATTGATATTATTTCATGGATACTACGTATTAGCATATACGTATTAGCATATACGTTCTTTATTAATTATGGCCTTTAATTTTTAGTTGGTGTGGAGTTTGCTTAGTGCATCTTGTGGAAACTAAAAATGCTACACGGGCTACATGAATGTTGGATTACTTTATAAGGGTTACTTATGCTAAGCAATTGTGGCCAATGAAAATTTATGCTTTGTAAATCATTTTTTATTTTTTATTTTTTGCATTGAGGGTTGTAAGTCTAATTAATTGTGAAGGTTTTCGAGTACTATGCATGAAAATGATTTTTTTTCTTGAGGATAGATTGATATTATTTCATGGATACTACGTATTAGCATATACGTATTAGCATATACGTTCTTTATTAATTATGGCCTTTAATTTTTAGTTGGTGTGGAGTTTGCTTAGTGCATCTTGTGGAAACTAAAAATGCTACACGGGCTACATGAATGTTGGATTACTTTATAAGGGTTACTTATGCTAAGCAATTGTGGCCAATGAAAATTTATGCTTTGTAAATCATTTTTTATTTTTTATTTTTTGCATTGAGGGTTGTAAGTCTAATTAATTGTGAAGGTTTTCGAGTACTATGCATGAGAATGATTTTTTTTCTTGAGGATAGATTGATATTATTTCATGGATACTACGTATTAGCATATACGTTCTTTATTAATATTCAACTTCTACCAAACAATGAATAGGATAGAATATAAAAGTATCTAACTTTAAACCTACAGTTCATCAAGTATAGATAGGATATGATAAAATCTCTAAACTTCTTATCTTAAAGTATCTAGTTTTCATCCTGATTAGAAATCCAGACAACCTAACACAATCTATGTTAAGATACTATAAAAAACATAGATTTGAAATCAATCATCATTCTTTGCACCATTGAACCACATATTTCTTTACTATAGTTATGTGCATAGATATAAATCAAAATTTTAAATTAGGTAATATAAAATAAGTTTAACTACGACAAAACATGTTACAAAATCAGGGGCACTATTTACATATTCTACAAATATCCTATGTAGCACCGTGAGAGACCTCCTGGTACTTGTCTTGAATTGCTGAGGGACCGCTAAATGCATCTGTTTTCTACAAATTTATAGATGGATCGAATGAATATAGCCAAAGTCCATTCATCTTAGCAAAAGTTGCACAAATGACCATAATTAAGATACGAGCATGATACTACCCAAATTCCTCCTTTCGTTGAGTAATGAAACTTTGTGAAGCAATTAATGATTCAAGAAAAAGATAAAGCTGTTTCTTTTTGAAATAAAGGAAGAGAAAATATTACATTAGGTTAACATGTCTTAAATTAAATCTGCAAATATGATAAGTTCCATGTGGTTAAATCTATAATGTTTCTTTTTATGAAGTAAACAATAATCCAAGAAAAAGATAAAACCCTTTCTTTTCTAAAGAAGGAAGAAAAAATATTACATTAGTTTAATATTTGTTTTAAACTAATTCTACATGGTTGAAATTGATGAGTTCCTTGTGGGTTTAATCAAATCAATTGATCAAGATCCATCTTGACACATGTATTATTGACTAAAGTAATTTGTCAAAAGGACATGGGTCTAAAGGAAAAAGAAAGATTAATTCCATGTGAGACTCACGTGGTGGAGACAACCTCTAACTCTTTCTGGGGGTGTATGTGGGGTGTCAAAACAAAACTGAACGAAACCGAACCGAAATTTCGTGCATTTTAAGTTTAGTCCAATTTTCGATTTGGATAATGAAAAGAACCACTTTTTTTTTTTTTTGTCGATTCGCATTTTATCAGTTTGGTTAACCAAACCAAACCATAAAAATATTAAATCGTGCTTAAATTGAGAAGCCCTAAAAATATAAAAATCTCTCTCGTTAGTTCTTCCCAGCAAAGCAAACTATTGGAATCTACTTTTAGCTCCGCCACCCATGTTGGCTATATGTTTGCATGATCACCACCGACATTGCCAATAAACTCTCTGGTCATCTATCGCCTGAACATGCTGCAAAGGTTATCGTCCTAACGTTCTCTTTGAATCTCTCTCGTACGTAAGTACAAACATATTTTATTTATATTTTTTGAATCCGAGTTTCTGAAGCTAGTAGTATTTTTCACCTGCTTTTTATGATTCATTGATTCTAGCAGCATACCAATTTGCATGGTTCAAGGTAATTAAAGTTTGTCGATGTACTTTGTAACAAAGTTGGGTGTGATTTTCCGCTACAAAATTGTCCTTATATTGCCGGATTCCGGATCAAAAAGCAAAGAGATTGAGAGATTTTAGATCATAAGACATGCAGCGGTGTTTGCTAAGAGGAGGGGACTGCTGAGAAGACACAAGTCCTGATTTATTGCTAAATTCCTTTTAAAAGATGAGCTTTCTAGATTTTTTTCCCTAATCAATTCTTTGTTAATTCCTTCTAAAAAATAATTTGTAAGTTTTTTTCCCTTTGAATAGGAAGCATCTTTCGTGAATTGTTATAGTTCTGAAGATATCTCCTGATGAAAAAGAAAATATTGAAGTTACTCTTTATATCGAAGCTATAAAGAGTAGCTTTTAACAATGTTTCTTATTTCTCAACTCTCTTGAATTCCTAAGAGGACAGGAGACTCTTATTTATACTTGAGCCCTTCTAACTACAACCATTAGATCACCCATTGATTTGACAGTGGTGATCTAATCCTAAGAAACATCTAGAATACATTTTCCACATTACCCCTACAAATACCTATTATCCCTATAAATATTTAGACATGCACATTTCTCACATTACCCTTAGAAACACCTAAAGTTATGGGCCTCTAGAATTGTCAAGGGCTTTTGTTTGGGCTGTTGGGCCATTTCTTTGATTTATTGGGCTTAGAATTTTTTTGGTCCATTGACACTAGACTATATATATACACTTGTAAGGTGACAAGACTAGGGTTTTTGAGCGTCCAAAGAGGGTTTGCAAATATCCACCGTAGGAGCCGCCTCTCTGCGCCACCACCAGGGAACCCTCGTCTCCTCCAGCCATGGCCGTCGGGTACTCCCTCTCCTCTCTTCGCCGTTCCTGCCCATGTCGCAGCCTTACCTTGTTCATCTCCTCCCTGAAAATGGGCTGACGTTGTCCCCTCTTTCTCTGTGTTCGATGCAGGAAGAACAAGAGGATCTCGAAGGGGAAGAAGGGTGGGAAGAAGAAGGCGTGAGTGCTCAATTCCGCCTCGAATTTGTGGAGATTGATTCGGTTCTTGTGCCTGTTTTGGGGTGCTGATTCTGCTGTTGTTTGATCTTTTTCCTTGTCTGGTCTGGCGGGTGCAGGGTCGATCCGTTCGCGAAGAAGGACTGGTATGATATCAAGGCGCCGTCCGTGTTCACCGTCAAGAACGTGGGCAAGACACTCGTTTCTCGTACTCAGGGTACAAAGGTGCGATTTTTATCGTGTCTTGGCGTGAATCTGTGAGCTGGTGCTTGGCTGGGTTCTTGTATTTGCGTCCGAAAATCGTTTGAAGATGTTGTGAATGGTACTGTGTGGAGTTTAGTTAAGTTCGGCTCAATGCCACTGGATATTTCTCATTAGACTTTGTGAAAATAACGTAGGAAAAAGTTTATCTGTTTTGTTCTGTTTATTTGTTTTCATTTGGGTCCTTTTGATAAGTAGGCGATGGACCGCGATTATATTTTTTTGATATTAAAAAAAATGGGTGGAGGGGACAACTTATTGATGGATTGGACTCTTTCCGGGAGAAAATCTGCTCTGGATGTGGACTGGGATTTTGTTGGTTTTGTTAATTTATGCATTAGATCGATGTATTCCCATTTGAAGTTTGTTCCTGTGAAGTTTTGGTCTCCATGAGCTGGGAACTTGGGTTTAGGTCGTATTTCCCTGACCACTTCCCTCCGAAGAAGCATCAAAGTGTTTTTCTTGCTGTTTAGTTTTGGACTTGTTGAGGGCTTGATCAACCGATATTCTATCCTTACCAAAATGGAAGAGGTCTTAGTTTTTGGGAAATCTCTGTGGAGCTTCCATGATTGATAGTTTGACATCAATTGGTGTTTGCATGAGAACACATGCATCATGCATGATATCCTGTGAAACCAATGAGCCTTATAGATTTGAATTTGCAGTCCTCACTCACATAAGCCATGGTGATAATGACCTGGCTCTTGGAGTAAAAATTACTTGTTAATCAGGATGTGCACATAGGTGTAGGTTAAGTGACATTGTTTTCTTATTATTGGCCCCATTCACTCTGTCTCCTTGTAAATGCCTTTTATGGATTTGAATACCTATGCATGTCCATATTGAGTTAAAAAAGGGTATCTACATGCAAGACTAATGGGGCCTATTCTGCAGATTGCTTCAGAAGGTCTCAAGCATAGAGTGTTTGAGACATCGCTTGCTGACCTTCAAGGTGATGAGGACCACGCCTACAGGAAGATCCGTTTGAGATGTGAAGATGTCCAGGGTAGAAATGTCCTGACCAATTTCTGGGTAATGTCTACGTTCACTGTTGCTTAATTCTGTACTTTTTTATTTGCATGTTGACTCTCTCTTGACTCACTATTCTCCTATGGTAAATTAGGGCATGGACTTTACAACTGATAAGCTGAGGTCCTTGGTGAGGAAATGGCAAACTTTGATTGAAGCCCATGTTGATGTCAAGACAACAGATAATTACACATTGAGGATGTTTTGCATTGGCTTCACTAAGAGACGTCCTAACCAAGTCAAGAGGACCTGCTATGCTCAGTCTAGCCAGATTAGACAGGTTATTTTCTAGTCTTGAGCCATAACTGACTAGTTGAATTACATAGCTTAAGTTGTAATTCATGCAGCTTTGGGATATTTCATGACTTCTTCGACATTATTCTTCAATATTGGGATCATATTATGTTGTTAAAATTTTGAAAAATTAGGATGTGGGTGATTTATCTCTGCCTTCCCATAGATAGCATATCTTCAACTTGGCAAAAGTTATTTTAGTCCTGTCGTGTAAATTTTTTATTTGAAAAGTTCCTGCAGCAGGTATACTATTTCGTTTGATTAGCTAAACGGTAACTTTTATTTGTTTCTCCCTTTTCAGATACGTAGGAAGATGAGGGAAATCATGGTAAACCAGGCAACATCTTGTGATTTGAAAGAGTTGGTCCGCAAGTTCATTCCAGAATCAATTGGAAAGGAGATTGAAAAGGCAACATCAAGCATCTATCCCCTACAGAATGTGTTCATCCGGAAAGTGAAGATCTTGAAAGCTCCTAAGTTTGACCTTGGGAAGTTGATGGAGGTATGTTCCTTGTTGGATCACCTATAAAAAATGTCGAATGTTGAAGTATGCATGAATCTCGAATGACAGAAAAATCCTTTTACTTTTGCCATCTTTGATGATATGTGCAGCATGTAAAAGTTCATGATGTTCCATTTCAGCATTTGGGTATCTGGATCTTTCTCAAAAATAAGATTAAAATCGTTGATAATTTACCCCCTCTTTGGTTGGCCCAATATCTTCGACAATGTCAGAGCCATGCTAATGATCATTCTGTTGGTCTTTCTGTAGGTTCATGGAGATTATTCGGAAGATATTGGTGTGAAGCTGGACAGGCCAGCTGATGAAACGGTGGCAGAGGTGCCTACCGAGGTTATTGGAGCTTGAATGTAGAGTGACTGAGTTGCTGAGAATGTGTCCTTTTGTGAGAGTTACATTCCATTTGAAGGGAGGTTCTGTTTGTGAACCTGCTGAAAAAATTTCTTTTAAGCACCTTTTGACTGTTTCATCAAGGAAGAGAAGACAATTTTGTTCCTTAATTTTGTAGACACCCTTAGATTTTTGTCTTCAGCCATCTAAATTATGGGTGATTGGTTGTTTGTTTAAGCCGTTACTGCGAGTCTAAGATGTGCCAGATTTTGTGGAGCCTCTTTCGTGGGATACTTGCATGGGTCCCGTCAGATATTTGGTCTTAAATTGTTTGCAACCCGGTGTCCCAGTTTTAACCAATTTGTGATCCTTTAACATGTCCCTTGTTCCGTATGTTACCACAAAAAATTAAAGCTCCGTTTTGCGGGAAACATTTTTTGGAAAGTAATTTTCCTCATTTTTGGGTTTTTGATTTGTTTAGATAAATGAGTCATCGGAAAATGCTTTTCTAGTTAAAGGAAAAAATATATTTAAAGTCAATAAAATGGTTTCTCTCTAAATCTTTTTGAAAAGTCGGAGGATATTTTTTTAAATATAACTAAGTATTGGCACTCGAATTCAAAAATTTTAATGGTTTTTGAGTCTCAACGTTTAGGAAGAAGTTGGTTGAAGTTGGTTCTTGAGTCTCAGCATTGAGGAGGAAATCTCTGGTAGCTAGGCCTCGATGCCCACACCTGAGTCCATCAAGGTCAAGCCTAAGCTTGTGGTGCTTGTGCACAATTCCTCCGGTCCTGAGCTCGGGTCCATAAAGGACATGCTTGGGTTCTAAATACTCAGCTCTGGTCCACAAAGGCTATCCATTGATTCTCGACGCTCGAGTCTAAGTCTTTAATTATGAAATGTTAGTTCTTATAAAAATATTTTGAAAATTTGAATTTTTTATTCTTTATATTTTCTTTTTCTCTTTTTCTTTTCTTTTTCTGTCTTTCTTGTCTTTCTTGGTCAATGGCTAGCCACCGAGCAAGACTCGAGTGTCACGAGTGTCACCAGAGGCCAACGAGCTTGTCCATCTCCTATTGCTGGTCACTGTGGCAAGCCACTAACCAAAAAAGAAGGAAAAATAAAAAGAAAAAGAGAGATAACTAAAAATTTGATTTTTTGGTAATTTATCTCTGAAAAATCTAATTTCCCTGTCAAACAGCAGAAAATATTTTTAGTTTATTTTCAGATTTTAATCGAACAGCAAAAAATATTTTCGTTTTCTTGAAAAATTACTTTTTGAAAAATATTTTTCAGAAGGGTCATTTTCTACCGAATGAACAAATATCAGTTTTATGACCATTTGAATACATATGGGACTTTGGCTACGACGAACAAGCTCCTCATGATGGTGCTTCTGGCATTTGATCAAGGATGTTGAGCATTCTTGATTAAATGATCAAATGTCCCTCATTGTCATTTGTTTTTTATTTCTTGTGAATTTTCTGTCTAGTTCATGGCAGTTCTGCGAAAATCTGCAAAGCAATTATCACGTTCAAAGGGAGAAATGCCACTGGTATTTCTTACAACAGGAGGGTATTGTTGGACTAGAACATTCCCGTACGAATAAAACTCGGTTACCTTGTAACTTTATACAGACGGATTCTCTGTTCTGCTGCTTCTGTGGTGGGATTACACTGCCATAGTTGGAATCCAAGTATCTACTTAATATCAAGGAGTCAAAAACATAGAGACGTGGAAAACTGGAAATCACATCACATCCAAATCCAAGCTACTCAATGACCATCTTCTGCCCTTAGTTACAAGCTTAAGCTGTGTACATCGATTCCAGATACCACAAATTCTGTATTACAACGAAAAATGGCACCAAGTAGCTTGAGCCGAGAGAGTCTTCCTAGATAATGCCGTTAAAATCTGCCGATCACCATCTACAAGCAAATGGTCTACTGCAAGGATGTACATTACGACTAAACAGAATCGCAAACATAACTCTCTCCTGATAGCGCCCATTGCTCCTAATTATTCTGGTCCCATTGAACACAAAGGACCAACTGTTTCACACCTAACAAGGACATATTACTAGTACATGAAACAGAAGGCAAAATGCAGCCCCTAAAAACAGGCAACTTTTCTGACTCTTACATCAGTACCTCGCTTGCTTCAATCACTCATCAGCATTAGGCCTCCTGCAGCCGCAAAAGCAGGCCTTCTTCTTTTGCCTTTCCCCGTTCCTCGATCCACTGTAAATGAAATCCTTCAGAATGATGCCTGTACTGCTCCTCGAGAATCTGCTCTTCCCTTTGCCTTTTTTCTCGTCCTCCATCTTCAGCAAGATGTAGTTGATATTCTGCACCTCGAACTGCAAGCGGCCAATCTTCTCACTCTCTTTCTTCGCCTGCTCCCTTATTTTCTGCTCCCGGACGCTCTCAATGTCCTCCATCTCAACTTCATCCTTCTGATCCAATGAGGATAAGTTCACGTCGATATCTTTCACCAGATGATCATTCATGACCATCAGGTGCATGACTGACTCTTCCGCTTCTTCTAGCTGCCTATTCACTGTCTCGTACTTGACCTTGTGTGACCTCTTGCTCCTCTTCTTCAGTTCCGCTTTCCTTCTCATGTCTTGCACACTCGCCTGGAGACCAGTCAACTTCTGAGCATCAGAAGCAAGTCTGTCCAAGATCTTTTTCTTGCTTCTCTCTTTACCAAGTTCTCTACTGGTCGAGACCTTGTCAATGCCCAATTCTTTCTCAATTTCTAGCTCGGACGAAGGGTTTAGACTGTTCTTCCATGCATCTTCAAGCATCTGATTGTTTGGTCTTTCTTCATCTCTACTGCTTATTTCATTAAGCAAAGAATCTGACGCTTGATCGAGTGGAATATCTTTCATCAATTGCCCTGTCTGCGGAGGAATTTCGCATTTGGACTTGGTTGGCTTCTGGTCATTGCTGATATCATTTCCAACTACTGTTTTCTCTTTGTGGAACTCCTTCCTCTCTGGCGAGTCATTTTCGAGATTCACAAGCGCATCTTGACTTTTCTCCATCCCGACTCTTCCCATTTCTTCCCTGACAGCCTTTTCAACAGCTTCAATCCTATCTTGCATCTTCTGCAAATCTGAGACTGCTGGTACTGTAAAGCTTTGTTCTTCTAGGAACTTGGCATGTCCATTTTCAGGAAATGGATATGCCTTTTCTGCATGCTGGAGAGAATTATAACAGAACAATATATTATCTTCAGCTGAACTAGCTTGTTGCTCAAATGGCATTATACCATATGATGCATCTAAAAGGCATAGGAAAAGAACGAGTTGCATGTCTTTACTATTTACCTTTACTCTCTAGTTTTTCATAAAATTCAATATTAGGTTGTAGCAGAAAAAGAAGAGACTTTCTCATTCAGTCATTACTTTTCGGTTTATCTACTCAGCTAGTTTTGAAATGCAAATTTCTCGATGATGAACAATACCTGGTGCTTCCAGAAATTGGATTGTGGCTTGAGAGATGTCATCCCATCTCTAAGAGACGATAGGATGGGAACATATGCAGATAGCTCATTCTTTAGTCCACCAATTTCACTCTCTAAGAACCCAAGTTTTTCTTTCATCTGTTCAATATCCCCATTCTTCATAGCACTTTCATCCCTTAGGCTTTGACAGACTTGACTTAGCTCCTGAACCTTATTTTCAAGTAGAACTTCTCGAACGGAAGAAATTTGGAGATCAAAGTAAAAAGTTGCAGCCTCAGCCTCCCAAAGTTCAAACTCATTGCTCCTCTCTTGCAGCTCTGAACTCAAATTCTCTTCTCGAATCCTGCGTTCCTCGATTTCATTCTGTAATGTGTTCACTTTGAGCTCCAGATTATGTTTGACCTCCAGAAGACTTTCAATTTGCTCCTCCTGTCTTTTCCTTATTTCAGATAACTCATGAATCTGCTTTTCGACATTTTCTCTACCCACTCTTGACTCTTCATGCTTCCTTTTTAGTTCCTCAACAGTTCTCGACAATTCAATCGCCGAGAACCGTGAAAGCTCCAGTTTTTGGTCTACTTCCGAAAGTTCCTTTGCCTTCTCTCTCAGAAAATCGTTGCCAATCAAAATTTGGTGGTTTATTTGATCATTGAAGTCTCTCACTTCATTGAACTCTCTGTCCAACTTCTCGATCGAGTCAACCAGGAGTGACTTTTCTGCCCTTTCTGTCTCTAGTTTCTTCCTCAACACCTCAATCTCCACCCTTAGATCGTTGTTAATTGTTTGGAGGCCACAAAGATCAGCAGCAACAGCTTTTAGTTCTTCAGCTTTCTCCTTTCCAAAGCTCTGGAAAACTAGAGAGAGGTTACCAAGAGAATTCAGTTCTTGGATTATCACAGAGTTTTCCTCTTCAAGGGCGTGCTTCTGTGCTTCCGAATCTGTAATCTTCTCCAGCAAAGCTTGGTTTTCAACTTGTCTGTTGGAGTTATCTTCCTGCAAAAGCTGGTAAGCCATCTGCACATCAACCAATTTCTTGTGCATCACTTTTAAATCAGTCTCTAGTGCCTCCTGCTGTTGTTCTGCCTTGCCTAGATCCAATTTCAAGAGGTTTTTCATCTCTAGAAGCTCATGCTTATCTTTTTCCAGCGTCATACATTGCTCAGTCATGATTCTGAGCTCCTGCTTGAGGAGGTCTTTACTTGACTCTAGCTCATTACACTCTAATCCGAGTCCTCTGAGAAAAGCAACTAACACGGTGTTCTCAACCAGCAACTTTTGCTCTTCATCCTTGCTCCTTGTCAGCGATTTCTTTAATTGCCCTATTCTGTCCATTATATGCACAAAAGGCAGTCGGTCAAGTTGGGAAGGTATTTGCTGTTTCGCGATCTCACCTCCATGCCCTACTTCTACATCAATTTGAAGAGCCTTGAACACCTGATAAATTTCGGTCTTCAGCCTTCCAATTTCATCTGCCAGCATTTCCCCTTCTACCTGCTGCTCGAGATTTTCACTCTCCAGTTCATTAATCAACTTATTGGATAATTTCGAAGCTTCAACGTGTTTCTGACATTCTAACAAGAGGGATAAATTCTTTGCTTCCAGATCTTCTACAAACTTCTGCAAGATGAATATCTCAACTTGCGCATTTACGGCTTTCTCCACTTCTTCCTCAAATTCCTTCTTCCTCAGTTGAATTTCGTCTTGCAAAAAGTGTACATGGTTTTCCAAACCTGCCAAACGTGCCTCACTTGATTGTACATAAGTTGCACGTTCTTGTTTCTCCACACCAAGGTAGCCCTTCAATTCTTCGACTTGACAAAGAGTGGTTTCTTTCTCCTTCTCCAGTCTATCACATTTTTTTTCCAAGTTGTCAAACCTCCTTTCAAGACTTCCGAGCCTCTGCTCCACATTATCCAAGTGCAAGGCAAGGTTGCTTCTTTCATTTACAAGGCTGGATTTCTCATTAATAAGCAACTGGCAGAATTCATCTATCCTCTTTGATTTCTCTCTCAAGCTCTCAGCCTCAGATCTTGCAGCAGATATCGAACTCTCCAATGATGAGTTTTTCTCCAAAAGCTTCTGCATGTTCTCAGTGATAATCTGTAGCTGAGAAAGCAAAGCAGCTTTATCAGCAACAAGACTGCATTTTTCTCCCTGCAATGATTGGCAATTTTCCTGTAACAGCTTGGTCTTCTCTTTGGATTCTTCTAATGCGCTGTTTAACTGGGACAGGGATATTTCAAGCACCACATTTTTCTCTGAAATTGTGTCCATGTTCTTTAACTTTTCATAAAGAACTTCTCTCTCATCTCTATCCCTTTTCTGGACCTCTTTCAACTCAGAGTTCTTGTTTTGCAACTCCTTCACTGTTTGTCCAAAACATAGAGGGTCAAGACCTGCCAACTCCACTTGGGAGAGAAGCGCTTTATAGCACCCATTTAAGCCCTTAATTTCTTCTCGCAATTGAAAAATCTCTTGCTGGAGAGCTGTACTTTGTGCTAATTGTGTTGCGAAATCCTGCTCAAGCTTCTCTTTCATCTCCTTCAAGCTATATAATTCATTCTTCAAATTCTTCTCCGAGATGGCAGAGGATGTGTTGAGTTCAGTGAGGCTTCGGTTTTCTTCCTTGACCTTAGTGATCTCTTCCTGCAAACCATATTTGCATGTCTCCAAATCCTTCAACATCTGAAGCCCGCTTTTTATTTCCACAGCCAGATCTCTCTGCTCTTTCTGAGACTCATAGTGCAGCTTCTGTAAAGTCTCCAAACTTGCTTGAACATGGACAAATTGAAGGCGATCATCTTGCATTTGTTCTTGAAGCTTGCGCAACTCTTCATGCTTCCTAGAAAGTTCTTGGTCCTTCACTGCAACCTTCTGTGATAGGTTCTCTGCATCAGACTGCAGAGACTGGTTTGACTTCTCCAATAAAAGACGCTGCTCTTCAGCATTCTTCAACTTTTCGGCACCTATTGCAACTTCACTATTTAGCCTTCTGGCATCATCTTGAGCACAAGAAAGCTCACTTTCCATCCTAGCCAAAGTTTCAAGACACTGCTTGTACAGGAATGCGACTGCTTCTTTCTCTTCATTTGATTTAACAACAGCATGCTCTAGCTTTTGAATTTCTGCTTCTGCATTCGCAACTTGCTCAGATAGCTTTCCAGCATCCATCTCTGCAAGCGAAATTTTACTTTCTAGAACAGATATTGTCTCCAGGCATCGTCGATACTGAAGTAGGCCAGCTTCTTTTTCAGCTTCTAGTCTGGAAAGTTCATGCTTGAGATTCTGCGTTTCAGTTTCTGCAGCAATAGCTTGCTCACTAAGACCTTTCGCATCCTCTTCAGCTCGAGAGAGCTGCATCTCCAGGCTGGATATCTTTCTTAGACTCTGATTGTACTGAGCAAGGCTAGCATCCCTTTCAGCTTCAAGTTTCTCAAGCGCTTCCTTCAATATTTTTATCTCAATGTCTGCTTTGCTTGCTCGATCGTCCAGACCTCTTGCATTCTCCTGAGCATGGTCTAGATCTCTCTTCAGGTTAGATATCTGTTCCAGAATTTGCTGGTATTGTGACAGCATAGAATCCTTTTCAGCTTGGATCTCAGCCAAGATCTTCTTCACGGTTTGAACCTCAATTTCTGCCCTGCTTGCACGTTCAGACTCTGAAGCGACTTGGATTTTGAGATTTTGATTCTCGCTAGATAACTGCGACAACCCATTTTGCAAAATTTCAGGAAGGTTCAACCCTCTGCTGGTTATTCCATCATCAGGCCTATATTGAGAAGTCACTTCATCCGACTCAAAAATCTCATGCACCTGTTTCAGACCTTTCTTACTTATACAAGAGGTGGAACCTGAGCTTTCTGAGTATGCTCCATGTCTTTTTACACCAGATGCATTGTTTGAAGAGACAGATGAAGCATCTCTATTTGAATCATACATTTCAAACGATGCCCGGCGAGGGTGAGAACTTTCTGGTGTATGTGGATCAACCTCACCTCCTGATGAAGTGGATGCTGAATCTTCAGCCAGTCCATCAGGTACTTGATCAGGAAATGCTTCTGCCATAGTTCGATGGGCTTGGCGAAGCTCCACTGTGGCATGGTTGTACCTCTCTGCGAGCGCACGATAAGCACGGTAGAACTCCTCGACCAATTTCATCAGCTCTGGGCGTCTCTTGTAGTACATTTCTGCCCTCCTCGCAAAAGAGTCCGCATCTTCTTCGATAAGTTTGATCATTGCTTTGACTTTGGCATCCATATCTGGTTGCAGAAAAAAAGAAAAGCTAAGCAAAATTGCGGTCATGAATGTAGTGAAATGTGCATGTCACACACGTATTCAAGAAAATGCATTTTTAAGCTGCTCTGGCACTGAGGGTATAGTAATTGCAAGGTCTGCAAATTATGTGGGGTATGCTGGAACTGATCCTTGAAACAGTAGAACTTGGATGCAACAAGAGTTGAGAAAAAACAATTGACATTTCCTTACTGCAGATGAAATATGAAGAAGACCTCCAATCCAGTGTCCAATAACCAATACATATGTACTCTAGGATCAGAAAATAATGAACAATCTATTGCGACAAGCTCAGCAAAATCATTTCAAACCCTTTTTTGTCGGCCAAAAACAATACATAACTTAAGTAGTAGACATAGTAACTCAGCTCGCAAGCAAGATTCTAGTAAATACAAAATCTTCAGGTCTGTATAGGGGCACATGATCGAGAAGTTTTTAGGGTTTGTAAATTATAGCTTCTTGCAGGGACAATAAGCCCATCTTTTTGCTCTTCAAGTGGGGATGCTTTCAAAAAGAACTGTTCTTCCTTCGAAAATAGTTCTTCCTGACATTCAGTCAATGAGAGTGCAATAGCAGCAAAGGTGCTTCCATGACTCATTATTATTGACCCAAGAACAAGCTAGCATCTCGTAGATTGAAAAGCCATTTGAAGAGGATCCTCTTAAAATGCAGTTAGGAAGACTTTTCATGAATGCAGAACATTACCGGTAAGATTTTCCTGAAGCCATTTTGAATTCTTTGGCCTAATGTGGCTACTCCACCACCAAGAATACAAGCGTCTTGACTCGGAATGTAACAGAGCTGCCATCACCACAGCAAAAAACAGTGCCGCAACTGGTTTCGACTTAGCAAAAGCCTCGTCCTTGGACCTGTGACAAAGGCCTAGTTTGTAGATCCAGGCCAGAGTAAAAATACCTAAGTCTCCAACTTAGCAGCCTTTTTCATATGAGTCTTTCTCTGTGAACTGAGAAATAAGACGTAAGCAAATGTGAGCATAACAGAGATAGTGTATGGAATTTTGACTGTCAACCACAAGAAAACACTGAAGATTTTTGATAAACTGGAGATTTCCAAACCAATTTGCGTTTGTCGCTCTAGACTCCTTTCTACCAATAGGGAAATCAAAGCACGTATGGAAAGAATAGGAAGAAGAAATGGCAATGCCTCATCCAAAACTGGGTGCTGCTTAATCTGGGGGTAAGAGTGAAGGGTCATAAATTGTTTATACCAAGGATAAGCTCAAATTCAGACAACGAAATGTTCCTAAAGCAGCCAACACAAATCCGGAAAATAAAAAGTGGAAGTTAATAACGCGGTCGGTGAAAAAATCAGTGAATGAATGATTTGTCCAAAACAAAACATTTTTGACGTATTAAAAAAAGTTTTAAACTTTATGCACATAGATCAATCAGTAGACACATAGCAAAAGAAATCCAAAATGAGAAAGTAAATCCAGAATGCTCCATGATGCAGCAGAAGGAGTTTACTCCAAATATCAAGCAATAAAACTTTCCAAGTAAAATAAAAGGAACATGAAGCTTTGAATTTTCCTGCAAGTGAGCCAAAGCACAAACAAGAACTGTATTACAATCAGTTTTCACCAAACAGAAGATCAAAAGCTACCAAGTTCTGAACAGCTCATTTCTTTTAGGATCCGCAAGCCAAAACCCAAGTCAAGGAAGAGAAACTTAAGCCCAAAAGCAAAGTTTTCACCTAAACCCACCAAAGGCTTCGTCCAGAAAAGATCAGAACTCACCAAATGAACCGACTTCAACTTGCGGATCAGGAAGCATTACAATCGCCCAGAAAGAGATTTTTCGGACGAGCTTGAAGCTCTCAGATCAAGCCCGAACAGAAAGAGTGAAAATGTATAACCAGGAGATGCGCCAATCACCGGAGTCAGCAGCTGTTGTACTAGGCTTCCAGCTGCTACAACTCTGACCTTACCCCATTTCCACTCTCTCCTTTCTCTCACTGGAATAATTTTTCTGTTTCTTTCATTGATGGGTCACTCTTGCATTATATTTCAAGATTGGGTGGTGTGTACTGCCCGTTGTGAAGAGAGAGAGAGAGAGAGAGAGAGAGAGAGAAAGAGAGAGACTGAAACAGGCAAAGAATGGCAAGGTGTAATGACAGTCCAGTTTAACCATGGAGAAAGACTTTGGAAATGTTCAGATTTTCTTCCCCTCTTTTAATTTGGCAGTTGGACTTTTTGGTAAGTAATTAATGGGAGTGAATTGTCGAATCTGATTTAGGGGGACTTGACTTGCCAACATTTTAATACTAAATCTAATAAATCAGCTCAACCACATTTTGAAAATTTATGAAATTCATGATGATTTAAAAAAAAAAAAAGAAACACGGGTTCCTAAATAGCTAGCTATAGAATACATTTAAATTAACTTCTCTTTTACATGATATACACGCAATTACTCATATTATTGAGTAAAAATAATTTTATAGTCAAGCTTTAACTTACACCTCAATCGACCCATCACTACAGTTATTTACACTGTGTCTTCTCTTGGTTTTTTTTTTTTTTTTAAGGTAGGAATTGGACTGTCTTAGGGGGATGATCAGCGGGGGGTGGAGCCTAAGGTTTTTGCACTTGGCATTAAGATCCAAATGATTTTGCTCTGCGAAAATGTGGTAATGATTCAGCTTTTCATTGGGTTTCGAGGAGATAAAAATAAAAAGAAACCGTGAATCCCAGATTTTGCCGTCCCTTGTCGCCACTTTCGTCACATGTGCAAAAGGGTTTCTTGTGCCTTGTGACAGATTTTGGTGACTAAATTGCCCCTTGCTTCAGATCTCAACAAGGTGCTTTTCTTGTGCTTTAGGATGGCTGTTCACATTGCACACGGGTAACAGCTTACCTTTTCCCACTATGCTTTTCTTCTCTCTCTCTCTTTTTCCTTGGGCAGTGAAGATGCAGAGGATCACTTCACCTACAAGGCTATGTGAGCTACTAATGAATGGGATTAGTGACTAATTACTGATTTGCATAGGCTAACCACAGCTTATTTTAGAGGAAGTACAACTCGAGAGGTTGAGGATTGGAAATCATTTCACCGATATGGACCTTTTATGAGGTGCATGTCAATTACCTAGACACTTCTTAACTTGCAAAAAACAAAAAAAAAAGGATATTGTCCTGAAGAAAAAAAGGATCTGCTCGTTTAGAGTGACTTTAATATTACTCTTTTAATTTAATTTTACCAATAGAAAGTTTTCTTTTTCCATATTTAAGATGTCACATTTTCACGTAATACAAAGGTTCATACTTATAAGATTGTGATGGCTTTTGAACACTCGTTAGTAGTCTTGCGATGTTTGATAAGAAGCACCGGCCGGTTAAACTTTAGATATCCTTAACATGCCATACAATATACGTGTTGTCAATATTCATTGATTTTCACTTTGCATAGAAAAGTTTTCTTACTGTTTTCAAGGGCCTTACGAAGTGTTCCTCGGAGAGTTATAACGAAAAACTTAATAATATATTTTCTCATGCTGTATGGACTTCAGCAAAATAACGTACTTGAATGGATCGATTGATTGACATCCAAGTTCCAAAGTCCATCCAGCCCAAAAAAATATATTTAAATTCAAGGGGAAAAAACAAAATACAGCTCTCTAATTAGTTTTTAAAGTCAGTAGGTGATCCCTATAAGTCAAATGCGTGCACTGATTCACCATAATTCCAACGAAGCAACTTGCTGTTGGCATTTTGACTTCTTGCCCCCATTAGATTAGCCAAATCACTTAAACTGTCACAAATTATCAATATAGCTAATGATATAGGCAAAGGACATATGTAATTGAAAAGCATGAACGGTTGGTCTATCAAGGCAATTAACAATGGATTCCCTTTCCACAAAATTATTATCACTTGATTCTTGTTATACATAAAAGTCATTAAAATACTCTTAAGACGGCAACATAGATCATGATGATCCTATAAAAGTAAGTCATTAAGCAAAAGATGCACATGCAACCTTAGCCACGTTGCATAGAATAGCACAATCAATCAAAACACGAAGAATCAAAATATCGATAAAAAAAAAGGGGAGTTCCGTCTTACCCATCTCGAGTTCAATTCTCAATTTAGGCATTCTACAAAAGAAGAGGTTTATCATCTACCCGAAATCTCCTACGTAGATCATAAACTGCTCATCTTCGTCTCTCTCGAGATTGACCGGTAGTTTCAACACGGTGAAATGGTTCTTTACCGAGCCATTCCGATCAGTTTTTCCTCTTTGAAGAAGATGGGCGCACACGAAATCGATTGGAGGATTTGGATTCTGGCTAATAATCGTCACCTTTTTTAAGGTGGGGCGTCGCCCTTTCCGAAGGTGGGGCTTCTAGGGACGGTGGTGGTTCCATTCCTTTTTGTCATCTCTCCAAAAGGCCTCGAATCGAAGAGATTCATATCTTTATAGCGACGGTTCTCTTTTCGTATAGGTGGGGGTGGGGGGGTGGGGATGGTGCAACTAAATCTTGAGGATGAGGACATAAATTTTATTGAGGCCATCGTGGAGTTATTGGACCTTTTAGCGACCAGATATCGTTCTCGGTGGAATTTCAGGTGTGTTTTTTAATCGTTTGAAGCTCCTTTCGATGCTCATATCTACGCAAAGAGAAGCAACCTCAGGCCCTCGGGGGAAAAATAACAAAAGAAAAACTAGAGGGAAGAAGAAATTAAAGAAAGGAAGGAGTCATCCAATAGCAATAGCGACAGTCTCACCACCTTGAGCTTGATTTTTGCTTGGAGTAGCAGTAAAATGCTAACATCTAAAATTGTCTTTCCTTAAATATAAGGTCGATCTTATTATATCAGCAGTGAAATTGTAGGGAAAAGTGTGGAAGAAATCTCAAACATATTGTATATGTGTCAATTTAATCAAAAACTATTTTATTGTGCAATTTAGTTTTAAACGTTTTGACTTAGAGCCAATTTAGTCATTCCAAGCAATTTTGGCCAGGATATTACTATCATGGATGCTAATCATCCTACATGACACGAACACTAAAATGGACATTTTTAATAATATCTTAATAATTTTCGATTATTTCCTCTCTTTCTTTCCTGCTCTTTTCTCTAGGGTCGGTGAGTGCTGGCCTTGCCTAAGCAAGGGTAACCGCCACAAGTGGGAGAGGATAAGCGCCGATAAGGCTGCCCTTACCATATTTGGCAAGGCCAACCATTGTCTTGGATGAGAGTTGGCCACACCGAGCGTCAACACTAGAGGAAAGAGGAGGAAAAAAAGAAAATTATTAAAATGTTATTAAAACAATGTCCACATTAACGCCGGTGGTGTCACATAGGCCAACTAGTGTCCACATTAGTATTATTGGGCCAAAACTGCTAAAATGATTAAATTGACACTAGGTTAAAAAGTTTAAGACTAAATTGGTAAAATTTAAAAAAAAAATTAGGACTAAATTGACATAAATATAATAGATTTAGAACTTTTCTGATACTTTTCCTAAAATTATATTATTTATGCATGTTATAGAGTTCATTTTTAGAAAGTCTTAATCTCTAGCTTAAGAAAGATAGATGAACGGTTTAGGATAGATGGATGTAATAAATAAAATAAACACATATGCATATTAATATGGTCGGAATGAATAAATCAATGTACAAACTACAGAGGATTTATAACTAAGGGATAATGGGGTAAGGCTAGTCAAAGGGGTGACGAGCAGGAACGACCGTATTCATCCCCGTCCCATCCTGCATGCAAGACAAGCAAAACTCTCACGCCGAAATCCATCGATCATAAAATTCAACTGTTCTCACTCGGATCGGAGCAATGTGAATATCCACCATTTGGATATGTCAATTTATCATCATCAAGAGTCAAGACGAAGCCAACGCGCGTTACGTACCCGAGTGAAATTATAGGAATACTAGGCATATTATCTAACACTCAACCACCTAGGTCATTGCACCTACTTCAACTTTATTATCTATTAACATTCTCACCATTTCAAAAGTAATGTACTTCAACCAACACGGTTCATATGTTCTTGGAGCGGAAGGCAAAGATCAATTCATTAGTCTATCCAGGTGAGAGCCTGAAAGGAGAGAGAATGAAGGTTTGACCCTTGCTACTGTTGGGCGAGGCATGACCTCACCAGATCTAGCAAAGTTTGGCCTTGCCCATGGCCGGCGATGCTCGACTCTCGCTAGCCAAGGAGGAGCCTGGGCAAGACTACCCTTATAGCCTCTCATGAGGCCAGAGGTTGGGTGAGCCTCAACTGGTGAGGTTGAGCCTCACACAGCCATGGCCAAGCTTGCTTGAGGCTAGTGAGAGCCTGGCGACCGGTTGGAGGAAGAAGGATGTGAAGAAAAGAAAGAGAAAGGAAAAAAGAAAATTAAAAATTAAAATATTATCAAAAATTATTCATGTCGACGTCGATGGTACCACGTAGGACAGCGGACATCCATGATAGCGCCAGCCAGCTAAAATTAGCAAGATGAATTGAATTAGTACAAATTAAAAGATTTAAAGCTCAATTGGTTAAAAAAAAAGATTGGGACTAAATTAGAATAATTGTAATAGGTTTAGAACTTTTTTTGTAATTATTTCCAAGAAAACATGACGGTCGAAAGTCTCAATGAAAATGCTAACCTGTCTCATCAATACAAGTAGTTGAAACGATCATACGAATAATACCATGAAAACAACGCTCAGCACATGAAGAGAGAATCATCCTCAATGTGTTTTTGTGCCCTCCCGAAAGACGGTATTACGCGCAACACAACTCTTGCCGTCGTTTTACACCGACAAGCGAAATATTCTTCCGTAGAATTCGTTGATACTCGTCGACACGACAATCGCCCTCATCCTATTGTTTTCCATAAATCCGACTGAAGAGTACACATGGAACTTCCGCATTGAAGATCACCATAACACACAACTCGCCGACGATCTTCACATCCCTCGACGACTACCTAACACGGCAATGAATTGCAGCAAATGCACGAAGGACGAAAGTCGTGGCCGGTGACCACCACTACTGACCGCGACAGCGCCATTTTGCGTCATGATCAGGCACGTGATGACTCGACGCTAGGAGTTCAGACCATGGACGTTTTGGGGAAACACCGTGGGTCCTGCGACCACATGGGTTGATTGGAGGAGGACGCATGCAGAGCCTCAGAACATGATGGAGTCCAATGGTCTTGATGCTTGAATTCGCTCAGAGGATTCAAGGAAGGCAATGCTTGTCTGGTGGATCAAGATACCGTTGGACGACTCGGAGGGATGTACAATTAGTTCTACTTGTTGTAATTATGGGTTAATGGCTCAGCATGTGTCTCTAGATCATTTTCAACAACATTTTTCCTTCTTTAATAGACATGTCTCTTTCATTTTCTGCTGTAGTTTTCTCTATCATTAATAGACCTATCAGGAAGAAAATATCTTCTCAGATCACGCTATTTCAATCTTTTGTAATTTAAAATCAACTTACTCTTCATTGGAAAGAAGCATACACAACATTGTGCTAATTTCAGGAAAAGTTCGATTGAGTCATGTTTACGTAGCTCTAATGTAAACAAATTCAAGGTATTGTATTTTGGGAAGCATAGTTTATAAATCTACAAGGTACCCTCGATAAGAACTAATTGTCCTATGAAGATTTGGTAATCTGTAACTCACCTCTTGTTTAATTTGGTTACGATTTTATAGCAATTATGTTAATCTATATTTGGTATGTGTCATCGCTTTCTCATAATTATTATGTGTGCTTAATTTTATAAAGAAACAGTATTGTATTACGTCGACAACGCTACATATGTGGGAAGCCATGATTTCCATTTCTTAGAGCAAACTTCTCACAGTTACCCCACTATCAGTGCTAGTGGAAGGAGGGCTATAGTTAATTTGAGTCTGCTACAAGCGAAGCCGACACTGCACCCGCGAATGAACCATTATCTTATGAGACCAAGGAGCAATTAGAGCATTTGAATATGCGATGATGAGGCTCATACTATATGTGAGTGAGCCCTCGCATCACTAAGCCGATCCCTGTTATGGTACCTAATTCTTGCTTTAATTAGCGGCAAACAAGGTATCCTTGTCTTTAATCTCACTTGGTTAATTAAGTGGTTAAGGAACGAACGTGTTTGTAAAAAGCGGATTAGGTACACGACACGGGTTTTGTTCCTAATATTGTATGCACAAGTGGTTCTATATTTGGGCCACTCATCCAAGTTTTGGTCTGTCTTTTACCCACTCCATTAGATTAGTAGGACACTTCCTAGGTCCGGTGCATAACTATCTAAGGTTACCTTTGTTGACGGGACTCGAACAGAAATAGGGAAGATCAGCAAATTGTATGGAAAGAAAATTTCGATTTGAATCTATTTGATATCATAGAATAAAACAATGAAGAAGAGAATGAAACGCAACGAAAAATAATCAACAATCATCTCTTTGAAAAAGAAAATAATACTTGTGTATAAGCGGTGTCCAAGCATGTCCTACGAAAAGGCACGATCTTTAACCAAAATAAGAAATAACAAGATACGATTTATAATCATTCTCGTAAAGTACCACGACAATCTTCCTCATTACAAAAGGAAGTCGAGTTCACATGCAAAGAAACTAATCAATCTATGTCGAAAAAGAGACACAATCTCGATCTGAATTTGGAGTAACCTGGGAACTCATCAGAAGGCATAAAGATCAACATTCTCGATCGAGACAGTTCATGGGTTCACCATAGCACCCAATTTTGTGCAATGCACAAGAGTGTTTCCTCTATCAATCCACAACATAGATAAGTGAATAAAGGGTAATTGCAGGAAGAATTACTAAAAAAGCCCTCGCCAACCCTCACCTTTGGCCAGTTGCCCAGTTGTAGTGACTTATTAGAGGATGAAGACGTAGGGAAGAAAAAGAAAGAAAGAAAGCAAAGAAAACCCGTCAAAATTAGTCAAATGGACTGAATTGACACATATACAAATAGTTTTTAATTCAATTAATATAATTGTAATAGATTTAAAATTGTTTTGGTAATTTTCCAATAATTACATGTAGCTAGCTCCTCTGATTCCAAAGTCCGTTTGGACATATTTGAAAATATAATCAACCCACATTTCAAAGAATGGGATATATGGTAGATCATAAACAATATGAGGAAATTGTCTAATCAATTTTGAATTTATTGTAAAGATATCAATTCAGTTCTAAATTATCAGATCGATGTGAATTTAGTCATAAATTTTTCAATGTTATTAATTTAATGCTAGAGATTTGCATGAAATTTAAGTATGGTCTAAAAGAATTACATTTGAATTTCGCACAAAGATTTAAGGTTAAATTGGTAAAATTAAACAATTTCGAATTAAATTAATATCTATAAATAAATTTACGAATGATTGGCCAGTTTTCCTAAAATGATTGACGTGATTTATCATCAAATAAAACCAATCATGGAGACATCATGCCAAGGATCAGACAACACTCTCACGCATAGTGGATACTTCAATTTTTGTCCCCACGAAAAGGACCCTCACGACAATTTTTACTTTTTGTTTTTTCCTTCTTCTTTCCGAATAATAGAAGTATCGCCCGATTACTTCTTGATTTTTTTGTTTTTCTCCTTTTGCCAGAGTTTACGGTATTATGTCAATTCGTGAAGCGTCGACATCGTTTTGGTTGGGGGAAATGAACAGGTGAGAAGAGCCATTCGACACATCTTATTCTACTTCAAGCGTGGTAGGTAACTTACAGTGGCTTTAGGCATACTGCTAAGCAAAGTTTTCTTTAGATATTTTTTTGGGTTAAAAAGTCGATCGATTTTGAAAGATATCAGCTCCTTTTATTTCATATTAAATTCAATCAATGTAACCTACCATTTTTGTCGGCTAGACCGTCGCACTTAGAATTGACGGAGAAAAAGGCTCAGCCTCTAAGAAAGCTAATGGAATACTTTTCTTTTTTTGAACTTGACCCATTGTTTTGGTGTTAACTTGGGTATGAAAAAAAGTTATATACGTTGTTGAGATTATTTATTTGTAGAAAGTTCTTTCCAAAATTCTACAAGTGTCTTTCTAGATAGGGGGGATCACGGTTTTCTAATAGTTAGTTGTTTACCAAAAAAACGCCGAATTTTGAAGGAAGGTATGTACACTCGTCATTTGTGTTTGCTTACACACTATAGATATCGTAGAGAAGGTTTGAACTCGAGGTTTCTTTAGCGTTGCGGAAGTCTTAGGCGCGATTGGCAACCGGCCAAACAGTAAAAATTTCTATTCTTTTGTTCTTGGGAATATATTTGGAACAAAAATTCGTTTAATAAAATTTTTGTTTCCAAAAATAAATTTCTATTTTTTTGTTCCTAAAATAGATTTGGAACAGAATCGAGAAGTAGAAAAAAATTGATTCTTTATTTTCGAGAACAATTCTAGTATCAAGCCAGCCTATTTTTTTCTGTTTTCTCTTCTTTCTACTTGTTCTTCTTCCCTCACTCTTCTTCTTCAACTACTACTACCGCAGCCATTGCCATTTGCCGCCGCCACCGCCCCCGCCGTCCATCACCACCACCGTCAATCGCCGACGACTAGTTGGGCGAGGTCCGACGAGGCCTGGCGAGCTTATCAGTGGCCAGGTGGGCCTCGCTCAGGCCTCCCCCGACCACCGGAGAGCCTCACCTAGCCGGGTGAGGCTTGACCTCACCCAAATCTAGCGTGGTCGAGCCCTACCGACGGTTGGGCGAGGCCATTCGCCTAGCAAAGGCTCGGCCGAGCCTCACCCAACTACCGATGAGGCTCGACCAATGAGGCGCGGCCTCGTCGAGGGCCGGCAATGTCGCCAACCCTCGTCTGGCCGATCGCCGATCATCCCAAGACCGGTGACCAATAGACCTTGAAGAAGAAGAAGAAGAAGAAGAAGAAGAAGAAGAGAAAGAAAAGAAAAAAAAAGAAAAAAGGAAAAAAGTAATAAAATTATTTAAAAATTATAAAAAAATGATTTAGATTAAGAATTTTCATAATCTGATGCAAACGCATTCTATTATGTGGATAAAAATTTCAAATAATTACCAAATATCTTAAAATACTTAGAAATTATTATCGAAAAACATAATAAAAAATAATCAATTTCGATTAGAAATTGTTTATGGAACAGAAACGTTACTAATCGCGTTCTTAGCATCTCTTAGAAATAACACTAGAAGCAAGATGAAGTACAGATGGTGTGACAGGAGAAGCAGACGATTCTCGTAGACTCGAATATCAGGTGGCGTGACAGGAGAAGCAGACAATTCTCGTAGACTCGAATATCAGGTGGCAGACAAGAAACGATGGGTGCTTAATGGAGAGTTTCTTCTCAATGATGCTGTCAAAGTCCAAAGTCTGAAGATGTCAAAGTTGAGAAAAACACTTAAAACCTGTAACATCCAATATGCACTAGTCGTCCCAAATGAGTGGATTGTTGGGATACCCAAATGAGATGAATAAGCTAATTGGCTGACAATATCTTGCCACGTGGTTGTCCTAATGTAGGGAATCAACGGTGGAGAATTGGGCACATGGGCCAATGATAAGTTTCCATATGTCAGGAGGACATAGTCAAAAACTAATCTTACTAAAAAGGGTTAGGGAATAGGATGTGTCATTTTTATGATTCCTGATTTAAACCTATTAAGTCAAAACTCTCTAAAACATCCTAATCAGGAAAGAGTAACCGAGGATCGTACCATCGTTTTTGAGTCATTCCAACACAAAACAAAGTTCACATTCCTGCAACAAGTATCCAACAATGGCATTTGCAAATGAAGATATTATCGAATTAAGTACTTCTTTCGAGAGTCAGTGGACATGCACTCAACCATGTCACAAAGAACTAAGAAGTAAGAACTCACTTGATCCAAAAGGTAACATATTCTCAGCATTTGATCTAGAATGGCCCTTTTCTTTGATTCTCAAAGAGCGACGATTTCCATCTTATTTCCATCTTACGGATCGGTAGTACTGGTCAGGGCTGAATCAGTACCTAGGGGCTTATTGATGTCTACTCCACCATCGAAACAGAAAGGAGGAGGACTCTGCTTTTAAGACAACCGACACCCAAAAAGCAGTACGGACACATACAATGCGCCTTTTCCTCGTTCTTCCACGAGATCAATAGTCAGCAAGAGAAGGGAAAGAAAGAAAAAAATGAAACTTTGGCCCTCGATTGCCGCTCATAAATGACAAATTCAAGTCCAACACATACCCACGCTCCCCTCGCATCGTCACCTACCTCCATTATTGCATTCAGAATCACCAGGAAAAGGTAAGAGAGAGAGGGAGAGACAGAGGGAGATGATGAAGAAAATGGGAATGCAAAATCGACGTGCATGGGACCCAGAAACATGTAGAAAGACTGGAATCATGGGTGTCTTTGTTTGTCGTGTTCTACTGGAGAAGCCAGCCAGGACACCACTTGTTTTCATTCCGACACCCCCCACAAGATTCTGAAAGTTACTAATGATCAATAGGGTTTGCATGCACGAGACTCATTCGGTGCTATCCATCGTGTTTGCAGGTCTTTTCGTTTGATTCTTGATGGCAGGTTTTGGGAGGACAGAGAAAAGGTGAAAAAAAAAGGGTAGTACTTGCGCTCGTGTTGGAATGGGGAGATGATGATTATGACCTGCGTATAAACTCTGTGGACTTGAAGCCTATGGAGAATCTCTCTCTAACTTCTCTTTCTTAATTTAGTATTTCTGAAATTTGCTGACGTAGCACGCGATGTCAGCTTCACATGTAAAAAGAGATTCGATGAAGAATGATGGATAGATGTCGGCACGATTTGTTAGCATGATTTCGAGGTGTTCATCGGAAGGAAATGAATGATTTCGAAACGATGGTTGTCTAATTGTCTTTCCACCATTGATTAAAAGCTTTATAATTAAAGGCTATCACTCTTTTCCCATAAAGAAAAGGAGTAATTGCATAAAATAAACATGGTGATGGATAAGTGCTAGCAAAAAATGTGGAAAAATTATCCAAAAGATCTTTACCCTATTATAAGGCAACCAATTCAGTGCTAAACATTTCAATTATGGACTTTTTAAACAATCTTTCCAAAAAAAAATAGTGTTTTTATTATTAAAAAAAATTAAATGACAACCATTCCATGAAGAAGAGGCCTCTGATCTCTTAACTCTTCATCCACCATCTACTTCACAATGATAGTGGGCCTCAAATTTAGCCGTCTCCCAAGTCCTGGACCACTGAACTTTAGCCTCAGTTAGCTGAGGAAGGCCTTAATGCAAAACCTGCCACCATCTGCTCCTTTCATGGGGATGAGTTGTCAGTAGTTGAGATTTTTGTGAACTGCTCCGGTTGCAACGGTTCTCAATTTTGAGACAAATTCTAGTGATGCGAGCATCAAACTACATGATCTTCGAGCTTTATGTGCCTGTTCAACCTCTGCAGACATTACTATATATGTTCATAAGAATAAGAAGTGTGGAAATGATCCTGTTTACAGGTTTTAACTTCGTAGATGGAGTTCCAAACTTGAAACCAGACTGGGAACAGCGGAGCATCGGAGTCAAATGAAATCAAGTTCAAACACATCGAACATTAAGCATTTAGTAAGTCAAGCTTAGTACCAATGCATCGAGGACTAAAATTGCAAATCGAACTCGTTGGTTAAACGGTAGTCTCTGTTCTTGTATGTGGCTTAGTTACACTAGTGTTTATATCTTTGCTAGCTCTCTGTCCATACAAGCAATCACCGGACACCAAGTCTTAAATACGAAAGATCAAATGAGCTCAGATAAATAGCGCCTATGAGACAACCTTAGCAGTTACTAACGGAACAACCGGGTACTGTACAATCTACAGCTACACCTCTATAGTTACAGGGGCAGAAGCAAATACATGCAAGAAACGATTAAAAAAAATGATCTAATTACTCAAGGTAGTTTTTATGGGCAAAGGAAAAACATTTTATGATACAACAATAGGGCCTCTAAAGCATACAACTACCACAAACAAGGCCACTAGCCAACTATTACAAGTCACTCACCGTCTCAATGCTGGGTGAGAGAAGGAAAAGAAGGTATAGATTTCAAAATCAATCTCCGCCCGCTCCTTAGTGGAGGGGAGGAACCAAAGTCGCTATGCGGCGAAGAAACCCTCTTGCCATTGGGAGAAGCAGTTTTGATTACTGCATTGGGTGTGTCGTTGCTTCGGAGCACCTCTGGCATCTTGCCACCAGCATTACTATTATTATTATTATTATTGTCGTCGTAATGCTTCTCAAACTCAGGCTGCGGGGCAACATGTTTATGTTCGCCCTGATTTTGACCCGCATGAAGTACTGAAGAGGAGCTGGTGGTGACGAAAGATGTGGATTGTGGCGGTTCATTCTTTGCTGAATATGTAGTCTGAATTGATGGTCTGGTACACACAGAGGACCATTTAGTGTTTTTAGAATCATTGTGAAAGTTTATCAGCAAAAGAGAAGATACATGATGATACCTGTAATATGCAGATGGCGTTGCTTGAATTGGATCCCTCTGTTTTGTGATTTCCAGAGAACCTTGGTTCCCCACACTTTTTCCGATATTTTCCTTCCCTTCGTCAATTATTTCGGCCTCCACACCATTTAGAGTAGATCCTGGGGTACATTACGACAACTATTTTAACAAGAAGAATCGCAAATAGCAACTAAAAGAGTCCATATGGAAAAAATTAATACAAGCAAGATACAAAGATTCAGAGAGAGACGTATCCACTCACCGTCTTTTCTACCAAATGAATTTTTACAACCTTCGCATCTGCAGTTGAAGGAGCACCCAACTCCGCCCTTTTGTTCAAAGGAATGAAGTGTTTAGATAGGATTATACGATGTGAAAAAATAAATAATAAGAAGGAGAAGAAAGTAAGAACCTGATAGCATTCACAATACTTCTTCAGGCAGCCAGATTTCTTGCAGTTGCATCCCCTCTTATGCCGTGCTGAAGCAGGGGTTTTATTGGAATCATCCTGCATGAAAATTTGTTCATGAGATAGCAGTTCTGATTGCATTGATAGACTTTAAGGAATATGTGCCTTACCCCAGTATCAGGAAAAGAGTCGGAAGCTCTAATAACTTTTGGAGCAAATGCAAGTGGGTTGCGTGACTCGATCTGTTTGCGAGTTGCAAGAACAGTATCTTCGTGAATAGGCTTATTGAGGCAGTCTAGGCATGCGCATGGCTCGATGCAGTAGACACCAGCAGCAAAGCATTCACAGTAACTACAAGAACAGGGAAAAAGATGACTTTCTATTTTATACATTTGTTTCGTTTTATATATATGCAATCCGACAGACCATCTTTGCATTCTTTAGAAACAAAACTAGGAACCCGATTACTGTTTACCTAAGCAAAAACCAAAAAAATACTAAGTTTCACGTGCTAATGGAAAGAGGCTAATGAAATGCAATCAGCACCATGACGATCCAGACAATAGAACAATTTGAAGCCCAAGAAACAGAAAGAGGATTAGTGGACAATTTTCTTGACACAGTGATTGGTGCTCATCACATTTATTGACCACCTGGCCAAAATACAACATAACCATCCGACATATAAGCCAGCATATAATGAAAGATGGAGACTGGGAGTAGTTCATGGTTAACTAAGACTCATATGAGAAGTTACTCTTTGTCAATCCAGATGTCAGTTACATATAAACTAACTCTTTTGACATATTTATAATGGGACATTCACTTATTCATCAGTCTCACAAGGAAACATTACTTACAGCTTCAGACATTTTGATTTCTTGCAGTTGCAGCGTTTGCAGGCCGTATCTTCAGAATGCTCTGCTTTGCGCCTGTGAAGCAACAAGTAGTGTTCTTAATGTTAAGTAAATTGAACAATTGTATGCATCATAATGAATCTTTTCACGCTGAGGTTTAATATTTGTAGACATGCCTCTTTTTCTGAGGACTGTTGTGGTCAAGCTCTTCACTGTCAGGATATGCACATGACTGCGAACCATCTTGTACAACTAGGACTCCATTATCGGCAGAACCTATGTCCTCAGAAGCAACTGAAGTCAAAGATTCATGAAGAGATTGATGGGAATTGGGAAGATTCAATGAGCTAGAAGAGATTTGCGTGTTCATCAACTGATTTTCACTCAACAAATTTCCATGTTCTACACTTTGGTAGTCGTTTGAAGTGGTCGCCAGAGCATTTAAGTGCAGACCAATTCCAGGTAACGTGCACCTCAAGGGATCACCTTCACTTTCATCAGGCAGCTGCCCATCGTTCACAAGAGTGTTTTCATCATGTTGAGATAATGCCATGTGACTATAATCCGAATCATCACCAGAGAGCTTACGAAGCTCAGCAATCTCAAAGTCCAGACAACGCCTCCTCAAGCCCCGATGGAAATTAGGGACAGGCTGCAAATATTTAGTTCATAAGATTGTCGACTAAATGACGTGAAAGCAAAGATGCCCATTAGCTACACTAGACCAGGGAGATACTACTAAAGTACATCAGGAGTGTCACTTAATATAGTAGTGCGTGCATCTAATAAGAACAGATTGAGTATGTAACAACTGGACAACTGTAGCAAATAAAGTTTTACTTTTTAATAAGTGGACTTATGAAAATACCTTTCAAGTGATAACTCATGCTTGTGACACAGTGGAAAATGAGGGATTCGCTATAAGCACCACATATTGTACACGTAGACTATTGAATTCAACTAACCAGAAATGTGGCATCATTACCGTGTAATCAAAAGGCACGCATGTTCCTGCATCATTGTGCGAATTCTTGTCCAGCTGGATTGACATATACTTATCTAAAAACTTATCCAGATTATGGTAATCAAGATTCTTAATCGCTTCCTTTTGGCCGTAGGCTTCTTCAGTCGGATATGGGGGTTCTATTTGTTGTTGTTCCCTAGACGGTAAATCCACCTGCTGCAATCTCTCAAAACCACTGACATCATCCGGTGTGAACCTCGACATGAGAGAACTTAAACATGCTGCTCCAAAATCAGGTGATGTCTGAACAAGCTCCCTAAATGCCTCAACATCATTAGGAGAGCTAAAAATGAACAAGTCACTAGCATCAATTGGCCATTCTTTGTTCTGTTGTTGACCTTCACCTTCAGGAAGTGGTTTCCCAGGAGATCTCACAGCCACCGGTATAATGGGGGTCGACATACCAGCAGTCTCTACTGCAGCTTCTGCACCAGCAGAACAAGTCGTCATGTTACCTTCCGGATTATAGAAGCCACACCTTGAGGTCTGAGGAAACTCAGTTGCAAAATCTGAATGTTCCTTGCATGGTTCAGCATGAACTTCAACTGAAACCTTTTTGTCAGAGTTTTCGCTTCTCTGAGAAATGCCATTAATAAAATCCCCATTTCGGCAGACTATATTGTGGTTTTCAGAAGAACGATCGGGATTTGATGGATCTAAGCTTTGATGCCTGAAAAGAACAAGTCAAGGAACAAGATGTATAGTGATTACTACCGATGATACAATGCACTTGCTTTGCAAAGAAAATATGCAATGCCATCAATTACCTCCGCAGAAAGCTCGGGTCCTTGTGAAAATTGGCATGAGGTGAAGTGAAAACTGAGGGAAGGGCTGTGAAAGGAAGGGAGGTGAAAGTCTGAGCTATGTGTGTGGATTTCACGGGCTTGATAGGCGAGAGACTTCTGATGAAGTTAAAAACTGGGGAGTCCTGCCAATAGAAGGACAAAAACATTAGACCATATGAAGATTAAACGTCATTATTAACAGGGAAGAGCAACAATAGCTGAAAAGAACTACCTTAAATGACAAGACAAAAAAAATGAAGCGAAACAAGGCTGCCCAAAAATTTGCACAGAAAAAGCAAACGATTTCGCCAACCAATCAAACTACAATATAGCTTAAAACAGCAGAGTTCTGTAGGAAAACCATGGAAGCTTAAAAAAATAATCTTCTCTTGGCATGAATTATTGGTAGAACGCACTCAGCAAAATCAACATTTTCCCCCTGAAATAATCAGAGAAGAGAACTGACAAAAAAAAAAAAGAACCCTTATTTCTAGACATAAAGTTGCATCGGCCGGGCAGAAAAACCAATTCTCTCCCCCGAAATCATCTCAACAATTCCTACCACCAAAACCATCGGAACGAACTGCTAGCAGAGTGAACAGGGTGATCTCCGAAAGTGCACAACAGATCAATAAGCAAAGTCATAAAACGACATGGACAAAACCCAAGAAAACTTCAGAAGGCCGAACCGTTCCTGCTCCGAAAAGGGCAGATCTTTCCTCACGAAAACACCGACAAAGAAAAACCCATCAAAAAGAAAAGACCCCCGAGCGCAGCGGCATCGCCATACAAACGAAGAACAGAAAGAACCCAGAAAAAATGAAACACCCACAAAGAAAACCCATTAAAAAGAAAAGACCCCCGAGCGCAGCGGCATCGCCATACAAACGAAGAACAGAAAGAACCCAGAAAAAATGAAACACCGACAAAGAAAACCCATTAAAAAGAAAAGACCCCCAAGCACAGTGGCATCGCCACACGAACGAAGAAGAAAAAGAACCCAGAAAAAAAAAAGGGGGAAGAAATTCACAGGACGACCGCGCAATTGAGGTCTGCAAAGAAAACCCACAAAACGAAAAACCTAGAACCGGGAACGCGACGAGAATTCTACCTCGTGGGCAGAGACGGGGGGAGCGGCGATCTGGGTCTTCTCAGGCGTGTCCATCTCCACAGACCCACCAACCGCCGCTGCGCATCTCTCTCTCTCTCTCTCTCTGCGAAGTGTCTCTCTGCGCGCGCGTGCTAAGTGTGCGGCGAAGTGGAAGTGAAGTGAAGGAGGGAAGCGAGGGAGGGAAGGAGGGAGGGAGGAGAGAGAGATTCAAGACGAAGCGGGAAGGCGGGAGATGGGAAGGATTTTTTTTGTCGTGGTCCTTCGGAGAGACCGATGACTTTTCGGCGACGGAACCAGGAAAGGAAAAGCAATGTCCCCACACACACCCTGTCCTTTCCGGCCACCTGTCCCCCTCTATATATATAGGCCCACCGATGGGACCTCAATTTCGCCCTAAAAAAACCGGCTCTGAATTGAATTGCACTCATCATGCATATGATCCTCGCATAATATCATGATCCCTCATTTTGTAAAAAATTACCATTTAAATCATTTTTGCCTCGTTAATTTCCCGTTAGTCGGTATCAAGAGATTGTTCCGATATTTTCCCCGATCAGATGGTCTGAGTGGATTCCAAATATAACCGTCGAGTTTAATTTGTTTGTTAAAGAGTTTACTTATCAAGCCGAACAGTTGAACGCATTTGATGATGTCTAGAGAAGGGAAGTCGAAATTGATCATTCAAAAGTGGGAGCCTTTCGATTATTATTGATGATCAATTTGTACGATAAAACTGTAAATAATAAGGTGAAATGAGATTATTAGTAATTTGATCGGATTTTTGGCTTAGATTTTGAATGATTATTAGTCCTTGGTAAAGAAATTCAACCCTAAATTTTTCGGGGCGAATTCCAAATTATCATCTTTTGTCATCCAATGGGCTATTTTTCCTCACTATAGCCAATTTTTCATTATATCCCACACAAAGCAACAAAATACTACGGTTAGATTCCTCATGTGCGTGGTATTCTATTCGACCAGCAATTTTGGCGCCCAAAACATTTTTGGAGGATAGGCTAATGCACACGTCGGTTCAATTCGGGCTTTTCTCGGTCATGTGACTATGGTCTACATCACACATTAATTAACGTTCTGTAAAAGGGTCGAGGTCATAGGGATATTGACATGGAAAAATCGGAGGATTTACGATTGAGCGGTGAGGATGGGGGTCTTAGTATAAGCTGGAAAAATAAAACCTTTATGTTATATATAAATAAATACCAAGAGCTTCTAATCAATAATAATAATAATAATAATAATAATAAAGTACCTAGAGCTTCATTAGGAGTAAAAGAGTGGTCCACATTTTCATAGATCTACCGAGCCCACTACCTACTCCATGGTCCCATGGATTTAAATGGCATATTCTAAAATTCCTTCTTCCTTTTTTGAGTACAGGAAAAACAAGTCAAAAAGTTGATATGATAAGTGATGTAATAAATTTTAAGTGGGAATTTATTTATTTTTCCAATTTTTAGTGGGAATTTAAATAAGCTAGTTACGTTCAATGCGCAATAAGGTTGCTACATAGATTTGGAAAACCAAAATTTGTTAATCTGTTTTAGTATATTTGACAATATTGGAAAATTCGTTGCAGGAAACCGTTCCAGCATCATTGGCTAAGAATGGCTATCACGTAATTTGGCTAATTTGCTATCATTTTTCAAGAAGCAAGTTGAAAATGAACCATGAAGCCAAAGAATGAAGGGCATAAATCTTAGTTTTTTTTTTTTTTTATGTTAAGATCACATCACATTCGTAATGAGGCCGTCCAAAGTACTATTCTCATATACAATGGTACGAAGAGTGTTAGGTCCAAATATGCAATCAAGAGAGGCGGATTAATCAGTTTTTTTCAAATATGTAAAAACTAATTTTTGTACAACCAACCCTTAAAAAAAATCTACTTTTACATGCAAGTAAACTAGCAATTTATGCTGCAAAATTAAAGACCTTTAGGAAAAGAGAAATTCCAAAAAAGATTTACAATGATTCAACTTGGGCACCTACTTCTCTATCTTACAGCTCCATTTGCTTAATTAGGCCAAAATACACTAGTTAAGCCAAGCGCACAAAGGCTGCCTTATTACAACTGCAGAACATTCTGTCGCACGGATTCGAAACCTTTTATAGCTATCCTACTATATGATAAGTATATATGGTTCCTTCAATAATCATCCTCACGTCATGTATGCACAACGTTGCTATCAATATACTCGGATTGAGTCAATTATACTATATATTTGACTAAAATAGAATAAATATAATCGACCAAATACTTGTTGGAGTTCACTTATGATTCACATGAAACAGAAAAAAATCGAATGTAATAGCCCGAAAACAAGATGGTAACCAGAGAATAATGCTCTCTCTCTCTCTCTCTCTCTCTCTCTCTCTCTCTGAACAAAGCGGAAACAAAGATCAGCTCACTCTGACACAGTTGACATTACCAGGATCGACCGAAACATACGGGGGAGAGTCCTAGGTAATCCCACTGGCCAAAAGCATAAGTTCAGGCAAGGGCAAGGCACTCCAGAGAATCACGGTACTTTAAAATAATCAAATTTCTGCCACAAGAACACAACGGCAAAGCGCACAAACTATCCAGCGACTTTAGCGTCTGTCAGGTATCACCAGCAGGTCCATCACCGCCTTATTCTAATAACTTTTGAACCCTGATGAACGATGCTCCTCTAACCGCAAGCCTCCGGCGAAAACGACAGGACAGGCTACAAAAGAGTAAGTAATGATTGGGAAGAGCATCTTCAATGCTCCAGATGAGGTATGGCCAGCCCTGCAGCTGCTCCCCCGTATGGGAGTCGAATATTTTCTTGATTCTTTATTTCGCTAGGGTTTTGGTTTCTTCTCCTTTCTTGTCTCGATTGCTGTCATACTTTTGCTGGATCTTTTCTTCTTCTTGGTCGTTGACAACCACACTAAGACACAGAGGTCTTCATTATTATAACTTCATAGGACAATTTGGGATTTCCCAGAAAAGATTATGGGGGTTCTAACTTACTTGTCTAGGGCACTAAACGCCCAACTCATTAGGTACAATTTGAATTTGAGCAACCATGGCCATTTGAACCCTGCATATTTTTCTCTTTCCTTCAGTTTCCCCAAGTCCCGATGAGTCGGTAGGTTTATCAGAAGACCTGGGGATGCTTTTATATTGATATGACGCAACTTGTTTTGACCTAGGGTTGGGTGTTTTAACCATTTCTTGCATGGATTTGGTGAGTTTAGGAGTGAGGGTTGCTGCATTATCGAGCTCTTAGTTGCTCCCGATGAAGTCCTTTTCGTTTGTCCATTTATGTTCTCTATATGTGCGCTCACGTGCAACGAAAAATATATTCTTATGGGTGTTCTCCATGTACGAAAGTCAAATTGATACAAGTGAAATTAAAGGGGGATTAGGAGTGCCTAGTGATTAGACAATTTTTTTTTTGAACATCATGAAATAATTGGGTAACAAAGAATCGTGACTGTTATCGTCCTTAGCGAAGGGTTAAAGTTTCCGTTATCTTCGATCGAAAGAAACTTTTTTCAATCACACTTATGGTTGGCGGGTCATAGACCACATACGATACCGACATGCAAGTTTGATTAAATAAGAATATGGATGATATACATATCCATGACTTGTCAATCAAAAAAGCAATCAGAAAACCATAACGTTTATGAAAATACTAAACTCTAAATATGCAAATTAAGAAACGTGGGTTAGGCGCACCATATGAATTCAATTCCTCCAATTTTCTCAACTCTACCACCCAAGCATCATTACTTACATGCAAATTAAGAGATGTGGATTAGGCGCACCATATGAATTCGATTCCTCCAATTTTCTCAACTCCACTAACCAAGCATCATTACTTACATGGGGCCTAATTATTCTCGAAAGACTAGGGGAGGTTTATATTTGTCTCGGCACCTGTTGCACGGAAGAATGTACTCTAAACTTACTTTGACTTTGGAGTGGTTGCATGGAGTGAAATTATGTGAAACTGGGAGTTGGTGCACGATGCATAGTCTACTCCAAAGTTTCAGTATTCATATTTTCTTTAGCTTTTTTCTCGATGTGCATAAATAAGGATTAGTTTTACTTTGCCGCTTAGCTAGTCTAACTTGGGGTTTGGTAGTATTTCTCATGCACTTGTATTGAGGCGGCTGAGGAATTTGCATAAAAACTCTATTTATTTCGCGAAAAATAAATAATATAAAAAATATTTTCCTAAAAATAATTGTTTATATAACTTAAAATTATTAATAAATGAGAAATTTTTTCATTATGTCTATTTATTTTCGTGGATAACTAAATTATTATTCGTTCATTCATTTTTGTAGACGATACAAGAAATCGTTTTTTAAGAAAATATTTTTCAAATCATTTAATTTTCACGAAATAAACGGACCCTAATAGGGGAGCAAAGTGTCTATCACCACCTCTCATTCCCTTCTCCCGCCTCCAACCAATTGATCGTTTAATGTGCGTTATGGGTCTATCTGATAACCAATTGGTAGAAAATGATATGAACTCAATTCCTTATCCTCCTTTCATCTTGCTAATTACATCTTAGGTTTTCACATTTGATAGTAAGTTCTCTTTAAATTATTTTTGTACCTTTGACCCTACTAGGAAACTCATGCTGTGAAATTGACCCCATCAATTATGAACAGACCAAAATGCAACAAAGAAGATGATAACTATATTAAATTAACAAAAGACAATGAAATCGTTGCACTTTTTCCTCCATTATCATTTACGGTTTGCCAGCACGATATCATAGTATGATTCAAATTCGACACAAATTTATTGAGAGAATTAATAGTTTTCACTCATTTTTGGCAAAAAAAAATGAAAAGTATTGTATAGTTACAAATTTGGGCTCTCACGCAAATACACAACAATATTTGAATGTGCTAAAAGAATTCTTCGGCTCCGTCCCTGGCACCCTCCCAAACACACCGCTATGCCCTTCTTCCCCATCGTTGCATTACAAGAAAAAACTAATGTTCTTAGTATTAAAAGCGATAAAAAAAAAACTTTTATAATTTGCTTGTCTACATTTATATATTGGGAAAAGTACCAACAAAATCCTAAACATATGGCATTAGTACCAATTTAGTCATAAATCTTTCAATTGGATCAATTTAATCTAAATATTTTCACATTGGTACTAATTTAGTCCATTCGGCCAAATTTAGCCAGCCGGCGCTGACATGGACGCTGGTTGGCCGGCGAACGTTGACAAGCCGCTGGAGGCTTGTTGGCCACTGCTGGGGAAGAAGGCCAAGAGGAAGAAGAGGAAGAAGAGGATTGAAAAGGAAAAGGAAAAAAGCAAAAGCAAAAGCAAAAATAAGAAAAAAAATTAATAAAAATTATTTAAAAATTGCCACGTCAGCATTTGCTAGCCGTCCGGTGTCCATATTAGTGCCGGTCGGCCAAATTTGGTTGGATAGACTTAATTGGTATCAATGTAAAAAGGTTTAGGACTAAATTAGTCTAATTAAAAGATTTAAGACTAAATTAGTACAAATGTCATAGGTTTAGGATTTTTTTGGTACCTTTCCCTTTGTATATTTCAAACGTTTTTGAGGGATTCCATGTTGAATAATAGCAAGAATATTCAATCTGCCTGAGTCATAGAAAAAAACAAGAACTAAAGAGTATAAGTCCAACTAAACAAAACGTACCATCGAAAATAATGTTGTGGTTTTCATTTTTGAGATCTTAGAAAAGAGTGTGATTATGTTGAATAAGGGATAGAATGACTCGACATTAAGGGCGCACATGATAAAATTTCTACTTCTCTATTTCTCTGTTTCCTGTTCTCCGGAATAAGTTTGGAACAGAAATCCATTTGGTAACGCAATTTGATTTTTCTATTTCTGGAACAGAAATCTATTCCAAAAATAGATTTGAAGAAGAAATCAGAAGCTAAAATTTTTAACTTCTCAATTTTTTTTTTGGTAAAGGATGTTTTTGGTTACATCCATCGTATTAACTTCTCAATTTCTAAAATAAAAATTGAGAAATCAATTGCTGGTTAGAAATCAATTTCTGTTCCAGAAATTTTGTCATGTGCACCCTAAAGCTTCGACAAGTATTTCAATGATGACATGATATAACAAGCTAATAAAATGTCGATGTAACTCTACTTTTAAATGTAAGTTCCATCATTATCCTCACATAAGCGAACGATCTCGCATCCAGACATCGTCAAAAGGCACATATGAGGAGTTAAATCGATTTTCGGTATCCCAATACGTGTGTGTAAGTACCACTTTTAACTCGTTACTCCACATGTCTTACTGATGGCATGATCTTTGATTGCATAACAATCTCTCTCGACACGAAGGTCTTGCAACCTATACATGCCATGCAATAACGGACCAAGTATTCAATCTTAGGGAGGTCTTACGAAACTGGCAATGTAATTCGACTTTAGAAACATGGGGTACGGAGAAAACATGGGCCCTGGGCCAATCCACATTGGTCTTGGCCTGTCTGAACATCGAACAAACCGAATTAAGCTCTTCTAAAGATATGGGCCAAACATAAATCCCCACCAATCTTAGATAGTGAACAAGATTATAGAATACTCGACATATATAGTTAAATTCATATATCCGTACTTTTATGGTGATCTTTTTCATGTTTGATGATAAATTGATCACATGGACTCGGATTCAACAACGTTCTTCAGCTTCAAGATCTTTGAGTGTTTCAGTAATCATGACGTTTGATCAAGTGAACCTAAAAAGCGCTTGCGCCACTATAAATTTTGATGAGAACTAAGTTAGAGAAGAAGATCGGAGAATGTCAATAAATCAACAAACTAAGGTATCATTATTTTGAAGTACGTTTCCTTTGTAAATGGTGTGCCCGCTATACTTTCTATTCCTGCCTTCTAGTCAAGTACACTTATCATATCATAGCAAGGTTTCACTAACTGAAAAAAAGAAAAAAATCGTAGCAAGATATCGGATGTCTGAAATAAAATGTGAGAGATGCACAACACACAAAAGAAAGTACAATTGGGTTCACGAACATGGTGTTATGGATCAATGCTAGAAGTCTAAGATAAAGTCTTTACTGGCGGGATTAGCTTTTCAATTCATAAACAAGCCATGGTCCTATTAAAAATGATGGTGCGATTTTCATATTCTTTTCAAAGATGATTTGTAATTTAATATCGTAAGGTCGTTCGCCATCTATCATAGACCTCTCCAATAGGTAATATGGATATCTCAGGCCTAAAATTCCTAATTCACCAAGCCAAATGGCCACAGTTTTTGGGTCATTGTCGTTCCCATCATATGTTCTATACTAACATAGATCGGCCTTAGACGAATGGCTCATTGGTCAATTTAGGCCTAAGAAGGATAAGATAATGAATTGTGGGGCACGGCAACGTCCAATTATTGTCTCGAAATTACGTAGCTTGAAGGCGAAACATAATTAAATTCAAATATTTAGTGTGTGATCATGTAGCCTTCGTCACGCTAGATTTGGTGCCACATTGCGTAGATTCGAAATTGAAAATGTCATGATCCACTCAACATGCTTAGCTCATCCAATTGGTTGCTTTTAATATAATACTTGTCAAATCTGTGGCATGCGCGCCCCCATCATCATATTTTCCTTCATTTCCATTCGTCAACCTTCTCCAAGCTTCCCAAAACAAGAGAGGAAAAAACATAGCTTTCAACTCGTGAACGATGAGCTCGTTCTCTCGTCGCAAGGAGCGTGAATGTACGTGCTTTAATAACGCAGTTAGCATATTCGATTTGAGTCATAACTAAACAAATCACATATTTGCCGGCATTTGAGATTGACTAGCCGTTGCCTCAAAAAGTCAAGAATTTTTATCAATTACGTATTGAATGAGAAAGGCACTAACTGGTTGGAGGTTTCGAGTTTGTGGATTCATGGAAGAGATGATATCCTTTTACCGGCTGTCATTCTCAAAAGTAGTTCTCACTTCTCATCACAAGGCGGATGACCTAAGGAGAAAAATCGGTAGGCATGGGTAAGTAATTTAGGGTCTGTCCGCTACGTTCTCTCATCAAGATTTTACATAGAAATGAATACACCTTTTCGATTGGAGATGGGTATGGACAATTTTCTTCAGATTTATAATTAGTTCACATGCGCACTCCACGTGTGTTCACAAATACTTTTGAAGTAATATCATAAATGTTATTTGTTAAATTTATAGCCTTATAACTCTAAGAGTAATATAAGAACGGTCGAATATTGTGAGGACAAAAAGTTACCACATAACTCAAGTATCTGCAGAGCTATAAATTTGGCATTTATCTGACATCATTATTGTGATAAAAATGTTACGTTGTGAAAATACAATCCCACGATCTCCATAATTAGAATAAGAACACATATTATCAAATAGAAAGATTAACGTGTCTATTTGAAGTTTATCATTCTTGATGTGGAAAAGTGATGATTCAATACACAAGTACTTCTCCTTTATTATCCTTTGTATCATTGGTTTAATGAGACAGCTCATCACCCTTGGCATTTAGTAAACGCTATTTATGTAAAAATATTTGTGTATGTTAAGATTAGAGGATAAACTTGAGTACTATTTATAAAGTTTTCAGTTAAGCCTTCTCATTATGAGTCGAGCTCAACTCGGCCCAAACTAACTAGTTTCATATTAGATTAATTAAGAAATTTTATATATCACATTATTAAATTAATCCTGTAAAATAATGAATTACAATATCGATTAATGCAACTGAATTGATAAAAAATAACGTTGACATTTTAAAACAAAGTAAGACGAAATGATATGTCCAGTGTAATAAAATAGAATTGATAAACGAGTGGCGACTTGCCTGGGCTCAAAAGATAGGTTCATGGACTTAAGCAATATACTTACATGAGGAAGGCCTGTCTGCCCAACTTTGGCCCGGCCTGCACATTTCGATGTAATATGCATGCCGATAACCACGTTCCGCTCCCTCGGACCATTTTTTATTTTTTTGTCAAACTACGGACCTGTTCAAAGATGGGTCCGTTAGGCCTGCCAATTGATGTGGAATATGCCTTGTCTTGCACTTTCGATGGTGATGGAATGGCCGAAAGACAGGGAGAGTTCCGGGAGCACCTTTAAGCTATGATGGAATAATTCTTCAAGACAAGATAACTCTGGAAGGGACATTTGGGCTCCGGCCCCGTTTTCCTGTACCAGAAAAACCTAAAGTAGAAAGAGCAAAAAGAGAGAGAAGGACAGGGGCGGTACCACGGCCGGCAAAAGGTACATCCGTGTTCGTTTCATCCACTCACGGGCGAAGCCAAAACCACAAAAGAATTCATACCTGAATGACAATAATAAAAAGGGGCAGAAAGGAATTTGTCTGAACTGAAAAGGGTCAAAAGATTTGCCATTCTCTCTCTCTCTCTCTCTCTTCAGATTCTGGTGGTGGTGGGGGCCTTTATTTTTGGCTGTCTAGCTCAAACATACGGGTCTCTCTCTCTCTCTGGCTCCTTCTCAAGCTCTGATCTTTTCCTTCTTTTTCGTCTCTGTTGGCATGTGGCTCACATTCCCACTTCTTGGAAAAATCCTCATCCACGAAACGATCTCGTCTCTGGCTTTCTCTGGCGGTAAAAATGACAGCTTTAAGAATCTAACTGTGCCTTCCTTCTGCGCCCCATTTCTTCCCCTCCTCCTTCCTCCTGTCGTTTGGTCTGGTTTGGTGGTCTTGGAAGCTGATGATAAGAATGATGTCATGAGAGCCCCCGTCTCTCATGGCTTTTTTATCTGAATAAGCCTCCGCACCAACCGCCACCACCGACTGGGGCTTTAAACCTTTCCCGTCATCCTCCTCCATCTCATTAGCCTCCAAAGTCAACTTTTCCGTCGGTGTCTGTCCTTCTCTTTGACTCTGTTTTTCTATTCTCTGTTTTTCTTCTCCCTCCCTGGTGCGGTGTTCAAACGTTGGGCCTCGCTTGCAGCTACATATACATGTCTTTTTTCCTCCTCCTTCTGGCTCCTCATTTGATCTTTTCTAAAGGTTCCCAATTCTGGGTCAATGGTCTTTGGGAAGAATCACGCAGAGGTCGTATTTTAATGGTTTACGTTGGTCATCTTGTCATGTTTTCAGGCACGAAAGATGGGTCGTGATTGTTTTGATTGCTGGAGGGTCCCGAATAGTAAAGCTCCAATTTTTTTCCTTTCTCATTGGTCGGACTTTCACGATGAGAAGAATTATCTTTCTGTCTGGTCAAATCATTGAGAGACCATCCGGAGTTCGCTTTTGAAGGGTTGAGCCCAGTTTCATTGGAATAGGTATCATGCGTGATCCAAAGAGTTGTCTTTCTTGTGTTTGTGAAATGGACCCCAACTCATGATTATATACGGGTTTTGATGTTTTTGTAGTTCTCTTGTATTCATTCTGATTCGAAGTTGTGAATTTGCTCTGTTTGATGATGGATTCGGAGACAACTGAGGGAGTTGGTGGGGTGAAGGAAGAGGGAATTGTGGTTCCGAAGGGGAAGGGGAGTGGGAGTTTGAGCGGCAAAGACCTGTATCTGAGAGCCGACAAGTTTGATCTGAAAAGCTTGGACATACAGCTTGAGAAGCATCTAAGCAGGGTTTGGTCGAGAAGCATTGAGAACCAGAAGCCTAAAGAAGAGTGGGAGATTGATTTGGTAAAGTTGGACATACGAAATGTCATTTCTCAGGGTACCTATGGTACTGTCTACAGGGGCACCTATGATAACCAGGATGTTGCAGGTAATGAAGTTCTAACCTTCTCTTATTATTGTTTCAAAATTTAGTCTTTCCTAGAGATTTATCATAATCATTTCTTTGTAAGGTGAAAGGTAAATCAGAATGTGGAAATTTTTTGTGTGCTTTTGCTACATGTCAAAGCTATGTGGAGCTCAAGAGCCATGTCATGAGCTGTTGCTTCACCTACTGCCAATTCTGTGAAATGCTTACTGAGGACCTAGCTCTTCTGATGAAGAGTCTGTAAATGTCCCGCCAGCTTTAGCTCAGACTTTTTCGAGTGGAGGGTTGCTTTGCTCCTTTTGTGTTGTATCTTCTTGCACTTGGATGTGATATGCTTATGAAAGATATAAAAAGACGTCATAGGATTTATGGCTCAGTTTAAATGGGGAGGTCAGTTTGACTTGATCTGCGGTAATGGAATTTGAACATTTGTACAACCAAACGACAGTAAAAGTTGTTGTTTATAGAGCGCCAAGGCCGATGGTGATGGTCTGGCAGACTTCAGAGAGTTAATTGAAGATTAATGGAGATAACTGTCGTCGATCCTGAGTCAAAAGGCAGTAATCACTGTCTTAGCAATTGTGATATATGCTCCAACATTTGGTGATTCCTGGAAATGTCCCAATGCTTGAGATAAAAAATTGTGGCTTGCAAGTTAAAATACTATCTAAAATAATTGAGAGGAGACAGTCTAAATTCGAATATAATCTCAAAATGCCTTTTGCAATTGGCACTTGAGGGATAGAATATATGCAAATCAGAGGTTAGTGATCTTGGAGGTGGATTTTTCTTCCTAATATCTTCACCAAGAGGTTTATTGTTGGCAAAATATGCTCTTACTTTTTTGGCTTTTCCCAGTCCCATGTTAGCTAGGCGCCAATTTTAATTTCCAGAATTTCAGCCAAATTGGAACTACCTGATGATGTTCAGATACGATATTTTGAGATAAATTGCTTGGAGATGGAGGAGATAAATCAGTGATCCAGTGCTTTAAATATAACCTGTCATTTGTTGCAACCTATTTGGCATAATTTGGTTACTGAACTCCAGTAACTTGTATATTTGTGCACTTTTTCATGACTTAAAATTCAGCTTACATTCTGTTCTTGGTATCATTATGGCGTCTTTTTTGGCTTTCTTACTTCTCTGTTTTCCATATTTTAGTGAAGTTGTTAGACTGGGGCGATGATGGTGTCTCAACATTGGCTGAAACTGCTGCCTTGCGGGCATCGTTTCGGCAAGAAGTTGCTGTGTGGCACAAGCTTGATCATCCTAATGTTACCAAAGTACAATCTCATTCTCTTTTCTTTGTTATGTGCATTTCATGAAAGATTTTTTCTTCACACTATGTGGAAGATGAAGGCATGTGCCTCTATGTGCAGTTATCTCTTTTTTCTTCTGTATGAACTTATGATAGCTTTTCCTTTCAGAAGTGCCATTTTTTTTTTTAATTCCTTCTGTCAAATTCAATGCTCTTAGTGAGCAAATTTCACTCGTATATTCTACCTTTTATAGTCTTATGCCATTGCAGTTTGTTGGAGCATCAATGGGGACTTCCAATCTTAAGATTCCATCAAAAACCCCTTCAAATGAGCATCAGAATTCACTTCCGGCTAGAGCTTGCTGTGTGGTTGTAGAGTATCTTCCTGGTGGGACCTTAAAACAGTACCTGATAAGGAATAGGCGAAAGAAACTTCCCTTCAGAGTTGTTATCCAGCTAGCTTTAGATCTTTCTAGAGGGTGAGTGCCGAAATAAGTTCTTTCTTAGAAGCTTGTCATGCTGCATTTCTTAATCATATGAAAATTATTGGATTGCAGTTTGAGCTATCTGCATTCGAAGAAGATTGTACATCGGGATGTCAAAACGGAAAACATGCTGTTGGATGGCCAAAGAAATCTAAAAATTGCTGATTTTGGCGTAGCGCGTGTTGAAGCTCAAAATCCATGCGATATGACTGGTGAAACTGGTACACTTGGTTACATGGCTCCAGAGGTACTAACTAAGCCATCTCATTTTAGTTTAGTAAGTTAGTATATTTTGGGAAGATGAAAGGGGGAAACGTATTGGTAGCTGCATGCAATTTTTGCACTTACAAGGACAAATGTGTGAACAGTAAATTGAACAATGTGATTTGCCTTCATTTGTTTTTCTTTCTCAGAAATTTCCTTTTGGCCATCAATATTCAACAAGTCCATTGATTCCTTTATAGGAAAGACATTTTCTTTTGTGCTTTCCTTTGATAGGCTCCTGCTCCTGCTAATGCCACTGAAAAATTTCCATCAACCACGAGAAATTTGTTATAATGATGTTTTTGTTCATAAGGAGGAAATTACTGATAATTGATGTATTTTCTACATTCTCAAGACGAGTTTCTGACACTTGTAGGTTCTTGATGGTAAGCCATATAACAGAAGATGTGATGTCTATAGCTTTGGCATATGCTTATGGGAAATTTATTGCTGCGATATGCCGTATCCTGATCTAAGTTTTGCTGATGTGTCATCTGCTGTGGTTCGTCAGGTCAGTTTTCTGAGCGAGTTTTGCTTCTACATGACCTTTTAAGTTTGTTTCGTTCCGAATTGAATGTGCTTTAATTTTCATGTTGTCCTGTTAACTTCATCACTTCATATGCCTTTCTTGGGAGTGTTTTATATTCTGTTTGCAGCTTTAGAAATAAAAGCATGACTCGTGCCCTGATGTTACGTTGCACGCTACAAAATCAAATATGTTGCTTTGATTCCCGAATTGCTGCTGATGAAACCCTATGGTTGACAACTACATTTCTCACTCTTCCTAGCTTATTTTAGACTCTGATTCAAATTATTTCTCCTAATAAATAATGAAGTCAACTTAGATGGATGAAGATAGTTGAGTGTACTTTTAAGGATCTCACTTGCCCAACATCTATGTATGCCTACTAATGGTCCACGGCAACATTATATCTCTACTTGCTGGCATAAATGGGTAGATTTTATGTTATTTTAAGAATTTCATCCCGCCTTTGTTTTTCCTCTATACAGAACTTGCGACCTGAAATGCCAAGATGCTGTCCCAGTTCTTTGGCGAACATTATGCGTAAGTGCTGGGACGGAAATGCGGAGAAGCGTCCCGAAATGGCAGAGGTGGTTAGGATGTTGGAAGTGATTGATACAAGCAAAGGAGGAGGTATGATACCTGAAGATCAGGCTCCGAGTTGTATCTGTTTTGGTCCCGCCCGAGGGCCTTGATTTCAGTTTGGTGATCCACAATTGAATCACTCTTTGGAGCAAGGGTAAAGATGTATATTGTTTTTTCCTTGAGAAATCTGTGATGAGTACTCAAATGAACGTGCGATTGCGTGACTTTGGTACTTGATGATGCTTTGAATTCTGCTATATTCTTGGAAAGTCTCGCCTGTATAGTTCCGGCCCATCTGGCAGGTCTCGATGATTTATCAAAGAGAAAGTGGGCACAGGAAATGTGTGTGTAGCTTCATTAGGATAGGCAAGAGGAAGGATTCCCTAATGATACAATGGAGAGCAAAACAAAGCCTTTTCAATGTGGTTCTGGTTCATTCATGGTGTTTCTTTTCTTGGTCAAATATAGAATGAGATGCTCCCGGCCTTTGACTAGTTTCTGGGATTGAATCGAACCAGTTGTGCTACACTTCTGCTACTGCTAAAGAGAGCCAGTCTTTCTCAACTCTCCTTATTTCATTCAAAACTACCAGTCTCTTGAAAGATCGCATACCTTATTTACACCATTTGACCTTTGTAGAATGAAACTCTCTCATTCACTTCTGCTTCATTACCACAATACATGCCAATTTATTTTCATTTCTCTTCAATGATCTATCAAGTGCTAGATGCACTCACCAGTATTTCCTTAAGCATTTTGTTTTTTCATCCGAACCTGTCCCCACCTGGTTGACCTGGTTTTGGAGTTTAAAAGGACCGTGAGATACTCGAACTTACCTCCGGTGACCCACCCTCGGGTCGACGGAGATGTTGCCCTTCCGGGTCACTCCATCGATACTGCGCCATCCCGTCGGTCTGACCATTTTATGGCTTTTCACCATGATCATGCTTTCAAGCCTCACTAGAGGCAGTGAAGCACATCCTCAGCAAGATGACAGAGATCGTGCTCTGCCATTCCCCAGATCTGTGAGGCCGAGGACGTCATGACCAAATGGTACAAGTGAAAATATGAACATCTCAATTTATGTTGTTCCATCCTACAAGAGCAGATGGTGCAAGCTAAGTTTGCCATCTTTAGAAGAAGGGTTTGTTTTGGAATTAAAAAGAAGTGGAGAGGCACCTCCCCACAAAAGATTAGTAAATGGAATCAAGAGATGGAAAATAAACTCAAACTACAAAAGTTTTGCACATTGCCTACTTTAGTGGAGGCTTATAGGAGTTTTCAAAATCTTTCGGGGATAATAACATAATTAGCAATGGAATTTTGATCTAATGTATAATATCGTTCTTTGACTTTTAATTTGTGCAATCATCATTAAACTTTTAATTTGTTGTATGAGGTCCCTGAACGATTGAACGTTTATCAATAGTTAAAAAATTACATTGAACGAATTAAAAATTTATAAATAGTATTGCGCACGGGGTTAAAATTTAAGGGTTACATTAAACAAATTAAAAATCCAAATGTGACATTATACTATGAATCAAAGTTCAAGGATCATTCATGTCATATTCCCAATCTTTTACTTGCTTTAGGACGGAGATCCCCAAGCTTCATAAACTAAATATCAGTCAAGAGATTGAAGTCGCGAGGCAAAGTGACTCTGTATTGTTCATCAATGTTCTGCCATTGAAAAGCTTCAAGAGCTTCAATGGAAAATGCACGGTCGCATCACTCGACTTGGAACTCCTATTAGTCTTTATTAAAAATAGATAACCTCCAAATTTTTGTAATACTTACGTAAGTTTTAATTAATAGTTTCTTGGGTTAGGTTAAAAAAATTATATTTATATAGTCAACATATACATCTTCCCATCCTGGCCTTTGGAAACACTCTTTTCAAATCTTTTGGTTCCAAAATCACAATGTTAGAAGTTCTAAATTTCTATATTTTGATGTAGTGTTTCTCTGATAAAGGAAAACAATATCACTTTTCCTTGGTGAATTACGAATCTTCAATTGATTATACCAATATTACGTATCGCATCCCAACCTCCATCCTATCCTTATCATTGCACCCCGTTGCTATTAAATTTTGCAGGGAAAGATAGGAAAAAATTATTGATTGCATGTTCGATTTTAGTAATATAATGGAATATTTGAAAAATAATATTTACAAAAGTAGGAGTGCGTTTATACTAATGTACAAAGTGGAGCGAGAGCAGGTTTTTCTTTTTTTCTTTTTTAATGAGCCACAATCTTTATAATATGTTCTGCATTTAACTTTTAAAAACTCATTTAAATTTGTAAAACATTCAAAATTTCGATAAATTAGCTTTTGACCTGAATTTATTTGCTCTCGTCAATTTCAAAAGGATAAGAGCATGGGAAGGTATCAATTTATATTAAAATTTACACCTATATTTGTAGCTGCCGTACATGTTAATTTTAATAGACGTTGTTCTTAATTTGATCGGCAAAGTAAATTATTCTTCTATTTCTTTAATGATGTTAACAAATCTAATTGTAATTTTTTGTCCCATATTGATTTTTTTCTATCTTAATAACAATGTCAAATCTCAAGTTAATTTCTCCTTCCATGCAAAATTTATCTCTTAACATTTCCTGTTATGTTTCATTATATCAATTTTTTACACATGTAGAAAAAAGAAATCTTATGTTCTACATGCATTGCTAATTTTTTTCATGTCGTTTCTGTCTTACAGCAATGCCAATAATTTACGTAGTGGAATTAATTATCAAAACTACCGAGCGACCGAATTGTTTACTTATTTTTTCTATTTGCCTTAATTATGTTTATGACATTTTTAAAAACCACAACAAATTCACAGTTCTGGTAACAAAACAAATAAATGTGATTATTATAATTTTGATTACATCAACTACATTAGCGAGAGTTTTTCCAAAGGGATAATTGTCCAAAAAGTCCTACACCTATCATACAACATTAAAATAAATTATAAACATTTTAATTATGTCAATTTTTAGTCTTAAACCTTTTGACGATTTGTCAATTTAGTATTAAATCTTTCTTTTTTTGGTAAAAAGTTTCAAATTTTTCAATTGTATCAAAATAATCCTAAACCTTTTAAAGATGTATCAATTTAGTCTTAAACATATTATTTGAATATTTGCCCAAAAAGGCTACAAGAAACGAATTATTAAAAAGTTTAGGACTAAATTGATAAATGATCCAAAAGCTTGGGACTAAACTAGCATAGTGGAATGTTTTATGACTAAATTGTTAAATTATCAAAAGGTTTATGATTAAATTAGTACAACTAAAATGTTTATGACTGAATTGACTTCCGTATAATAAATTCAAGACTTTTTGGACAATTTTCCCTTTTTTTCTAATCCACCGTATGTTTCATTGCAATAATTCATTGCATTCTAATTATTTATTAGTCTCCGATTTACAGAATTTTAAAAGGAAATTATTCTCTTCCTAGTCCTTTTCTCCCCTTCCACAAGGTCCACATAATGGACAAGAGCGGCTAATAATGCAAGGGGGGCATGAATCTTTGAATAAAATACAAAAGTATAATGCTGTTGCCTTTTTTGTTTAAAAAAAATATTGGCTATCCACAAAATAATCACTTGATATAAGGACAATAGATTGATGTGCTTTTTCTTTAGTGATAATAATTCAAGAGATAATTATTTTTGTTGCCTAACTTTTGAGTTTGACCAATATCTTGCGTTTCCTTTCACTTTCTTGTGTACTAGGATGATACCCTAAAGTTTAGGAATCCAAATATTGATTTTTTTATATTTATTTGGTAGAAATAATTTATTTATATAATGCGGACCTTACTACTTAAACTCCCATCGTGTTGTCTTCACTCATCGAGTAAAGTAGTGGCGTCTCAACTACAAACCCCTGTCCTATGTGCAATCAATTGAAAGCTCTTAATAAAAATTCATGTTATGTTTCATTATATCAATTTTTAAAACATGTAGAAAAAACAAATCTTATGTTGTACATGCATGCTAATTTACATAGTGCTCTTACTTATGAAAGCTATCATGCAATGTAATTGTTTATTTTTTCTAGAGTTAATACCACGAAAAACCCCAAACTAGTACACTTGTGACAAATTTACCTTAAACTAATGCACATTCCCCTATCCTTGATCCAAAACTTCTTCCTAAAGAATATTGGGAACCTCATACCTGGTATTTTACTTCTGCAACCCAAATAAGGAGTAAACCCATAAAATCCAGTTCTTTCTGAAGTGCACCATTACTACTTGGATTATTGAATCCTCATTCCTAGATTGGGACATTATCATTGGCTTGGATATCCTAACTCAGATCTCGGATCTTAGATTATGCCCAATAGGCTTAAGTTTTAAACACACTTCCAAGAATTTGTAGAGACACCAATCTTTACCATAGTTCGGTGAAGATCTCCACTTGGCCTAAGAAACATCCATGACCTATGAAAGATGATTGAGGTGTGAAGTTTTGGATTTAGCCGACAAACTTTCAATTGTCCTTTGAAAACTAATCTCTAGATTCCTAAAGTTTTAAACCATGACAGGAATTCTCCCAAATGTGCAAAATCTGACTGTCTGTCCTTGGATAATCTGGTTAATGATGAGAGGCATTTTAGCTTTAGGAAATTCAGTAGCTATTGTATATAGATTAAGTAGATACCGAAGGAGCCATTTAAGGTCTTCAAGAAATGGGTCCATGGGTGAGATGGTCAAAGGATATATCGATGGATCCTTAGGATGTAATCTCAAGGTTCTCAAACATAATCCACCATATTTGCTGAAGATTCTTAGTTGATAAACCCATAGCAGATCAATTAAGATTTCAAAGACAACATTGTCTTGAATGAGTCCTAGGATTTTAAGAGGATATTCCTTGCCCAACCATTTTGGCAACATTGGTTGAGCTCGAATTTGGCTACTAGTTGTTATACTAGCATATAGGTTGATGGAACTTACTGGGGCTTGATCTGCCTTGGATAGAAAATCTGCAAGTACATTCTTTTTTCCTGTAATGTGTTTAGTTTTAAATGAGTATTTGGAAAACCATTTGGCCTACCTTAGAAGCTATGGGTGTGGACTTGCCTTCTACTTGAATTTTAACATCTAGGGAAAGGAAGACAAGTCCAATTCGACAAGAAAATCGTGACCTATGAGATGTAATTCAAATTTCTTAATCCCATACTTAACGGCCAATATTTCTTTGAATGTAAAATGATAATGAATTTTTGTTTGGGAGAATCTTCTACTCTTTTGTCCAAAAATTCTCCTCTTACAATCACGCTATTCACTCTCAAACCAGTTTTCTTATTATCTGTGCCAAAGCAAATTAGCAATATGATTGACAAGTATTTCCAATCAGAGAATTGAAGAACCCTAGATGCTTCCCTCGGAGAAATCCAACAAGGGAGTCATAGAGCCCTTGACGAATTATGTCTAAGGAAAAAGGCATTCAAGGAATTCTCAGAAAACAACAAGATGATTGGCAAGGCCTGCAAAAGGCCAAGTCTCCAAATCAAATGTGGCCATAGCAATTCTTCTTGTGATTGTCCAAACAAGAAAAGACAAGCATTTCCAAAAGCATTCTTGCAGAAGAAAGAAAGGAAAATGGAAGTTTCTTAAAAAGAGTCGCTAATACCATCAAGGAGATCATTCTAGTACAAAGAAGAAGAAAGATCACTACTTCATCTATGGTCGTAAAGGACATTTTGCAAAAAATGTTGACAAGCCCACAAAAGAATAATGAATCTTGTAGATGCCATCCAAAAAACAAAGAAAAAAAATTGGTATCTCTCTAGCAGAAGATGATCTTGAGTCAGACTTCTCTCTTGAAGATAAACCTTCCAACAAAACGATTTGTGCCATAGAAATTTTCAAAAAAAAACAGTGAAGATGAAGGAGATGATTATGCCTATTAAGGCATGTTCTTTTTTGATGAACTATCATCCCCTCTAGCAAGCCAAGACCAATTCTCATCCATCTAGGTCACTAAAGAAAAACCTCTTTCTTTCAAGCCATATGTTCCTCTAAACCCTTTCCCCTCATGGCACTCATAGACACTAATGTAGACTCTTCTATCCTTGATCCAAAGCTTCACATGCCCACTGTGAGTTTATGGACTCAATAAGTCCTTGCTGGATGAGATCTTTACATTCTTTATGGGTTAATTGGAGGTATGATGGATTCATTCTTGTGTGGCTTGCTTTAGTTGGGTTAACATAGTCAAAATCTCAAACTAATACATCTATGACAAATTTACCAACCATAAGCTTCCCTTAAATTTTATTGTCAAATAATTGAGTTGGACGACACATGTCAATTAACATTTAGAGTTTTACCCTATGTTTGTTACATTTGTATTAATTTGTGTTTTTGTTGTTGTTATAATCCAATTTAATAAAAACTAAAAAAGAGTAAATTGGTCAAAAATGTATTAGTTTGTGATTTTTTGTGGTTAAAAATTGTTTGAGGTAAATTTATCAAAGATGTATCAGTTTAAGGTTTTTGTGGTCAAAAAATTAGTTCGAGATAATTTTGTCAAAGATGTATCGGTTTAGGATTTTTGATATTTAAAATATCAATTTGTTATAAATTTATTACGAATGTACTAGTTTTGAGTTTTTTTAAATAATATTAACCCTTTTTTTCTATTTGCATTAATTTTCTTTATGACATTAATCACAACAAACTCATATATTTTGTTAACAAAACCAATATATGTAATAATCATAATTCTGATTATATCGACTACATGAGTAATAGTTTTTCTAAGCTTCCATATAGTTCATCGCAATAATTCATTGCATTCCAATTATTTACTATTACACGATTTACAAAATTTTAAAAGGAGATTATTCTCTTCCTAGTGCTTTTCTCCACTTCCGCAGGGCCCACATTGAATGGACAAGAGCGGGTAATAATGCAAGGTGGGGATGCATCTTTTAATAGAAGACAAAGCATAATGCTGCCGCTTTTTTATTTTAATTATAATAGCTATCCAATAAATATTCACCTGATGTAAGGACAATAGATAATTCACAAAATAATTATTTTTATCACCTAACTTTTGATCAATATCTTGCTTTTCTTCTCACTTTCGTGTGTACTAGGATGGAATCCTAAAGATTAGGAATCTAAATATTGATTTTTTGTATTTATTTAGTACAAAAAAATTATTTCTATGATGCAAACCTTAGTACTTAGATACCCATCGATGCTGTCTTCACTCACCGAGGAAGTAGTTGGTCACGTCGATTAGAAAACCCTCATTCTAGGTTGTAATGAATTGAAAATTCTTAATATATATATATATTTTAAATTTTAAAAGTACAGGGTACCTACCCTAAAACATGAAACTAACTAATTTCAGGTTTGAAAGTAGTTGTAGAGACTTGAAGTCGAGGTCTAGGTTCAATGTTTGGAATCGTTAGAGGTGGCAAGGTGGGTCGGATTCGCTATCTACTATCAAATTAGCACGTTTCGGGACATTCCCATCTCTCCTACCTTGCATTTCGGAAGGTTTTGTACTGACCCATCGATCCATGCTAGCACAGCAAGGCGCTTGTGGTGCTCCAGAAAAGAGAGAGGAGGAAGATCACGTCGATGGATTACACGAATATATCGATCCTTAGTTGTATTTCAATGATTACCTAACTGTGATATGATAAAGAGATCGTCGTGATCTGATTAAGATTATTCGAACGCTGCGTAGTGTTTTGACGGATCGAAATTCTTTACTGGTCATTATCACCTAGTTGCGCTCATGCACCGGATGACTTCCACATGTACGAGGAATTGGAGTCAAGAGAGCAACTTGGTCTTCCACTAACGTCGGTTTCGTCACTTCTACTTTATCTCTCGTTCTTTATCTTCATTAAAAGAGCCACGTCGCATGCGCAATAAATCCCATGTTGCGCTTCTGTCTGCCTGTTCCTGTCATTATCTATACTAATAAAATGATTTCTAAATTGTAGTAAATAATTTTCTATTTTCTTCTTGTCTTCTTTCCCTTTTTCTCCTAACTTTTGTCCAACCTTTAGTAAGTATTTTTTATTGTATATTTATATGGGTCTTTATCAAATTCGACATGTACTTAACATTCTCAACATTTGAAATTTTTGATTGCTTCATATGTGGGTTTTATGAAGTGATTGAATAATAAAATAGATAGAACAATAAAATAAATTGGATACCAGATTTACATAATTTGGTTATAGTAATTCTACGTTCATTGGGAGATGAACAATGAATTCTACTATAAATCAAGCGATACAATGAAAATTACAAATATACTCGAGTCACTTAAATACTGTAGACTGCATTTGGTGGTTAGGATAAATTTTATCATATTCCGTGTTTAGTGCTTGCTTAAGATAAGATAAAGTTGGATATAAGGGGGATATAGCCTATAGGTCGAATAAAATTATCTAATAGGAAATATGGAATAAAAATGGATAAGATAAGATTTCTAATATCTAAAATATGAAAGTTATTTTGCTCAAATAACAAACTTCTTAAATTAACAAATTTAAAATTATATTTCAATATAAATAATATTTGAATTCTAATATAAGAAATTCAAAATAACAATTTAGTTTTTTAATTTAATCTTATTTTCATTTATATATTTGAATTAAATTGTTTTCTTATAATTTAAATTCAATAAATTAATATATTTATACATATTTTAGGTGTTTGAGTATTTTAGGTCTATTAGCATAGTTTTCTATTTAATTTTTTTTATTAGAGAACGATGGAAGGGAAAGAAAGAAATAAAAAAGAAATTAAGAAAGATAAATAAAATAAAAATAAAGTAGGTAAAAGTCTCACGAGAGATTTTTATTGTCTTCGTTTGTAAAATTTGTGATTCATTTATATTGATATGTCATTTATACCAAACAATATATGAGATATGATGTAAATATATCCGACTTTATTATTACAATTACCAAACGGTTGATAGGATATAGCAAAATTTTCTGGGTTTATATTTAGCTTTATTCTGATTAAAAATCTGGACAACCAAACGTAATTGCGGTATCTATCAAATTGCAGTTATATCCAATATCTTATACAATGTTTAGTCTCATAATTCTTCACTAAATAATCTTTTAATTTCATGAAAAAATTACGCACAAATCTTACCATAAAATTTAATTTGCTACGAACACTGGAGTTCTTGGGGTAACCCACCGAAGGAAAACCCCCTTAGAAGCACCTTTAAAACTCCCACGACCGAATATAAAATATATATTCTCGTTTTCCGAATTGGAGAAGGAGGACGACCCGACTTGGACTTTCCTATATCTTTGCGTTTTTATTCACCGACTTCAATGCACGAAGTTGAGATCCGAATATTTCGGACAAAGTTCAGACTTTCCTTTTGATTTTCCCTTGCCAATTTCCGCTTCAGACGTGGGAATATTCCCTTATTCGCAAGTTAACTAAATTGAGGTCCAGGTCCAAAACTTGTAAAAAATTAACTCCATGCTTCCTTTCATCTCAGGTCGAGTTTCGCTCTCAGGCTCAATATCGTGACATGGTTTAACAGCAATCAATTAGGATTCCATATATGAATGGCTTCCCTCGACTGATGAAATTAAATTAGCTGAAAAAGGGTAAATCAATATTATTAAATTCTGTGACCCAAATATAATTAAATTCGAATCGAATACATAATCTAGAACTCTTCCTTGAACACTTTATCGATTGGATGCACGCATTGCCATAGTGCCCTTTTGAGTGGGGTAGATGGCGATAGATAGGTCGAATCTAGACAAAGTTTAGGCCAGATTCACAAAGAATAGGAGAGAGGACTTCTCTTACGAAACCAAAGAAGAATATGGACGCTTTAACGACCGGGTTCATTCATTGATTTCTCTTTTAGTTAAAAGACAAACATCTCTAGACATTCCTACAAGACCTGTCAAGTGAGTGGGTCATAAATAGTTAAATCAAAATTGACCCATTTAACTCATTTTAATACATTTCTATGTAATGCAAATTTAGTAACCCATACTTGATTCAACCCATATCTTATTTATACCTGATTTGGTCTATATCACTAAAATACTTTAGTTCATATTCAAACTAAGGTGAGAACGAGAAGTGAGCTAGGGCAAGATGCAATGAAAGAGAGAGAGTGTCATAGAGGTGGATTGGGTCTATAAGAAAGTTGTGAACTAATGTAACACCCATATTATTTTTGATTTTACCATTCTAAACTCATCTATAACCCATATATTATATAAAACTAGCCCATGTAACAACTTAACCTTAAGAAATTGATTTATAACCCACTTTGACAAATTAAATTACTATTGAGAATTGATAATAATAATAATTATTATTTTTTAAATTTTGTGATATAACAGTAAGCTAGAATTATATCAGACTTTGGAGCACAAGATCACATGGCCTTAATGTATCTAATGTACATGTGAAGACCAATACAAACATAAAGTAGCGAAAAGTCGGTCATTTAGCAATCTAAATATCATGATATCGTGGTAAATTACTTTCTTTTTCTTAGTAAGTGATAGATTAAAGAATGAGTTCGAGACGAGCTTGCTTACTTGCTAATAATGTTGAACTGATGCTCAGACTCCGCCTAAAACAATAAAAAAAAAAAACAATCTAATATTTTGCAGAAGGAAAAAGAAAAGAAAAATGTCGCTTTTCCCTGCGATTTTTTGAAAAATATATATTTGGAAAATGAGAGGCTGACTTGCGTATCACTGAGGTGGTGACAGTTCAGAATTTCTGGTTTTTTTTTTCCTTTTTTTTTGTCTGGTTATAAAATGGAAAGGAACAATGGCCAACGTCATTTCAAGACAAGTGACCTTAGTGGACACTAGGAACCATATTCCCATTTTTCCACACGTTAGTCATGTCGAGTCAACTCTCATAAATAGTTAATTCACACATGTCTAATCATATATATACTGAAAACATAAATTTTGAGAAAAATAATTAATACTGTAAAAAATTTCCAACTAATAACTTGCATTGCATTGCATTCATATTTAATTTTTCATTTCTTTAAAAAAGAGTCTAAAGTGATATCCCATTGACACATTTATCCAAAATCAATTTTCGTCTCACAAAAAAAAGAAAATCTCCGTCACATGTTTAACTTACGCTCTTCACCACCTATATCAAAGCCAAACTTAATTGCACACATGTTGACACACATGGATTAACCATGTTGACACACATGGATTAACCATGTCAAAATTTTCATTTTCCACATTAGATCTGTCTTCATGTGTGTAGACACATCATATGCACTTTGACTAGATATTGAGCCTAATGCTAATTCATAGATTTGGATTGGATCATTTGTTCGAGATTCTCTATAAGATAAAAATAGTTAATTTAGAGAATATGTCTCGTGAGAAATTTTAAACGGTATTAACCCCTTTTATAAAGTTAGAAAGTATGAGGGAATAGAGTATTATTGGCATCGGATTCCTGTTGCATGCTATAGGCTATATACTTTCATGGAATATGCGATTACTCAATGAATAACTAACTGATAAAAAAAAATTGAAAAAAGAAGAAGAAGAAAGCTCGAGGGATGAAATTAGCCTTCGAAAATGTGACAAGTTGCATGTAACTTTAATAGAAAGAAATGACGTGTTTGGAATGCTATGTGGAAGTTGGTGTCTGAGCTGGTGAAGATAAGGCCATTAGTCATTCATGGATGCGTAGATGAATTTTTATCTATGCATATTATATATATTTATACCTGCTTTGTTAATTTCCTTGCCATCCTGATACAATTTATTTTCCATCTTTTTGAGCGTCCATCCTAAGTTTCATCTCATTCTTTTATAATAACAATAATAATAAAAGTTTCATATATTAATCACATGTCGCTTTTGTGGCTACTGTGGCTTATCTTCACACGTCCGATCGCCAAGCAAGAGAGCGATTGCTTGTGGCTTCTTCCATCTTTTCCTTTTTTCCATTTTTTCCATTTTTGAGTATTTGTTCTTTTCTTTTCCATCGCGCTCAACATGTCCGATGTTATCTCAAGATTAGATAGCTTGAGAGTGAAGTCTAAATTTAATAATTTGTTGAAGACTAGCGAGAGTTCAACGTTAATGGCATAGCATAATAAAAATAGAAATAATATCTCAAAACACTACTTTACACGTGTATTGATATAACTACTATATATAAGATAATTGGATAAAAAAATTGTCAACTTCAAGTTTTTTCGCGGGTCAAATTTTACTAAAGTCTAGGCATGGTGATGCGACAAGTTTTTATTCCTAAATAATGGATAATATCATAAATTCCAAAATTTAAAAGAAAGTATATAGAAGGAAATTTCTTGAATTCCCCCACACCTTCTAAAATTTAAGGGTATGCAACCAAATCGGTTTTACTTGGGAATTTGATTGGATCGCTTGAAAATAAGTCAACGAACTGGTTTTTATTGGAAATAAGTCAACAAACTGGTTCTCAATGATTACCCAATTGGGAGCCAAATTGGACCACACTATTTTTGAATTGGTTTTGAAAAAAAAGTCGAAACCCTAATTTCTTTTTCCCATGTATTCTAAACTCAGAACTCCTTCATCTTTTATCTTTTCTCATAACTCCTCACTAGTTTTTCCTCTTTCCTTAATTTTTATGGATAAATGGGGAATTGAGTTTTATAATTTATATTTTATGTTATGTATTTGAACTTTTTATATAGTTGTACGTGAATATGTACTCATCTTATGGATTGTTATTTTTGGCAAATTATGATTTTTGTGATTCATATTTTACTTTGAATCATTTCATTATTCATAGTTTCATATGATTTTACTGAAAAGGTGAACCAAGAAAGGAACAAAAAATAAAATATGTTCTTTGATAAACCCTATAATTGGACCGAAAAAACAGAGAAGGTTCTAGAACCGATTATAATAGATAGGCTCCAAATTCCAGCTCTAGAATCTACTCATCCCAAAACCGACCACCCCTATTTCCCACCCATAATCTGGTGTACTTTTCCTAACTATCGCAAGAAATATCAATACATTGGAAACCATGAAATTTTCTCGATTATTAATTACTTAATCAATAAAAATTTGTTCCTCTTTGAATACACTCGTTAATTTAAATTTATTCATTTATTTTTGAGGAGGATATTTGGTGACTTTGAAATTCGACTCCATCAATTGGGCCTCTTTTCTATAAATCTAAAAAAGTGCTACATCTTAACTCTTTTTAAATTTGGCCAAAAGGTAGCCACTATATTTATATATATATATATATATCTTAACTTTTTTAAAAGTAGTCCTATATTTATATATATATATCCCGTCTTTGTCAATAATAATCTATCACTATAAAAATAAGAAATAAAAAACTCTTGTCTCATCAATCTCTCCGGCAAGACCGGAACAAGCCACACTATTGGCCGGCCAGGGGCAAAACAGTCATTCCGCCTCCATCTCCCCCCCTACGTTTTCTCCATAAATACGTCGCTGCCCTGGTCTCTGCAAATCAGCCATAGCTGTCAGCTTCTCCTTGCTTTCTCTCTCTTTCTGTCTGCTGCAACAACAACAAGAACAAGAGGAAGCGCGACGACGTTTCTGGGTTTTCTTCCCCGTACAAAATCCCGCCGACCCACTTCTTCTCCTCCTCCTTTCTCCCTCTCTTTCGTCGCGGTACGGGCATGGGGCTCGTCACCGAGGACGCGCCGTCGTTCATGCCGGGCTTCCTCAAGCGGTGCGGCGGCCACGCCATCATCGACGGCGGCTTCGCCACGGAGCTCGAGCGCCACGGCGCCGATCTCAACGACCCCCTCTGGAGCGCCAAGTGCGTCATCACTTCACCCCAGCTCGTCAGAAGAGTAAGCCGAAAAAAGAAGAAGAAAAAATCGTTCCTTTTCCGTCGTGTTTTCGTCGCGGGATCTCTCTCCGAAAAAATTGGACTTTGCCGTTCGTATGCGTTTGTTGTTTCTTTATAGCGTTGCGTCGAGAATTCGCGGGTCGAGTGAAATGGTGAGATTTGGGAAGTTTGGAAGTGAGGAAGGCGATGTTTGTTGAGGTGGTTTTGGTTTAGAGTTTGAAGAAAAGCATGATCTACTGTGTTTAGTTTAGAGTGAGATAATGCAAACTATGATTTCCTGTTTTGGCCATTTTTTCCCAGGAACTTCTTAAAGTTTGCACCTTGAAATGGTGAGATTTGGGGAGTTTGGAAGTGAGGGGAGCGATGTTTGTTGAGGTGGTTTTGGTTTAGAGTTTGAAGAAAAGCATGATCTACTGTGTTTAGTTTAGAGTGAGATAATGCAAACTATGATTTCATGTATTAGCTTTTTTTTTTCCCGGGAACTTCTTAAAGATTGCACCCTGAAAATGATCAGTTCGTAAATTTTTTTCCTATTTGGCATCTGACTTTGAAGCTTGGGAACGAGCTGTTATGTCGTTAGACCAAGTGGGTAAAATTTTTTTTTACCGTTTTATGTTGCTCTGCACAAGAATTTATTCGTTCTGACAATGACTTGGATAAGGATGTTCTGCCCACCTAAATGTTTATTCATGGTATCCTTGGGAATTTGTGGGACAGTTGTCTTTGTCTGGTGGATTTTTTTTTTGGTTGTTTTAATGAACCTACCAGGCTTAATAGTGGAATGTAATATGAAATCACGACGTGATTCTTCATTGTGCTGTCTGTTTTTGCAACATATTCTAATGATACAAGGAGAAGTAGGACAAGAACAGAGTATTGATTCCTCTCGCTGGTTTATTTATGCAACATGCTTTAATGATACAACGAGAAGTAGGGAAGAAAAAAGTATTGATTCCTTCCACTGGGTTGTGCTACTTCTGACGCTTTAAAGACCTGGGGAAGGTGTTGTACAGGAGAGGAAAAAAAAAAAGAAAAAAGGAAAGGTTCTGGGAAGGTACTGCTAGCCTGGTTGTGTGAGAAGTTTATAATGTTCCAGGATCTTTTGAGAAAAGAGCGAACCCTCTGGCAAAATAGACAATATTCTGGACTTTGTCATGCTGTGGACAAAAATGTGAAGCACTGGAACTGTTAATCTCACATGTCCTGTCCAAAATCGGAACATAGTTGTCCTGATGAAGTATGTGCATTTGAGCCCATGTGTAGCGATAAGGAGCACCATGAAGAAATTTATCCTTTATCTTATTATTGTGTTTCTTTTGCTCAACATTACAGGTTCACTTGGACTACCTTGAAGCTGGAGCAAATATTATATTAACGGCGTCTTATCAGGTATTACTTTTATCTTCTCAGTACTCATGCAAAACATTAGCCAAAAATATGGATTATTGGATATTGATGCTGCATGACTTGTTTAAAAATGACAGGCCACGATTCAAGGTTTTGAGGCCAAAGGATTGTCGAGAGAAGAAGCTGAAACTTTACTCAAAAGAAGTGTTGAAATTGCATGTGAGGCAAGGGAGATATATGAGGAAAATTGTGCAAAGGATTCATTAAACTTCACGGAAAATGAAAGAATTGCAACAAGTCCTGTTCTAGTCGCTGCTTCTATTGGAAGCTATGGAGCTTACTTGGCTGATGGGTCTGAATATAGGTAAAGTTTGTATTTTTTCTTTATCTGAGTGATCATGTGTCTTAATCTTAACTATCCCAATAAACCTGCATTCACAGAGGGTGTGGAGGTCTGAACACGTTGCTTGCATGCGTTGGCTGCTGATGATTTATGTATCTTCAAAAAGAATAAATATTATGAGCAAGCATAATAGATGCTACAATATAGTGCCTACAATAACAACTGTTACTTCTGCTCCACTCTATAGTGGCGACTATGGAGATGCAATTACTCTTGAAACATTGAAGGAATTTCACCGGAGAAGAGTACAAATTCTAGCCAACTCAGGAGCCGACATACTTGCATTTGAAACTATTCCAAATAAGCTGGAAGCAAAGGTATGGCTTACAGTACTTCTGCATTGTTGGCATGAGGTGGCAAAATTCTCTCTTTCTGTGTATGTCATATAGTATTATAAAGTAGTCAAGCCATACTGACTATGGAGCTCATTCATCTTTAAACTTCTCAATGCTGTGCTCTATACAATTGTTTATATTGGTAAAACCACAACATCCGACCTATTCTTTAGGCTTCTCAGTTTTTGCTATATGTAAAATATACTACTTTTCATTTAAGAAAAGCTACACATTTTTGTTAATAAGCTGCTGTTTGACCTCGCAATTTCTTCAGATCTTCCTTATTTTGCTTGTCTGAAGCTTACAGCTGTAGGACGGTGTGATGGAAGAATTGAGTCAGCTTTATATATTTGTTCATCCATAAATCAATCGCTTATGATAGGATGCCTTGATATTTTTTCACAAGGCATCACTTTCTGTGATGGATCCTTGGGCAAATATAAAATTGCTTGACATTTTTGTTGATATGCTGCTGTTTGACCTTTGCAATTTCTTGAGATCTTCCTTATTTTGCTTGTCTGAAGCCTACAGTCCTAGGACAATTCAATAGAAGAATTGAGTAAAGTGAGCTTTATATATATATATGTACAGTCCATAAACCAATCACTTCCGATAGGATGCCTTGATATTTGTTCACAAGGCTTCACTTTCTGTGATGGATCCTTGGGCAAATATAAAATGTCCAACCATGTCACTTATGCAAAACTAATTTATTGAGTAGCTTGTCCGATTTTGAAAATCAGGGTATCCTTCTATCGACTACCATATAGCAATTTGGTCTGATGATTTGCCTTCTTGATGCAAAACTAGATATGCTTTCTAGAATTGGTGGATTTGATTGCTTTGCACCTGTGGATGTCATGTAGTTGTGTCTCATGCAGCCTTGATGTATATATTGAGTAGGTGTACTTATATTTCTTTCTTTATTGCAGGCTTATGCCGAGCTTCTTCAGGAAGAGCATATAACAACCCCAGCATGGTTCTCTTTTAATTCGAAGGATGGAATTAATGTGGTCAGTGGTGATCCTATGGTAGAGTGTGCAGCCATTGCAGATTCATGCAAGCAAGCTGTTGCTGTTGGGATCAACTGTACCCCTCCTAGATACATTCATGGGCTTATAACTTCTATTAGGAAGGTATAACTGTAAATCCAATTCTGTGTTTTTTGTTTCTTTTTTAGCTTATTTCTCTTCGTTATACTTGGTGCTTTGTGCTACTCGTCAGGACTTGTCGCGAGTGAACCTAAAAATTCTTATAGTTTTGTGATTTGGCATCAATGAATTTGGCAGGCAACTGAAAAACCCGTGCTCATCTACCCAAACAGTGGTGAGACGTATGATGCAGAATGCAAAGAATGGGTGGTAAGTTTTTGCTCAATAAACTTCTTGGCATGTATACTTTCATTGCTATGTCTTGGTGACCAGTTTCCACTTTCATGAAATCTCTCGATATTACATTCTTGCAAAAAATTCTGGGACAATCATCTTTTGTGTGCCAATACAGAGTCTTAGAAGATAGTATTTTTAAAGCACCTTAACCGATTGAAAAAAAAAAAAAAAAACACCTCCTGTTGTTGCTGCAAAACCAGATTATGCTGAATGCTTTGAGAGAGAAGCTTCCTTAGAATGATATTGAATTGATCCTGTTCCTACCGTGCTGTTCAGAAGTCAATTAAGTTTGTTTAGGGATAGAACCATGGTTAAATTATTGCGTTTTCACAAATCTCTCATTGGAGACTATAGAAGTGACCTTGGATGTTATATTTCGTTGCAGCCATCAACTGGAGTGGTGGACGAGGATTTTGTATCGTATGTAGGCAAGTGGCGTGAGGCCGGTGCTCAACTTTTCGGAGGTTGCTGTAGAACTACACCAAACACCATAAGAGCTATATGTCGAGCTCTTTCCGACAAATCGTCTGCTTGTTCCACTCTAAGCTCCAATGTAAATAACAAGTAGTTAGCTCTTGAGAGCTTTTTCCCTGTTTCTTCAAGTGCTGTTTTCTTAGCCTTTCTTCTGCGGTGTTAAGACATGGAAAATAAGAGTAATCAAGGGTAAGGTATCAAGTTCTTCTCTTCTTGTTCACGCGTTGGTCGGCTTTGTGGGAGAAAAGATAAAATGCACATGTATTCGATCTCAGAATCCATCAACCATGCAATAAAGGGTCTATGTAGTCCCATTGAACTTGTCTAGGATTTGGTTTCTATAGCTTCCAAATTCCAAATAACGGGCTTAGAACGCAAACCAAGTAGACGTAAAAAATGTAGTCGTATTGCGCATCGGACGCACAATGACTATAATTTGAATTCAAGACGGTAAGAATGAGCATGACGCACATTTAAATGTTTTTGGTCGTTTAACCGCGGAGCTCTTTATTAATAGATGCTGGGTTGAAGGGTTCATTAGAGACGGTGGAATCCTTTTTGCGAGTATTTGATTCATCAAGACACCATCGCTTATAAGATCACGAGAAGAATACGGTGAAAACTTGGGCCTTCCTAAATGCAGAACCTTTCAATCATTAGAACGTTAGAAAGAGCATGCCAATGCTTGGAATGATATGCTCTAAATGCGTTGATAAGATGAGGAGTCTTCCTCTGATTTATGGCTGCTGAAGCCTGAAGAACCATCAGTATATGCAGGCATGGGCATGATCCATCGGTGTTTGTCCTCCATTTTAGAACACTCAGATGCATCAAGAGAAAAGGAACCGAGACAAATAGAAAAACATGTTTGCTACACATATGTCCAGCAGCAGTCGTAGATACGATCGTAATTTCCTAAAACGAAAATTAGAGGCTTCTATTTGTCTAGAGATCCAAATTGGTTCAAGTGTTTGAAGAGCATATTTATCAAAACAAATACGATAAGGTTCTTGCAGAACTGATCCCAACAAAAACAGGTACGCCTGCGCTAATACTGCGGTATTGAAAAAATTAAGAGCCACCGCTATCAAGATCGGGGCATTCAGAAACTTAAACTTCAATGGAAACGCCCTCAAATATAGGAGAGAGATGAACAGAAAAGAAAAGGATGGATTTGAACAAATCCATCTGGTTCCACCTCCAAGGGGATTCTCTAAACAGAAAAAGAGCATCCGCCAAAAATATCTGTCCATCAGACTTCTCAAAGACTAGAGAGGGGTGCAGTTCAGTGATAGAGCTGTAGACAGAGAGGATTACAACAGTCCAGGACTATTGGGGAAGCAAAAGGGCAGGACAATGAGTCTCTGAGAATGAGGCTCATAGTTCTGGGAATACAGAATCAACAAAGGTATGGTACAGCGGATCTGACTCCCAGAGCTTAGCAATGTAATAGTGAGATGACATGCGCCGGTGAACTTCTTCGACGAGCCAAATCATGGCTTCGGCTTTGACGGGATGAATGATCATGTCGAGTGGCTCATCTTCAGTCCCCGAGCCAATTCTCTCTTGGTCCCACTGCTTAAGAAGGACATTGGTCAGGTAATGCAATGGTTGTCTGTACAGTTGCTTGATCGATTTGCCTAATCCCATCCAGGAAGTAAATGGAATCAGGGAACCACGGCGGGTGGGTATTGTGATCTGGTTCATGTACTGCTGGTACGTTTCTGCCCTTTTGATCAAGTCACCTGCATCAGAAAGTTTTCACCTAGTGGTTCAGTTAACTTCATGAGTCCCCTACATAAAGAACCATAATCATCCAGTGCCCATGCCTTACATTGGCAAGGCTTCATTGATTATCATTGTAAATAACCACTATTGTGTATAAAAGTACCTTTCGATGTTGCATCTTGAAAATTACGTTCTATTGGAATGGGAATTGCAGGGAACTTGCCACGAGATGCATCAGTAGCCTCCATCTCGACATCTGAGGAAGTAGATCCGTCAGATGATATCACATCCACCTGGTCACTCCATGGCAAATTCCTTTTCATTTTATCTAAACAGAAAAAGCCATGAGAGTCAATCAGCTGTCAGCTGCCAACACAAGCCTCAATCTTAGCTGCAAACTACTTGAGCAAAGTGTCGCCTTGGTACAGGCACTCGCCTAAGTGGCACCTACATGAAGGTGATTCACCTCACAGCAGGCAAGGCGACCATGCTTTGGCTGGTGCTTTTGACAATACCGACCACGAGTGACGTGGAGGCAAAAGCATTGCCTTTATTAGCAAATAAAAAGATCACCTACCCCGTACAAGAAGCTTTACTTATGATGAAAAATAAATGAATGCAGAAAAACAAAAAGATCTACACGAGTACTAAAAACATTGAAACAATGAAAGGGTGATGCAAGTGGCCATTTATTCTTCAAGCACACTCCAAAGAAATCCTCACATGCAATACAACATATGCAGCCTCAGAATCAGATTACATTGGAAGAGTAGCCAAAATATAAATGGACAAAAAATGGAGTGTCCTTGTTTAAGCTTTAACACATATTATCTGCACACAGCTTCCCTGCTGAAATTGTAAGGCATTCAAAGAAAGAGATGACAGAAGGAATAATGCCGGTGGCTATTCATTTTACTAACAGGACAGTGCAAGCACCACATGCTAAAAACACGTGCAGCCATTTAATTAGATTCCAAACAAAGAGGAGCCTAGATGTGTTTTGGACTATCTTGCTATACCTTTGACACCTAGTATAGTCAAGCTAATCCCCCACTCTATTCACAGCACAGGTCAACTTCTGTAGCCAATAATAGAATAGAGGAACCATTTGAGAGACACTGAAACTGCAAATTCCTTTGAATAACAAAAAGTACAAATCCGAATAGCTTTTTCCTCCCAAACACAGTTAAATCTCTGCCCACTCTTTTGCCTCTGACATTAGCTTCTGAATGTGCTCCTTTTGTTTTCCCATGCTCATTCCATCAAGCTTATTTACCAGCAATTTGTATGTGGTTTCCCATGGTACTATTCCTCTCGCCACCATTTCTTCAAAGAACAAACAAGCCTCCTCAAGTTTCCCAGATTTGCAAAGCCCACGTACCAAAAGAGAGTAGGTTGAGACTTCGATGCTGACATCGTTTTTAAACATGTGGTTCAACAAAAATTGAAGAACCTTCATTCTCTTCTTTCTGCAGCACATCTTTATTAGAGATGCATATGTCTTGAGATCTGGCTTACAAGAATCTTCTTCCATTTTCTTAAGAATCTTCAAAGCAGTCTCTTCTCGTGAATGCTCACAAGCAGAAGCAATTACTGTGTTATATGTCAACAAGTCTGGTTTAACTCCTTGTTTCCCCATGTCTTCATATACATCCCACGCATCCTTAAATCTACCAGCTTTACTCAAGATATAAATCAATGAGCTGTAAAAGGAGGGATCTGGAGCACAACCGATGGTCTTCATATTTTCATAGACCTCCAGTGCATCATTTATTTGCTTTGCTTTCCCCAAACCTTGCATTAAAATAGTATAGGTCACGGTATTTGGCGAACAACCCTTTTTCTTCATTTCATCCAAAATGGCATTTACATTATGAAAATCCTGTTCACGACCGTACCATTCGACAAAACAAGTATAAGAAATGACATTAGGTTCGAATCCTTGTTGCTCCATCTCTTCCAAAATTTTTCTTGCATTATCAAATTGTTTACATTTACAGTGTCCATGTATCAAAATATTGTAACTATGAATATCACATGGGATACATGCCTTAAACTGCAAAAACACTTCACGGGCATGCTCAACACTATTTTCCTTAACCAATGCATCCATTAGCACATTCATTGCAGCAACATCCCTCTTAACACCAAATTGCTCAATTTCTTTAAAGACCTCTATTGCATCTTGATACTTACCTGCTCTAGCAAGCCTTCTCATCACCCTACTCATAGTTGCCAGTGTAACATAACCTTCTAATGTCTTTATTTCCTCCACCAACTTCCACATCAAATGGAACTTTCTTGATTTCCCTAATATGTCAACCATTAGATCACATAACACAGATGGATGATGGTGACCAATTTGGAGTTTTGCCCAAGTGAAAACACCAAAAGCTGGGATCCAATCATTGCTAAATTTTTTCAAAATTCGCTCAATCATCCTGCTTGAAGAACCAACACCACTAGCATTCAAAGCTGCAACAACACAATCTGGTGATGAATACTGGTTCCTCAAAAGTTTGCAGACTTTCTCAACATTAATTTCTTCTATGTCACTCGATGTAACCTTGGCAACTTCAGTACGACCATATGGCCCATAACTGTTAACCCAGGAAGCGAGGGAAGGGATCACAAAATTTTCATCTGCATCAGGACTTCCATGGCTCTTGTCATCAAGGCACTTCACCCAACTCGGGATCTCCGGTGACTCATTTCTCTCAGGTGGGTTAGTGAGAGTACAAAAGGAGTTGCACAAGTAGCAACTTGAAGCAACATACAAATCAGTCTTTCTTCGAGAAATCGAACAGGATAAAAGCTTTGCAATTTGGGACTTTGAAAGCATTTTAGATGGCCAGACCTGGATAAGACAGAGATTGCTCAGAAACTACAAAAATTGCGGCTCGCTATGCAAACAAGAGGTTTTCCCCCGCTCGACTAATAAAACCATTGAGAGTAACCATTTGTCCTAGACAATACACAAGCCCCACCGAAGGGAACTCCGAGTTTTCCAGCTATAACTGATGGATTATAAGCATCAGAGCTACGCAATCACTGCTTCCTCCACGTCAATCCTCCTCAGCCTAAAACCTCGGCATGCCCTGCTTTTACAAAGGCAGGTTGCCCCGCTTCGGCCCCGTCACCCGGCCGCATAACAAAATTTCACCATTTCTTTCTCCGTTCGAGAAATGACGACCGCGACGACGAACACAATAAACGCAATTTGAATCACGGACAGCGCGGGCAACCGAGCAAGAAACGTTCACATCACAGCTCGAAGCGGGTTCCTTTCCCGACAACCGCAACTGCCCACGAATCGGCGAACGGAAAAATGGCAAGATCGAACGACGGGCCGAGAAAAGAACCTGCTCCGACCACCTGGGTAACCCGTCCGACAAGAGCAGTCGAGCCACACCCACAGACGCAGAGAAAAAGAGAGAGAGAGTACCTGGGCAGGAAGGAAAGCGAACGAAGGGCAACTGGAGGCGGCGCAGCTTCGAGCGGCGGCAGCGGAGGGCGGCGGGCGGCGGGCGGAAGAGGGCGGAGATCGGGCGGCTCTGTGAACTGCGGGTGGGGGTTAAACGGGTGAAAACAGGCGGTGGAGAAACTCAAAACCTCGGCTTTTGAGCTAATTTTGCTTTTAATTATTAACACACTAACATTACTGAAAAATGGCCAAAATGATTTCCTCAATTGGCGCCCATAGTTATTTACTTTCCTCTTTGTTTAGTTTTTCTATTTTTATGTAGGATTTATTACCATAAACAAAAAGATTTATCTCATGTATATTAAGTGCACTATTTATTGTTGGATTTTGCTCCTGTCAAATTTGGTTTTGTCAAAAAGAGAAATTTCAAATAAATCTAGTTATTTATTACGTTATCGAGTAAATTTATGTATAAATTGTCAAGTAAAATTTATATGATAATTAATATCGATAGTTTTTTAACAGAATTACTTGATTACAAATTTTCACTTTTGTCATGCGCATTACCATCACATCCCTTTTTATTAGTTTTCTTTTATATTCATATAATAACGAGATAATTAGATGAAAAAAAAATCCTCTTTGAAGATTTGCCAAAATAAAATCACACTTATATTCTCCGATGTGAAAATTTAATTAAATAATAAAATTGAAAATTAGATAATATTTTTTAAATAAAAATGCCAGTGAAATTCATTAATTTAGATTGATAAAAAATAATATTACCCATGAAGTGTTGACCCTAAAAAAAAAAAAAATGCAAGATACCTCATTGTGCATGATAATTTAAGTGTGCTCTTAGATATATATATGTGTGTTCTTAGATATAACTATAACATTTTCCATGCTCCGTAAAAAGTATTTCATCAAATAGTAAGGAAAAAAGATAAATTCTTTACTAGACTAGATATATACTTTAGACTAATGAAATTACATAAAAAAAATTCACAAAAAAAGTGAGCTTTTGAGATAAGAAGGATCAAGACCAAAAAAACAGAGAAAGATAAGAGGGACAAAAAATAGATTAGTTATTATAAGTACAATGCTGAAGAAAAGACTTTTTAAAGTTTTTACTATAAAAAAAATCCTTACTATTGGCAAGATAGATTTACATGGAGCATATAAAAGTTAAAAGAATATCTAAGAACACACTAAAAATTTTATTTAATTCACTAAAAAGAACATGTAAAATGCTAATGATGACAATTAGATCCCCAACGGGAGGAATGGAGTCATCACTTTAAATTATAATTGAATAATTGATGACAATTTGGTTTTTTAGTGTAAATATGATGAATTTAGTCATATAAAGGGTAAGAATAGTGCCTTATTAAATAAAATATTGCTCTTAGATTACATAATCACATGAATTTTCAAAAAGTCTCCACAAACTTAAATCTTCTTTTTTCCAAAATCATTTAAGCAAAAAAATGGCTTTATTTCTGCTCATCTTTGTACGTACATGAATTTCTGCTATTTTTTTACGTGAAAACAAAGATTTACAAAAGCAATAAAATAAAAATCCGGCTGCATGATTGGAAAAAAAAAGTATTAACCTGAGAATTATATTATAAACTTCACTAGAATCTATACACTTCGCAAAATTTCACAACATGTATCTTAGTTATATTTCTATCTGATCGCCAAAAGCAAAAATGAGAATGTTAGCAAAATACTTAAGTAATTACTTTGCCTCATAAGAAAAGCCTAGAAAATCTTCTGGGGCCCATTTCCATGAGCCCAAACATCAAACATGTACACAAGCACTGGGCTCGGAAGGCATTGATGGGCCGGGCCTAGTTGACTGTTCGGATGGTGCAACGCGGTCGAGGATTGAACAAATTGACGTGGAAAGGCCACCGAGGAGTACCTTTTTCATACACAAGGCAAGGTACTTGGCCAACATATTACTATAAAATCTATGGACAATTATGAGGTGGAGTATTGGAGAATGTCATATAAAAATTCTCCTTTTCCAAACTTTGTTTGGTCTAGATCTCAAGGTGTATCTAGATCAGATTCTGAACTTGGGAGTCCTCCGATATCATTATTCGGACCGTACGACACGTGTTTTGAAGCATTACCGACCGCTCATTAATTGCCATGTAAGACACTTAGACACATTTTATCAATATATTTTAATAACGTAATTCGTTACATGACAACTTTTGAATGGTGGATGCACTTAAGGATATACGTGATTCTCATATCACTTAATTTTTCGTCTCGAGCATCGTCGTCTGATTTTTAGAAGTTCCGTGTGCTCGATACCTTGCGCCGATGAGATGCACGGATCGAGCTACATTTTCCGGGCACATTCCCTAATCATGAATCATGTGGCTCAGTTAGTGTGAGCATGGGAGGCTACGACTCCATTGAGATTAGAGCAGGAGACCTCGACATTGAAAACGACCTCTCATCAAACAGTGGAAGCCCTGACTCCTGCAGCCCACACTACTAGACAGTACACAGTAGGCCATCAGCCATCAGCTTCTCCACATCTTTCGTCAAAATTAAATGCATGCAGCAGATCCAAAGGAGGGCATACCTTTCACAGCACCATGTCCCTCCCCATAAGAAATTAATTGCGAGAATGTGGGACTTCATGGGGGGGAAGGGACAAGACGGAGAGATGAACAGCCACCTCACGATGATCCCTGGTGGCCAAAATGGAAGGTGAGCGTAGTATAATGTTCGAGATATATACACATGGGGAAAAGATTTGAGTGGCCACCACAGGATTTGTCAAGGAGGGAGGGGGGATTGGAGGGAGTGCGAGCGAGTAAAGGCTCCTCCGACCATCTTCTCTCTCTCTTCTCGCGTTGAGATGCCCTTAGATTTAGTCTTTCGTGTCCACATCCATGTCTTAAATTCCCATCAACTGTCGATTTGGGGGGGCACTGGCTGAGGTTGATGGACAGACATTCTCTTCATTTGGCCATCCCTTCGTGCCCTAAAGTTTTGTCCATATAATTGAACGAGGGACCTTCACCTCGGGCCTCCTCAGCTGAAGGATTTGTATGTGTACGCATGTGCAATGAGAGGATCGTATAATCCAGCTGAGTCAAATAGGACATGTAAAGTGCTCCGATTGAGCTTGATTCAAATGAATTTGACGTGATGAGATTCTTGATGTGTGAATTGTTTGCTCTTTGTAAGAGTAGCTTTATCTTGCTTGTAAATTCTAGCGTGGATTCAAAATTATTTCCTTCTAATGATCAAATAGTCAACTCAAATGTTCTTGTATCATAGAGCAAACCCAAAAAAAAAAAAAAAAAAAAAAAAAAAAAAAAAATTGATATTGTGATAAAATAAAAGTTGAATCATTTATCCACATGAATCGAGCCTTCAAAAGAATTGATGCAAGATTTGGGATGTTACAAACTCCCTTACTTAAAATATTGATGCCTTTATTTGTATCAGCCATTTACTTTTGAAAGCCATCACAAGCTATTTCCACTCGATTTTAGATTAGGGGGTGTCAAAACATATTGCAAACGGAAATTTTTAGCACAATACCTTGTGAAATTTATTTTCCAGTATTTGTAGAACCTCTTTCTATCTAAGCTTTCATTTTCACATTACCATTTCCTTTAGAGGTTGCAATTACTCTTTCCAAATTAGAACAGTGGTCCAACCTCCAAATGGCCAACGAACCCAATATTCTCGAGAGAACTATAAAAAAAAGTTTTAAATCTATTATACTTGTGCTAATTCAGTCAAAAACCTATCAATTTGGCTAATTTAGTCTTAAACCTTTTGAAATTTGCCATTGTTGTTAATCCAGCCAATTTCGCAGGAAATTAACAATAAGAAAAAAAAGAAAAGAAAAAATTTAAAATTTAAAAAGATTCCTACGTTAACATTAGTTATGCCATATAGGATGGACAATATCCACATGATCAATATCCGACCAAAAATGTTCAAAAGAACTATATTGACAAATTATCAGAGGATTGAATTGGCCAATTTAATACATTTATAATTAAATTGACACAAATACAGATGGTTTAGAGCTTTTTTTGGTAATTTGCCCAACATTCTGCTTTGGCCATTTATGGAATTTGGCTTCGTTTTAGAGAAAAGAGGAGTACCAACTCTATTAGAGACACAAAAAAAATGTCCGAAGAGATAATTAAGATGAGCAACCTAGGAACATATCTCATCACCGTTGACCGACCAACAACTAAATTATTCGAATACCACAATTATTTGGAACTCAAGTGAGATTTGGTCTTCTTTTCCCCATATAAAAGCAGAGGGTTGGTTGTAGTCTCCAATTTTGAAACCCGGATAATCATGGGTTTTACTCATTATTGCCAACTTTTTCACCTCACCTATCCGGTCCATTATGTCGCCTCATTTCTCGCGACGGCTTTTCCGATTATTTTAGCATGAGAATACGTTGCATCTATATTGGAGCCCCGGGCATGATTCTAATCAATGTACTTTATAAGTAACTTTAGCAAATGATTATATTTGATGAGGAGGTTTTGTGAAATGCGCATGTTTTGCTTGCTGTGGGATAAATTACTTAGGATTGTGGAAGATAAATATTTCGCAATTGATTGATCTTTAGAACCTTATTTTGCATGTTCACTTTGGCGTGCAACGATTGTTCTTAATGGTAGTTAAAATAATTTATGTTTGGAAAAAAGTAGAATGTTTTATGAAAAATTCCAAACTAATACACTTCTAACGAATTTATCCCCGTTAGTTTCCGTTAAATTTTATTGATAAAATGTTGAATTTGATGGTATATAACAATTAACAAATGTACCAATTTGAGGTTTACTCTCTATATGTTACAAGTATACCAGTTTATGATTTTTTTTTTGTATTAATCAAATTTAACGGAAACTAACAGATGATAAATTTATTCCAAATGTACTAATTTGAGGTTTATGGTGGTCAAAAAATTAGTTTGCATAAATTTGTCATGGACGTAGTAATTTGGAGTTTTTTATAGTCAAAATATTAGTTTGGATTAAATTTATCAATTGTATACCAATTTGGGATTTTTTGTGGTATTAAACCTTATGTTTAACAAGTGCTTTAGGGAACATTGGCCCTTCTTCTTCACAATGTATGCTTCTTGTTCTCTTTGTATGCATGTTGCTTATTACCTCAAAAAAGTTATAAAATTCTTATAATTTATAAATATAATTCATTTTAGCCGCAATTCTTTCCTTTCTTTGAGTATTACGCAATAGGTTCTTTGTCAATTGCGTGATTCCTGGTTCTGTCTAAGTAACCAAAAATAGAATTATCTATTAACAAGCATGCAAGTGAACAATCCGCATAAAAGAGAGAGCTGCGTCTTCATCAAAAGAATGAAACTGCGAAGTAAAGAAAGCTTGATTCCAGCATGTGAATGGAATTTGGCATGTCATGAGGCACAACCCTAGAAAAATAAACAACGAAAAGAAGACCGCCAAAACATAGCTCAAATCAGATAAAAGTGAAGCCCTGGCAAGACAAAAGGAAAAGCAAGAGAAGAAGAATTATGGGGTGGGCAGTAATCAAAAGCCGCAAAAGGCAAAGTGATAGAGAATCTGAGGGCAAATCAAAAACAAAATGTGGGACTTCCTCCTTTGACTGCCTCGTAAATCAAGATTTTGTCCTTTAGATCGAATTGGACAGTAGTATGAACTGTACAAAGGGCAGTTTAGGAAGGGAAAAAGAGAAAAGGAAAAGCAAAAGCGGCACGATAAGCCATCCAAATCTTCTTAGAATTCCATGTGTTTGTGTTTTTTTTGACCTAGTTTTTCACGATATCTTATGCATCTCTGTGCAACGACCCAGATGGGTCCAAGACTGGCTGTGATCCTTTTTGGTCAGCCACTTGTGAACTTGGCTTTTTCCAACGGCTGCTCTAGCATGAACCATAATGGTTCAATGATGTAATGATTATCCTCGTCTTTATTGTTAGAAAAGAAAGAAACGCTTAGCCCATGTCACATCTCCTAAAGATACTGGCGTTTTATGGTGGAAATTATTTGTTTTGGGTAAGTCTACTCAAAGAAATCGGAGCTAGAGGGTTAATTTTAGAACATTCTTGTTCTGCTTTCTTCCTTTTTCTATTTTCATTTTCGGCTTAAAATAGGATTGTTCTTTTTGTTAGCTCGATTCTGCTCTAATTAAGTGATACGACTGAAGAAACCAACCTTTTTCAACTGGGAGAAAGGCTATGTGAGCTTTGCAATTTATGCATCCATGTTGGATAATTATTAAAATATTGGCTTCTTGCCTTACTCAGAGAGAGAGAGAGAGAGAGAGAGAGAGAGAGAGAGAGAGAGAGAGAGAGAGAGAGAGAGAGTCATTTTCAGATTCAAGAGGTCAAGTAGGAGAGATATTTGGGCGAATGATTTGGGATGCTGCTAAAGATCTTGCCGCACTCTATTAATTAATCTACAGTGATAAGATTGGAAGGAAAAAGAATGTACATAGTATAATGCTTATCTCTTATACCTAGAATTGATGTAATTGATTGACTTATCGGGAATTTCTGGCTCTAAAATTAAAATCACTTGTTCAAATTCTATCAATTGACCGACCAAAAAAAAAAAAAATTTATCAATTGTATTTCATTGCTCTAGATCAATGCTACATGCATAAGTGAAACACATGTACTCAATCGATTTATGATACTTGTAGGGTTTTAATGAGTTTCCTAGTGGTTGGTCCTTTATACTTGTAACCCTAAATTATTTATAAAGATGCTCACCTTATTGTCTATTTATTGCCTACCATGTAAAAAAGAAAGTCACTCGGTAATGCCACAAGTGCTGCATAATATGGGATACATATACTGGAGTGTTCGGAGCTATTTGAACACCTGATTAATCCTCATTGGATGTGGCAATGGTCTCATCCCACACACACAAGATTAATTACTAGAGATACACAAGTCTGTGCACCTATGGGTTACCCTAAGAGAATATGTAAGTGTGGTGATTTGAGTCCTTGTCTTGAGCAAAGAGGACAAACATGCTTACCACTTGAATAATCCTTTAGAGTTCACTAAAGTTAAAGGTTTGCTGCACAATGTGCATATATCTTAAATGACCAAATTATCCTCATCTTGGAAAAAGTTACCCCTAAACTTGAAAAAGGAGCTCTAAAATCCCCTTGCCCCTCGCCATATATTCTCTCTCATGCCTACCTTTGCATCATTTCAAGCACTCTATTTGTGCCTCCATTGACGTGATTAGGGGTGAACACTAGAGTAAGGAACCGCATTGAACCGGCTAATTCCTAGTTCCTAAAATTTGGAATTGGTAATAATGGGTCCACTTCCTAGTTCCAAGTGGGGATCGAACTACCTGTATTGCCCAGACTAGATTGATAGTTATTTTTTTTCTTTAAATCTTATTATTACAAAACAAATTCTTAAAAGTTGAGTCAAGACTTAAAACCCTAAGCCTCTCGTGTGCACTTTTGCTTGACGCCTCCCTCTTGCAATCTCATCTCAAATCTCAATGTAGAGAGGATAGTGAAAGATGAGTTATCCGAATCAAAGTTGTGGTTGCAATCAAGTTGGGTAAAGTCAGGGTGTGCATGATAACTATTTTATTTCTATTCCGGAACTATTTTTTTATTCTAGACTTGTTTCTGGAATAAAAATCTGTTTGGTAAAACTATTTCATTTTTTTTTTGGAATAAATTTTTATTCCCAAAATAACTTATCTATTTTTGGAACATAAATGGAAAATCAAAACTTTTCTCTTCGTTTGTTCTTGCTACTAACTGGCCGGCCATTTGCTGCCGGCCGTCCGCCGTTTGCCGTTTGCTATCCCCTACCTATTGGCGGCCGCCGTTTGTTGGGAGGAAGAAATTTTATATAGTTATCAAATAAATTTCTATTCTGGGAATATAAATTTTGTATCATTATCAAACACGTATTTTTGTTTAAAAACTCATCCAATAATAAAAATAAAAAATCAATATCTCTTCAAGAAATCAATTTTTGATGAGAATAGTTATCATTCGCACTCTCGGTGCGTAGGACTTGATAAGGAAACCTATTGTCAACCTCTTGCCTCTCTATGTGCACTGCTCCAATAAGGATCCTCCGCTTGTCTCCGACGATGCGTATGAGTTCGTCCTTGTCATCAACATTCGATGCTCAGTTTGCTAAGATCAGCTCGAGCTAGAGAGATTGCACTTTGCTCATACGGACTAACGATTTTCCTAGGTACTCGTAAATTTTCCGTCTTTTGTTTTTGTAATTTCTTTCTATTGATGATGCATTCTTGAAAATAAGAAATCGTTCGAGCTCTTGAGAGAAAATTCAAACAATTAGGGCTCAGTTTGTCCAATTGGGGCTCGAGAGCTTCAGTTCCTATAATAGAGGTTGTCTTCCAGTAGATGTGCTTGAGAAAAAAAAGATGCTATCTCCTACTTTCTTAAATTCGCCTGATGGACGCCTTTTGGTGGTTCAAAGAATTAGGGGCACGAAGGAATCGACTTTGTCTTCAATTTAATGCTCAAATGAGTAGACTTCATCTTTAATTTAGGGCTCCAAAGAATGACCTTTAACAGTATCACGACGAAGAAGCCGTAAATCTACAAGATCGAGTCAAGCCAAGCATTTCTGCCGAACGCCGCAAAAGCCGATCAAGCCCTTTGCTAGTATTGGTTATACCAAAAAACTTGATCTTGCTCTTGCTCATCTATTAATGTTATGCCTTGATTCAGGATTTAGACTAGACACTAGTCTAGTTCTAGGACCATGGTAGGTTAGTTCTTGATTCTATGAATTAGGAATCAATCCTCTTGACATGGTTCTTGGCTTCATGATGAGAACTGGCCCACCTTAACACCGATCACCCTTAGATGTGATGTCCTTATTGCCAATGCATCCCCATGGTCAATATTGGTCTTTGTTATATGGTCACATCATTATGACACCACTCTCACCGATTCATTGTCTCTCTTCCCTTCCTCCTTCCCTCCCTCGGTCGGCTTTGCCATTTACAAGCACCTAACTTTGTGCTTTTATTGACGTGAACTTGCCTTTGCCAATGCATGCCCATGATCACTATCAATTTGTTTCACCAAAATTCGACTTCATAAGGAAATATGTTTCACCGAAAGTTGTTCTTAGGTTTTTATTAGTAGAGATAGGTTTTGTAGCAATTCCAGACAAGAAATATCACAAGTAAATAAGATATCGATAGCTTTACTGCTAATGAAATTAAATGTTTATAAACTATGGTTGAATTAATTGACAACAAAACTTGAGAATATAATCGCTTCAAATGGAACTAAATGCATACAAACTATGTCAGAATTTAATCGACGACAAAATCTCGAATGTGAAGATGCAGTGCCGAAATTTAATCGATGATGATGCACTTAAGATATACAATGAAGATACACAACTTGAATTTAGTTGATGACGCCTATCTATAAACTATAGCTAAAAACACACCAAAATTTAGTCAATGACGTGAATCTAGATTGATAGAATTGACAAAATCATGTTTGTTTGTTTGTGTGCCAGAGGGAGGTCTTTAGGAGACAAGTACAGGTACTCATAATTTTAATGACATAATCGTTTGGGAGCAGCCCTTTTGTAGTTATAGAGCCATGATTCCCTATCTTTGAGTATTTTGGGTCCATGCTCTCATGATGTCATGATCTCGTCTTCATGAGGTTGCTCCATTAAAATCATGTCAGCCCTTTTGTAGTTATAGAGCCATGATTCCCTATCTTTGAGTATTTTGGGTCCATGCTCTCATGATGCCATGATCTCGTCTTCATGAGGTTGCTCCATTAAAATCATGTCTTGATCCTTCATGTTCATCTATTTCCACATCCATTCTCACTCCATGATTTATTGGACTTTGTTACTTCATTTGCCAATGATTTTAGATTTCAAAATTCCATAACTGCATCCTGATGCCATCTAGATATCCAGTCTTCTATTGGTGCTTCAATGGGTAATCTATCGAACTTTTTAACCAATATCCTTATTGACTAACTTTGTTATGACGATTACCAATCATACGCCATGACATATCGACGGTTGATTGATCATCATCGATGTACATCAATATCAATAACATTTCTTATGATTATCTTCAATGGCTCACGTGTTTAATAATAACTTGTATTTTAGTTGCGTGCCTATCCATGTTGATGACCTAGTTAACTTTTTATGCAAATATAAGCTCCTTTTTAAAAGAATTAAAATTGACTTTGATTCTACTAAATATTCAAAATTTATGAGTCTCGATTCTTCATATATATATATATATATATATATATAGGGTACGTAATGTATCTTCGACACTTCGCATACTTTGTTCTCTAATAGCTATCTTGTAGTGTTCAGACATGTCACTTCGATTGACAATGTTCATGAATTGTTATCATTATGAATTATATCTTTACATATCACTATTCCTTTTAGACCCTAATCTCCTACTTCATTATTGACTTAAACCCTAGTCTCCTTTGAACAAAACCCTTGGCCTCAATGTTCTACTTATCCTCAACCTTATTGCTTTGATGGCTCCAAGACTTCCAAATATTCCTATGTGGATTATATTACTGACTTCGATAAGTTGCAAGAAGACAAGTATCACAACAATTGCTATTTTAAAATTCAAAACTATCCTAGAGAATATTCTGATGATGTTCTCTTAGGTTCTTGTTTTAGGCAATATCTTCATATTCCAATTGCCGTTTGATGTTGTTTTCCTGATCCACTTGTAGAGAAACTTCCTTTCTAGAAGCCGATGTTTCAAACATCAAATCCCCTCAGTTTAGAGGATTTCCTTCTTACCTTTTTTTTTTTTGGTGGTATCTAAGAATGGTGTCCCAAGACTAAATATTTTCTACTTGGAAGGGGGCTGGTATTGATAAAACACTTTAGTTTAATTGGTTTAATTGAGACATGAATATGTGCCTCTTTGGTGTTGTGATTAGCCCTTGATTTCTATTGATCAATTGATTCTTTTTTTCTTGGGGACTAGTGTCGATCACTCTCCTAGATGTTTATGTCATAGTTGGCTTCCTTCCTTCCGACACACCTAGACCGATTTGACGATGATGTCATTGATATAGAATCCTATAAATTCCCTAATCATATCATGGAAGATGAAATTGATCGCCTTTTGGTATGTTGCTTTAGGATTCCTCACTCCAAAATGGCATTACTAGCCATCGAACATACCAATGGCCCTTGGACATATGAACATAGTCTTGTGCACATCTTCTTTTGCCCTATATATTTGATTGTATACTAAGTGACCATCCTTTAAGGACATAATTTCGTTACTTGATGTTGAATTTAGTAACATATCAGCCATCAACATTTGATACTCGTCTCTAGGAGTCATAGCATTCAAGTCTCTGAAGTTAATACATACACTCAACTTCCCACTTTTTTTTTCATGAGTACTATATTGGAAAGCCATTCGACATATCATGCTATTTTTATGAACCCCACTGCTAATAGTCGCTTGATTTCTTCTTTGATTGACCTTCAAAATGACCTTAGGAGCAAACCGCCTTGTAGTTTGCTTGTGAGGTCAAAACCCCATTTTAGTTGGCAACTTTTGTTCTACTACATTTCTTCCTAGTCTTGACATCTCGTGATAATCAAAGAAGATTCGGGAAAAGATAGCTCCCAAGAAAATCAATCCTCGTATTTCTTAAGCAATTCAACCAATTGCATTTTAAAATTTTCAACTAATAATGTGCTAATATAAATTTGTTGATATCATTGATATCAATCTTGATTAATGGATCCTAAGCCTTTACCACCTTATCATCTTCCTTCAATGGTAATTCTTCAAATCCACTATGCAATCGGCAGTGTCAATGGATTGCTTTGTCTATTTAGCTAGGTGAATCGTATATCTCTTATTGAGATCTTCCAACAATGCATGATTTTCCATAGATAACATCTATTTTTGACTTGCCTGCTCATATTTAGGAATTCAATGAACATTTCAATTGTTGAAACAACAAAATGGGGGTTCTATGACACATGAATAATTGATGACTTTTCTATTACGATTTTGGTTCACTTTCAATGCATCTGCCTAGGTCATTGTGATTGATTTTAACATTTTCGACTTTGTCTCCATGCCAAAAGGCCAGTATTTAATCAAGAGAAGATGGGACATACGGGTTTCGATGGATCTAGCCTCTCCTTAACAATAGATTATATGAGCCATTAGCTTTGACAACGAAGAAAGAAGTCTTTGAAGTTTGAGAGTTAGACATTTGAAGATTTTGTCGTATCTCTTCCCAAGTTTCTTGAAATACTTATATGGATGAGATTCAACATTGATCCTCCATCGGCCGAAACCTTGGACACTGGTCTACTGTTGACTCTGGTTGATGTATTATTAGTTTTGAGATGTTTGGAATTGTGAACTGGGAGCTTTTTAAATTTCATTTTATCTTCATCAATGAATTGGAATTCAACCCTTTCTTCTTCATTGACAATTAAATCCTCATCTTCCACTATTTTTATAGATGCAATTTTGAATTCAAGGGTACTTAGGCTTGGACCATTTATGAACTCATTGTTGATTTTAGGCTTGAGTTCGGGAATATTCTTTCTTTTGTTCTCGGCTAGTAGGTACTATGTTAGGCTAAGGTACCATCCTAACAAGCCTTGCATTATCAACATAAGGAGTTGGCCCAGCTAGTTGTATATTTTCCACATTTGGCAATGGTATATTTTGTTGAGCATTCTGATTTACTAAATTGCTATTGTTAATTTCCCCTAAATTGACTTGAATAGGATAAAGTAAATTACTCCCATTGATAGGGACAACCTAGTTGTTCTGGGTTAGACCAATGACTTTAGGCCTTTGTAGAATCCTAGCCGGTGGTTGGGTTGGAATTATTTGTCCTAATCAACAAAGGTAACTTGAGTATATGCCGATGAGAGAACATACCCGATAGGTGTAGAATCTATTTGCATCTGAATTGATTGGCTTGAAGCTCCTTGCTTGGATCGATAATCATTGGTTTGACCACATCAATGAGGTATTTCATCATTTGGCACTCCTCAAACATCCTCCTAAGGTTTGCAATATCACAAGACTTGGCTTTAATTGCCTTCTCTGCTTATTAGTGAGTTGTCTTGGGATGTCAACATCTCCACCTTTCTCTGCTTTAATTGCCTTCTCTACTTATATGCCGATGAGAGAACATACCCGATAGGTGTAGAATCTATTTGCATCTGAATTGATTGGCTTGAAGCTCCTTGCTTGGATCGATAATCATTGGTTTGACCACATCAATGAGGTATTTCATCATTTGGCACTCCTCAAACATCCTCCTAAGGTTTGCAATATCACAAGACTTGGCTTTAATTGCCTTCTCTGCTTATTAGTGAGTTGTCTTGGGATGTCAACATCTCCACCTTTCTCTTGTCCTGCCACTGGTTAAGCGGTCAATTACTTAGAACATCCTATCCTATCTTGTCATTACCAGGTTGCGGTAACGGGGTGTCACTGCCAGCTTTGTTAGGATCCAATTGATTTCTAGTCTTGACCATTGTACTTCCTGAATTTAACCACACAAGTCCCACCGAGCATGTTGAAAAGATGTTTCGTAAAATTCAACTCTCCAACTAAATCTTCCACTGAAAGTAGTTCTTCAATTTTTATGAGAGAAGAAATGGTTTCTAGCGATTTCGGATAAGAAATATCATAGGTAAAATAATTTCACATCAAATGGAACTAAATGTATACAAATTGTGCTGAAATTTAATTGACAACAAGGTCTAAGAATGTAATCATTTTAAATGGAACCAAACGTATAAAAACTATATTGGAATTTAATCAATGACAAAGTCTAAGAACATGGAGATGCAATGCTGGAATTTAATCAACAACGTGGATCTGGAAACCACACCTAAGAAACACGCCAAAATTTAATCAACATCATGAGTCTAGAAACTATAACTACAGTGCATGAATTGAAAAATAATTGAAAGATAACATGTTAGTTTATGTGCGGGGGGTCTCCAATAGATGAATGGTGGTATTTATAGTGTTTATGACAAAACAGTCTAAGAGTAGTCCACCTGCAATTATAGCCATTTCTCTACATTTTCGAGAATCTTGGGCCCATGTTCTCATGATGCCAAGATCTCGTCTTCAGACGATTGCTCCCTTAATATCGCATTTTGATCCTTTGCATCCATGTATAGCCACATCCATACTTATTCCATAATTTACTGGACTTTGTTGCTTCATTCACTAGTGATTTCAAATTTCGAAATTCTGTAATTGCATCCCGACACCCTCGAGATATCCAATCTTCTCTTAGTGTTTCAATTGGTAATTTATTGACCTTTTTAACCAATATCCTTGTTGGCTAACTCTATTCTAACTATCATCAACCATACGCCGTCGTGTATCAACATTTGATTAATGGTCATTGATGTACATCAATATTGATAACTTTCTTTTGGTCATCGACAATGGCTCACGTACTTAATAATAACTTGTACTTGAGTCTCGTGTCTATCCATATCGATGAGCTGATTAATTTTCGGTGCAAATACAGCTGAAGGCATTTGGTCACATCTTATGACGCCACTCTCACTGTTTGTCTTTCTTCCTTCCTCTATTAGCAAATGTAAAGGAGGCTACAGGGTTGCGATCGTTACCAACGAAAGCGTGGCGCTGCTCAATCCCCCATCTGGGGTCACATCGGGCCAATGACATTAGATCAAGGCTACGACATCAAAGGATATCATCATTCAACATACCTAATAGACGATGTGCATCTCAAGAGGATAACTATGCACGACGCAATCTAATTTTAAAGAATCTCAATTCACATAATATACTTTCTGAGATGAGAAAGATAGATTACTTCAGCTCCCAAGATAAATAAAGAATGAAAACTAGATTTTTCCGGACGACATGTGGAGACCTTTAATTGGAGAATCATTTGTGGAAGGACGGCTTGGGGTGGCCCATTTGATTTTACGTGAATTTTTGACCCCATTCTTGACTTCGAGATCCTATATCGAGTATCGGAGGCCGTCCTATGTGCGTGAGCGAGTCCAAAAAAGAATCACAATAGTTCATCATGTCTTGGTTGAATCCAAGCACACCGGATGGAATTTGCTACGCATACGAAAATCACATGTCTCTCTATGCATGTGGGAAATGAAAGACAAGGGAAAGATTCCTGATTCCCATCGCTTTCTATTCTCGGCACAGCATTTTGTAATGGCAGGAATCTAAAGCTGATCGGGTTCAAGATCCAAGAAATCGTCAAAGCGCGGTATAATTATTTAAAGATGCAATTACGTTTGAACGAATCAAAGGATCGAGAGTAACGAGAAGTAAAGCAAGTAATATTCTTTTCCTTTCGAGGGAAATAAAAGATGTGTTTTGTCATCACCTACTTCTGCCAAATCCCCCCTACGATCTATGAAAACTAGGAGCCTCAGTTTATTTTCTTAGTGAGTGACGATCTCAATAGATTCTACAAGATTAAAAATAGACATGAACGAATATTAACTTTTCATTTATTTGCTTGTGCTTTAGACATATGGAAAAAACCACAATTCGTATGGGTCCATGGGTGGAATAAAATTGTTTAGAAGGGGGTCGATGGACCCATGTAAGCAGTATTTAGGAAAAAATGATAGGGGTGCGAGATTCGTACTCTTCACTTTAAAGATGAAGTGACCCGTCGAACCACCCTCCAAAAGTGACGGATGTCTAAATTTGTACGTTGATTCAATGCCAATGTTGGTTATCAAGTGGACCTTAAGAAATTCTACGTCAAAGCTAAGAAATTTCTATGAAAATACCGGAGGTAGAGACATCATAAATATCATAATTCTCATATGATGCTTTACGTATGTGTTATCATTTTTTTTTCGCTTACTTAAGTGTTATAACTTATTTACAATGCTCACTTGGGTGCCATTACTTAAGTGCTATTATTATTATTATTGTTATGGCATTCAAGTGCTCAATTAAAAGTTATCACTCAAGAGAACTTTTTTTAAATAGAAATTAGGGAAAAGACCACCAAAAACCCTAAACTTTGCCCAAAGTGACAAATTTATCCTAAACTTTTTTTTTGCGATATGAAAAATCCCAAACTTTGCAAACTGTAACACATTTACCCTACTAGGGGCATTTTCGTCTTATTTATTTATTTTTTCTTCTTTTTCTCTTTTCCCTGGAGGGAAGCTGGCGTCGAGCGAGGGCTGCCCTCGCCAGCATCAGGCAAGGATCGCCCTCGTCCCTCGCCTGCATCCCTCGTCGGCATCAGGTGAGGGGTGCCCTCGCGGGCATCGAGCGAGGACGGCCCTTGCTTGACATCGACAAGGGCCACCCTCGCTTGCGTCGGGTGAGACGGCCCTCGCCCAACGCCGGCGAGGGTGAGGGAGGCCCTCGCCTGACCCAGTTGAGGGCCGCCCTCGCTGGACGCTTGCTTCCCTCCGCCGGTCGCCGGCGGAGGGAAGAGAGAAGAAAAAGAAAAAAAAAAGAAAAATTTTAAAAAGTAAAAAGACCAAAATGCCTTATAATTTAGGGTAAATGTGTCACAATGATAGAAGTTCGTGATTTTTTGTGTTACGAAAAAAAAAGTTTGAGGTAAATTTGTCACGATTGCTAAAGTTTGAGATTTTTCATGTCACAAAAAAAAGTTTGGGGTAAATTTATCACTTTGGGTAAAGTTTGGGGTGTTTTTGGTGGTTTTTTCCCTAGAAATTATGACACGTCTCAATTAGTTGGAAAAAAGTTATAAAATTCAAGTGAGCGTCATACGAAAGTTAGGCACTTGTGATATTATTTTTAAAATTCTAAAATAACGTCATATAGATTACTATGTCAATGAAAGTTGCTTTTCTTTTGGTAAATTTGATAAAATCGCTATTTTTTCACCATCCTATAGCCTTTGCACATAAGTTCATTCGAGTTGGTTTTCCAATTGGATGAACAAACATAAAGAAAGGTGACTCAAAGGATTATGCGCAATCTAAACTTTAATCCAATCCCGCAAAAACTTAAATCCTACTTCGAATTTAAGATACCTTCGATTTGGTACACGGAGTCAATCACACGCATACCAACATTTCGGAGTTCCAGAAAGACCCTCATCCGGCTATTTATGCACATCCACCCAACGGAATTAATCAAGAGAGAATCACTCACGCACGCAACTTTTGTGGGCTGCTCTTCCTCCCTATGGTCCTTGAGATGACGTAACGAGGAAATGCGCACCCGAATATACGCCTCCTCTATCATGCTCCCATTGACCCGTAAACACTAACCTCACTTTGATTGTCGATGGTATCGAATCGAAACCATACAATTTCGTGAGAAAATAATAAAAAAAACATAGTCTCAAGCTTTTCAAACGGAATATGTGACGCATTGTCGGGCCATGACCCCCCCCCCTCTCTCTCTCTCTCTCTTATATTCTTTGTCTGAGATGGCCCATTAGGGTTTACTCTTTGACACAAAAAATGGTTCACTTTAAAGCCCCCCCTCGGATTATTATGACTAAGTGTTCGCTTTCTTTTTCCCTTGTCTCTCATATTCCTCGAGATAAACATGCCATGACCCACTTGAGGAAAAATCAAGCATTAAAGTGCGGGGAACGCAAAGGAAGAGAGGGGAAAAAAAGAAAATTTTGTTTGAGATTAATAAAGAGGGAAAGGCATATCACCCACGCCTTCTTAGTGAAGCTCAATGGGGTAGACTCTCCTTCTGCTTCTTCTTCCTTTTTTTTTTTCTGATTAGATAACCTTGATCGAGCTAAATGGAAGTCCACTCATAAGACATGATTAGAAAAGAGCGGAATCATAAGCCATGTATTCTGCATGCACTGGGGAACTTGCACTGTGCAGTGATAATCATTGTAATAAGCGAATGATGCTACGCATTGATTGCCCGTGAGATCCCTAGATGCATGTGCTATACATGTTGTGTATATGATCAGCATATGTAGAGCAGTCAATTGGGCATCATTCTTTGCTAATTATCAGTACAAACTTGCTTGATGAAACATCGATAGGGTAGTAATCGCAACAAAGTTGATCGGCAAATCAAATGAGAAAACCAGTTACTTGATGATTTGGGAGATGTTTTCCTTTTCCTTATTTGCCGTTGAACTAACAACTCTCTTTTCGACTTCAAAATTTTTGAAATAGTTAACCGGAGTAGGAAAAGGTTGGAGAACTAGAAGGGTATGCCACTTGAATGATGTTGAAATTTTTTTGGAACATGGTACCATAGTGTGTCGTGATGCAAGAGGATCCCTTTGACCTATACCTTGAAGAGGAAAATAGAGAAGGCTTGGATAGATCATCACATCTTCTAATTTTGCAGTGTTGAACCGTTTTCGACAAAGATATTAGGATCCTCTATATTTAGGAATTGAATGGATATTTAATTCATGGAGGTTGGCCAACTTAAGTTTTCGTGACATTAAAATAATGTAATAAATATAAAGCATGATTTAATGTTGAAATTTGAAACATATTATTAAATTATCCTCGTCTATCGAATGCGCTAAACAGTTATTGCCAATGCCACTACCCACGAAGCTCAGTAGCATATCAACGATGAACATCGTGGCCTTCAACGACGTGGATTGAGGTCACCACCATGAGGGCCCAAGGGTGATAGTTGTGGCCGGAGGTGGAGGGTCTGCCACAATCGTGACGGAACGTGTTCGACATATTAAGGTTCGAAAAGGATGTTTGACATGTTGTTCTCTCAAATTTACCTTCTAATGAAAGTGAGAATGATCCTAATCGTTTTAGACTAATCCACCCTAAAAAATCATGAGGCACACAGTCTCTCCTATCCTTAGTCCTGTTGGAGAAGGAACACAAGCATCCATTCCCCACAGTGCATTCCAACAAATCAAAGGCTATGGAATATACACATCATGCCCAAGTATTTAGTTGCGAAGCTTTATACTTGTGTGGTTCCCATCGTTAGCAAAAATTTATTCAAAGCCAAACCATTTCCCATCTTCCTTTGTGACGTGGAAAATTAGAAAAAAAAAAAAAAGAGTGGAAAAGAAAAGAAATGAAACACCAACATTATGGGACAAATGCCTGTAGCATCATCTCAATAGCCAAAGCACCACAAGACAACTTTAAGAGGAGGAGCTTGTCGATCCACCCATGATGGGGACCCGATCGGCCCTTAAAACCGGTGGAAAATCAATCGGCACTCGGTGTTAGTGAGGTTGTAAAGCTAGATCCATTTGGAAGATAAACAAAGAGATGTAGGACTCCTTCAGTATGTTGGTGTATAAACAACTTTTGGCTACCCCAATATGGGAATTGGTCCGCCGTCCGCTTTTGATTAAAGAAAAGAATAGCTTCCTTAAACGCATAAAAAAATATCATTGGTCCCTAATCAGTGCCCGAGGCCAGAAGACAATCATGAAGGTCTGGCAAAACACGCCCCATCATTCAAAAGGGCAGTCCTTGGAGAACGGCATGGTGCGTGGTCTGTGTGTTTCGCGCGGATTCAAGACCGGTCAACAGCCGAAACGTAGGTTTACGGAGTCAAGAGCTGAAAGCGGATTAAAGAAAATAATCTCGAGTTCATACGTACTTTAGGCCGAAGGTCAGGAGGCCATTTGTCGCCGAATGCTCGTGACGGAGCCGCCTACAGCAGCGTGGGCGGCGGGGGAGCATATTCCACTATGGAGAGTAATGCTTTGGTATTCTTTATCGTCAAGTAACCGTAGGCCTAGGGTTAACAAATGAACATGCTATTCCTTTCTTTCTTTTAAATTTAGTATTTTAATAATTGGTCTGGAGAACTATATTAATAAATCGTCGAAAAGATTAGAATTCAATTGACAAATCATGAGAAATTTTAGGACTAAATTGACATAATTTAAATGTTTAGAACTAAATTGATAAATCATCAAAAAAATTTAGGATTAAATTAACATAATTAAAATATTTAGGATTGAATTGACTACTATATAATATGTTTATGACCTTTTGGACAATTTTTCCCTAGATTGTGTATTAAACCAATTTTCAAGCATGCTTTCTCTATCCACCTAGAAGAAGGTTATCTATGTAGACACTTGTTAATTCAAGAGCAGTTTTTCCTTTCAATCTATTCTCAAGAGGTTGCATTAGCCCCCTAATCATTTTTAGGAGAAATTTCACTCTCATTCTTTTGTAGTGGTAAATCCTATATTTTGAGTCCATTGAGTCACTCCTGAGCTCTCATTCTTTTAGATATATTCTCGGTTTACCCTTTAAGCTCTCACCTCTTACGTAATAAGCCCTAATTTTTAATTATTACATGTTGCTCCCATGGACTTACAAAATGTTTTAACCATTAACACTGTCAAGGTGCTAATGACTGAAACAATGTATGAGTTCTGAAGTAAAGAAATTAAAATTTATTATTTAACGTTTAAGGGAGTGAGAGATCAAGAAAATAAAGTAAAATTTCACAGTATTCTCACTTGTTTGGTATAACCTTTTGGATTACTGCTGTGGGTTTTGAAAGAAACTCTCCAGATTCAACTAGACTCCATGCACGCACCTTTGCGTATGCAGTCATATCTAAATTTAGCGTGATTAGCCGTATGTTTTGGTAGAGTTTTGAGTGAAGCATGGAAGTAAATGCTGTCAAATAAAAGAACAAGTGTAATGCAAATAGCGATTTTAGGAGGTGGACACACCGAAATTCGATGTCTCTACATACAGTACGAATAAGCGACATAAATCACACATTACACAGATATTTTAGGAACTGAACCCTATATAACAAAACCATCTCATAACTTTTTTTTTTTTTGAAGGATTTTATCCCCCAATTTCAAGACGTTGAGTATTTTAATGGGTCACCAAACGAATTAATACGCAATAACTCCAGATGTATGACCAAACGGTAAACTTGGTCAATCATTTCATGAGTGCACAAGTTTCGACCTTCCCATTTAGGGGAAAGCAGTCGAGCTACATAGAAACTCCAAATTCACCAAATCGTGCAGTCACTGTGTCTGTGCCATAGGGCCGGGCAAAAAGGAAAAATTCTAGGAGTTTGGACATTTTTAGGGGTCATCAATCAATCAATAAGATAAAAGAGGAAAAAAATTAAAATAGAGAAACACCCTAAATTTGGGAATAGTGCTCTTGTTTTGAAGGACACGAGAGGATAGGGGCATTGAATGGCCCCCTAAATATAGACTCATGCAATTCCATTAAATTCAATAGATTGGGAAAAAATCAATCTAAGATAAAGGCTGTCAAAGGAGTAAACGGCACAATGTCAAGTTGAATGAAAAAAGAAAGATGTTTCCTGCTTCAGATAGAGTCGTTGATCCTATAATGCTTTTGTGTGAAACTAGATGAGGCAACGTAACTAAGCTAATGGGCATTTTCATAAATTTAGTTTTGTGAAAGTGGCGAAAAAAATTACCCTCTTCAATTTGATGATTGATTTTTGAAACTTTTGATCAATCTATCTTTTGTATGTTAATTACTCGGGACTCTTTGAGTACTCAAGTAATTTCTATCGGATATGGGAGTTCCTCCTTCTATAGATACTAGTGTACTACTTGGAGTGACCCAATAATAAGTAAGTGAAGAAGACGAATACACTCACCATTTAATGAAATAATTTAAATCAATTACAATGCAAACAATTATTTGAGTGAGATGTTGGTTGTTGAGGACAAATTCGTGAAGCTTGCTCTTCCTCCAAAATTTGAATCTTTTCCTAAATTTAGTAACCTCCAACAAAAGATCAAGAATGAATCTTTCTTTACTATGTACTGCAATTCAAATATGGCAGTAATTGAAAATTCAAACGCAACGGATTACAGAATGATTTCAAGAGATTCAAATCACAATTGTGCACAATGAGTTTAAAATGAATTTGTGCAAAATGAATGTACTTTAAAGGAGAGTAACGTTTCTATTGATACCCAAGAAAGAAAAAAAAGAAGGGAAGTCAAGATATGATGCATTACGCATATACACACAAAACATTAATTCCAAATTACATGAATAAAGGAGAGTAACGTTTCTATTGATACCCAAGAAAGAAAAAAAAGAAGGGAAGCCAAGATATGATGCATTACGCATATACACACAAAACATTAATTCCAAATTACATGAGAGAGAAAATAATGTGGAACTATGCGCTGTTCATGCCTTGCCCTTTATCTTTTTATCTTTTTTTTTATTTCATTTTGTGATTTTCTGTCCCTCAATAACTGCTTTTTCACTTTGAAGGGAAGACCAAGAAGATGAATGCGTAGGACAGTAACAGCCACAAGGTACACATCAGAGAGAGAGAGAGAGAGAGAGAGAGAGAGAGTGCCCAGATCTTGCTAGCTGCCCTAAAGACCAGATGGGCAGGTCGTTTCGAGCTGAGGGGAGTCGTTTCGCCATCCATGGCTCTCTAAGGAGGAGGACCTGCCCGTTGGTCTCTGTCTTTGCCCCATTATTGTCCTCTTCTTTTGAAAAAGAACATCTGGGGCTGAATGGGTAAATCGCATTCTGGATGGGGGGGAAGAAAGAAAAATGAATAACCAAAGAGTACTCTTATGACCAATGCCTTCTCTCTCTGCACCTTTTTTTTTTGGTCGAAGCTCTCCCTGCACTTTATTCTGTTCAAAATTTGTTACTTTGCTGTTGCTGAGAACGAGGCTGTTTGTTTCTTGGGGGGAGAGAGAGGGAGAGAGAGAGAGACAAAGGCAAAGGGGGGAAAAAGCAGCTTGAGGGCAGTCTCTCTTTCTTTCTTTCTTTCTTTTTTTTTTCCTGCCTCTGTGTCTGCCGTATTGTCTTTGCTTGTTCCACTCTTAAGACGCCCTCTCTCTCTCTCTCTCTCTTCACTTACCATTGCGTTAAAGTGTTCATCCTCATAGGGACACCCCCGCGCGCACACTCTTTCTCTCACTCACTCATTTGCTGATTCTTCCCCCTTTTGTCTCTGTTTCCATTGTCTTATACAAGCCAACACAGCCCCGGAAGAGGGAAAACCTGGAAGACCCATCTGGTGTTTAGCCTCTCTTTGCAGCTGTTTCTGGGCTTATTTCGGTATTTGTCCCAAAACTGCCTCATACAAAAAGGGGACGCAAATCCAAGTTTTTTCCCCCTGTTAAGGAGTTGTGCATTGAGAGGGAGCGAGAAAGCATCTGAAGGAGCTCTTGGCACCTGTGTTTCTGATTAACTTTGATGATTCCAAGCAAAAGCCAGAGGAGGAGAGAGAGCAGAGCACACTGCACGGCTGCATGAACTGTTGTGATACAATGACAGATGGCAACTCCCAGAAAAGCAAGGTGTGTCTTTGATAGTCATTTGGTTGAGATCATAGTTCCGTGTTAATGGTAGATTTGATTGCTGTATGCCTCGGTTGAAGTTGTGCCATCGGGTTCCTTTGAAATGACTACTGACTTTTACGTATGCATCTCAATGATGAAGCTCTCATGGTCAAAGAGGATGGTCAGGAAGCTGTTCAACATCAAGTGCAAGCCTGAGGACTTTCAGGCAGATGAAATGGTTTCTGCAGGTGGGTCTCTCGATTCCTTTCATGGATTTTCTTTGGGTATCTAACATTTTTTCTCCCCATGAAATGGTTCTGTCAATTCTGAAGCATAAGTCTTGCTCTTAGCAATAAAAAGATCTTGCTATTAGTTTGTTTACCGTTGAGCATGTTTTTGGAATTTAGGCTCAGCCCAGAAAAGATGTTCAATTGCTACAGGATATACGACTCTGAAGTTCCCAACCCCTAGAACATGGGAAACTTTGGAGTTGTTTTTTGCTTGCCTAAACACAAAAAATTGTTTTTTTTTTTTTTTTCGCTTGCATAAACCGATCAAATTTCTTTTACATGTGCTCATAGAAGCTCAATTCTTGTTCAAATTGTGTTATTTTCCAACCACCTTCCCCTTTTTGTTAAATGCGGGCTGCGTATTCACCCGGGGGGTTTCTTTTCAGGAGGTGATGTTGAGTTCCGGACCAGCATATCGGGGAGAGAACCGGGCACAATTAAGAAGAGCAGAACAGGTCAAGTATTGCTGAAATTGTATCTTTTGGATTGCACTTACAAACTACAACATTTCTTTTTTGGCCGGAGAACCTGTCAAACGAGCTCATGTGTTGCTCAGTCGAAACGTGGATAATTCCTGAAACTCTTTTTCCATTATCTGATGCAGAGAAGTTCAACAAGAACACGGAGCAGCATCGGAGAAGGAGAATGAATCTCGATAATCCACGAGTTATAGATGTACACAACTACAGGTACTTGTGCCCCCAGAGTAATTTGAATTATTACCACACTCTGTGCTTTTATCTCCACTAAGCTTCTTGAATTGTTATTGTGATTTCTTGAGCAGCATTTTTGTGGCCACATGGAACGTAGCAGGAAGATCACCACCTCAGAATCTAAACCTAGATGAATGGCTTCATGCATCTCCTCCAGCTGACATTTATGTACTGGGGTATGATCTTGTAATTCATCACAAAGAAGAATGCCTTGATAACTCTATTATCCTTGATCATTAATAAGAGAATTATATTCAGATTCCAAGAAATAGTTCCTTTGAATGCTGGTAACATTCTGGGAGCAGAAGACAGCGGTCCGGCCAAGAAGTGGCTGGCTCTCATTCGTAAATCTCTAAACAATCTACCAGGAACCAGTGGAGGCAATTTTTGCTACACCCCGTCTCCAATTCCTCAACCACTCGCAGAAATTAACGCAGACTTCGAGGCATCGGTGAGGCGCAGGGCCTCCACTCTCTTCCCTCGCCGATCATTCCAAACAACCCCCAGTTGGAGAGATAACGACCCTTCGATTGGCCAACCGCGGCTTGATCGACGGTATAGTGTTTGTGACAGGGTGATATTTGGTCATAGGGCGAGTGATTTTGACCCCAGTTTTAGATGGGGACAGAGGCCAAGCGATTATTCCCGGCCCAGTGATTATTCCCGACGGAGTGATTATTCCCGACGGAGTGATTCCCGACGGAGTGATTATTCTCGGCGGAGTGATTACTCTCGGAGGAGCGATTTTTCCCGGCCTAGTGATTTCTCAAGATGGGGTTCGTCGGACGATGACAATGGGCTTGGACCCGAAGATTCGCCAAGCACGGTGTTGAATTCACCGATGTCTTACGGGGGGTTTCCATCAACTGAAAATGGTTATAGAACAAGAGGGACTTCAAGATATGGCTTAGTTGCGAGCAAGCAAATGGTTGGCATCTTCTTGACGGTGTGGGTGAAGAGTGAACTGAGGGACCACGTTCGGAACATGAAGGTCTCTTGCGTTGGCAGAGGATTGATGGGCTACCTGGGAAATAAGGTATTGTTGAGAAATACGGCACTTGCTTTACTTTACGTGCTCTTAGACTCAGGTTTGCATTATTGGAATCACACACGAACCATAACGTGAAGCATTGGCTGTGGCTTTGCAGGGATCTATTTCAATAAGCATGCTGTTGCACCAAACAAGCTTTTGTTTCATATGTAGTCATCTAACATCGGGCCAGAAAGTGGGTGATGAGCTGAGAAGGAACTCTGATGTTATGGAAATTCTTAAGAAGACAAGGTTTCCCAAAGTTAACAGTGCCGGGGCTGACAAGTCCCCAGAAACCATTCTTGAACATGAGTAAGGCTCGCTCCAAATTGAGCTTAAGTTACTTCTGTAACTAAAACAAAAACAGAAAATTGGATTTAAAAAAAGAAGAGAAAATGAGAGTTTGTGAAGTTTTCACTGCTGTGTTGAAACAATGGACTATCCGTGCTTAAGTTAAATGGACTTGTATTTATACTCACCAGCTGTTGCAAGTGTGTTCTTTGCCTTGCGTGGCTTCATCATCTGACTACGTTTTGTTTCAGCCGGATTATTTGGCTTGGGGATTTGAACTATCGTATTGCCCTCTCTTATCGATCTGCCAAGGCACTTGTGGAGATGCAGAATTGGAGGGCGCTTTTGGAGAATGATCAGGCATGTTAGCATATACTCTTCCCAAGATCTTCTGTCTATTTTCTATCTCCTCCTCCTATGTTATGATAACTCTTCATTCATTTAAAGTAGATTATTGATCTAAATCATCTCTATTTTATTGTTGCAGTTACGGATTGAACAGAGGCGAAACCGGGTCTTTGTGGGGTGGAATGAAGGGAAAATTTATTTTCCACCAACATACAAGTACTCTACCAATTCAGACAGATACGCAGGGGATGATATGCATCCACGGGAAAAGCGCCGTACACCTGCATGGTAAGCAGGGTTTATGCAGATTACATGGACCTATTTAATTGGTCTAATAAGTATGGAAATATCAAAGGTTTCCTTTCTGGGTGATTTTGGTTGCTGATCTGAGTCATCTTTGTTTCTCAAGGTGCGATCGGATTTTATGGTATGGGGAAGGACTTCATCAGCAATCCTACGTCCGTGGTGAGTCAAGGTTTTCGGACCACAGACCGGTTTATGGCATTTTCTATGCTGAGGTAGAATCGAGCCATACACGGTTAAGGAAAAGCACAAGCTATTCTAGTTCGAGAGTTCAGGTCGAGGAACTACTTCCATATTCGCATGGATACACTGAATTAAGCTTTTTCTGAATGCCGATGGAACAGCGACTAGTACCAGGTACTCTTTCTCTGTCTCTCTCTCTATCTTCCCTCCCTCTGGAGGTCACGAATGCTTTGCCAGGCATTAACCGTCACCCTGGACATAATGACCTCTCTAAAAGGAGCAACTTTTTTAAGTCATTAAGATTACTTGTCTTTTTTTACTGGTTTATATTAGAGATAGGAGCTTACCCGGGAACTCCATTCCTCTTTAGACATTTCGATTCTGAAGTATCACTTGCATTATGTAACCCAGGCACAATACTGGAGCTTTATCATATTCCTTGTCTTGTTGGGGGGCCTAAAGTTACAACGGGTTGGGCAGCTGTTTCAGAAACATGAGGATACATTTTTCTAAAGAGGATCTGAATTTTGCTCATCTTTTGGAGACTTGAGCATTTGGAGCGTGTATGGCGAAGTCACCTGAAATCACTTCTTCAAAAGAGGTACGACTAGTTGGCCAATATTCTAGTCTTTTGTGTTTGGACACTCTTCCAAGCAAAATTCTCGAGTTTTCTTGCATGTTCTTATTCATGTTTAGGACTTCTGGTCCCCATTTGCAGGCGGAAATCACTTGAAAGAGTCTCCTTGGAAGGATGATGGGGACGTTGCCTCACCCACTAACCGAAAAAGGTTCAGCTCTCGCTTGTTTTACCTTTATTGGTTTTGCTGTAGAACTTTATCTTTTTCCTCACCTTGATTAATTCCTTTTTTCCTTTTGCTGACCAGGCGTAAATACTGCTAACTTTGCTAACCTACTCACGACGATAAAAAACTACATAGTCTTAGCTGCGGAGCTTACAGCTTCAGTACATATCAAAACAAAAGATGCAATTAGAAAGCCATATGACCGGTTGCATAATCTTCAGTGACAGCAGTTTTCGAACTCCACAATGACTAGGTAATAATCATCTTTCGGTATATTTCTGTGCTTAGAACTACATTTCTCAAACTTTGCCACTTAAGAGGTAACTGTGATTTCTATTATCTTCATGCAGGATGAGACTTCACCAGGCCAGAGTTGCAAGTTCCAGACCAAAGATTATTTGATTCTTTATTCTAATTTCTTCAGGAGATTATTTTTTTAACCCTTTTGTGAATTTAAAAGAGAAGGAAGAACGGGAAAACACAATCATTTGGGTACTCCCCTTTTTTGTTTTAAATGCATATAGAAGTGAAGCATTTGATGATTTTTGTAAGGTTCTTCATTATTAAAAGTGATGGAGGATCATAGAGAAAAGAAGGAAAATGGAAAGAAAAAGCTGAAACGCTCTTGTTCTTATGCTTGTCTTGTTGCTGATGATTATACTGAAAAGGCAGTTTTCTTGATCATCTCTCTTCTCACGGTCATCTTTTATTTTATTTTAATTTATTTTTATTTAAATGCTCCTTTAGTTTTAGGTTATCCTCTGTGAGTGTGAAATAACAAACTCCAAAAAGCAGCAAGAGGACAATCCTCGCAGCTTTGGCAGATATAATGGATTTCATCATTGATGAACTCCCCAATGGCGGGTTCTATAATTACTTTATTTGGAGGGGTATGTGTGTGGCTTTGTACCCGTTTGAGGATGTCTTAAAAGAAGCGCAAGTTTTGCTTAAATAGCATTTGCCAGTACTTTAAAAGGGACGGGGACAGAGGAATGAAACTTGGATTTGGCACGCCTGAATTTACAAGGAGATGCTCCTGTCGTGAGGAGAACTCAGGGCGTGCCTGCTCTGCCACACAGTAATATGCTGAGCCAGAGCATTAAGCGAATAGTATTGTACTGATCTTCCTGTAGTAATTCACTGAGTGGTATATGCAAGCGTGGGAAAGAACAAGAAGGAATCCACATCTGTGTGAATTAGACACGTTAACAAAGGATCAATAACACCAATTACTTAGGGCAAACAATTTCGTAGCTGGGCCACCATCGAGTTTCGGCTTGCATCTTACCAGACCCGCTAGATGAGTGAGGTGTACGTCACGAGGCGGAGTCATTTTCCTGGTACAATTGTCAGATGGTATCTTGGGTTAGCCTTTACATTTCAGACTAAGTTTGTCTCGTCGTCTTGTCAAAAATATATTATCCACGCTGTGGCTAGGGCGTTCGTCCAGAGTTACTTTTTTCGTAGCTTGAGTACAAGTAGTTGCACCAATGAGAATTTAACCCGTGATCTTCCGCCACTTGACCAAGTCTATGGGATTTCGGTTTGAATTACCTAAGTAAAGTTCCATGTCATGTAAAGAAAAGGGTTGAGAGATGATCTATGACAGAACACTCACCACATTTGACGACATTCTATTTGTTTTGTCTTATTTTTTGAAAAGGCAATTCAGTTCAGCTCGATTGTGTTCCAACTCGGATCGGATCACTTTGGCTTTGCTCAGTCATGTCAATAAGCTGATGTGAACGGAAAATGAGGTTATGTAAAGATGTAATGTTACAAATTGAAAAAAGGAAAGGCTTATTCTTGCCTTGCGCATGGCAAATAGGCATGCTCTATAAATGAATTTAAAATGAAGGAAGCTTATTTTGCTAGGTCCTGAATTCTCATGCAAGTACTTTTTTCAATGTGCAGAAAGGGCCAGGACCAGCAAGAAACACTCTTTATCTGCTGGTTCATGACGACTTTCTGAGTAAGAATGAAGTCAAAAGGCCTAAAACCCATTGATTTTTTTTGTCAAAAAAGAAAAAAAAAACCAAGTGATTGACATGCACAAGCAAAGAATAAAGTTTATTTATGAGTTGCTGAAAGATGCTTCTGCTGCTTATTCTGAACCCCCAAAATTATTTTTTCTGAGTGCTTTAATCATACTTACAGTTACAGAGCACAGAGATGATGAAGAAGGTTGTGTGGCAATTATTTTGTCACTTGATCATGCTTTGGATCTGACAATATAGACATTCTGGCAGAGATCGTGGAGACTAGTTCTGATAAACAGCGCCAAATTTTACTCAGTGCGTTTGTTGTGTCCTCCAGTATGTGTGCATAACTGCTGAGCATTGAGAAAGCCTGGATGACAAAAGCTGCTTGCAATGTCAATTGCCTGCATAGATCAACCGACTTGGGTTTTATCTCAAATTTTTAATCAGCTCACTTGATCTCGGATAAAATTGCTCGAGCTGAGGCTTTGCCACATCAGTCCTCTGCATTCTGGACCCGTTTTTCATTGTTTTTGCTCCAAGAATTGAACATCAACAATATTTCTGGACTACCATTAAGTCACGTATAGAAGCCCATTCCAAAATCCAATTTCTAAGTGATCGATGTTCCGACTCAAGATTGAGCTCTACTCTATTTTGCCATGTTCTGTGATAAAATTTGTGAGTATTTTCGCCCCTTACCTGTTTTTTCAGGTCAAGACAAATTCTCACTGCTCTGGTCCAAATCCAAGTGAAAACCCATGTTTGTTCAATAGCTTTAGGCCTTATCAAGTAATACTTAATTCAGCAGACAAGTAAGGAACATCATATTTTCAGGATCAATTGGTCCCCTGTGGCAGCAAAAACATGGCTTTGGGTGAGATTCACTGTTCCTTAACAAGAGGATGATAGAGACATTGCATCATGTACATGCCTGTCAAAGGCTGGTCCTCTTTTTTGACTCTTTTTTGGAGTGTTTCTGCAGCGAATATTGAAAGCATATAGCAGTCACTTTAGTCCTCAATTTTTCAGTCCAATATTAGCACATGTCCTGGACTCTGCTGCACATAATTCACTCATTTCCTGTATTAAAAAAAATAAAATATTGAACTCCACTAAGCAAGCACCACGAGCCTATGAGATCGGTTTGGGGCATAATTCAGCCATCTGATCAGACAACTTATCAGGGTTTCTTCTCTTGTTATTGGAAAAAAAGGAGGAAAAAATAAAAAACAAGACTTATATGTCTTCTTGGCGAGTGACTCTTTTGTGTTATACCCTGAGCGAAGCATGTCTTCCTAATAGCACCAGATTATAACTCATGAACTGTATCAATATCGCAAACAGGGCATTGTCTGATATGATTTATATCTGGCGATTAATTTCATTCATCACATCAGTGAAACATTAAAATCTCACAGAAGTTAGTGTGCCGTGTTAGCTAAAATTTTGTTGTCTGCATCTGCCCAAGTTAAAGAGGTTAAAATCAGACAATATTAATGGCTTAGATAAAAATGAAAAAAAGGAAAATTCAGAGATGGATAACTAAATGATGTGAGATTTTCCCCTTTCGCTGAACAAGGGAAAGAAGGGTAAATTTTTTTGGGTATTTGACTCACATTCACACATGTCAGTGAAGCTTTTCTGAGAGCCGTTCAAGCTCTCCTCTTTCTTTTAATCCTTTTTCTAGGACAAGTAACTTTCCTTTTTCACTGGGGAGATAAAAAACGACGTGTTTTCTTGGCTCTTCTTTTGCTGTGACTATGAAATCCTTGAAAGGAGCTGGACCAGTGTGCTGATCTGTCGGTTAAAATTGGGGAGTGACAATCTGGGGTGCTTTTTTAAAAATTCCCTTTGAATTGGTATGTACTTCCACATACACTTTGGCTGCTTTTGCTGGACAAATCATAATTTCATGTTGCGGATATCATAGAAAAACTAGGGTTGTGTAATTATCAGAATGAACAGAGGGTGTTCATGTTTGTAGCTGGAGAAACAACTCAAGCAAGTCCTTTTTGACGGAAAAGTTGAGCAAACAGAGGGAAAAAGATCGAATGCATAACTAAACTTTACGAGGATATCATAAATACATTATGAAGATTAACCTCTAATACTCTCGCTAATTTATATCAGCTTATTTCTGCATATGCTAACATTAAGCTTCTGATCTTGAACGATAGCTTAGCATGTACTTAAAATATGAAGGAAGTGTTGACGTAATTTGATTTACTAAAAAAAATGTGACATACATATTAGTTATTTAAACGAGTCCATCTCTTCGGTTTTTTTTTAGAACCCAATACTCTAGATTTTGACATCCGTAGCATCAATCACAAGTCACTAGTAATCAGCCATGGAATTGAAAGATAAGGCAGTATAATCTATTCTTCAATCTTCATGCAACTCCAGTAGTTGGGCTATTCAATGGGCCAAAGGGGCGCTTCTGCAACTTTGAGCCCGCCCCAACAGCAACCAATGAAAAAAAGGACTGAAGAAGAACTTAAGTGGTGATTGTGAGTCTTTAAATTAATCACACTTAACAAGCTCTTTCCCAATCCAATGTGGAAAAAAATAAAAAACGAAAAAATAATTTAATGGCCTTTGTTATAACACGAGCTCAGTCCGTACAAGCCTACTAGTTAATCTTAATCGTTGATCATATAGGCTCCATGATCTAATAGTTGATATTTTTTGAGTTGATATGAATTAAGAAGTTGCTAATGTTGCTCATCTATGTAAAATTTGAAATGACCCATATGTGAATATAAGTATGGAGGTGATTCATGTTTGGATCTTACACTTGGCATTATATATAGAGGTGAAATAGAGAAAAGAATCACCTTATTATTAATAAGGATTTTTATTAGGTCCACAGTAAGTGTAAATGATTTTTTGCATATTTATCGTCAGGCTGATGATATGTATAACTTACATGTATGTACAACTAATTTTATCCACATGTCATGTATCCAATAGTGAATGTGTAAAAGACTTTTTATGAAACATCATTCGATCTAGCTCTATCTAATGTATCTAATACAAAAAAAGAGTTATATCATATCCATTTTGTATAATTCGTTTTACATAAGTTACGCCTTGTCAAACCCTCAAACCCATTATTTAGGCCACAGGATTTTATATATTATATACGCATAAGAATCAATTCGCCATCATGTCATGTTGAGTTTTCAGATCCAAATTGAATAAAGTAGGGATTCTCACTAATACCTCCGGGCTTTATTCCTAATATTGTCACCAATTGAAAAAGAAATTTAAAGCGTGGGCTTTCCTCAACATAACAACACAAAATAACATATCATAAAAAAAAAAAAAAATTGAAGCATCGCAAGATATGAGAAAAAGATGTACATCGCAGAACAATTTTAATTGACATTGTTAAAATGTACACCATTGCTCTCTCCCCCTACTTAAAATTCAGACCCTCAAAGAGAGGGAAAAAAAAAATAGAGGCAATACCTTTTGAGCTACCCCAAGAACTGGCATAGGCTGCATAACATGGTGATAAAGGACGGAATCAGGTACTAAGGCTCAGTTGATCTGTCTACTTAACAGGCATACAAGGACACACCATTCCTTGCGAACGCGTATGGATGAGCAAATCTACAGGTGAAGGTTGCGTTGACGAGCATGATCTTCAATGTGGTACCCGTCCAATGCCATTTGCTTTTTCCGGCATTCGACAGAACAGTACACCCCGAGGTTGAAGCTGCATTCAAAGATTCAAGCATTTCCAAAGATTCAGAACACCCCTTATACAGCTAGGTATAATCTGTTTAATCCATGAGAAATGCTGGGGTTAATGACTCCGAAGCTGTGCTTGTAATTATCTTACTCGCTAAAAGTTATGAATTACCCTTTGGTAGCAACTAATTATAGAAAAAAAATCCTTATTTAAATTCAGATTTGGAGCGATTTTGATGTCAATGGCAAATTGATTTTTTTATTGGTTATCCAGCAAGGTCGAATATAGTGCTCTAATTGCTTTAAAATAAAACTCTGATAGATAATGCAAATATTCCTGATAATGCAAATATTCCGGCATATAAAGAATTTACGTTCAACAAATCTTAGACTTTCTCCAAATAAAAAAAAAATTATAATTAAGAAATGAATAGAAAAGAGGGAAAAAAAGGAATCTAATTAAACCAAAGAAACGATCTTAATCAGTAATTACAGGTAAAGGCAAGAGAAGAAATTTCAGATAAAAAGATTCGCACCCGTACATATACAGATCCGTGTCCCTTGGAAGCTTCTTCTTGCACCACGAACATCTCTCAAGAATCTCCTTCGGAAACCCTACACGATGAGAATGGCTCTCGCTGATTTCTGAACATGATCTGATCAAGTCGCTCTTTCGCGCATCGTGCATTGACGACGTAGGCGGGTCTCCATCCCGAGCCGGATCCACGTTGTTCTCGATGGCTGAGTCTTGACCATGCTGATCTTGCTCGTCTCCGGCCAAGGTGAGCCAATCTTGGAGATTCTCAGCCAATGTTGACTGGACGTTATTCTCAACGGCCGAGTCTTGACCATGCTGATCTTGCTCGTGTCCGGCCAGGGTGAGCCGATCTTGGGGATGCTCGGCCAATGTCGACTCGGCGGCAGGCTGTGTGCCAGCTTCTTGGATGCTCTCAGAAGGCTCGACGTCGATGACGTGATGTCTCGGGAGCGGCATTATGGTTGCTCGCTAGCCTCTGCGTTGATTAGGTGGCTGCTCAGTAGATGAAAGAAGATGAAGGCCCTTCGAATATGAAGAAGATGGGGAAAAAACACAAAGGGAACGCTAAGGGAAGATCTTATGATAAGATCGAAGACGGATCTTGGAGAAGAAGAGAGCGCACAAGAAATGAATTCGTAGGTTTGCGAGGAGATGATTTAATCAGGGTTTTAGAGGGGTTTTAATTTGGAACTCTTTTGTATAGAAGGTTTAAATAAGGCTTGAAGGACTCGTGAAACAGAACGGTTTCCTAACTACTTAACTAATCACTTTTTTGCTTAACTAATCACTTTGAGTGATGTATTTTTCTTTAAATATTTTTGGATGATAGCACGCATGCAAACTTTTTTGTATACAACTTTTTTTTTTTTAAAAAAAATTCCATAAGTGAGCTTTTCTGACCCACCTTTGATGAATTTTATGATTAGTTTAAGAGGTTGAATAGTTTAAATTCTCAAATTGATAGCGGATAAAATAACTGAAGTAAAATTTTCCTTCCAATGGAGGGATAAGCCATATGTACCCTTGCTTTTTTTGAAAATTTTTTGGCTACATACATCTTTGATGTGGAGAAAAAATTATTTATCAAATAATAGATTCTATCTCATTCAAATTCCAATTAAATTCAATTTCCTTCTTTTCCTTTTCTTTTTTTGAAGGTCCGAGACCCATGATGCCAAGAAAGGACTATCCACTCAGAAAATACGTTTTATCGAAAAAAGGAATTTATGAAAAGTACACTGTTAGTGTGAAGTATTTTGTACGCATGCAGTCATGAAATAGAAATTTTCATCTACCCATTGGACTGAACTAACTTAGCAAATGAAAACCTGTATACAGGATAATATGTGAGCCCTGTTTGTATAGTGGTTTATTTCCACCATTAGTACACCAAATAAAAGTCAATGCAGATACTCCAATTTAGCAACCGCATATACATTTAGCTATCGAAGTAATTCATGATTTTCACCGCTAGACGAAACTCAAAATAATGCGCCATGTAGATATATGATTAGCAACTTATTACAAGGGAATTATTGACAATTACACATAGCTGAAAAAAAAAAAAAACACAACTTAGGTCAATCATTAATAATAAAGATTTTCAACTTCTTGCATCAATTTAATAAAGTCAAAAGTCCTCTCTAAGGATACATTTGCAACTGATTTAAATATTTCCTTGAGGTCTTCATCATCTTTTCATCATCCTTGCTGAGTCCATAATCGTTTCTATTGAGCCCGTCCAATGCGATCTGATTGTCGTGATAATCTGATGAACAAAATGGGCAATCGCTATACGTGTAAACAACCTTATTTGGCTCGAATTCCTTCTTGAAGTGGCAGGGAATTCCAATGTGAAGGAATCATAATTCCATTCTAAATGTGAACCAACATAAATTAAGCAATTTGATTATCAATTAATAAAGATTATAATTGATGTTAAACCAATTTCTTAATTTGAATCGTAAAATTCATTATCACGGTCGCTTATTATATTTATAATATTAGACCATTTCACAATTAGGAAGTAGTAAAATTTTGTTAATTTAGTAAATTATCATAAAATAATCATTAAACATTAGTTATTCAAAAAATTAGTTACAAAACAAATTTGAATAATAGAATTGTTTTGAATAATAGAATTGTTCATTATCGTAATTGAAGATTATATTGATATTATTCAACTGATTTTTTTTATAAAAGAATGAATGTCAAATATAAGTAATAAGATAACTTTAAATGATAGTTATGGATATTGGATTGATTCATTAAGTCATATGTTTATTTAAAATTATAATATTATGCTCATTTATCTAGCAATTACAAAAATCGACTGTAATGATATATTCTACATTTAACTATTAATTTTAATAAATGATTATATCAGTGGTTATACAATAAAACGGTGAATTATGATTTTAGCACAATATTTGGTAAATCTTTATGGAAATTGAATTTCTTGTCCTTGTAGTATTGGAGGGAATATTTCACACTCGATTCTTATACTTTGCTTGGTTACACAATTTAGTCGTTATGCTACTCAATAGCGACAATTTATGTTCTTCCGTCAAATTTCCGTAAATCCACTAGAAAGTGCTAGGTCAACACTGGTTATATCGACATGTGGTGCCTACTTGTATAAACATCTTAAACAAGTTGCACTTTTCATCTTAGTGCGTTCGGGAACAATCAATTTTAATCCATGCATTGTTTTAGTGACATAATTGTTCGTTAGATTGATTTTTCAGCAAAAACTTAATTACTTCGATCACGTTCCATCCAAAATCTTATTAGTGGGTCATGTCAAAATCAAAAATTAATTGGTGATTCCTATGTTTGCAAGTATGCACAATCAAATTGGCAACCATTAAGATTATTTCACTGTATGCGACAATATCATCCTCCTTTTTTTTTTATGATGTTCACATAGACATATTTAGGACTAGTAAACGTAGGTCACTTTCAAATCTTCTAACCATAACTTTAACCCAACCTCTAATAGGCAAAATATAATGGATAGTTTATTTAAAATTCAATGAATGATAGCGATACCAACAAGTTTCCATCTTATTGATTGTAAGGACCCGTTTGCGTATTGAGTAGGGGTGGCAAATGGGTGGGTCAGGTCGGATATGGGTCAGGTTGAAAATGAGTCGACCCATATTTGACCAATTTAATCCGTTTTGACCTATATTCTTGTAGCGTAAATCTAGTGACCCATATCCGACCTGACCCGTACCCGACCCGACCCGGATTGCTAACACCTACTTATTATTAAAATATTTTTATGCAATACAAAATTTTTAACAATTTTTATGCAATACAAATTTAATGAAAAATTTTTATAATTAATTTTAAAACATTTTTAAAAAATCGAATTTTTAAATTTTTAAATATTTTTATTTTTTAAAAATATAATTTTAATAATTTTTATTTTTAAAAATATCAATTTTAATTTTAATAATTATTTTCTCTTTATCTCTTTTTTTTTTCTTCTTCTTCGCCGATCACCGGCCATGACAACGGCCCGTGATCGTCCACGGCGAGCTCGGCTCGCCAGTCGTTGGCGAGGCCGAGCCTCGCCGAATCTGGCGAGACTCAAGCTCGTCGATGTTGGGTGAGGCTCGATCTCGCCGATCTGACGAGGCCAAGGCCCCGCCCGACACCAGCGAGCTCGAGCCTCGCTAGTCGTCGGCGACCTTCGAGGGAGCGACAGAGGCGAGCCTCAGAGGCGGGCAGCGGAGGCGACTTGGAGGCGAGCCATAGCGGCGAGTGGCGGAGGCGGCGAAGGTGAAGGTCGAAGGGCTGTCCATGTTTTTAAGGTTTTAAAAATGGGTCAAAACGTGTAACCCATTTTCAACCCATATAAAACTGAACTTAAAATGGGTCGAATATGGGTTACGGCCCATTACAACTTCATAACCCACATTCGACTCATTTGTGAAAAATATGGGTGCAAAATGACCCATTTTGCCACCTCTAGTATTGAGGGTATTTTTTATGAAGTCACCCAACCAAAAGCTATCTACGGCAAAGAAGATCCATGAGGGTGATAAATTTGGGTTATTTGGGGAGTATCAAGACGTGTAGCTTGTGCAAGAAGGAATTCGAGCCAAATAAGATTGTTTACATGTATAGTGATTGCCCATTTTGTTCATCAGATTATCACAACAATCAGATCGCATCGGACAGGCTCAACAGAAATGATTATGGACTCAGCAAGGATGATGAAAAGATGGTGAAGTCCTCAAGGAAATATTTAAATCAGTTGCAAATATATCCTTAGAGAGGGCTTTTGGCTTTATTAGATTGATGCAAGAAGTTGAAAATCTTTATTATTAATGATTGACCTAAGTTGTGTTTTTCTTCTTTTTTTTCAGCTATGTGTAATTGTCAATAATTCCCTTGTAATAGGTTGCTAATCATATATCTACATGGCGCATTATTGTTGAGTTTCGTCTAGTGGTGAAAATCATGAATTACTTCGATAGCTAAATGTATATGCGGTTGCTAAATTGGAGTATATGCATTGACTTTTATTTGGTGTACTAATGGTGGAAATAAACCACTATACAGACAGGGCTCACATATTATCCTGTATACAGGTTTTCATTTGCTAAGTTAGTTCAGTCCAATGGGTAGATGAAAATTTCTATTTCATGACTGCATGCGTACAAAATACTTCACACTGACAGTGTACTTTTCATAAATTCCTTTTTCTATAAAACTTATTTTCTGAGTGGATAGTCCTTTCTTGGCATCATGGGTCTCGGACCTTCAAAAAAAGAAAAGGAAAAGAAGGAAATCGAATTTAATTGGAATTTGAATTAGATAGAATCTATTATTTGATAAATAATTTTTTCTCCACACCAAAGATGTATGTAGCCAAAATTTTTTCAAAAAAGCAAGGGTACATATGGCTTATCCCTCCATTGGAAGGAAAATTTATATGGCTATCCCTCCATTGGAAGGAAAATTTTACTTCAGTTATTTTATCCGCTATCAATTCGAGAGTTTTAACTAGTCAACCTTTTAAACTAATCATAAAATTCATCAAAGGTGGGTCGGAAAAGCTCACTTATGAATTTTTTTTTTTATAAAAAAAGTTGTATTAAAAAAAGTTTGCATGCGTGCTATCATCCAAATATTTTTAAAGAAAAATACATCACTCAAAGTGATTAGTTAAGTATTCGACCAAAAAAAAAAAAAAGTGATTAGTTAAGTAGACGGTTAGGAAACCGTTCTGTTTCACGAGTCCTTCAAGCCTTATTTAAACCTTCTATACAAAAGAATTCCAAAGTAAAACTCCCACTAAAACCCTGATTAAATCATCTCCTCGCAATCCTACGAATTCATTTCTTGTGCGCTCTCTTCTTCTCCAAGATCCGTCTTCGATCTTAAGGAAAAAAACAGATTGAAGGGTGGGCTTCCTCAAGATAACAACACAGGTAATGGATCATAAGGAAAAAAAAAAAAAAAAAAACAGAACCAATTTAAGATATAAGAAAAAGTTTTACCAGCAAAAATTTAAATTGACATTGTTAAATCCAATGTGGCATTTTTTTACTAATATAACTTGCTTATGTGGCTTGCTAAAGAGCTGAATTAACAAAGAAGAACCAAAACGATATCGTTTTTCTCTTATTTGAATTTTAATATAAATATTAATTAAATTAAATTTAATATTAAGTTTTAAAAAGGGATGAGATTGCAGAACGGCGAGGGCTTAGCCCTCGTAGCCACCTCCCCACCATCACCGAGAATGTCTGGTGACGATGGAAGGAGGGTAACGGCGAGGGCTTAGCCCTCGTAGCCACCTCCCCACCATCAACGGGAATGTCTAGGTGACGATGGAAGGAGGGTCGGTCGGGGTCGCTAGGCCTTGGCCAATTAGTGGCGAGGGCTTGCAAGCCCTCACCTAGATTTGGGGCGACCATAGCAACCGGTAGCCCTTGGCTTGGGGTAGCAAGGGCTGGCGACCCTTGCCAAATCTGGGGGAGGGTCATGACCCTCGCCCCAAATTTGGGTGAGAGCTTGCAGGTCCTTGCGGTTGGTTGGCTAGGGTCGTCGGCCCTTGGTCAACCAACTAGCCCTTGGCTAGGGCTTGGCGACCTCGGCCATCCCCCCCACCGTCGTCGACCTTTCTCGGCAAGAGTGGTGAGGCAACGAGGGCTTTAGCGCTCGCCGTTCTACTATCTCATCCCTTTTTCTAAAATTTAGTTTAAAATTTAGTTTAATTAATATTTATTAAAATTTAAATCCGAGGTAAAAACGTCATTTTTGGCTTTTCTTTCTACGTCAACATGCAAAATGATTGTTTTCGGCATATCTAGCCACATTAGTGTACAAAATAACATCGTTTTGCACTTGTCTCGTTGGAAAAATGACACATTAGAATTTTGGCCAGATTTTCTCGTCGTTGGTACTTAATTTATCCATTTTACTCATATTTTGACATTTAAGTGTATTTTTCCGAACTTTTGACCCTCAAGTATCCCTGTACTAAGTTTTGGCACTCCAGATATCCACGTCCCAAATGAAAGGAAATTAGAGCACGTACTCATACAAGTAGCCTTACGATTTGACTTAGTAAATACATAAATATTCTGCAGTAAGAATCGTCAATTATATTTTTCTCAGCTTCATCATGCAAAAGGGTACAACCTTCCAGCTTATAAAAAAATTCTCAAAATATACGTCCAACGCATCTTAGACGTTCACCAAAAAACTTTTATAAGAAAGACTTGAATTGAAAAGAGATATACAACATGGAAACTGATTAAACGATAGAAACGATGATAATCCGTGATTACAAGGAAGGGCGAGAAAAGATACTTTAGATAAAAGGACTCGCACTCATATATATAGGCATTCTCAGAAGCTTCTTCCTGCACCATGAACATCTCTCAAGAATCTTCCCCGCAAGCCCTACATGATGAGAATGATTTTTACTGTAAAATTGGGTCATAAACTCATATTTCAATCCAAATTTTGTTGAAGTGAGCTGTAGATGGGTCCCTTCAAATGTGATCATAGTTAATGAGTACCGAAAAGAAAAGCCTAAAAAAGATATAGGTTTTAGCGGGAATGTTGTAAATCCACTTTCAACATACTTGATCAAAATATAAAAGTCAAGAACTTCTCTATCCCTCTTCAATTTGCCTAGTTAAATTAAAATCCCATATATATATATATGTATATAGACACACACACACGTTATTGGAAGCACTTGCGGAATAGAAAAATTGCCTAGTGTGTTTGTACTGTACAGATGTAAAAAATTGCATTATATAGATAAGAAATTGAATAATAGTAAAGAGTTCCCTTCTTGCATCAATCTCTAATATAAATATAAATCCCTACCAAGTCCCCTCTAAAGATATGTCTGCAGCTGATTCAAATTTTTCCTCATGGACTTCATCATCTTCTGATCCTCCTTGTCAAGCCCAAATCTTTTCTGCTGAACCCATCGAGGCAATCCGTTTGTTGCGGCAATCCGATGAGCAAAATGGTTGATCACTGTACATGTAGACATCATTGTCCGGCTGGAATTCCTTCTTGCACCATGTACAGTTCTCGATAAACTCCCCGAATGGCCCTAATTCGTTACTCTCGTCAATTTTCTTTACTTCTGACGCCTTTCTCTCGGGCGATCTGATAAAAAAAATCCCCTCAATCATTGGTGGTCGTGGCTGTCTCGAGTGTTGCTCCACATCCTTCGACATAGAATCGGCTTCCGAAACATGGGATAGTAATTCTGCTGGGGTGGGTGCGGCTTGTTTCAGGAGGTTACTAGGATTTTGAGAGGGTTCACCAGGGGCTTCAGAGGGTCTTGTGGCATTTGATCGCTCGGCTGGTTTTGAGCCCTTCGACTCCGTGTTCGTATTTTGAAAGGGTTTCATGATGGCGGATTGAGGTTGGAGCTTCTTATTCTCAATTGTCGGGATATAGTCATCATCAGTGCAGAGTCCGTGGTAGGAAGAAGATCCAATGTCGCCACTTGTTGAACGATCAAGGTGGAGACTATAGCGTCCAGAGAAGGGCATCTTTAATGGCAGAATCGGCTGATAGATGTAACTAAATATTCAAGGTGTTACCGTTTCGACGAAGGATGAACAGTTTCTGAGGATGTTGTGGTTCGTAGGAAGCAAAGGAATGTGTTTAGGTTTTGAGGGTAATGAGGGTGAATGCGAAAGAGTTATATATAGAGAACTAGCAGATCATAGTAGCAGATTCATCTGGATAAGGATTCTGGGACCGATAATTATCGAGACCTTTGATTAGAATTTGAAAGTCTGCTGCAAATTACATTGGATGATAAAGTTTACTAGCTAGGATCGGCATCAGCATTAATTGAGCAAAGGTGGTATTGTGAGAGAAAAGATGCGGTTTCCATGAAACACTAAACTTATAATCCGTTTAAATTTTTCTTTATGTCGATTTATCATTTTAAATCCATTAAAAAAAAAATACTTGCATCATTCTTCCTTAGAAAAGCCAAAATAATTCATGGGAAAAATATACTAATAGTATCTACGACGTATGTAGGGGAACCCATAGGAAAACTATGTTTCTGCATATAATGACAATGAGGACGGTGTTTATACTTATAATGGGAGCTATAAGTAAGTCTTTTTTCCTATTAAGCAAAAGTTAAGCACAAAGGGATGAATTAGAGAGAAATTAACATAACTTGACTGTTTTAACGTGTTATAATCAATGGGTATTTAATTTCAAAAATTATATAAATATATAACAACGACATTACCGACCTTATTTTAACGAGAAAACTAGCTATCTTAAAAAATAGCGAAATATCAAATAAAAAATATTTTCCCTAACGGGAGTTCTCTAAAATTTATACATGATAAGTCACACATTATTAGTAATTGCTCCATTCATGTCAATGATTGTTCAATCAGTTCCTATTCTAGTATGTCCAATAGCAAAAGGAGTTCCTTTATAAAGAGTGAAAGGACTCGATCAAAACTTTGAAAGATCAGTTGATCCATCTATCTATTTACAAGTAGATTTGATTGCCTCGATTCTATACGTCACGATATGTACATGTATATACATCCCCTAAGTGAACTGGAATATTACAGTAGGTGACATCGGCTACATTGCTTGTCTTCTATACGATCCCTACCGTCCAACGCCATCCGCTTTCTTCGACAGTCAACGGAGCAGTATGCGCCAAGGTCGTACCTGCGCTCGCCAAGCAAGCATTTCCGAGAGATTCAGAAAAACACAAAGATATTAGATTTATTCTCATCACCTAGTTCTCACAAATTCAGTTTGGGTTCTTTTTAAACTTGACAATCACCGAAAATTTATGGCTTTCATGCATGTGGTTTAAGCAAGAAAAGAGAAAAGAAAAAAGTAAAAAGAACATGCAAGTTAATTAAACGCAAGCAAAAAAGAAACGAAAGAAATGATCAGCAATAGTCACGAATTTTCAAGGGCCGCAAAGAATCTCTAGATAAAGAAGACTCACCCGTACATGAAGCGATCGGCATTCTCCGGGAGCTTACGCTTGCACCACGAACAGTTCTCAAGAATTTCCCCAGAATACCCGACTCGACGAAAATGGGGGTCGTCAATCGTCGAATTTCGTCTAATGTTCGTGTCACCTTTTGGGGTATCATCAGGTGTCCCGATAAAGAATTTGGCGGCCAAGCCAGGCCGGCCTCCATCCCGAGTCGGATCCACGTTACTCTTGACGACCAACTCCACAACATTAAGATTGGGATCTTGCTCACGTCCAGCGATGGCGCGCTGATCTAGGAATTTCTCGGCCAATGTCGACTCAGCGGCTGGCCGGGTGCCAGCTTCTCCAACACTCTCGGGTTGCTCGACGTCGATGACGTGATGTCTTGGGGGCAACATCTTGATTGCTTGCTAGTCTCTGTGTGTCTAGGAGGCTGGTCAGGAGATAAAAGAAGATGGGGTCCTTCGGATATGAAGAAGATGGGAAGGAAAAACAAAGGAAACGCTAAGGGAAGATCTTTTGATGAGATCAAAGATGGATCTTGGAGAAGAAAGAACCCAAAAGAATTGAACTCGGGGGTTTTGCGAGGAGATGATTTAATTAGGGTTTAAGTAAGGGTTTTACTTGGGAACCCTTTTGTATAGCGTGGTGGTGTAAATAAGGCTGGCAGGAATCGTGAAACAAATTTGAGTGTGTCCGCACCAATAGCCGTTGGATTTTGGCTCCCCCACTAAAACGGTTTCTTAACCGTCCCAGTTAATCACCTACTTTGAGTGTTGTATTTTTCTTGAAATATTTTCGCAAGCGAGCTTTTCCGATCCATCTTTGATTAATCTTGTGGCTAGATTAAGAGATTGAGTGGCTAAAACTGTCGGATCAATGACTGATAAAATGACTTGAAAATTTTCCTTCTAATAGAGAGATATGCCATAATTTTCCTAACTTTTTCGAATGCATACGTCATTGGTGTAGAGGAAAAACTATTTATCAAATAATAGATTCTCTCTCATTCAAATTCCAATTAGATTCGATTTCCTTCTTTTCTTTTTTCTTTTCTTGAAGGTCCAAGACCCATGATGCCAAGAATGGACTATCCACTTTAACAGCCACATATACATTTAGCTAACAGAGTAATTCATGATTTTAACCACCAGACAAAACTCAAAATAACGTGCCATGTACGTATATGATTAGCAACTTATTACAAGGGAATTATTAACAATACCATATAGCTAATTTCACTATATGCATATGGAAAAAAAAAAAACGCAACTTAGGTCAATTGTTAATAATAAAGATTTTCAACCTCTTGCATCAATCCAATAAAGTCAAAAGCCGTCTCAAAGGATACATTTGCAACTGGTTTAAATCTTTCCTTAAGGACTTCATGTCTTTTCATCATCCTTGCTGAGTCCAAAATCGTTTCTATTGAACCCTTCCAACACCATTTGATTGTCGTGACAATTTGACGAGCAAACTAGGCAATCGCTATACATGTAAACAACTTTGTCTGGCTTGAATTCCTTCTTGCACAAGTTATGCTTCTTGATAGACCCCCCCAAATAATCCCAATTTGTCACCTCAGGGATCTTCTTTACCATAGATAGCTCTCGCTCAGGTGACTTCATAAAAAATATTTTAAATACATAAACAGGTCTTTACAATCAATAAGATGGAAACTTGTTGGTATCGCAATTATTGGACAAATTTTAATAAACTATCTGTTATAGTTTGCCTATTAGAGCTTGAATTAAAGTTATGGTTAGAAGATTTAAGAGTGACCTAAATGTGTCTGTGAATTTCAATAAAAAAAAAGAGGATGATATTGTCGCATATAGTGAAAATAATCTTAATGGGTTGTCAATTTGATTGTGCATAGTTGAAAACATAGGAATCACCAACTAATAGTTGATTTTGACGTGACACTTTACTAAGATTTTGGATGGAACGTGATGGAAATTGTTAAGTTTTTGCTAAAACATCAATGTAATGACTAATTTTGTCACTAAAACAATGTCGGGGGTCTAAAATTGATTGTTGGTAAACATACAAAGACGAAAAGTGTAACTTGTTTTAAGATGTTTGTATAAGTAGGCCCCACATGTCAATATAGTTAGTGCTACCCGGCGCTTTCTAGTGAATTTTGAAGGGAAATTTGATGGAAGGACTTAAATTGTCGCTACTAGGTTGTATAACAATTAAAGTTTTGTAATCAAGCAAAGTATGAGAATTAAATGTGAAATATTCCTCCAATCATACAAGGACAAGAAATTCAATTTCCATAAAGAATGACCAAATATTGTGCTAAAATCATAATTCATTGTTTTATTGTATAACCACTAATATAATTATCTATAAAAATTATAGTTAATGTAGAATATATCATTATGGTCGATTTATGTAATTGCTAGATAAATGAGCATAATATTATGTCTAATATCTATAACTATTCTTTTAAGTTAACCTATGACTTATATTTGATATTCATTCTTTTTAATATAAAATTAGTTGAATAATATCAATATAAACTTGTTGGTATCGCAGAGACGGCGTCGGCGGGTCTGCTGCAAACGTGGACTCGGATCGACAAAGAGACGGAGGGGAGAGAGGGTCTGCATCAATTTTGGATGATTTTCGTGGGGCTCGGACAACACGTATTAACAGATGAATGGTTGGCTGCAGTATCTCACTCACCGAATATTTTATGGGCTGGGCTATTTTTTCTGGGTTGGACTTGTCAGGATGAAGAAGTCTTAGAGAGAGGGGCAATGATCGATACAATAAACGCACCCAGCCATTGTCGACTCACGGCGAAAGCATCAGATCTGAAAACTCCTCTCAAGAACTCCTCGGCCCTAGCTTGTTGCTCTCTGAAATGGTGGAAGCAGTTCTCTTCAGCCTCGTCAATGGCATATTGAGAAGCCTCGCCACCGAAATGGCGAAACCTGGAGGCTCCTCGGCTTCTCGGAAGATCTAGCTCTGCTGTGCCAAGGACGATCTCCAGAGCCTTGACCACACCATCCAGACCATCCAAGCTTTGCTTTTGGACGCCGAGAGGCAGCAATAGCACAACCACCAGGTCAAGCTTTGGCTCAAGAGTCTCAAGGATGTGTTGTACGATGTACAAGATTTGCTCGACGACGTCGCAACCGAAGATCTGAGGCGGAAGGTCACTCCCGGCAACAAGATGACAAAAGAGGTATGCCTTTTCTTCTCTAAATCAAATCAGCTTGCACATCACCTCAAGGTGGGTGATGAGATTAAGAGACTTAGGAAGAAACTGGATCGAATTGAAAAAATTAGGAATTTCCCGTTAGAGAATAATCACAGTGAGGCAACTCTTCCTACTGAGAGGAGAACTCCCATTTTTTAGCACGATGAAAATACTTGGTAGAGAAAAGGATAAGGAGAAGATCATCACACATTTGCTTGATTCCTCCTTCGGAGATACTGTTTTGGTTGTTTCCATCCTCGGTATAGGAGGAATGGGAAAAACCACGCTTGCTGATTTGGTATATAGGGATGAAAAAGTGAAAGAATGTTTCAAGCTTAAGATGTGGGTGTGCCATGGGAATCCTAAAATCTTTGATGTGGATCTAATAGTCAAAAAAATACTGAACGCTGCCAAAGATGATCCTGAGATGAAGAAAAATCAGAAAGGCATTGAGAATAAAAATGAGGAAGAGTTGCGGAGGCTCCTTGGTAAGGTACTAGAAGGAAAGAAGTACTTGCTTGTTTTGGATGACTTGTGGAATGAGGTTCGCATGAGATGGTTGGAACTCCAGCCTTTGCTAATGGGCGGTTCAAGGGGGAGAAGGATACTCATAACCACGTGCTCTTTGTCAGTCATGGAGGCTACAAATGCCAAGTCAGTTAAATATAATATATGTGGCTTATCTGCAAAAAAGTCATGGGACTTATTCAAGAAAATGGCTTTTGGAGATACGGAAACTATCATCTGTCTTGGGATTAGAGGAGATAGGTCGAGATATAGCTAAAAAATGCGCGGGTGTTCCCCTTGCCATCGAAACAATAGGTAGCCTTCTATACACCAAAAAGAAAACAGAGTGGTTCAATTTCAAAGAGCGTGAACTTTCAAATATAGATGACTCGACCGAAGGAATTATGGAAGTCCTCAAGGTCAACTACAACCATCTTCCGTCACATTTAAAACATTGTTTTGCATAATGTGCGTTGTTTCCAAAAGATTATGTCTTTGATACATGGATTTGATACATGGACAATGATATGACTCTAGATGGCACAAGGCTTTATCGAGTCATCGGAGGAGGGGAGCAACGACCTAGAAGAGACCGGGAATAGTTATGTCTGGAATCTACTACCAAATTTGATCAAACTTTGACAAGCATAACTTTTCCATCTAATACGGGCAAAAGAACACTTCAAGTTCCATAACTTTGCACAAAGGGACACTTAAGTGTCATAATTTACACTTAAGTGCCAAAATCGGAGCAAAATGGATCACTTGAGTGCCAATCCGGCCAAAACGCTGATGTGTTAACTTTCCGGCAAAGCAAGTGCAAAACGGCGTCGTTTTAGTGCGATGTGGTAAAAAATTTAATATAAAACTAAATTTATTTAAAATATTTAAAAATATATATTCAAAACATTCAAAATTTTAAAAAAAATTTACAAATTTTTAAAAAATGTTAAAAAATTTAAAAATTTTTAAAAAAAAATTAAAATGTTAAAAATTTTTAAAATGTTAAAAATTTTAAAAATTTCAAAAAATTTTAAAAATTTTAAAAATTTTAAAAAAAGGGAGGTGACCCCGACCGACCCTCCCCCACCTTTCGGCGACGGCGGGGAGGGCTTTGCCCACAGCCGCTGGCTGCCTTCCTCCTCCTCCTCTTCTATTTTTTTTAAAATAAATATAAATTATATTATTTTTTAAATTAAATTAAATTAATTTTTATATTATATTAAAATTCAACTTATACAAAAACAACGTCGTTTTGGCTGATTTAAGAGCTCTATTCTGGCCAACACCTGAAACGACGTTGTTTTGGTGCTGACATGGTAAAAAATTTAATATAAAAATTAATTAAATTAAATTTAAATATTTTAAAAATAAAATTTTAAGAATTAAAAAAAATTTTGCAAAATTAAAAAATTTACAAATTTTTTAAAAAAAAAATAGAAAAGGGAGGTGGCTGAGGGCTGAAATTTTTTGTAAATTTTGTAAATTTTGTAAATTTTTGTAATTTTTTTGTAATTTTTTTGTAATTTTTTAAAGTTTTTTAAAGTTTTCAAATTTTTTAAAATGTTTTAAATAAATTTATTTTTAATTTTAATTTAAATAATTTTTATATTATATTAAAATTCAAATTATGCCAAAACGACGTCATTTTGGCCGAATTCGAGCCGACTCACTCTCCAAATGAGACACATCTAAGGTGATAAATATTAATATTTTAATGCCACGTATGATTTCCGGCCAATTTCGCCGAGATAAGACTTAGGTGTCCCATTTTTCTTAAAATGTGGCACTTAAAGTGTACCTTCGTAAGTTATGGCGACTTAAGTGAGTCCCTTTCTCAAGCTGGACTCCAAGGTCCACATGTCATCTAATATGTCATTAACTCGATTTTTGTACCTACGAGAAGCCATTGACCCAATATTTAAAAAAAAAATGTCATCCTATTTTCAAAAAATAGTTTTGGGATTGTGAATTTTAAGAATTGGATTGAATGGATCGCCACCATATTTTCCTATTATGACGAGGATTTAGAAGGGAGATCAAAAAGTTGTGCTTTTTGTATAGAGCATTGTCCCCAAAAACTATGACGTACTTGTAAATTATTTGATGGAATGTTAGAAGGAGAGGGATTCCTCCACAATATTGATGAGTATGGAGATGCTCAAAATATTCCTTGAATTTTTTAGGATTGATGATGACAATGGTAAGATCGATGATGACAATGGTAAGGTGTACAAGTTCAAAATGCACGATCTCATGCACGATCTTGCCTTGAAAGTCGCAGGACATGAGTGCAACATGATTGATCTCAATGAAGGCGGCATAATTAGAGGAGTTCATCATGCGTCATTTGCTTCACAATCATCTTTGCTACAAAAAGTGACCTCGCTACTTGAAGCAACCAATTTAAGAACATTTCTTTTGATAAAGGACTGGAATAAGAAAAGAAGTACTTGCTTGTTTTGGATGACTTGTGGAATGAGGTTCCCATGAGATTGTTGGAACTCCACCCTTTGCTAATGGGTGGTTCAAGGGGGAGCAAGATACTCATAACCACGTGCTCTTTGTCAGTTGTGGAGGATAGAGATGCGAAGTCAGTTAAATATAATTTATGTGGCTTATCTGCAGAAAAGTCATGGGACTTATTCAAGAAAATGGCTTTTGGAGATGCGGAAACATCATCTGACTTGGGATTAGAGGAGATAGGTTGAGATATAGTTAAAAAATGCGAGGGTGTTCCCCTTGCCATCAAAACAATAGGTAGCCTTCTATAAACCAAAAAGAAAACAGAGTGGTTCAATTTCAAAGAGCGTGAACTTTCAAATATAGATAACTTGGCCGAAGGAATTATGGAAGTCCTCAAGGTCAGCTACAACCATCTTTCGTCACATTTAAAACATTGTTTTGCATATGGTGCGTTGTTTCCAAAAGATTATGTCTTTGATACATGGACAATGATACAACTCTGGATGGCACAAGGCTTTATTGAGTCATTGCAGGAGGGGAGCAATGACCTAGAAGACATGGGGAATAGTTATGTCTGGAATCTATTGCAAAATTTGATCAAACTTTGACGAGCATAACTTTTCCATCTAATATGTCATTGACTCGATTTTTGTACCTATGAGAAGCCATTGACCCGATATTTTTAAAAAATATATATTTTCAAAAAATAGTGTTGGGATTGTGAATTTTAAGAATTGGATTGAATGGATTGCGACCATATTTTCCTATTATGACGAGGATTTAGAAGGGAGATCAAAAAGTTGTGCTTTCTGTATAGAGCATTGTCCCCAAAAACTATGACGTGCTTGTAAATTATTTGATGGAATGTTCGAAGGAGAGGAATTCCTCCACAATATTGATGAGTATGGAGATGCTCAAGATATTCCTTGAATTTTTTAGGATCGGTGATTACACTGGTAAGGTGTACAAGTTCAAAATGCACGATCTCATGCACGATCTTGCCTTGAAAGTCGTAGGAGATGAGTGCAACAAGATTGATCTCAATGAAGGCGGCATCATTAGAGGAATTCATCATGCATCATTTGCTTCACAATCATCTTCGCTACAAAAAGTGACCTTGCTACTTGAAGAAACCAATTTAAGAACATTTCTTTTAATAAAGGACTGGAATAAGGAAAGAAGTACTTGCTTGTTTTGGATGACTTGTGGAATGAGGTTCGCATGAGATGGTTGGAACTCCAGCCTTTGCTAATGGACGGTTCAAGAGGGAGCAAGATACTCATAACCACGCGCTCTTTGTTAGTCGTGGAGGCTAGAGATGCGAAGTCAGTTAAATATAATCTATATGGCTTATCTGCAGAAAAGTCATGGGACTTATTCAAGAAAATGGCTTTTGGAGATGCGGAAACATCATCTGACTTGGGATTAGAGGAGATAGGTTGAGATATAGTTAAAAAATGCGCGGGTGTTCCCTTGCCATCAAAAAAATAGGTAGCCTTCTATACACCAAAAAGAAAACAGAGTGGTTCAATTTCAAAGAGCGTGAACTTTCAAATATAGATGACTCGGCCGAAGTAATTATGGAAATCCTCAAGGTCAGCTACAACCATCTTTCGTCACATTTAAAACATTGTTTTGCATATGGTGCGTTGTTTCCAAAAGATTATGTCTTTGATACATGGACAATGATACGACTTTGGATGGCACAAGGCTTTATCGAGTCATCGTAGGAGGGGAGCAACGACCTAGAAGACACCGGAAATAGTTATGTCTGGAATCTATTGCAAAATTTGATCAAACTTTGACGAGCATAACTTTTCCAGCTAATATGTCATTGACTCGATTTTTGTACCTACGAGAAGCCATTGACCCCATATTTAAAAAAAAAAAAATGTGATCCTATTTTTAAAAAATATTGTTGGGATTGTGAATTTTAAGAATTGGATTGAATGCATCGCCACCATATTTTCCAATTATGACGAGGATTAAGAAGGGAGATCAAAAAGTTGTGCTTTCTGTAAAGAGCATTGTCCCAAAAACTATGACGTACTTGTAAATTATTTGATGGAATGTTAGAAGGAGAGGGATTCGTCCACAATATTGATGAGTATGGACATGCTCAAGATAAATGACACAACAGATTATAGGTCATTCCTTGAATTTTTTAGGATTGAAGATGACACTGGTGAGGTGTACAAGTTCAAAATGCACGATCTTGCCTTGAAAGTCGCAGGAGATGAGTGCAACATGATTGATCTCAATAAAGGTGGCATCATTAGAGGAATTCATCATGCATCATTTGCTTTCACAATCATCTTCGCTACAAAAAGTGATCTCGCTACTTGAAGCAACCAATTTAAGAACATTTCTTTTGATAAAGGACTGGAAAAGGAAAGAAGTACTTGCTTGTTTTGGATGACTTGTGGAATGAGGTTCGCATGAGATGGTTGGAACTCCAGCCTTTGCTAATGGGCAGTTCAAGGGGGAGCAAGATACTCATAACCATGCACTCTTTGTCAGTCGTGGAGGCTAGAGATGCGAAGTCAGTTAAATATAATCTATGTGGCTTATCTGCAGAAAAGTCATGGGACTTATTCAAGAAAATGGCTTTTGGAGATGCGGAAAAATAATCTGACTTGGGATTAGAGGAGATTGGTCCAGATATAGTTAAAAAAATGCACGGGTTTTCCCCTTGCCATCAAAACAATAGGTAGCCTTCTATACACCAAAAAACAGAGTGGTTCAATTTCAAAGAGCGTGAACTTTCAAATATAGATGACTTGGCCGAAGGAATTATGCAAGTCCTCAAGGTCAACTACAACCATCTTTCGTCACATTTAAAACATTGTTTTGCATATGGTGCACTGTTTCCAAAAGATAATGTCTTTGATACATGGACAATGATACGACTCTGGATGGCACAAGGCTTTATCAAGTCATCGCAGGAGGGGAGCAACGACCTAGAAGACATCGGGAATAGTTATGTCTAGAATCTACTGCGAAATTTGATCAAACTTTGACGAGCATAACTTTTCCATCTACTATGTCATTGACTCGATTTTTGTACCTACGAGAAGCCATTGACCCGATATTTTAAAAAAAAAATATGATCCTATTTTCAAAAAATAGTGTTGGGGTTGTGAATTTTAAGAATTGGATTGAATGCATCGCCACCATATTTTCCAATTATGACAAGGATTTAGAAGGGAGATCAAAAAGTTGTGCTTGCTGTATAGAGCATTGTCCCCAAAAACTATGACGTACTTGTAAATTATTTGATGGAATGTTAGAAGGAGAGGAATTCCTTCATAATATTGATGAGTATGGAGATGCTCAAGATAAAGGACACAACAGATTATAGGTCATTCCTTGAATTTCTTAGGATCGAAGATGACATTGGTGAGGTGCACAAGTTCAAAATGCACAATCTCATGCACGATATTGCCTTGAAAGTCGCAGGAGATGAGTGCAACATGATTGATCTCAATGAAGGCGGCATCATTAGAGGAATTCATCATGCATCATTTGCTTCACAATCATCTTCGCTACAAAAAGTGACCTCGCTACTTGAAGCAACCAATTTAAGAACATTTCTTTTGATAAAGGACTGGAATAAATTAGAACAGAACTTTTTCCAAATGAACATCATGAGATTATCTCCAAGTTTAGGCATTGTCGAGCATTGTGTTTGGGCGGTGAAGATTTTTGGATCCCTCCTTCCTTAGGGAGTCGATTGAAGCACTTAAGGTTTCTTGATATTTCTAGAAACCCATCTATCCAGAATTTGACGGATTCAATCACGGATTTGGTGAACCTGCAGACTCTTAAGCTCTCTTATTGCGAGAATCTTACAACACTTCCAAGAGATTTGAAGAAATTAGTCAACCTTAGACACCTCTTGATTGATGGGTGTGGATCACTGAGCCACATGCCATGCGGGTTGAGCCACTTGTCTAAGCTTCAGACTTTGAACCTATACGTCATCCAAAAGATGGACCATAAAGTACTCGGTGGTGTGGGGAGCTTAGATGAACTGGGTGCCTTAAACAGATTGGTCGGATCCATTGTTCTTCAAAACTTGCAGTTCCTTCAACCAGTACCGAACAAGGGTCACTTGCAGGAAAAAGAACGTCTCTATTGCTTAGAATTATCATGGTCGACGGAGCAACAAGATGGCAAAAGCGACAGTGACGAATTGATCTTATGGGAGAACCTTAGACCGCACCCAAATCTAACCATTTTGACCATAAACTCATGTATGAATAGGAGTTCACCAAGTTGGCTTTCCTCCATGGCGAATCTTATTGAGCTCACAGTTGATTCATGTAGAGAATGGAAGTACTTGCCGTCCCTAGGTGAATTACATTTCCTAAGGACATTGAATCTCGTTGACTTGGATGCGTTGGAATTCGTTGAAGAGATAAGTGATCTGGAGCAATCTAATACTACACCCCCTTGGCTCCCGTCTCTAGAGTGATTAAAAATCTTTCGGTGTCAGAACCTGAAAGGATGGTGGGAAAGAAGGCAACCGATGGAACCAGATCAGGATCATCAGCGGTACAAATCATATTCATCATTCTCGAAACTTTTCTTCATGCGGATATCAGATTGTCCCCACCTGAATTCAATGCCACTTTTTCCCCAGATAGAAACCTTGGAATTAAGCACCGTTAGCATGAAGTGGTTGCAACAAGGGATGGTGGTATCCACATTCATCACCCCCTCTAAATTAGAGACGCTAATGTTTGACATAGTGGATTTGGAGCTGTTGACACCTAATTCTGGAAAAATAAAATTGCATTTTTTGAACAAATAAAAAAAAATGGAAGAAATCGATTTGATTGATTATGCATGGAAATTTGAAATTGATGGATATTCGATTTTGATAAATGCGAAACAATTAAAAATCAGGTGAACAAAGGGCAAGAATTTTGATAAAATGGAAGGAATCGGTGCAAAATCGAGCTAATTGCGAAATCATACTCCGATTTGCATCCTTGATTTAATGCAACAGAAGATGGAAGTTTGAAATATGCCATATAAAGCAAATGTTCGGAATTAGTATAAAAGAGAGCTTTACTTTTCGTAATCAAGGGAGAGATTTCGAAATTTTTGAGAGCAAAAGTGAGGTTTTGGTTTAGGAGAGTTTTTTTTTTCAAAAAAATTGGGAGGGGAATTGAAAAGAAATCATAAAAAAATTGCTATCCTTTCTTTCGTTGAGCCCATTTCCCTTGGCTTTCTCTTGAAGACTAAAAGTCAAAAAAAGAAGAAAGAAAAGTCACGTCTGCAGAAGGTCAGCACAGTAGAAAGTACAAAAGCAAAGGAACGTGCGGACAGCAGGGGTGAAAAGAAGAACAAAAAAAACAGAAAAGAAAAGTTACTGTTTTTCTTCTTCGCCCCCGATCCGTCGCACCCTTGCTGCCCCTCGCCGCGCCTCGCCGCTCCGCCTCTGCCGACCCACTTCTGCACCGACGCCCCCCCAGTCGCCGGTTCCCTGCACCGCTGCCGCGCCCGCGACGCTCGTCCATGAAAACCGGTGCCACCCAACTCCTGCCCTGTGCTCGTGCTGCAGCTCGACCCCAACAGCGAAGCCGCTTCTGCTCGTGACCCAGCCGTGCCACCGTGCCCCGCGAAGACGCCTCTGTCCCTTCTCGCCTGAAGCCCGAAACTGCTCGAACACCGCGCACCACCGTCAGACTGCAGCCCCCTCGATCGGCGCTCACCTCGGCCCGGCGCTCCTCCTTCGGTGATCTGTGTCTCCGCCCGTCACCAAGCCGCGATTCCTCCTCACCTGCGAAGCCCGTGCGATCTGCAGCCGCCGCGAACGCCGTTCTTGCCCAAAGACCTGCCGGCAGCGAGCCGCACCTCAGTCCGCGTTGCCTCCGCTCCGCCCGCGCTTCACCCACTCACCGAAGCCATTGCGTGTCGCTGCTCTTTCCCTTAAGTCCACATTAGGTAGTTTTTTTTGTAAGTTTATTTTATTCATTTACTTATTTTATTATTTTTATTTTACTTTATCTTGTTTTTTTTTAGTATAATTAGTCCTTAATATATGATTGGAAATTTCAACACACCACTTGATTCGCAACCGTACATGGGTTTTTTATTTCATCTATAAGGCTTTAGATGAAATAATTAATCAAGCGGAATAAAATTGATATTTTGATCTTTAAGGCTTAAGATCAATTTATCGATTTTACTAGCGAAAATTACCCTTTGATCTGAATGATGTGTGATATTTTCGATGATTTTGGTTGATATGTTTTGACTTAATTGCTTTAATATGTTTGAGTTAGAATATTGCATGCTTTAGGGTTATTCGTATATTAAGACATGAATTTAGGATGTTAGATTTTTTTATTAGCCTAAATTACATGTTTAATTATTTGATTTTTTTTTCTTTTCGAAATTAATAAAACAAAAAAGCAACAAAAAATCATCATGCATATGTCATGTAGAGTTAGGGCATATTTTGTACGTCATTACATTAGGGTTAAATTGCACTTAGTTTAATTTTATATAATACTTTTTTCTTAATTTGTTAGAAGTTTAGGTATATTTTTTAGACATATTACATTTTAGGATTATTTAGGTTAAGATAATGTTTTAGTTTAAATTAGGATTTGGCTCAACCTAATTCCTAATATAAATTAAATAGGATCTTAATCTAATTAGGTAGTTTTCACATTTCACCAAATTTCGAATTTCATAAAAAAATACAAAAAATGTCATAGGTTAAATTAGTTTTATTATTTAGGAATAAAATGCATTCTTTTAGGAAAAGAAAAAATGTCATATGCACGTCATTAGGGTTTGATTCATTAAGATGAATGTCATTTAGTATTTTTTGCTAGGCCCATTTAATTAGAAATTACATGTCATTAGAATTAGGTCATTTAGTTAATATTGCATTGCATATTGCATGGTTTTTATTAATTAAGTGAAAACAAAAAGAAAATTGCGCGTTAATTAGAAACCATATCTAGGGTTGTTGATGTGGATTTTAATTTAACATTGCAGATGCTTTCGTTGCTTTGAGGTAAGTTTTTACAATTTATTTATTTGTTTTCTTGGATGTTAAATTGGTGGTTTGTGCACCCGTATGATCATCTCACATGTTAGGAAAGTGAAATTAATTCAAGTTGCTTGCCAAACATTTTTTAAAAAAATAAAGGAGAAAGGTACCGAAAAGGCATTAGAGAAATCTAACGTAATCAAGTCCCCGTATCCAAAAACTCTGGTTCGTAGGAGTAAAGTGAAACTCCCATTACTTTACTTGGGTTTCTAATCGACCCACCAAAAATAGATTAGTGGCGACTCCTAATTGAAAATCAATTGCATGTTAAGAACTTGAACCTAAGTCCCGAATTGGTATGGGCTTGGGAGAGCCCGAGTTAAGTCTAGGCTTAATAATCCATTAGCCAAACCCTAGGTGGTTCACACCCGAAAATTTGGTCGCGACAGGAGCACTCGATGCTTGAGACTCTACTTCCATTCCTCAGAAATCTTGAGGCCTTAGCCTTCATCTCTTGTAACAAATTAAGGAGTCTCTCTCGTGGCATGCAGTTCTTGTCCTCACTGCAACGCCTCACCATTAACGGTTGTGAAGAACTCGATGTGTCGAGCCACGACGATGAGCATGGAACCCAATGGTGTTCCCTCACGAAACTCCGTCATCTTGGGTTCATCAATCTTCCGAAACTAGTGGCGTTACCCGATGGGATTCAACATATCACCACTCTAGAATCTCTCAACGTTGCTTAGTGTAAGAATTTCTCTTCTCTCCAAATTCTTGACGCTACTGCCTGCTCAATGTTGATGTGTTTGCCTGATGGGATAAGCCACCTTACCACCTTGAAGACATTGGATATCACTAAGTGTCTCGTTTTGCAAGAGAGGTGCCAAAGAGAGAGCGGTGCAGATTGGGAAAATATTGCATGCCTTCCATGCTCACGGGAAGGAATTATTGTGGAGCTATGAAAACCAGTCAATCCCCAGGCGTCCAGTCTAGTGGCAGGGGAATACCAATAAAAGAAAACAAGAAATGGATGTCATCGGGCAATTGCTGTTAGTACTCGAGGAGAACTCTTCACTCGGGAATTTGGAAGAGGTGGTTGGCTTGGGCATCCTGATTTTGACATGCACAGGTACCATATTAGTATCCTTCTTCTATTAATGCATGATCTTACTTTCATTGTATTCGTTTTAGGAGCAAGAATATTGATGCTATGTCGTGGTTTATTGTCTTTTGACTCTTAGATTCTTTCTAAGGAAATGATACAGTGGCCTTGTGTGAAAGCAATGGTTGTGTGGACACTAACTGAAATAGTTGGCAACCTAAATTTCTTTGCACCTCTCTCTCTCTCTCTCTCTCTCTCTCTCTCTCTCTCTCTCTCTCTCTCTCTCACTTGTTGCGTGTGCACAAGTCTAGGCTAGAAATTGAGCATTTAGCTTTGGCTTCCTTCCTGGCCAATGAATTGCATTTAAGATGAATAGCCTTGTTTGAATTTAAGTGTGTTTGCTGAAATGTTTTTAATCGCTCAGTGCAGTCATCACTCCGCGATAGGTGACTTCTAGTTTAGGATCTCATCGTGTGAAAGCAATTGCAGTAGCTAAACATCACATCGTCATTGCTACTTAGGGTGGAGGAGTGTTCAATTGGGGATCTAATAGTGGTGAAATTCATTTGGTTTCTGAATGGTGTAGTATTCATTTTGTACCGTATTTGGAATTTTATGTAGTCTAACCTCAGTTATGCTTTAGTGTTTCAAGTGGGAAATGGAGAACTGAAATGGTGATATGCTCACTTCTTATACCCATTGCTTCCTCGGTTGAAGTGAAGTGATAAATTTGAAGTATGAGAATCCCTTTTTATGATTTTTTTGCAGAGGGTCAACTTGGATACATTTCCGTTGATACTCAACCCACTCCTCACAGAGTTAGCGCCCTTAAGTCAGAAGTTGTTGCCGTTTGTGACATCCCGAAATTTTTAGTCATGCTATCAATTAAATAAATTGGACCTTTCATCGATCCGCCTATAGTGCTATTCTCTGAGCTGATCACTCCTGAGATAACTAGACTATCTAAGGAAGTCATTAAGAGATTTTCATGCAACAAACTTGAGAATTCGACCAGGAATCAACTACTCGACCGCACTCATCTGTAGAGATCATTACGGCATAGTTAAAAATCGATCAGAGATCAGAGATAGGTCGGTTTGACAGAGATATGTGGCTAAACGTGGGTGATTCCACCAAATTGCAAAATTCTCGTTGACTGGTATTGGACTGATTTTTCTGTTGTTTTAGTACCATGTGTCTTTTTTTTTTGTTTATGACCCAGGAACTCCCGTACAGCTGGTAGCCGGCGAGATAAACCCGAGGTAACGCTAGCAGATGACCCACCACCCCGTCGTCACACTTAAGACACCAAGCGCCTCCATTGGGTTTCGAACCCCTCACCTTTGGGGAAGGATCAACGGAACTTTTATCTAGCGGAGCCACCACGGCTGGTGGTGTTTAAGTACCCTGTGTCCGTATTTGAAATCTCGAGAGTTTCACGACCATCGAGAGTCACCAATGCATCGAAAAGGTTCATTGTGGCTTGGAGAAAATCGACCACGGGTCATTTGTACTAAAAAATTTTGAAAGCTACTCGGTAGGTAGGTCACGCTAAAATCGCGCCAGATTGAAATTAACCGCGAATTTGAATCCAATTTCAGAAATTGAAAGTTTTGTCATATCACGAGTCATTTTAGGAACGTTGGCTCATCCTCTAAATATTTTTCTACTAACCGAGATTTTTAGCGAAAAGTCGAGATAGGGCATTTTTTGTCTGGAAAATTCGGGGGACCGTTTTTTATCGCGTTTTTAGGATACAAGTTGGTTCTATTGGCGAGGAAAAATACCAATTTAATCGAGGACTCGATGGTGGAATTTATGGGGACCGAATTGAATTATTTCAAAAGGAAATTGAACTAGTTTTGGGGAAAACTTGTGCAAATTCGTAGCCCCCCATGCCTCAACCTTTTGGACCTCTTTTAAGGCTTCCTAAGCAAGCTAAGGGGCTGGAAAATTGTTGAGGAAGCCAGCAGCCATGGTGGGGCCAAGTCAAGGGGATAAGAGGATAGAAAGGGAGACCAAGGTGGCCCCCTCAAGCTTGTTGCCTCTCTTCTCCCCCATCCGGTCGACCACCCCTCCATTCCCAGCAAGTTTGAAGCTTTGAAATTCTAGAGAAACTGTAGCTCCCTTCCCTCTAGCCCATCGACGCCCGCCAAGGCCACCGGAGCCGCTTCGCCGCCATCGCTTGCCGATCGTGCCCCCGCGAGCCCTCTTGCTCGCGTCCCACTGTTCTGCGCCTCCTCTCGCGTCCAGTAACGTTCCCCAAGCCCCTCAGGCCCTCGTCAAAACAGCACCACCGCCGTCCAGCCATCGAAGCCACCCATCTAAGCCGCCCAGCCGCCGCTATCCTGTTCTCGCCGTTTCCAGCTAACCGAGCCACCAATTTTGCCTCCTCGACCAGCAAGCAAAAGCAGAAAGCCTAGCAAGGGTTTTGGGCTTCGAGGCCCGTTTTCGAGCCTTTCCCAACCTCGAAGGGTGTCCCCGCTTTGGAATTTGTGGACCGCCTTCGCATCCCCGTCGAAGTAAACCTGTCGGATCGTTAATCAAGTGAATTTACTCACTAATCTCTGCTTAGGGAGTTAATTATGCTTAAGAGTTGATTATTTTAAGTTAAGCTTGGATTATGTGGTTAATTAGAATGGATTAGCAATTTAGTTATTCGATATTGCATGTTAGGTGGTTAGAGTGGCGTAATTAGTAAAGAGATAGGTCGTAGTATTTATCTAGATAGGTTCAGAATTTTTCCGGGCTGTCTCGGCTTTTAATTAGGCTTTTCCGGCCTAAGTTGTTATTTTTGGTATTTATTGGTATTTAACAATTAATTATTTATTTTCCGGAAATTAGACCGGGATAGGCGGTCACCGGAATTTCGTGCTGATTGCGATGGTATGATTGGTTTATTTAATTGAGTGCTAAATTGTGCAATTTGAGTGTGAAATGTGATTTTGGGTATTTATCCCAAAATTTAATAATTTCGGTATCTAATTAGAAAATACCATCCGTCGGTTTACAACGCTAAAAATGTGTTTATGAGCTATTGGAATTAGTGGGATTTTCAAAGGGGAAAAAATTGTATTTTGGCTAAAGCCGATCGTGTACCCACACACGAGTATTTTTATCGGGTATGATAAAAATTGTAAAATTGTTGAATGATCAAGATGGTATACTATATCAGCCCGCGGGCTTGATATGTCAGCTTAGGGTGAGCAGTATACCAGTATACCGGTATATTATATCAGCTTGCGGGCGTTGATATATCAGTTTTGGGTTAGCAGTATATCTTAGTAGCTTTTGGTGAGCATTGGGAGTATACTATATCAGCCCGCGGGGCTTGATATATCAGTTTAGGATGAGCAGTATACTCTACTATTAGCTTTTAGCGACGTATGTTTATTATCAGTTTTGGGTGAGCTATATTATCTATCTTCAGCTTAGGGTGAGCAGTTCTTGATATGATCGAATTAGATAGATAGTATTGAATGAGTGGACCGAGAGGTGGTCTTGATGACATGGAATCGACTGAATCGATTGATCGATGATTCGATCTGAGTTGATGCTTTGAGGTGTTGAAATGATTCGTTGAATTTATAAATTATACTGACTTGCAGGAAGGAATGGAGGCAAAGGTAAGTCCTCTGACTCATGTTTGTACTTAGGTAGCCCTTGGGGCGTAATTTTTTTCCTAGTCGGGACTTAGGGAGTGAACTTGCTGAGACGTCGTCTCACCCCATTGTGGGATAACATTTTCAGGTACTTAGATGGCAGCTCCTCCCAAGCACTTTGGACAATCGAAAAAGGTCACCGAGCAGAAGTGTTTCATTCCTCTTCATGGAAACCCAAGGGGATGGGTATATGAACTTGTGAGATCCGTGGTATGGGTTGATGCGGGTTTAGCCCATAAGGTACCCCATCAATACAAATCATGGTATCGTTAGGAGCGGAATGGATAGAGAGAGGGTCCCATACCGGAGTCTGAGGTCCCTATGTATGTGTTGGAAGTGGCTTTTGGGAAAGGCACAGCCAATCCACCAGGTGGTTCAGTGGTGGACCCATGTCTGTCAGAGCTAGGGACCCCGGAGTATTCAGTCGAGGACTTGACTGATTAGAGGATCTGTAGCCTCTATCACTCCCAATTTTTGCAAACTTTGTATATATATATCAGCTAGTATTGTAAATGACTTGTTATAATATGTATAAAGGTGTGTTGTGGTTTGAAAAATTTGTGGTCCTACTTTTCTATCACATCCTGTTGTTGTCTGGGGATTTAATTGTTCGCTTCCGCATGCGCATTAAAATGAATAGGTCGGCGACGCGTCTTGGGACGTCGCTATTAGATCAATCACAGAGGAATGGGCACATGCTCAGGATCGAGGCGTGACAGTGTTGCTGCGGCAAATACGCACACTGTTGTGGTTTCTGAATCTGGTGAAGTATTCACATGGGGCTGCATCAAGGAAGATCAGCTTGGTTATGGAACTTCCAATTCTAGATCAAATTACACATTAAGACTGATTGAGTATTTGAAGGGCAAAGGTTTTATTGGAGTTGCAGCTACAAAGTATCACACAATTGTTCTAGGAGCAGATGGGGAGGTCATTGTCTTTCACTGTAACTCATTGTGATGATATTGCTTAACCTGCTCTCATTCTTTATGCTGGCTTTGTTCAAAGTTTCGGTTTCACATTTGCCGAGTCGTTTTGTGTAGTTGTGTTGAACCATGTGTTAGAAAATTGTTTGGCTTGATAGTGACATCCTTCTATTTGTTTTGGATATGATCTGCCATACATGTTTTACAAAAGCTTTATATCCAGTAGGTCTTGCAGGTTTATACGTGGGGTCATAGGCTTGTTATGCCAAGACGTGTGGTTGTTGTTAGGAATCTTAAGAAAAGCGGGAGCGTGCCTTTGAAGTTTCATCGCAAAAAATGACTGCACGTTGTAGCTATAGCAGCAGGGATGGTACACAGCATGGCTCTTAAAGATGATGGAGCCTTATTTTGTTGGGTGTCCTCCGATCCCAACCTTAGATGCCGACAGGTTTTAATATGTTCCTGGTATCTCTGTATACTTTATATTTGGGGTTTTCAGCTATTTTCTGATTGCTTGCATCTTTTCATGGTATAGCTGTATTCACTATGTCAAAGGAACATCGTGAGCTTTTCTGCTAGAAAGTATTGGTTTGCTGCAGTTGCTATTACAGGTGATGTTTACATGTGGGATGGGAAGAAAGAGAAGGATAAGCCACCAGTGCCCACATGATTACATGGCCTGAAGGGTATTGTGTTCATTAGGTGGTCACATGGACACAGCATGCTTATATTATGTTCATTTGGTAATTCCAATGGACATGCTTCATATGATTTGTAGTAATTTTTATAAGTTCGGTAGTTCGATATATTTTAGCCCTGTTAATGGCTTTATGATGTTTGGGATGTTCATCTTTTGCTTCTTATTTGACCCAGGGTAAACAGCACCAGAGTCTCTCCTACAGTCCAAAGGCGCGAACAACCAGATTTGCAGTCACGTCCGGGCACGGCTCGCCTTCAGATTCTGCTGGAATGAACCGCTGGTTCAAACCAAATGTTGATGCACCTCATCTATTTGCGTTGTCCAAATCGAAGAGAAGGCTATGAAAGATCTCAAGCAATTCTACAACAGCGTAAAAATTGTCAAGAACCAGTCTTGACCATTGTTAGGGGAATGAACACGTTTTTTCCTTCATGCACTTTTGTAAATTCGGCTGTACAGATTGACATAAGTGTACATTATTCTCTTAATTTTATAGGGGAGTTTTCCTTTCCTTTTGAACACTGAGCTTCCTTAACTCATTAAGAATAAAAATTCTGGTCATTGACTCTCAATGATCTTTGTGCGTGTTCAAGCACTTCCTGTAAAAGATAGGTGCGAATCCTGAGAAGACTCTACATGCGGATTCTAAATGTATTCTCATAAATGTCAAATTCTGCTGCCATTGAGTTTCTACTGATTGCAGAAGCTTCATTCATCCGAATTTTGTTGGTTTGTCCCATCTTCCAAATACCATCTTCTGCATTACATTTGCTTTGATTCCGTTTGTAACCAGAGGCACATGTCAGGATTCTTTATGGCCTGGCTTGAGGCACCCGTTTGAAGTACTCAACACTACCATCGTATGAACGGAATGATTTCTTTTAATCAGGGGCTTTATTGATGCGGTTTTGATCTCAGATACACAAAGGAGGCTCTCGAGATGAGCACGAAGCTCCTGGAGATCAATCTAGAGTACTACTCCACTTGGAATTACAGGAAGCTTGCGGTTGAGCACAATTCTCTCTGCGCCGCTCATGTGTGCACCTCCATCCTCGTCCGCCGCCCCTCACTGCCTCAAGCCCCAAGCCCGCCCCTCTGTGATCACCTGGATGAGTTAAGCTAGATATGGCGATGCGAATCTGACGCGATGCATGCGGCTACAGCTGGGGAGCTTCATCGACACATCTAGGTATGGTGGTAAGTTGAGAGTGAAGAAGCCAAGCCACACATGACAAGGATGATGCTGGCGACGCTTAGTCCCATTATTCATGGGGGTAACAGCGTACCCCATCAAGTTGTGGACCAGGTGATGATGCCAGTGATTGGTCATGATGAGCATCTAAGATTCGGACAATGTCTTGACTCTTGACGCCGGGAGCGAGTTGATTGAAAATGGCGGGAGGGGAGCCAGGGGCGGCAAAGGCTGTAGCTCGCGCCCCTCTCTCTATATGCCCGATATCTCTCTCTTCCATATCTCCTCATCGCTGACTCCTCCTCGTGATTGGAAACGGAGGCTGCCGCTGAGCCCTCACAACCTCGGATTGAGGTGGACCCTGTCGACTACCTCAAACAAGTCTCGATCCAAGCAATCTTGGCAGAGCCATACGCGGAATCTGCTGAAGACTTAATTAAGCTCGCTAAAGGTCTTGCTGACAGTTTATGGACTTCCATAATTCTGCATTTGTTGTGCCATGTGGGTAAGTGTCTACCTTTCATATAGTTTGTTCTGGGTTATCACTCTGTACCTATTGCATTCTCCTCGTTCATCTGGGTCAACGGTTGATGTATGTATACGCTGCCAATTTTAGGATTAGATAAGAAAGAAATGACTGTCAGATTCTTCTTTTATTGCAGAAACATTGGATGTCTATTCATTAGTGAAGATGAAGTGCGGCAAATCTATCGAAAGAGTCATGACACATTAGTTAGTTTCCTAGAAAGTATCATGTTTAAGAAAATAATGTGGTGTTCTTGATCAACACGACTTGATATCATCATTTCTTGGAAATTTTCAATGCAGGATCAAAGCGAAATTGCACCTGCTCTCCTCTTGTTAACGAGATGACATCGAGAGGCGACTCTTGCAGGGTCGATGTAGAAGACTCGCAAGAATGCAGGACAGGGGAAGCTGATCATCACAACCCTTTGACGAGTCGAGGGATGCCACGTGTTGGCCCCAACACTTTGCCCTTCCTAAATATTAAATTTCCAATTATACATGATAAAAATAAAATAAAAATGCTATAAGTGTTATAACTTTCACGTAGCGCTCACTTAAGTGTCATAACTTTTTTTTTCGACTACTTGAGTGTCACAACTTTTAAAAAAACATTCACTCATCACTTGAGTATCATAACATTTTAGAAAACCGAAATCCGACGTATCATAGCACTTGTGATGAATGCTTTTTGAAAGTTATGAGACTAAAGTGATCGATTGAAAAGTTATATAATACTCAAGTGATCAAAAACAAAGTGATGAGACTAAAGAAAGCATCATACATAAGTGATGACACTAAAGTGATTGGAAAAAAGAAAGTTATATTATTTAAGTAAGCGTCGTATGAAAGTTATGGCACTTATAATGTCCTCTTTCTTGAGAAAAATTGTACAAGAGTGACATTGTAGGCATATGAATTCTGTTTAGTTCGTTTATTTCCCGTACTACTCATGGGTTACTTGATTTGCTGCAACAAAGAATAGGACGTTGCAATTCAAAGCATATTATGGGAAGATTGTTCAAAGACCATCAGAGAGACAGAAGAGAAGAGAGATTGTTCAAGGCCAGCCAAGATCCGACGATGAGCACGCGAGGTTTACCGCTTGGAGAAAATGGCTGGAGGTTCCGATTGATAAAAAGACTCTGTAGTCATATCTGGGGATGGAAAGAGCAGGTTCTTATAGGTTCTTGGAGAATGCAAATCCGTATTCAAATTAACCGTAGCGCTAAAGTTTTTTATTTTTATTTTTGAGTTAATTGGTAGATTCAAATATTTCAAATGTGCATCTTATGTGTATATCGCTTCATTCATGCCATTGTTAATCTTGGTAAACGGGTGCGCCGGCGGAGACCATAATCCTTCCGCTTGAGCTTCTCCACCACCTAAAAACAATCCGAGTTCAACGACTCCTAGGAATATCATGGCTGGCTGAAAGAGACAGTTCAAGGTCTTGTCTCACAAAATTATCCAAGCCGGTGAGACAATGACCACAGAAAATGGGGAAAACTTTGACACCATGTGAGGCCTCGGCAATTTCTGTGGTGTCGCTATCATGGCAAAGTGCCGCGGGACACCTACTGATGTTTGTCACTGGGCCGAGGGGTTCCCTCTGGACATTAACCTGTGTATGACTCTGCTGAAGTCGATATTTGACAACAGGGACGACACTTTACTCCTCAAAGAGGTCGACGAGCTCATGAAAAAGACATGGTCGATACTTGGTATCAACCGGCCGATCCACAATCCATGCCTAATATGGGTGTTTTTACAACAATACCTCAGCACGATGTGGTTGAAACTGGACCTTCTTTTTGCTTCACATGCCATGTTGACAGAAGTAGCGAATGAGGCCAAGAAGCAGAACAGAGATGCTCCGTTCATTGAGGTTCTAATAATAGTTTTAGCCTCGATATGAGGGTGGTTGGAGAAGAGATTGGGTGACTAGCATGACTACTTCAAGAACGGGAGAATGAACTGGACGAAAAATCTCCTGCCATGGGCAGTGATGGCGGCAAACATCTTAGGAGATGATGTCATGCTTTCCATGGTTAAAGCAAAAAGTGATGCAGCGACAGACCCAACTGGAGATGACTACATATGATCGTCTGTGAAGAATGCATCCTCCAAGATGGGTAAGTGATTCATTTCTCCGTTCATTTTGCGGTGCCATTATGGAGTAATTAATTTATTTCTTTTGTTATTGCTCGCACCAGATAGCCGGAAGTTGATGTCAAGAATGTGAAATGGACACAAGACGAGAGTGGACTGCTCATTTGGTTGGCGAAAGAGACCGAAGATTTGGCCTAAAAGAGTGAGGAACCTTAAGTGCTGTTCTTAAGAAGTGCCGTCCCATCACAACTGCAGTTGCCTCCATCACATCGCACGTTGTTATGGACTAATTCTAAAACATTATTCGACTTCCGCTTTGATACTTGATGAAGAAATCATCAAACTACCGGAGAGTGCAGGCAAGCCAGAAATTAGATGGAACACAAATGGTGGTCGAGGACTCGGCAAAATGCGAAGATGGAGGCAAAATGATTCTGAGGGAAAAGGTTCCATATGAGGTTGCGCCAACCATGTCAAGGCTTCAAAAACAATGAATCCATGAGAGGCTCAAGAACGGCAAAGATCTGCTGCCAGCAGTAGAATCAGAATCGAGTTCAACCGATAATGTAATCTACTGTGTAAGCTTTACAACTAGTTACAACAATCATTTGAAACAAAAGATAGTCACAAGTGTGGTTGGTAACAGACATGGTATCCGAAATCAAAGGCAGAGCTAAACGTGGAATCAGCTGAAGACTTAATCAAGTTCGATAAAGAAACCGTGGATGGCTTCTTCGCCATTCTGAATGGAAATTTCTGAGGATGTGGTTAACGATTTTGCTGATAGCAGGGAGATCTCCTTGAGGACTATTCTGCATTTGTTTACATCATGTGATAAGTGCTGCCCTTTCATATAGCTTGTTCTTCATGACCAAACAAAAAATAGCTTGTTTTTGCTTGGCACCCTATACTCGTAGCATTATATAATCTAAGTCCAAGCTGATGTAGTTCACGCTTTGGATTATGATTAATTAAGAAAAAAATGACTAGATCTTCTTTTACAGCAATAACATCGGATGTCTCTTGACCTATGATACCATAGATAATGAAGAGGAAGTGTGGCAAATCTATTTAAAAAGGGGGAAATTACAAAAAAGTTCGAAATTTATTATTCTTCTACTAATTTAGTCCTAAAACTTCCAATTTGGCCAATTTAGTAATTTTGGTAACTTTTGACTAATCATTCTACATGGCACAATCGATACTAACGTAAATAATTTTTTTTCTCTTTTCTATTTCTTTGTTTCTTTTCCAAATTGCAGCTCTTGGCAAAAGAATTGAAATAGTGACACAAACTATCTTTGAACTTTGGTTCAATATGTAATGTGAGTGTGATCCCTAAACATTAACTTAGTATGCGATGTGGTTCATGAATTTTTAATTTATTCAATATGATCTATGAACTATTGGTACATATTTAATATAATACCTAAATTATATGAAAATATTTAATATTGTCATTCCATTAATTCAAAATCATGGACTACATTGAACGTTTTCATATAGTCCAATAACTATATTGAACATGTATCAAAAGTGTAGGGACCACATTACATTATTCTAAAGTTTATGGACTATATTTCGCATTACACCAAAATTTTAAGGACCATTTATGTCATTTTCCCAAAAAAAAAATAGCTAAGTTTCCTTAGTATCTCATTGCATGTAAAAATTAGGAGTATCGCATTTCATTAGTAATTTTGTATTTTTTTTTATAAACCAAGAGTTGACTTTTTATAGGTTGGCTATTGGTCAAACTTGAACAAAGAACAAGCCAACTCTTGGTAAAAGATTACAAAAACGTAAAAAATTGCGCGTGGGTGTCAATATTAACATAGGCATTAGATTAGGCCCTTAAATTTAAAATTTTTATAAAATTGACCAAATATTAAGTTTTGGTCAAATTGTAGTATTGACCTTTAACTAAAAATTAGAACTTTGCTAATTTCTAATTTATTTTAAACATTTGATTTAAGAACAATGAAATTTAGAGATATTGGATCTGATTAAAGAAATTTCAGCTACAAGAACCGATCGACCATTTAAAGCAACATATTTGGCACCATAGGATTTGAGTTAATATTAGAGATCTCGGATTTGATTAAACATTTGATTTAAGGTAGCTTTTTAATAAAAACAGGTGTTTTGAACGATCAAATGCGTCTCTTTTATTCCAAAGCGTTTTCACGTCCACAAACTGGGGTGGCGCAGACAAATTTTTTAGAACCATTTTTGCTCGCTGTTCGTCGATGCTCAAGGCCTTCTCCACGTGGTTAGCCATTGTTGCCGTTGTTGGAAGTTTGTTTGTAAAACAAACTAAGTGTATGTTTCCTTGTCTCACATAAGAAAAGTTGAAGGAAGTTGGCCAATTAATAATTGTGAGGTTTCTTTAGTATATCTAAAGAAATGATTGGATGTTGGTTAGACCTCACCATATCTAAGTGTGCGGGTGCGCGAATAATTGTGCGATTTTTAGGTGCACTAACCCCTTTGTTATTTTTATTTTTAGTTTTTTTGTATGGTTATCTTATTAACTTTAATCAATTCAAAAGTTGTTTTTTTATTGAGAATTTTTTGGAAATTATAAAAAAAAAAAATCGAAATTTTATTTATTAAAATAATAATAATAATAATTTTTTAAATATTCCAAATTTTTGTTTGTGTCTTTTCAAGACAACATTTGAAAAAGATACTTGTTCAGTTTGCAACCTTTCTCAAGGTTTTTTTTTCAACAATTTCTTTCAAATGGACGCTTTGTTCATTTGGGCAATTTTTCGAATAGATACATTTGTTCACTTTGTAATTTTTCACGAAGAGTTGCCTACATTTTTAAGACTGATTTATATTTACATGTTAGTTTTCCAGAAGAGAGTGTGTGATCTTTTTTATCTTTTCGAGCCTTATTTCTGAAAAAATTACAGCCATCTTTTCAATTGTTTCTTATAGAGACTCTGGAGAAATATTAGAATTCTTTATATATTTCATTTATCCTTTGTTGTATCCTGGAGGATATTTGCCGGTGACCATTACCAAATTTGTGCAGCAAAAAAATCCTTAAAGAAAGTGATATCACGCTTTAAAGTCCGACTTAATTACTCTAAAGATTCGATTTCATTGTTTTACCCAATTCAAAGCCATATTTTCCCAACAGCCATCATTTCTCGCAATCTTAGAACCTCACTTTCCCTCCTCATTCATCTCCGTTTTTGGCCGTGAAGACTCGGAGTGATCTGTTCTCGCTAAAGGTTCCATTACTAGTGCTCATTGTCACCGGCGACACTCACCAGAACCTCGTTGCACAAGTTTGACCTCTAATTGTGACCGAATATAGCATCTACAGGTACGAGCATCCTTAGTTTGTCCTGGCTAGTCAAGTCTACAAACGCTATTGAAGTTTTACACTGTTTTTGTGAAGTTCGTCTTCGTTTAAGACTACATCCGCGTTTTGAATGCACGTTAATGTGGTAGTGATGGTCTGATAATGATTTGTAAAATTCATTAATCCATGCGCTCACCACCTATCGGACAAAATGTTTCAACCAAGGTCGTATATATTTTCCTCCAATCTTGACTTGCTTCGAGTGTGTAATCGAGTGTGTAGCAATAGGAGTCACTTAGAAATAATCTTTTATTAACCTCAATATGTGATTTTCTTTTTCCTTTTCAAACGTCGCAGTGAGTCCGCATCTCATTTTCTCCTTTTTGTGTCTGGCTTTGTGTTTCATGTAGGAACGTACATGACAAGGTTCGGCAATGGTCGGGACAATGTCCCTATTGCATTAGCCTGTCATTGTTCAATCTCCTTGTGTTCGTGAAAAGTGGCGGCCGTTGATTAACGGTGATGATGTTTGCTAGTACGGGCAATAGTAGACGATGTTCCGGTGGTAGTGGATTAACGTAACTCACGGTGATATTTTGGTTGTGCTAGGCTTGAAGGTTGAAAGTGGTATCCATTGATTAAAGCTTTGAATACTTTGAAATTAACCCAATTTTGAGAGTTTTGTGAAAAAGGTGATATAGGGGACTTTGCTAGCATAATATTTTTTTTTGCTACCGTTAGAAAACAGGATATTGAGAGCCACATATTTTTGAAGAAGTGTACTTCACGATGATTTATAATTATTTGTTATTTATTTTTTGGCCCAAAACATGCTATTATTCTTACAATAGAATAATGACACTTAGATAAGTATTTCTCAAAAATAAATAAGGAAGAAGGCAAAAAAAAAAAAAAAAAACGGAGGGAAATGGAGAAATACAAGAGGGGCCTATTTGGTAACGTGTCGGACAGTGCCTAATTGTATTATTTTATTCCACGGGACAAAAAAAAAAACGGAACAAAAATTCGTTTGATAACGTTTTTGTTCTTGAGAATCAATTTATTCCCAATAATAGATTTGGAATAGAACAAAATGTCAAAAAAAAGTTGCTTTTTTGTTCCTCTAAACAACTCTAGAATCAAGCCCAAACCCATTTTTCTTTCTTTTCTTTTCTTCTTTTACCCTTTCTCTTCTTCTTCCCCAAGCAGGTTGTGTAGCCATGGTGATGGCCAGCAACCTTGCTAGAAGCCTCACTAGATTTGGCGAGGCGAGCCTTGCCTAGCAACTGCAAGGTCGACCCTCACCGGCTCTCGACAAGGTTGAGCCTCACCTAGCCACAGTGAGGCCCAACCTCACCGACGACCGACTAGAGGAAAAAGAAGACAAGAAAAAAGGAAAAAGAGAAAAGAGAAAAGAAAAAAATGTAATGAAATAATTTTTAAAAAGTAAAAGAAATTCTAAGTCATAAATTTTTTTTTTAATGTCATACCAAACACATTTCTATTCTAGAGAATAGTTACTAAACGCCTTCGAACACTCGAAACTCATTATAGGGAGTAAAATCGAAAAAAAAAAAAAAAAAAACTATTTTTAAATAGAAATTATTTCCGCGAATAGAATGATTACCAAATGCACCCTATAAGTTTTTCTGAGAAGTTTGGTCTTAATTTAGTTATAATTGGATTGATGATTTTTGGGAATTGGCTTGATCGATCCTGGATTGATTCTAGTTAGAATATGATTGGGGTTGATTTGCTTTGATAGAAGCATTGGGTTACTGATGTGTTGGGCTTAATTGCTTTTAAATTAGGCTTGAATTGCTTTGAAGATGGGTTTGAGACAAGAGCCCAATTTGTGTCCATGGCCCAAACCCGAGAGTTTGCAACAGCCCATATTCGGATCGGGCCCAAGGGCCCAACCCTAGTCCCCATTTTTGGAATTAAAAATTTTAAAAATTAATTAATTAAACTATGGAGAAAATCAAAAAATAGTTCGGGCTACTGGCGTCGCGGGTTCGGGCAAAAGGGAGCACAGCAGCAGTGGCGGCACTCAGGCATGCAGCTGGTGGTCGCAAGGCAGAGGGCTCGGAGCGGCTGTGCCCGGCGGAGGAGGGCTCCGACGGCCATAGGGCGGAGGGCAGCGAAGAAGATCTTTGTTCCTCTCTCTGGTTTCCCCCCTCCTTGCTCTTTGGCCCTCGAGCTCTCTGTGAATCCCCCTGAGCTCTCTCTCGATCTCTCCGTCTTCACCCCTGCGTTTCTATTATGTTCCCCCTCTTGGATCTCTCTTTGCACTATCTCTCTCCCTCTCTCTCACGGTGCTTCTGTTCCCTTCCTTCTTCGAGAGTCCTCCTCCGCTCCTTTTCTTCTCTCCGCGGTCGCCCGGCCTCCTGCCGTGCCAGCTGCCCTTGCCGACCTAATCCGTGACCACCAACTCTAGCCGATCGTCCCCTGATTCGACTGTTCCCCCTGCTCCCCCCTATTGTTGCTGCTTTTCTTCCTTTTTTGCAGGCACGCGCGAAGGATGGTAGGAGGGAGACGACCAGCTCGTGCATGGGCTGGGCTGAAGGGGAAAGAGGGCTCGGCTGGGCCCAGCGCGAGGGAAAGAGAAAAGGAAAGGGGCGGGCCGGGCCAAGGCCGGATCCGGCCCAACCCAACCCCTAAGTTTTTTTTTTTTTTCTTGCGACTAATTCCTAATTTTGTATGCGATTAAGTTTTAAGTAAAATGGCGAAATTTATGTGTTAACAAAGGACACCACGTGAACGTATAGACTCTAAAAGGTGTGACCCCACAATGCGTAAAATAATCACATCACTGTATTGGGTAATGTTTTAACCAAACTGCAAGTGGAAAAAGCACAACCTATATATAGACATACACACATATATATGGCTAATGTATTTATTCTTCTAAAGTTGCATTCTTTATGTAAGAAATTTTTATTGGGCTTATTGATGTTTAAGTAGTTTGATAATTTGAAAATTGGAAACACATATAATTAATCAATTGCTCGTCCTAATTTAACAACATCAACATGGTACTAGGTGAACAGTGTCTAAATAGGTATAGAGAAGTGATAAACCAACAAACAGATCAAATATAACAATGGAACTGCTACCTTTAAGCTTTGTTTTTTTTTTTCTTTTTTGGTAATCGAGGATCCGCCGAGCCCGCCTTTTGCTTACACTAATTGTCAACCCATGGCCCGTACAGTGTACGGTGCACCTCGGACCAAGCATCAATACCTTGGGGGAGGCTAGCTCAGGATCCCAACACCAGGACCCCCGCTTAAGACACTTTAACAACAAGATGGCTCAAACCCCCGACCTCTGCGATGGAAGGGAGAACGTACACCATCTATGTTGCTCGTGATTTGGTACCTTTAAGCTTTGTTAAATTACTTTAATTGCATTATTTTCAACTGAGACAAAAAAGTTCTTCACTAGAATACTATTCCCGAAAAAAATTGCACTCCATGCTGATAATTCTTGTCGTTGGCTAATTGCTGATCAAGGAACGTAATGCAGCAACATGACTTCTCCTTGTCGGGCAACCATTAATACTAGACAAACCTTCTTTAACCTATGACTGTACATCCTTTCCAGAGTTCAATTCAAGTGTTTTCTTTGCCTTTACAAGTAAAAGAATTCATCTGCAATTGCCATGGTATGTCTAATCTATATAGTACCGACACGGACACGCGACACGTAACACGACACGACACGACATGACACGCTGACACGTAATTTATCAAAAAATAGAGAATTCCGACACGTTCCAACACATTATATATTAAACATATATTTTTATATATACAAAAATAAATAAATAATAATAAAAAGAGCATAGATTTTTTTTTGGTAAAAAGAGCATATAATTAATTTATACTAAAAATATTAATCCAACATTTGTTAATATTATTTATTGTTTTAATTTAATAGAGATTGAATGAGAAATTCAAAAATTTGCAAACACAAAAGAGTAAATTTGAAGGAACATGTTTTGTTTTCTTACACTTGTCGGATATTAATGAGGTTTTTTATAATCCCAGACCGAGTTCGGAGTTCATGATATAGATTGGCTTGGAGATCCTCTACAAAACAAGGTTCAAGAAAAATGAAAATCTAGGACAAGAACTCTCAAAGTACGACCAAAAGAAAAGGAAATAACTAAATTCGCCATAGAAATGTGACCAAAAAAGATAACTCGCAAGTGACACCTGCAAGAGATGGAAAGAAGCCAAAAAAAATCACAACTTTAACTTTGCGAGGGCAGCGAAGCGACGCTGGCGAGAAGAGGGCCGTTCCATCGTCACTCACGGGAAGGTCAAAACTTATGAGTGAGAAACTGAAAGTGACAATTTTCTTCTTTCCCCATTATTTTTGTTATTTTCATTATTTTTCATATATTTATATTTTGACCCCTCAAGTATTGAAAATTTTTAAAATTGACCCCATGTGTGTTGGAGTTGCGTGTCAGAATTTCGTACTCGCGTGTCGGGAAGAGTTGACCACATGTCGGATACGACACGAAGGCTTCCGGAGAGTGTCGGTACTTCTTAGTGTCTAATATGAAGTGCTCCCCACTTATGAGAAGAGTAAATCTGAATCTTGTGCTTCTGGATTGTTTCCAAAGAGTATCAATTTCCATAATTCATGTCGAAGTGGGGTTGCCGTAGGGTAGTCGGTGACAGCAAGATAAATATCTGGATAGTCCTCTTCTTTGGCTGCGCACAGAGCGATGGAACGGACAATATAACAGGTGAGGTTTGAAGAAAAGTCTCACGAGGATCTCTCAAAGCAGTTCTTCCGAGAGATCACCAAAAACTGCACATGCCGTCTTCCCAGATTCTCGGCTCTCCCTCTCTCCGTATCAATGGAGTTTATTCCTATTATATGTCCAAGGAAAGAAAGATTACAAAATTGGAATTAGTGATTTCTTCCTGTGAAAGATAAGATGGTTATGTATTTTGTACTATCTTAATTTTGTGGATATGGAATACAGTCTCACTTACCTTTTATTACTCGGTAACACAAAATTTATACTATACATTCATCGTTGGGTGACTGACATTAGAAAAATTATTTTACACAATCAACTTCAAGCACACGTGTCACTCAGCACACAGTTGATGTATAGGAATATTTTTACACTAGCAATGGAACTGACGGTAATCCATCGTATTAATTGGTTTTATTTAGGAAGCCAAGAAGCGTATTTCTTTATTTGTGTTGGGTTAGATGGAGATCTTGCATCAAATATCAAGATATGATTTTGTACGCTTGAAAACAACAAGGTTTTTGCAGTGGGGCCCCCCATGCCGGGGGGTGTTTGGCTTGGAGGATTTGGCTCGAGATCTGCATATGTATTTTGTACTTCATCCCGAGTTTTTATTTATTATAGTTAAATGGATCCATTGCCTCTTCAAAATAGCACTACCAAGCATAATTTTTCAAATAATAATTGGATGAAGGAGAGATGACTTGATGAAGTCTATAGCCGTAGAAAATTCATTACTCGGTAATCGAGTGAAATCTAGTATATAAAAAAAAAAAGGATCACAATGAGAGTTATTATTGATTTATCAAAAACCACAAGCACCTCATAACACAGGTTTTCCCGTCAAGGATGGATCGGGAGGATTCCAATTGTCACAAAAGTAGTTCTTGGTTTGCTGGTTGAACAAACATGGACCATCCGGTTGTATGTTCCAGAAGCAATCTAAACAGCCGGGGCGACGATGATCTATTTTATATATATCGTAGTAGTGTGAATTTCCTGGCCATGCAAAGCTACAGAAGTACAATGTTGTTCCCCAAAAGTTGGGTCGAAATTGAAATCCCCAGTGGCCTGCTGGGGGGAGCACATGGACGCCTAGATCGTCATCTGCTGATTTGCAGTGAATTGTGAGGCTCGCTTGTCCTGGTATAGCGTTGGTCATCTGAATAAACACTAGCTCTCCACAGCCACATTGGATCGAAACGAGCATGATGGTTAAAAATACGAGGGAGCTAGTCGATGAATAAGTCATTTTGATATGCTTTAGCTTTAAAAATGACTCAATTGCTTTTCATATTTATAGCAAATGGAAGCGTGACTTGTATGGTAGGGAATGTGAATTAATAACTTGTATCTTTTTTTCACAATCCGTTGGGATTTCTAAATGAATGTTTTACCATTATATTACATGACAATTGTTTTTATAAGGGTAAATAACAGAAGTCTATAGCTATCTTTTCTTTTTCGGAGCATCTCTATTTGTTAAACAAACAATAAAGATCACATATTAATTAAACGGAATAAATAGTTGATCGGAGGAGGATTGCTAACACTTACCAAAGTAATAAGGCCAACACTATTTACCTACTCAAGTCAAATTTGAGACTATTGACAAAGTTAGTTGCTATATTGATTCTATGAAGGATGAATGATCCACATGAGGAAATTATCCGATCAGTCTTAAACCTAATATAATTTTCCAATCCAGTGAGCTGAAGATTGAAGAGCCGTAATTTCGATCCATTGACCGATGATGTGTACAAGGGATCGCTGGGCTCGGGATGGCCGTTGCCACTGATCAAGAGGACCATCAGCATGAATCCAGGTTGAGAGGTTGGGCAGGGATTCGTCCCCTAACTTGGCATGGATCCGGGTCCCTAACCCGGATTCATCTCAAGTAATTTGATCAAGTCAATTTCATACGGGGTGGGCCCATTTCTATTAGGTTGAGCACTAAGGCCCGAGTAATTTTCTCCTATGGGCGAATATTGGGCCTATGTCTGTCCTAGCCCAGTAGTCCACTGGTACCAATGAACAAGTGGAAATGTAGGAGGCCACTAGACTGGGCTGGGTATCTAGGAGCTCTCGGTGTTTTTATTTTTTGCCATGGTATCAAAAAAATTTTGAATTCCTAATCAATCTGCTGGTTTGTTTTGTAAGACGAGGACTTGCAATAACAACCCAGAAAGAGAACGAAGGCAATTCTGGAGAAGGAAGCTAGGCCAGGAAGAATGACTCTGATACCATGACAAAAAATGAAAGGGAAAATGGAGAAAATTTCTTCTGTATATTGATTAATTGTATACAAATACATTGATCCATTTATAATGTAAGAATGAAAGAAGAAAAGGAAATAATATACAATGAATTATAAATTTCCTATTCACTAAATCGATCATATATTCTCCAAATCAATCAGTCTGCAAGAGGATCGACGCCATGATCGAGATCTTCGATAATATTTCCAACAGACTGCATTCCATTTTAAAAAAAAAAAGGATAATATTGGATAATGTAACCATCTTATCCTTCATAGGAAAGAAATCACTAATCCGCATTTTGAAATCTTTCTGTTTTTGGATACCTTTCACGTAACTTGTCTCTTTTAAAGTAACCTATATAAAGAACAAACTCCATTGCCGTTGTTTATTCTATGAACCAAACAGAGGAGATAAGAGCAGAACAACTAGGAAGATGACATCTGAAGGTTTTGGTGATCTCTCGAAAGAACTGCTGATGGAGATTTTATTGAAACTCCTCTCCAAATCTTTGGTCTCTTGTTCAGGCATTTGTAGGTCGTGGAGATCTGTCGCAACAAGGACAATATTTAAAACCGCTTATGTTCCCCATCGCATGGCTTTGCGCAGACCCAAAATAGTTGTACGTTTCCTGTCCTTACCGCATACCGTAAAGCAACCGTCATCTATGTTAACGATTTCCAATCAAAATTAATTAAATTGACTATATTGGCAAACCGTCTAAAGGTTTAGAACTCAATTAGTATAATTGAAATACTTAGAACTAAATTGATTTAAGTGCAATAAATTTAGGACTTTTTTTACTAATTTTCTCCTTTTATAAATATAGTTTATCGAAAAGAAAAATAAGAGATGTATGAATGGTGACGTCCTAAATTAGTAAATTCATATATCTATGGACAAAGAGTCGACTTTATAGAAAGTATAAGGACTGATTCGAATCAAATGAAAAGGCACAATGGCGATTTTAAATTTCGAACCACGCTACAAGAATCAACGCGGCTATCAACAGAAGGACAGCAAGTGATGATTTTTTATTTATTAATTTGTTCATTGAAGTTGAGAGAAAAAAAAAGGGAAAATCAAAGGTTAAAACGCACATAAGACCTAGGCAAACTTTCATAAACTTTCTCTGCGGCTAAGCATATTCTCGTGCATTATGCACTAGGAATTTCTTCTCGACGGCACGCCGAAAAAGCCAAAAAAAAGAACTTCGGATTTTTCCTGCTAGCTAATTTCTTCATGTGATATCATTCATTGAGGAAGTAGTTTTTCTTCTATTAACAATAATCATTCAGATAGTCTAACCGATAATGATTAGTTATAATATCTCCTCTTCATATTTTTCCCTTCCGAACTGGTCAATTTCCATTTCGTCGACCAAAAGAAAAAGAAAGGGAATCGCCATGGCCTGCTGCTTTCGAGCTATGCGGGTAGTGTAAAAGACAGTTGACAAGGCAATCACAAATTTCTATGTTCTTTTGTGTTTTGACAAAGCACAAAAGAATCATATCCATAGTCGAACGAACAAAGAAGACTCTTCGGCCACAGCACTTGTCTGTGTTGCTCCTGCTATTAATAGGCCCGATTTTGGACCTAAAGAACTTTAAAAGGCTAAAGGAGGAAGAAACCTGCGAGAGATCTGCCTTGAGGTGGAAGACCCTGCAATGTCACCCCCATATTCTCTCTTAGTTGGGAAGAAAAAGATAGACTGAAGATTAGGGGGCATTTCGATGGTGAAAGTAGAGACAAATCAGAGTTTTGGCTCTAGCTACTACCGAATAGGTAAATATAGTAACTTTCCGCATCTAAAGTGAAGAGAGAGAGCTGAAAATCCTACTGCAAGATTGACTGCCCTTCAAGCACAGTCTAATAATTGACTGTCAGCTCTTGTACCCCGATTATTCGACTTTGCCCAATTGATCCAAACTACATCATAAGCGTGCACGCACACACAGAAGAAGGAGAATGTCAAGTTACACAGGTGGAACCTGCTTAATTCTTGAGGTCATCTCATTTTAGGGTCACTTAATTTGATCGCTCTTAATTTTGGTGCGTGACATTTTTGGTCCACAAGCATTGAAAGAGATGAGAATAACCCACTCAAGATTTCTATTTTTTTCAAATTGTATTGATTTTGATTAATACCATGAAGAAACCTAAATTAGTACATTTATAATAAATTTACCCAAAACTAAGGCCCAAATTAGTATATCTGTGACAAATTTACATTTCATGAGTTTTCGTTAAATTTTACCATCATATTGCTAAGTTAAGTGATACATGACAGTTGACGGATGTACTACTTTGAGGTGTTATCCTCCGTTTGTCATATGTATACTAATTTATGATTTTTCATGATATTAATCCAATTTAAAGGTAGAAAAAAAAAAGAGGGACATGTTTAGAGTTTCTAATAATCGAAAAATTAGTTTTTGGTAAATCTATTACAAGTATACGGGCTTTTTGTGATCAAAAAATTAGTTTATGGTAAATTTATTATAGGAGTACCAGTTTGAGGTCTTTCGTAGTATTAATCTTATTGATTTTTTGTAGTAGGGAAGAAATCTTAGCCGGAACTTGTGGGAATCAACCGAGATGCGGCATTGACGATCATGCTGAGGGAGAACCCTACGGTTAGTGACACGCCAACAGTGAAGGAAGGCTCATTTGTGATCATTGACTTTCGCTACGACCGGGTTTGGGTCTAAGTCGATAATTCGAAACTGGTGACTTGGGTGCCTCGAATTGGATGAGTTTGGATTTTGACATGGTTAGGGCAAAGAAGAAATTGGATTTTCCGGCTCTTTTTTCTTTTGGTAAAACTAATAAAGTCCTCTTTGTTGTAATTATGAGTTAATAGCTCCCCACGTCTCTTCAAATCTTTTTCTGTAGCAGTTTTCTTTATCTTTAATAGACTTTAAAGAACTTGTCTCTTTAGGTCATTTTCTGCAGCAGTATTCTTTGTTTTATGAGACCTATCCTTTCAATCTCTATAAATTGAAATCAGCTATTCTTCATTTGCGAGGAGAAAAACACAATGTTTCCATGCCTCTTCAGTTTAATTTGCTCTTTGGTTAGATCTCTAAGTGTGCCAGTTCAAGGAAAAGTTTGATTGAGTCTCGTTTGCATAGTGATAATATAAACAAGTTCAAGATATTATATCTTGGGAGGCATAGTTTCTAAATCTATAAAGCACCGATGTCAAGAACTAATTGCTTTAATGAGATTCGGTAATCCGTACCTCGCATTCTGTCTAACTCTATTACAATTTTATAGCAATTTTTTAAGTCTATACTTAATTTCTAATGCAGTCCTCTTTACTTGTTAAGAGGACTCATATAATATATTTATTCATTGACTTGATCAATTTTCTAGATTTGTTATAGCTTTCTCAAAGTTATTGTTTTAATTTAATTTCACTGGTTACAATGAATAGTATTGTATTACGTCTCATATGGTTTGGCAGCTCGGAATAAATAGTAGGGATGAGAATGAGATATCAACTCTTCCCCTGCGTGTGGTCACTCAGAATGAACTCAATTGAAGCATCCGAACTTGCATCGAAAAATGCTTCATTACTATGTTCCAGCAAAATAAATGAGAATTAATGAATGTACATAAACTTCATAATTGGACCAACATTGAAATTTAGTGGGCAGCCCTTTTAACCCAAAAGCTTAAGATAATCAATATCTTCAAATTTCTTCTAGTCCAAAAGCCAATTAGATGATAAAAGGGCTTAAGCATTATTGCAAACTTGATGTGTGTCGGCGGAACAAATCGTTGCTACCATCCACCCATAACGCAGGAGCATAACAAAATGGGGATTCTTCATTTTTTTTGGGCTTTAATATCTTTCTATCAATTGGAAACATTTGAAGGCAGTTCTCGCCACAATATCTAAAATGTTAATGACATGAGATGAATTCTTATCTTCCATCCGCATGTGCTCTAAAATTTAAAGGGGACCTTCAAGCGCGATGACCTGATCAAGAAGACTTGTTCTATGCGCTTATGATGATATTTCATGTTCCTACTTTTCAATCGGGCAATGAATTGTCCATTAGCTTTCATTAAGATCTTCAAATTCCATTACATGAATCCAAGCCTTGACTAACGATGGCTTACTATGTCACGGCAGCTCTGACTGAGGATCTGCAGCTACAGTTCCGACATTGCCAGCAAAGATGTGAAAAACAGCACTGCAGAGAACTGCAACACAGGCAGTGCCAACAAGAATGCAGATGGTAGTACTGGGAGCAACAAGAAGGGAAGCGAAGATCGACGAACCCTCAAGAACAAGAAGAGGAGGAGGTGGAGGAATTAGGAGAGAGTGTGGACAATCCGCGGGATTTCGGTTTCAATTAGCTAAGCCAAGTCCAGGTCATTAAATAAAGACAATAGGGTTGAGAGATAGTCTATACACTTGCCTTAGTTAGTGACATATTCTCTCTGTCTTTTCTTTGTAAATGCAATTCAGTTCGGCTACTTAGTGTTCTGACTCAGATTGGATCGTTTTGGCTTTGTTCAATCATCCAATAAGCTGATCTGCATGGAAAATGAGGTTTATGTAAAGATGCAATATTTCAAATCGATGAAGAAAAGGCTTATCCTTGCATTGCCCATGGCAAAGAGGCATGCTCTATGAATGAATTTAGAATAAAAGAACCTTTTCTTGGTAGGTCTGATAATCTGATACAAGTACTTCCTTTATAAATGTACAGAAAGAGCCAGAAGCAGCAAGAAACACGCTTTCATCAGCTGGTTTTTGCTGACTTTCTGAGTAAAAATGAAGCCAAAAGGCCCAAAACCAAGTGATTGACCTGCAAAAGCAAAGAATAAATTCCATTGATGAGTTGCTGAAAGATGCTTCTGCTGCTTATTCTGACCCCCCAAAAAAAAATTACTCAGAGTGCTTTAATCATACTTATAGTCAGAGAGCGCACAGATGATAAAGTAAGTCGTGTGATAATCATTTTGTCACTCGATCATGCTTTGGATTTGACAATATAGACATTTAAACAGAAGCCCCTGAGACTAGTTCTCATATACAGAGCCTAATTTTCTCAGTGTGTTTGCCGTGTCCTCCAGTTTATGTGCATAATTGCTGAAAATTGAGAAAGCTTTGATGACAAAAGCTGCTTGAAATGCCAATTTCCAGCTTAGATCAACCCACTTGGGTTTTCATCTTAAATTTTTTATCAGCTCAGTTAATCACATAAAAAATTGTTCAAGCGGGGACTCGCCGCAAGTCCTCCACGTGTTGGAGCTGTTATTCATCGTTTTCACTCTAAGGGATTGCACATGAACCGAAATCCCACACTTCCATCATCAAGTTATAGAGTCGAAACTGTAAAACACAATTCTAAATTCCAATTTCCAAGTGATCGACATTCTGACCTAAGATCAAGCCCTACTCTCTTTTGTCGAGCACCGCACCCTGATAAGATTTGCAAGTATTTTCACCTCCGTCCCTGTTATTTTAGCCCAGGATCTGGTCCAAATTCACATTAAACCCATGTTTGTCCAGTAGCTTGAGGCCTTATTAAGTGAAAATTTTGTTCAGCTAGACATGTCTATCTTTAGGATCAATTGGTCCCCTGCGGCAGAAAAAACATGGCTTTGGGTGAGATTCATATTTCCTTAAGAGAAGGATGATGGAGACATTGCATATGCACATGCCTGTCAAAGGCTGGTCCTCTTTTTTGACCCCTTTTCTGCAGTAAATGTTGAAAGCATGTTATTTCGATGAATTGTGCTGAATTTGCTTTGAAAGGATCTAATTTGAAATTAGATAAAATTAATCACGTCTCAAAAAAGGGTCAAAAAAGAGGACTAGCCTTTGACAAACTTTTGTAAACTTCTTTTGCAGATAGCATGTTAGATGGTTGAAAGGGTAAAATCCTTTGGTATTTGACTCAAGTGTGAGTGATCACACACATTATTGAAGCTTCTTCTGAAAGCCGTTCAAGCTCTCCTCTTTATTTATCCTTTTTTCTTGGACAAGCCATTTGGACTAGCAATTTCAGTAAGGAGAGAAAAAAGTGTTTTTCTTGGATCTTATTTTGTGGTGACTGGAATTGTGGAGTCCCGATCTGGGGTCTATCTAAAATTCCCTCTAGAATGGTAGGTGTTTCCACATACATTTTAGTTACTTTTGCTGGACCAATCTTAAATTCATTTTGCATATACCATAGATAAACTGGGTTTCTACAATCATCCACATAAGTGTGGTGTTCATATTTGTAGTTGGAGAAATAACATAAAGCAAGCCTTTTTTTAATGGTAAAGTTGAGCAAAAAGAGGGAAAAAGTTTGATTCTGCAAGTAAAAAAATTTATTAAATTCTTACAAATGCATTACTAGGATTAAGCCTCTAATACTCTCACTCAGAAAAATTAGCACATTTCTGTATCTGATAATACTAAGCTCATGTCCTGCCTGCTAGCATTTTGTTAAAAGACGAAGGAAAAAGTAGCATCGTGAGATATTGGGTATCCAAGAAGGGAATGTTCACACAATTTGATTTGTTAAATGATGTGGTATACATATATTAGTTATTTAAATCAGTGCATCTCTCTTTTTTTTCAAACAATTCTCTAAACTGCCGTCTAAATCATGCAATTTGATTAATCAAACAAAAATTTTCTGCGAACCTTTTTCTCTTTTTGCATCCGTAGCATCAATCGCACGTCACAAATAATCAGCCATAGAAATTTGCAAAAGGTACTAATCTGTTCTTCAATCTTCATGCAACTCCAGCGATTTGGCTATTCGGTGGGCCGAAGGAGTGTTTCTATTACTTTGAGCCCGCCCAACAGCAACCAATGAATAAGAACAAACATACTTATTATCTTGTATGCATGTATGTATGTATCTAAAGAAAAAATTGTAAATTGGAACCATCAGCCGGAACTGAAAAATTGCACCAAAGGGTATGATTAGCGACTTATTAGAAGGGAAATATTTATCATTACACAATAGCAATCCTACTGTGTATATACATAAAAAAAACTGATGGCGAAGACTAAAAAATTCACATCTAGCATCAATCTCTAAAGTAAATCCCTAATAAGTCATCTCTACATATACATCTTCAAATCTTTCCTCAAAGCCGGTTTTTTATCCTCCTTGCCAAGCCCGAAATCTTTCCTGTTGAACCCGTCCAAAGTAAACCAACTATCACGGCGATAGGACGAGCAAAATGGAAGATCGTTGTACACGTAGACATCCTTATCTGGCTTGCTTGTCTTCTTGCAGCATGAACACTTCTCAATAAACTTCTCAAAAAACCCCAAATCCTCATCCTCGTCAATCTTCTTCGCTAGGCTCTTCCTCGTCAATCCAGCCATGGCGGGCACGGGTTGTTTCAAGAGGTTGCCAGAATTTTGAGAGGGTTTGCTAGGCTCTTGAGAGGGTCTTGTGGCGTTCGATCGCTCGGCCGATTTTGAATCTTTCAGCTCCTTGTTCGTCGTTTGAGAGGGTTTCATGACAGCGGGTTGCTGTTGGAACTTCTTCGTCGTGATCGCCGGAATATATTTGTTGTCATCAATGGATAATGCAGGGTTTAACGATGATCCAATGTCGCCTACACTTGTCGAACGCTCGAGGTGGAGGCTATAGCGTCTGGACGAACGCTCGAGGTGGAGGCTATAGCATCTGGACAAACGCTCGAGGTGGAGCTCGAGGTGGAGGCTATAGCGTCTGGACGAACGCTCGAGGTGGAGGCAGACGCTATAGCGTCTGGACGAGGGCATCTTGATTGGCGGAATCGGCTAAATGATGTGACTGAACTTTCAAGGTTTTACTTCGAACGAATGATGAACAATTTCAGAGGAAGTTTTGGTTCGTAGAAGACATAGGGATGTATTTAAGGTTTGAGAGCAACGAGGAGGATAAAGAGCGAAATATAAAGAATTAGCGGATCAAAGTAAGAGAACATGCAGGAGAAGGATTCTAAGACGGACAACTATCAGGACTCTATTAGGATTCGAAAACTTTGAAACTCCGTTCTACACGTGGCATGTGAGAATAATGCTAAGGTATCCAAGAAAAATATCGAACCCGAATTAGGAAACTGATTATCTAAAATTCCCTGTTAGTCGGTTTATATCCTTTATCTATTAGGATCTTTTCTTAGGATCTTTTGAGACATGACTAATTTTATCTAATTTCAAATTAGATCCTTCCAAAGCAAAGTCAGCACAACATGCCAAGGTATTAAATTTTTTATTTTGAATACATTACTTCTCTTGATTTATTACTAGAAGATAGAATATACTACTGAGTATGAAAAAGTGAAGTAGAACTTGCATTAACTATCAATATTAATAATGATCTCCTTTTTAAATATGGAGATATAGTATATATCGTCTAAATAATTAGTTTCTTTTGGATCTTGGGATTCTTAGGCCCCGTTGGAATTTAAATTAGTTTTACTTTATTTAAATGTTTCCTAAAGCGACAATAATATTTAATTACCTTAAATCATGAATGTATAGGATATTCTAAATTCTATCATTTTTTATTATATGCAATCTTGTCATGTGAGATGAATATGTCTATATTAATAAAGGTAGCTTTAAAATTAGGATTACGTTGCTGTTGATGATTTTTTTCTTGGAAACCATACTAGGATTGGGCACCGCAAATGTCTATATCAACCTTAAAAGGAATACACACATGTTACGCGATAGTACTCATGATTAAATTTATCGCTCCTCTACAAAATAGATAAAAAAAACTATATTCGTGTATATACATCTAAACGTAAAGATGTAAGTGTGCGCATATTGAATTTTGTTGTTTTAACATTTACTCGCTCCTATAACTTTTTTTACGTCCGCACTTATCATCGTATAATACACCACGTGAATAGAGCAAGTCCCGACGTCTGCTAAATGGAACACACTAACTCAACTTTTTGGTCACGCCAACGCAACACGTGTCGCGTTGCATGGCAATCCGCACCCCCAAATGTCGACGCCATGCAAACGTCCCATTGCCATCGATTGCCATCGTCGAATCTCCTTCAAAAAACGCGAAATTTCCTTTCGTCATTCGCATCGCCGAAAGCGCTTCGCAAGCTATGAGCAAGATGGTTTTCAAGGTGCCGCGCCTTCTCTCTCTGCTCATCCTCTTCCACTCTCTTTGCCTCACTTCTCTCGCCCTCCGCCGAGGCCCGGAGACCGAGGTCCTGCGGTGCCTGGACGACTGCGACGACAAGGACGTGCAGGAGTACATCACGTGCCACAAGGAATGCGAGCTCCGATACCGGGAACGCGAAGATAGGCGAGAAGAGGAGGAGAGACCTGGAAGCCGAGAGCTCGACCCCCGCTGGCAGCGCGGCCGCGGCCGCCGCCGTGGTGGAGGGGGTGGAGGAGGAGAGCGGGAGCCGGAGGGCCCCCGTGGTGAGCGGGAACCAGCATGGGGCCCCGGGGGGGAGTACGACCAGTGCCGGCGGCTGTGCGAGCCGTACAAGCCGCGGGAGCGGGAACGGTGCTGGCAGCAGTGCGAGGAGCGGGAGAGGGCGCGGGAGCGGCGGCGGGACAGGGAGAGGGAGAGCGAGGTCAACGATGGAGTCCGGAATCCCTCAGGGGATGCCTCTCGGTCGGAGAGGTACGAACGGTGCGAGCGCGCCTGCGAGAGGCAGGCCGGAGGCCAGCAGAGGCAGCTGTGCAAATTTAGGTGTCAGCAGCAGAGAGAGCGAGAGAAGAGGGAGACACCTGGAGGAGGAGATGCTAAACTCTTGTTAGGTATTATATGTTGTGCAAAATAAGTCCAGAAAAAATTATATTAAATTCAGCATGCAAAATTATTATAAGTTGTTCACTACATGATTTGATGACTTCTAGCTATGCCTTTGTTACTTTGTAAGTGTTGCATCAGCCTTGCTTGAGTGAACATATATCGACCGACACGACGCCACCTGTAGATTCAGGAGAGTTAGCCACATGACATCAATGAAAGGTAGAGCTTCCGCAGCATTCAAAATGTCAATGACTTAAAATTTCGGCTACTTTTTATGTTGCAGCTACTACGACCGAAGATCCGCAGCAACAGTTCCAACACTGCCAGCAAAGATGCGAGCGACAGCAGGGCAGAGAACCGCAGCGCAGGCAGTGCCGACAAGAATGCGAACGGCAATTCCAGGAGCAGCAAAGAGGTAAGCAAAGATCGACAAACCCTCGAGAGCAAGAAGAGGAGGAGGAGGAAGTAGGAGAGAGTGGGGACAATCCGTACTACTTCCATTCGCGGATGCTCCACGGCCGGTTCCGTGCAGAAGAAGGTCAAATCAGAGTGCTCGAGCGGTTCGACAACAGGTCCAGGCTCCTCAGAGGCCTTAAGAACTACCGACTAGAGATCTTCGAGGCAAACCCCAATACCTTCGTCTTGCCTCACCACGTCGATGCCGATTGCATTCTCATTGTCCTGAAGGGTTAAGTCACTAGTAATTTGATGTTCACCAATTTAGTTTTTAGTGGCTTTCAGACGCTGTGTTCTTTGCTCATTGAGATCCATGGATATCTAGAGGGTCGTCACAGTACCTAGTCTGCAATGATATTGATCGATCGTGTTGATTTCTTACAGGCGAAGGGACTATAAGTTTGGTGTGGCAAGATAAGAAAAAGTCTTACCACTTGGAGGGTGGGGACGTGATGAGAGTCCCTGCCGGAACTACCGTTTACTTCATCAGCAGCGGACGTGATGGACAAGTTCAGATCGCCAAACTAATTCAGCCCGTTAATATTCCCGGCACATTCAAGGTAGTTCAGTGTACAAGTATTAGGTCGAGTAATTTTCACTCCTCGATCATTCTATTAGCCTCACTTTTGGAAAACTAGGAATGCACAGTTTACATGAAATTGAGAAGTGCACCTTGAGTGCTGAACACTTTAATCGACTCTATGCAACAGCCATTATGAAATAGCACAGTTCTTGAACTTGTGAAGGCTAACGGGAGTGGTGTACATTGCCTGATTGTTCGATCGCAGGAATTTTACCCTGTCGGTACTGAAAACCCGGAATCATACTACACGGTATTCAGCAGCGAAATTCTAGAGAGTTCTTTGAAAGTAAGTTCGCTTTCTTCAAAGTTGATAGATACGTTATATCAGCAGAGCCAAGAAAGTGTATTCGCCTATTTTACCTGATTCCATCATTTTCCATGGTTAATTTCCCCATTTATCAGACATCAAGGGATCAAATAGAAAGGCTGTTTGGGCAACAGAGGCAGGGCGTAATGATAAGAGCCAGCGAAGAGCAACGGCAGGCACTGAGCGAACACCGTGGTTGGTTGAAAAATAAAGGCCACGGCTTGAGAGGTCCATTCAATCTGCTGGGCCGGGAGCCAATCTATTCCAATGAGTTCGGCCGGTTCTTCCAAGCCTCACCTGACGAGTTCAACCAACTTCACGACTTGGGCGTCTCTGTAACTTTTGTGGAAGTTTACCAAGTAAAGCGAACATTAGTGTAGTCATTGTCGCACTTCCATTGATTCGAGCGTCTCTGTTCATATGGTTTAGCAATGGTTTATATCTGACTTTGGCAGGGCTCAACAATGGTGCCGCACTATAACTCAAAGTCAATGACGGTGGTGCTTGTGGTAGAAGGAAATGGATGGTTCGAGATGGTTTGCCCTCATCTAGCCCAAGCACAGCAGAGGTGGGGCTCGGGTGGAGAGAGAGAAGAAGAAGAAGAGGAGGAGGAGGAGCAAGAGACAGAGCGAGGAGGTAGTACAAGATACCAAAAGGTAAACATAACGTCAATAATATAATCTAAGACGATAGAACTGTTTTAAATAGCTAATAATCAACTATATCAATGAAATGGTGAGGCAGATTATGGTACAAGTAGCTCTTGAGGTCGAGTATTTAAAGATTTCTTTGGCTTTCGTTACAGAAAGATCAGTGTGCACTTAGGGGGTGATGGCTACTAGCTAGTGGCTTAAATCCAAATGGATTAACGGCTCGAAAGGAAGTGAATGATGTAAAACTTGCATTCAACTATCGAATGTGCACTTAGAGGGTGATGGCACTGGCTAGTGGCTTAAATCCAAATGCATTAACATGTCATGACGATTAATGGGACTATCATACCATGCCACGATTTCCAATGATTTAAGTTTTCTCTGGTTATCCATCAGGTAACAGCCCAACTGTCACCTGGCGACGTTTTCGTCATCCCGGCGGGTCACCCAATCGCTATCGTCGCGGAGCAGAACGAAGATCTGAGAATGGTTGGGTTCGGAATCAATGCTCATAAGAACGAGCGAATCTTCCTCGCAGGTGAAGTCTCGCTCTAGCATAGCCGCTCATCTCACTTTTCGGGCTCATTTCGCTAGAGCTAACGCAGTGGAAGCAAATCGTTTGTAGGGAAAGAGAACATAATCAACCGGATGGACAGAGAGGCCAAGGAGCTGTCCTTCGACCTCCCCGCGAGAGAAGTGGATCGCGTTTTCAGGAACCAGGAAAAGTCCTACTTCGTGTCCTCGGAGCAGCAGCCACCTCAGCGTGAGCGGAGAGAGCGCCGCAAAATCGAAAAAATCGAAGGGTCACAACGACTCCGACAGAGCGAGCGGATGGACAAAAGTGACACTAAAGGATCGGAAGGATCGTCGTCGTCGGCTATGGCGTCAATACTGAACCTGGCCGGCCTTTCCTGAGGAGGAACTAGAGGAGGTCTCGGCCATTTTCGTTTCTCGGTGGAAGGAGAAGATGAGAATGTAAGCAGTGAGAGAGAGAGAGAGAGAGAGAGAGAGAGGAAGTTGAAACTTCGAGCCATGTTGAGGAAGCATCAGTAGCTTCCAAGTCGTTCATAAATAAAAGCCAGATGGAAACTTGGTACAATCTATGCGGTGTTTTATTCTGCTAGGTGGTCTTATTTCCACTCAAACTGACCACGCCAACGACACATGCTATACTCAAACTTAAACCAGTCAATTATTGAAATTCAAATGACGAGACGGATCACCACTCGTACACGTCGCGGGTGACATGCAATCGGAAAACGAAGACGAAAATGAAGCAAAACTTGAGGAACAATGCATAACAACAAACACTAGGAAAAACAATCTTGCGATCTTGAAGTGGCTACTCCTCCTCCAGCTCCAGCTCCTCCAGGGCCGTCGGGGGCGAGCTCCTTCTAGCTTTGAGCTTGGCGTAGTCCGTCAAGGCTGCTGCCCGTTCAGTTTGGCTGCACACGAAAACACCGAAACCAACATCATCTATCGCCCGTGATCATTACATGGAATGGACAATGAAACATGGTCTCGCCCCGGATGCATAGGCCGGGATCAAAGCGGCCCCGAATGATCACGTTCATCGTCCAAGGAGGTGCGACAGAGAGCCGGGGATGCGACGATGTAACCCTCGAACCAGCAAGCTTCGGGGGGGGGGATGGAAAGAAAGAAACGGGGTGCGAAGAATTTCAGTTCGCGACGTTACCTGCGGTCTCCTGGGCCAAGCATTCACCATCGCACCTCATCTCGCAGAAGGTGCTGCCGAGGCCTTCGGCTTGGCACGACTTGTGGCACTCGACGAAGCATTTCCTGTACGTGTCCATCAGCTCTCCCAACGCTTCCCCCGTCCCGAACGTTGCCGCCAGGACGAGGCACATGATCAGCACTCCGGCTACCTTGCTCGCCATCTTTTTCTTTCACTCGGTTTGGCTTGTCGTGTGGTCGAGAGCTCCAATGTCCCTTGATGTTCCTTCTTCTTCTTGAATCCTTTGCTTTGGTGGAAGAACAATGGGAGGAAAGATCAGTACTTATAGCCATAGAAGTTAGACGGATTTGAGCGGTGACCCTTGAAGGAAGGGGACTGTTCTTGAGCTTGTGGCGTGTTATTATCTTCATCTTGTTTGACTGACTATTTCAGGGGCATGCTTTTGAAAGTGCGGTGAACAAGATGGTCAAGGTCAACTGAGATGGGCCGACATAAAGAGGCCAAATGGGCACACATAAGAGCCTTTCCTCGAAGGGACGAAATGACTGCCTTGCCCCTGCCCATTTCTTGAATTCTCCTTCTTCGTCACCTAAAGGCTAGAGCCATCAAATTCCTAGGTCGGTTTAAGTTTGGATAAGGAGGAAAAATCGCCAGGATCTTATTGACCCATTTAATCCATTTTGACATATTTTTCATACTATGTAATTTTAATGATCCATATTCGACCCAACCAATATTATAGAACACTTTAATAGTCAACTTAATCTAGGAAAATTCATACCCGCCCTACTTTTAAGCTCTTCGCGTGTATATATTACATAGATAAAAGCTTCAAATCAAATTAAGAGTAAATTAAACAAAAAAAAAAATTAAATAAAATGAAAAACACATAAAAAAATAAAAAATAAAACACCTATGTATTAAAATACCAATAAGGAGCTGTTGATAAGAGAATGTTTCATCAGTCAAACCATCAACATGAAAATAATATATGCCATCGTTACACTACCCCATCGTTGTGATAATAATATATTTTATAAAAAATCAGCAATTTCTTAAGCATGAACAATTAAAAACTAAAGCTCCGTTACATTGCATTTTCGCATGGTAGAACTTCCTCAAGCGATATAAGATTTTCAAGTGATTAATTTCAAGCATTCATTATTAGGCTTAGTGGAAGTTGCGATTCTAGCTCCCGACTTACCGTGATTACTCGAACAAGCAACAATTACAAACCATCTTGCTACTTTTATAGCTCTACCTAGTTGCGCGGGGTCTCTCCCACAATGATGAAATTGAGCTTTTATTGAATTAGATTCCTCTTCCTCACCAACTCCACCATTTTCCTCTTCCTCATCCTCTTCCTCCGCCTCCTCTGGCACTCAATCTTGCCCATCTCTTCATTGACATGATGGTCGTGTGCTAATGTAGGGGGGCCACCAGAGCGAGCAGTTTAAGGTCCTACTCAGGACCACCTCTACTTTCTCTATGACGAGCCCCTTTTCGTCTTCAATTGGGCGATCGACCAACACATCGTCCAGATCGTGATATCGATGTCGAGGGTTGTGTCCTTATTACTGATGCAAGCAATGGTGAACATCTTGATGTTAATCCTTATCGGCATGGATTGATGATGAGCATTGGACCTTTCTCTTTGTTAATAAATCAAATAGTTTAAACTTTGGTTTCTTTCCAACCCATTGTAACTCATCATTAGCCTTTACTTCCTTGAAATTTGTGAATAAGGATCCTAGTGCATATAGTTAGGTCCAATAACAACGAGAATTTTGACAAACATTTTGTTCCTAAGTAGAAAAAGCGTTTTCAAACAATTTTAGGTCAATTAACATATTAATCAATATTCAATTGATCGGTATAAGATTATCAACAACAAAAAAATATCTACTTAAATTACCTCATTTGTTTTATCTAAGTTACCTCTCTTTTATCCAATATTCTTTTTTTCTAATTCATGAATTTAATTTTAACAAATTCATATATCACCCATTTCATTAAATATGAGTAAGAAAAAATATTAGAAATTTGAAACGTCTTGCTCCCATTATGCAACTTACCTACGATGCCGTGGGAGGTGAGTTCTTATGAGCCCGCCGGGTTTATGTCATGCTTTACGGCTTTACACTACGTTGCTTAAAACTTTGACGATTTCTGATCATCATATATATATATATATATACATTAGAGGCACAACACCCATTTGGACAGCTCTTTGGCCATTTGCAAACCGAAAAGAACTTGACTTGCTGCTCAAGATCCTGCAACGTATATCACCCCTACCAAAGCAAAGCACCCTGTCTCTCTCCCCCTCAGCGTCTCAGACCAAAAGAGCAAGAAGCGACAGCCTCAGATCCGGTTCGGAGCAATCGAAAGAAGGGGATGGAGTGCGTGTTCGGTTTGGTCGGCGACGGATTCGCCGTCCTGGCCGCCGACACCTCGGCGGTCAGCAGCATCTTGGTCCACAAGTCCAACGAGGACAAGATCATGGTCCTCGATTCCCACAAGCTCGTCGCCGCCAGCGGCGAGCCCGGCGACAGGTGATCCCGCCTCGGCTTTCGTTTTTCTCATTTGGGTTTTGTTTGATCGGTCGCGTCTTCGGTGATTCCGGGGGAAAGTTTTCGTCTCTTTTGAGCGTGTGTTGTGGCGATTCGTCTTTCGCAGGGTCCAGTTCACGGAGTATATACAGAAGAACGTGGCGTTGTATCAGTTCAGGAATGGGATTCCTTTGACGACCCCCGCCGCCGCCAACTTCACGCGAGGCGAGCTCGCCACTGCTCTGAGGAAGGTCTGGCTTCGTCGAGCTCCCTTTGTTGCTTGGTGATTTTGGGTTGAACTGGTTTCTTGTTACTGCTCTTGTTTTCTCTTTTCGTCCAGTCTGAGGTTCAAATTGTTGGGATTTCTTTGGTGGGTCTTGTTGGTTCTGATAGAGAAGGGGAAGCTTTTAGTATGGAGGTGTGGCGCGGGATTACAGCTAGTTATTCAGGAGTTTTTGGTTATTTAAATTACTGAAATTTTTACTATTGAAGAATGATAGGATTGTTATATGGCATGCATTGAAGCATTGATCCCAGGGATCATGTCACTAGGATACATTGGAAACCCTTCACCGCCAAAGCATTTAAAGGTTATGCCAACCCTCTTTCAGTATGTAGATTGAGTCAGAGGTCTTGGAGCTGCCACTCAGTGCAAGTTTGTGAGATCAACTAAGGGCTTTTGGGTTTTTTCATCCATTTCAGAATTTAAATATCCATAATAAACTCTAAAGCAGATAGTTTTTGAGTGCTGATCATGTTGAGGCTAATTGCGGCCTACTAGGCCGACAACTGTTTTAATGGGTTTGCTGGTCATTCATAGCACTGTTGTTAAATTATGAAGTGGGATTCGAGGGTGATCAGCCCACTTCTTCCCTTTTGCCCGAAGCATATCTATAGAGACATTTATCAGAAAATAAATGGTCGAGAAGGACATAGTAGGCTTAGTATATTCATGAAGAGGAGTGTAAAGTTCATATACAGAAAGTTATTGTCCTAGTAATGTAGTGCAAAAAGAACTGCCTATCTTCTGCTAGCTTCAGACAAAGTGCTTAAGAGACACTCAGTTTATTGGTGAAAGTTCAGTAGTATAAGACCCAGCAAGTAGTATTAGCAATTCTATACTTTTGGAAGCCTCTGCCCAATGGAACCTAGCCTGGGAGAGGGGTCATCCTCAGAGTGTGGAACCATATGGTTAGTCCTTCTCTAACTTGAAGAGCAGAAAGTCATACTTCTTTTAGCAGGGGAGAGAGTCATGCGGAAGCCTGGGATAGCATTTTATTGGCTCGAGTACTTGCTCAAGCCTAATCATACGTTCTAGTACACTGCTTGTGCTTTCGCCGATCACATCAAGATTTGGGGTCAGCTTTTCCACTTCCTCTTACCCCTTTTGGTTGGCTATTCTAAGCCTTCTTTTATTCGAACCTGCTTGTACGACCATGTAGGGTGAGCAACAGCCGCTTCCCTTTTTGCCCTTGCCATTAAAGCTTCCTGGTCGAAGTCATTTCTCAATAAGTAAGAAGAGGTTGAAGCTTATCCATAAAATAAGTTGGACTCCCTGGAGGTAGATCAGCTGGAGATAATGAATCTTGATGTATTAAAATTATGGAATAGGGAGGTGACAAATGACATATTTGTTTATCTAGGATGCTTTGAATGCCTTCAAAATGCAGATTTATTAATGATTCAACTGTCCTTCCAGATGGAGGATGCCTTGTAGTATCTAGTATCTATGAGGACAACAGACGTGCTATTTCATAATAAAGGATGCCTTGTAGTATCTAGTATCTATGAGGACAACAGACATGCTATTTCATAATAAAGACCCTGTGATCTATCATTTTCATTCTATTGACGATGCTTGAAGAGCTTTTTCTATAACTTGTAATGTTGTGGGACATTGAATTTGGGTAAATGTTTAGTGCCTACCTATTGTGAGCAGTCATAAAGAAAATGGGAGAAAGGAATATAGGTTTTAATAACCTGTGGATAATGTTTGTACTTTACCATGAAAAACTCACTGTGAAGCAGTTTCAGGCTATTATTGTAACCTTATATCTTCTTCAAAGCAGTGTGGTTACTGATTGAAGTGGCTTTATCATTGGTGATGCATTTCATATGGGATTGATTTCATCTACATGTATGTTGATGGATGTGACTGATGGTTCTTGTACTCTTTTAAAACTCAATGGAGTAATATTGATGGAGGAATGAGTGGCCTACTCATGTTTTTGCCTCCACACTGTGCATCTGGTTCAAGGGGTGTAGAATGAATTTTATTTTTGGAATGATAGTTCCACTATATGTAGGTAAATTTTGTTGACTTCAACAACAATTTCCTCTTGTTACGGCTGTTCTGACTTGTGGATGTGAAAGATCCCAATCAAGAGCTTATATAATTTACACTATAATGGTTTAGCTCTGATGTTGAAAGTATCTGTTAACGGAGGAATGATGCACCAGTTAACATATACATGATAATATTTCGATTGTATGAGAGTCTGTCTTTGCTTAATCCAATTCTCCATTCTCGTATTTTTTCATTCACAATCCATACATGAAGTTGCTATGCACAGTGAAACTTATAAAGCATATAATCTTTTGGAGTTAACTTCTCTTCCGTGCTGAGTCTTGCTTTTTAATTTTGGTGGTAACAAAATTTTTCTGGGCCTCTCTTGTCCATAATTGTTGATAACTGTCTCTTGCTTATCTGATTCTGCTGATTTGTTGCTCCACCAATTTTCTGGGCCTCTCTTGTCTGTAATTGCTAGTCCTGATCATTGCTCATAGTTTTCTTTTTCCCTCTCTGACTTTGGTACTTGTTCCAGAATCCATATTCTGTGAACATTCTTCTGGCTGGTTACGACAAGGAGACAGGCCCTTCGCTCTACTTCATTGACTACATCGCCACCCTCCACAAGGTAGATAAGGGTGCGTTTGGTTACGGATCCTACTTCTCCCTTTCCATAATGGACAGACTTTACCGCAGCGGCATGTCGCTCGAAGAATCCATAGATCTGGTCGACAAGTGCATCATGGAGATCAGATCCCGGTTGGTTGTGGCGCCTCCGAACTTTGTGATCAAGATTGTTGACAAGGATGGTGCGCGAGAGTATGCTTGGCGTGAGTCTCTCAAGGATGCCCCCGGGGCATCTGCTTGAGATCAACTACTGTTTTCAAGTCCTTTTTCTGTTGATTAGAAAACAGTTCCATGTGGAACTTTAAATTGTATGGATATGAATCTGCCAGAATGATTATATTTACATCCCCCAGTTTTTTCTTCTGTGGATTGCTATAGCTGTAGCGAGTTCATCTTGGGGTTTCATCTGCATTATGCTTGATAGGTCAGCTATGCCTGAACTCCCCCCCACCGGCCAAAAAAAAAGAAGAAAAAACAAAAAGCAAAAAGCAAAACAAAAGCAAAAGAAAAAGAAAAGCCCTAGACTTTTCCTGAACTAAGTAACCGTCAATGTATTTTTTTAGATGAACAAAGGAAAATTATTATTATTATTATTATTATTATTAAACAGATGAAAGTTCTATATTTTAAATTGTCATATCTTGAAACTGTATGACTGACTGTTAAAGTGATAATTACTATACTATAATATTTATTTTTATACAATCACATATTATGTGCTCGAGTTTAACTATAATCATCATTAAATTGCCGAAATGTAAAAAATATATACGATATAATAAATTATGTATATCTGGTAATTTATATGGAGTATTAAACTGGGAAAACATAATGAGCTATATAAAAATGATCATTATTATTTTCCCTCTAATTCCGATTTTTTTGTGTATTTTGGAAATTCTTATACCATTTCCCTCTTATTATATGCATAACTCTAATGAAAAAGATGTTGAGTTAATATAACGAAAAACCTTAAATTGATATATATGTGATAAATTTACTCTAAACTAATTTTTTAATCAATATAAACTCTTAATTGATACACTTAATATAAATTTACCCAAAATTAATTTTTTAATAACCAAAAATGCCATGTTTCTATTTTAATTTCTATTAAATTGGATTAATACTGTGAAAAACAACCTGGTATATCTGTGAAAAATCAGAAAGTAAAATCTCAAATTGGTACATCGGTCAATTTATCACATATATATTAGTTTGAAGTTTTTGATAGTTAAAAATTAATTTTGAATAAATTTGTTACGATTATATTTGTTCGAGATTTTTCGTGATATTAAATTTATTTTATATGAAATTTGGGAAGTCAGCCAATGAGACGTTAGAACCTATCCCTGCTTCAGTTCCAGTAGCTCTTTTAGCATCGCCTTTTTTCGCTCTGTGATGGTGACAACAACGCAGGGCCGTCGTCAATTCGCCGCCCCAGATCGGCTCGCCTCTCTCTCTCTCCGTCCAAATTCTCCCGTTCCCCACTTCCGCCGTCGACGTACGGACCGCTCGTGCTCTCGCCTTCCCGTTCTTCTTCACAGCGAATCCGCAATTCGGGCCGGCCGTCTTCAATGTCATCAGTTTCTCCTTTTTTCTTTAACGTGATGATCGCTCCTGCCTGTGCTGCATTACATTGCCTCTTCGCTTCGTTTGGCACTTGCACGCTTCTGGGTTTTCTTGTTTTTCGCCTTTCTTGACTGAAAATCGGTGTGAGATTCACGGGTATTCGGTGGATTAAGTGGGCTATGTGAACATGTTGGTTTGCTTGGAGAGTGACCCTCGATTGGGTGAGGTTTTTGACGTGCTTGTGTGAAGGGTCTTTCGTTCGGTGTAGTGCATTTTCGCTTTCACTGATCGGGAGCCATTAATGCTTGAGTTTTGTTGTCTGCTTCTGTGGTGCGAAAGCTATTAATGCTAGCGTTACTAATTTATTAGACGGAGTGTTGACTATTTTTATGGCTGGTTCTTGGTTCTGAAGTTAGAGGTAGAGTTACAGAGGCGGGTGTTGGATGACAGTGTGTGTGGGGGGGCTACCTTGGTTACTTGTTTCTTGTGCACCATATGTAGTAGCAGTGACAGGACTCGGATGATAATTCCTGCCGAACGGATGAGATGCAATGTAGGTGTAATTATGTTTATCCCGTGTGCGAACGCCTATGTTTATTCCTTTTGACTTTTGCAATTGGCAAGGAGTCTTCCCGATCCATGTATTCATTGGAAATTTTCTGGAGGGCAAAGTCAAAGATATAGGCTGTTTGATTTTTTTTTTTTTTTAAACTTTCGTGCATGCCATTGCAGACGCTCTTCTAGATGTAAGTCTCTACGTGATCATCATTCTTGCTTTGTGTACGCCAGAAAAGGCACCTGCTTTTGTTTATTTACTTTTCTTTGGACATGGAAATGCTGGCTATTTTAAAATATTTCTTACTTTTAGGTGAAACTGATAGTTAAATTTTCACATCGCAGAGCCTTCTATAAAACTATGATGGGATCGCTTGATGACAGATCAGATGATGAATACTCTGTCATTGGTGATAAGGGAGAAATTTCTTTCATCGATTATCAGAGAGACCAGTCCGTGTGTAGTTATGATCTCAATGAAAATGATCCGGTCGTGATTTCTGTTCCATTTGCTTTTGTTGATGGAAAGCCAAGGTCAGTATTTGTCGGGGAAACTGCCGCAGATCCGATCTCCATAACAAACAACACTGACGATCAAATGGACATCTGGTCCATAAAAATATATGCCTCAACTCCTGAGAATTCATTTACACTTTCTTTGATGGAGCCGGTATCGGAAAGTTCAGGTGTAAATGCCATTCAAGGTTTCCTCGAGTCCTTTTCCTTGGAGGACAGAGTTCTGCAGCCAGGAGAGACTCTAGCTGTCTGGTTATATTGCAAACCAAGGGAAATTGGGTTGTACACGTCAGTGGTCCATATTGATGTGGGGAATGATAGGATAGAAAGAGTAGTTTTTCTCTTGGTAGATAACAAGATTTCCAGGTCCTTGGTTTCAAAAAGACCATATGTAAGAGGCGCCAGAAAGAACCATTTTGATGTGGACAAATATGTTGTTGGTTCGCGTCCGGCAAGAATTAACACTGGACGCCGTAAGAAAAAGCTTCCTCTGTATCCAATTCCAAAGGATGTGAGAGAATTGATAGAGAACAAGCAGATTCCTGATGCAATAAGAGGAGGTCTAACCAGAGAAAATTATGCTCCTTTCTTCAAAACATTAGTAATCATGGAAGAACTGAAACTGGAGGTAAGTTTTTCTTCTTTGTTTTCTTTCTGGTTATTTTGGCATTAGATTCAAGAAAAAAGTTAAATTGATGCTATGAAGGCCTGCTATCGTCTTTCAAATTAACCAGCCTTTTCTATAGGATGATATGAGATCTTTTGATATGGAAAATGTTACCATGAGAAGAAAAGGGACTCAGTACCTGACCCTCGATGTGCCTGGACTGGCTGAGAGACGACCTTCACTGGTCCATGGAGATTTCATTTTTGTAAAGTTGGCTTCTGATGAAGCGGGTTGCAGCACTCCTTACCAGGTCTGTACAAAGTTATCAGGCTTTTGACGTCCAATTCTGTTTTTAATGGTTGGTAAGTTTTCTCTAACTTGTGTCTGACCACTTCTCAAGCAATACTTATATGGTAAATCTCAGCGATCATCATATTTTGCTAATAACTGCTTCATAATCTGATAATGTGTGTTTGACCAAAAAGGCGACAGAGGTGAATGGTGATTTGGATGGGCTGAGCATAAACTTTTGTACTTCAGTAAGATTATCTGATGTGCACTATTTTCTTAAGCAGTAGTAATCTCCATCAAAGGATATCATCCAGAACTTCTTTGCTTGCCAATCATAATCATTTACAAAAGATATGTATTGATAACATGAATTGCATCTTTTACTCGGTAGCTGGCTTGTCATCTGCTTCCTGTTTTTGAGTGTAGACTCAATCTGCAAAAATTCTTTTTCATATTTCCTGGAATATACTTTCTGTAAAGATGCCTAGATCAGCACCCCTTATGCTTGAGTGGATGATCCACAGGGCTATATTCACCGTGTCGAAGCTGATGAAATTTACTTGAAGTTTGCCAAGGAAGTCCATATGTGCCATAGGGATGAGAGTGTATACAATGTTCAGTTCAGTTATAACCGAGTCAACATGAGAAGATTATACCAGGCAGTTGATGCTGCCAAAGATTTAGATGAAGCGCTGCTTTTTCCCTCAAGTTTACGACGAAAGAGGCTGATTTCAACAACGCCACTGGTTCCTTTTAAGCATATTCTGAATGAGGAGCAAATACGTTCGGTTGAGATGATCCTCGGCTGCAAAGGAGGGCCACCATATGTAGTTTATGGTCCTCCGGGTACAGGTAAGACCATGACTATAGTGGAAGGAATAATGCAGCTTTATCAAAATCATGCAGATACCCGGATCCTTATCTGCACTCCATCAAATAGTGCTGCTGACCACATTCTAGAGAAGCTTCTTGGGGAGGGGGCTGGGATAATTAAGGAAAATGAGATTTTCAGACTTAACGCGACTAGTCGACCTTATGAGGATATCAACCCCGATCATATTCGGCTTTGTTTTTTCGATGAGCTTGTTTTCAAGTGTCCTCCAATCAAAGCCCTCATGCGCTACCGGATTATCATCTCAACTTATATGAGTGCCTCTCTTCTTTCTGCTGAGGGTGTGGAACGAGGCCACTTCTCTCATATCTTTTTGGATGAGGCTGGCCAAGCTTCAGAACCAGAAAGTATGATCCCGCTCGCTAACCTCTGCCGACCAGATACTGTTGTTGTTCTTGCAGGTGACCCGATGCAATTAGGTCCTGTGGTGTACTCAAAAATAGCTGAAGAGTATGGATTGGGAAAATCATACCTGGAGAGGCTGTTTGATTGTGAATTTTACTTCAATGGTGATGAGAATTATGTGAAAAAGCTTATCCGGAATTACCGTAGTCACCCAGAAATACTGCACTTGCCTTCAGAGCTATTTTATAATGGAGAATTGATAGCTTGTAAGGATGATGCAAGCTGTCTTGGCGCAGAGGTGGACCTCATTCCTAACAGCAAATTTCCTGTTCAATTTATTGGTATTCAAGGATGTGATGAGAGGGAAGGAAATAATCCTTCATGGTTTAATAGAATTGAGGCAAGTAAAGTAATTCAAGTCATCGAGAGAGTCATAGCATGTGAGGAAATTAACGAGAATGATATAGGTGTAATAACACCTTATCGCCAGCAAGTACTTAAACTGAAGACATCTCTCGAAAGTTTAGACATGCCCGATATCAAGATTGGAAGTGTCGAGCAATTCCAAGGACAGGAAAGCAAGGTTATCATAGTGTCCACGGTTCGATCTACCATAAAACACAATGAGTTTGACAGGGTCCACTGTTTAGGATTCTTGAGCAATCCTAGAAGATTTAACGTGGCTATAACTCGGGCTATATCCTTGCTTATCATTGTTGGGAATCCTCATATTATAACCAAGGTACCTTGCTAACTTCTACAAGAAACTAATTGTCTTTTCATGATTCCTTTTTTCTGGGAAAATGGGTCGTGAATCATTTGTATGAGAAAGTAAACTTTAAAGCTTGTGCGCACAGAAAGATAAGAAAGGGAAGGAAGCAGTATTATGTCATCGTACTGCTTCCTTATGGCAAGTAATGCTTGTCACTTCTCAACAACTTTGACACTACTCTTTTTCTTTGTAGCCTTGTCCACTTGTTAGCTTCTCTCACAGTCTCACTTCGTGGCAGAATATAAAAAAAAGAAAAAAATGTGACAGGAGCATGACTAGCTGATTCATTTAAAGAAGAAAGAAATGACTGAGATTTAGAAAAGTTTATATCCCTAGGGGAATAACTTATTTGCGCAAGAAGAAAAAAACCTGAAGAAGTTACATGTGGTCGTCTTTCCTTTTTTGTCACCATGCTCTGGAAGTTTTGCAGATATTATCTTCTATTCACTAATGGTTACAACTATTTTTATTGCGGCTTGGCTCACCTTGATGCATCTTATGTGATCTCAGATGGTTTCATCAGTTTTACACCCTTGAAATCAGAAATAAATCTCATTATGTATTTTCATAGCCTTCAACTTGTTGATGAAAGAAATTTTTGCAAAGTTGGATATGGGGCAAGAAAGAGGAAGGACTTAAAGACATGCATGGTTAAGGGATATATCACATATTCAAAATTTGAAATGGATCAGAAATGAGTAGATTTAGCTTCCAAAATCCTATTATCGGATGGTTGATTTGTGACATCCGTGAATGTAATTATGAATCTCATTTGGCAGGATCCCTACTGGAACAAGCTCTTGTGGTATTGTGTGGACAACGATGCTTATCAAGGTTGTGCTCTTCCTGAGAGGGTCAAGGAATCTGTTGAGGATTATGCAAGTTATGAGGAAGAAATCCCCAGGCATGGGGAAGAAAATGATTGGGATGAAGAACCCCATCAAACAGAGACTCCTCTGCCAGTTACAAATGAAGATGAATGGTCAGATGGCTGGAAGTAAGTTGTTGGAATGTCTGCAAATATAGACAGAAGGCAAGTGAATGGACCTCTTGACTTTGGTAAGTTCTTCCATACATTGCACAATTTCACTACAGTGATGAGTGAGCCAAAAGGCACAAGAGAACATGCAAATAAATGCCAGGAAAGTATAGTTGTGTTGTTGGGTTGTGTACGTGATGAGAAATGACATTTCGAATTGGTTGATACGGTCAAGGGTCTTAATGCAACAAGATGTTGGATTGTGACAATTTGTGTGAGGTTCGCTAACATGTGCTTTTCTTTCTTGATAGGGCAACGATGTGATATAACTATGTGGGCAGATAACAAAACAAGCAAAGATGCCTTGTACCTCTCTCGTTAGTCATTGAACCAACATGAAAAATGTAATGAAAATGGGGTAATAACATATAGTACTCAAACTTCACATCATCCAAAAGAGAACTGAAGAAGGGCTCCCAAGTTGCATTAATCTTGGAAGCTTTCCGACTTTAGTTTACGCCTTTAAGCGGTTTTTGCAGCATGGGAATGCCTTATCATCATCGTTGCTGTGCTTTCTTCTGTTTTAACTTGAGATCAATTGACTTACCATACATCGAGCCTACCTCTGAAATGCTAGTCCTTGCATTGTCTAATTCGATCTATTTTACCACCAGAACGTTTGCTGATTCCATGCTCTGTTTCTTTCTTTATATATGCCCTATTACGTATCTGATTACATTTGCTGTGTGAGATGTGGTGGTCTGGATCATCAATATTACTCGGGGAGCGATGAGCAGTGCTACTTACTGATGACACAATCTTTCATACTTGTAGGCGATGGGCTGTTGATGTCGCCTTCCTTAGGAAGCCGGGCTTTATATCTTTTTTCATTGCTCTGGATTCTTTTGGCCTTCGAGTCTATCGGCTTGGAAGGCCCCACTATTCCCTTCTGTCCTTTTGTAGGGAGGGAAAGAAAACAGTGCTGGTTTGCGTTGCCAACCTCATTCAGAAGGAACAATGTAGCGGAAGTCTTCCAAAGTTTCATTGTCGATTCTATGTGAGAATGTGGTTATTGTCTATATGGAGAGGTGCTAGATTGGCATTATTTCCACTATGCGGCGGGACTAATTCAAATTTTTTTCTTTTGGGGGGATGTGGACATTTTGGAAGTGGTTATGCACGTTTGAAATGAACATTTGGTTTCACTTTTGGATGGAAATAGGTAAGTCTCGATGGGCATTCAGCTAGTGAAGTAAAGAGTTTGGGCATAGTCCTTGATATGGTTTTGCAGCTAGGAATAAAGCATGACAGATAACGTTCCCCTCTCCCTAGTCACCAGCTGATGCACTTTCATGCATCCAGATCAATGAAAGAAATGCAGCAAATCCTCTTTTAATTTCCGATCAGGTCGTATTGCTCTCGACTCAGTTCATATACCGAAATTCGCTACTTCTGTTGTATGGTAAATTCATGTCTAGCCTTGTACACCAACGAAAAATGAAGGAGAAGTTCTTGCGGGAGGAAAGGTGCAAAGTCTAAAAGACCTAAATGAATGACGTATGCTTAAGAAACGTAGCACGACGAAAAACCCACGATGGTTGCGAGCACAGCAGGCGTGTCAGTTGATTGATCAGCAATTTTGATGATGAACTCGTGGCCGGTGCTAGCGGCGAGGCTGGTACTGCGATATCGGCAGCATCTGATGAAATGCCGGTTCCATTGACGGACGGCGATGGTGAAGGAGCGCTCAACGGACCTGCAGTTTTAAGACCAGTATATTTCGCGGTCAGGTTGCTGCGCGAGTAATAACATTCGAGGTTTAGTTTCTGCGCGCCATTTGGGTAGCAAACAAACGATCATTTTTTAGGAAATTACACGCATGAGCGATCATCATACAGAGCAATGCTTCAGTTCAATCCTGGCTGGTACATTCAATTGAACTGAATTGGCGGAGTCCAGGATATTTTAACGAACGGTGAGATAATGAAGCGATTGACTTACTGTTCTCCGGCAACGTTTCGACGTCCGATCCCTTGGCGCCGCGCAGAGGGGGCAATGGCGGCGAACCTGATGCATATGGAATTCAAAACAGGTTTAAAAAAAAAAAGAAAAAAAAAAGAGCCTCTCGGACTCATTTCAGTGTCGATAAGCGATGCGACCAAGCTCGAAACATGATTATATCCTTCCTATCAGTCGAGCTCAACCCAGAAAATAATGCCTACACTGTGATCCCGCTCTAATGGATGAAATCTCAGAAAGAGAGAGAGAGAGCAGAAATAAGCTTTGCCTCTGCTGATAGCCTACAGTACGTCGTCCTCGGATCGGCATTCTACAGTTCGTCTGTTCAGCTTCCGAATGTAACGATCGGAAGATCGAAAGCTAACCACTACTATCAGATCAGCACGAACCAGAACGATCGATGCGCAAACTCAATCGAGGCATCGAAAGGACTTTGATAAGACGAATAGCGCATCGGGGAGGACGACAGACGGACAGAGCCTAGGTACTGCTTTAAGTGCATTCATCCACATTTCAAGGCTTCGAAGCAGAACGAACTCGACTTTCGATTCACGATCGCGACACTCCAAAGCCACTAGAATCGATCGGATCGACACTAAACAGACGCAGAGCCAGAGATGCGAACCTGAACAGAGAGAATCCAGCTCGACCGTCGCATTCCTCCTCGGGGAGTCGGCGGCGTCGGGGAGCGAGCAGTCGGAAGGCAGAGAGCGCAGCCTGGTGCTGTTGAGCGGGAACCCGAGCATGTCTCGCTCGCGCACGAGGTAGCAGAGGCAGCTGAAGAGGCCGGACCTGCGGGCGAAGGCGAGGGCGGCGCAGCAGAGGGGAGGCGCGCTCGACGCCAGATCGTTCGGCGGCGACGAGACGTAGGGGAGGCACGGGGACAGCAGGACGATCTCGCCGGCGCAGCCGTCGGGCGCAGGAGGCGCAGGCGATGGCGGCGGAGGCGGCGGTGCTGGAGCGGCAGGCGCTTGGAGGAGGAAGAGGAGGAGCAAGAAGAAGACGGTTACGGCGGCCATCTTCGTTGTAGAGAGAGAGAGAGAGAGAGAGATATAACGGCTTTTGCATGGAGGAGTGGCGGGACGAGTCCTCTGCGATTGAAATATACACGCCTCGCTCGTGCGCCAATTGTGAGCACGTGCAATGCACGTGACCTGCGACCATTAAGGGCGATATTTTATAATAAAAATGATTTGCCTTTTCTATTCCGTAAATTATGCTTTGTTTTTTATTTTTATTTTTTTTCAATGTATTTCTACAAGAAGAGAGTTTTGTTACATTGTACCGGATACTCGTTCCTTCGGGGTAATATTAGGGGTGGTATTTGAATTTTGTTGCAAACGTGATGTCGATCCATTTAATATAATCTTTATATTAAGTATATCGTCACCCCACTTGTATTTTTTTATTTTTTTATGAACCATCGCATCAGCATTTGTTGGGTCGATATAATGATATAGACAATCCATATCACTTCCAAAGTTAGCAAATCTTTTTCCTTCATTTTTTGGGGGGGGAGAGGGGGGCATGAGATAAAAAAACGATATATGTAAGTCGCGTGGTCGCAATTATTGGAGATCGCCCCAGTGGCCACTCTTCTTACATAGAAAGGGGGAGGTAGAGAGTTAGGGTGTATTTGATAACCACTATATTTTTAGAAATATTTTATGTTCAGAAATGATTTTTTTATTTATTTTGTTTTCCATACGAGTTTCAAAATATTCGTAATCGTTTGGTATCTGCACAAAAATTTTATTTGCGGAACATAAATATGTTTGGTACAACCCTAAAATATTTTCCTAACTTAGAATTTATTTTAATTTTTAATAATTTTAATACATTTTTCTCTTTTTTCTCTTTTTTCCTTCTTCTTCTTCTTCTTCTTCTAGCCGGTCATTGGCTCTTGGTGAGGCTTTGACTAGTCTGACAACCAACTAGAGAAAGAGGCAGAGGAAGAAATAAAGAAAGGAAAGAAAAGAGAAAAAAAATAATTTTGGCTTGATTCTGAAGTTGTTTCCAAGAACAAAGAAGCAATTATTTTTTTATTTCTTTATTCTATTCCAAATCTATTCCCTAAAACAAAAAATTTACCAAATAGATTCCTATTCTTTTTTTTTTATTTCGAAGAAAAAATAATAAAATCAAACACTATTTAACACATTATCAAACAAGCCCTTAGATTTCCCACCTTCTTAAGGGAGGTTGGGGGTGTAGACGTTTGGTTTCATATGTAGGTTTTGACTTTCATGCTCAACAAAGAGGTAAGCAAAAAATTCTAAGAATAAATTGAGAGTTAGAGTAGGATGAACAAAAAAAGGAAAAAAGTCACATGATTATAGCCATAGCAAATCTAATATTATGTTAACAAAATGAATTGGAATTTTCGAACGGAAGAGCTTTTGAATTTTAAAAAGTTTAAAGACTAGATAAAAAAAAAAAAGGAGTAGTTCAAGGATCGTATCCATTATCGAAGAAAAGTTCAGAAATCATATACATATTCTTTATATATAATTGCTCAATGAAGGTTGATGTCTCTCTCGATTAGCACGAATCTAATTGATTATAGTATTTCTCTGCTAGACAAAAATATCATTAATTCCTTATTTGATCTTCTTATGATTTTTAATTGGGTAGACTACAGTACCAAACACTATTCTGGCCTCCAATGTTAAACTTTTAGGAATTAGGATCAAACTCAAAATCCCTTCTAGATGTATTATCAATTTTGAAATTTACATTTTTCCCCTTTGAATGGGGCATTTGTTTAGCAGAATATGAATCTAAAAAACATTTTTCTTAAAAACAGTCACCAATATCAAAAAATTTCATCATCCATAAAAACGTTTAGATATAAATTGTTATCGATGATGAAACTATTTTCTATCGACTCATTATTTCGAGCAGTCATTTCTAGAAAAAATAAACTTACATCATTAATTTTTCGTGAAACAAACGGAGCCGATGTTTCTTGTGACCTTTTTTTTTTTTTTTTTTTTTTGACCACGTAACCCATGAACAGAAATCTCCTGTATTTTGGAAACAAAGCTGCGGTATATTTTGGAGGCCACGTATGAACCAAAAAAAAAAAAAATCAAGATCTTTAGCAATTAGTAGAACCAAGAATGGCGAGCTTTTATATAATCCTACATAATTAGCTATATTCCCTATCGATCTTGCATGCTACTTTGATTTATATCCCCACAACAGCTTAGTCAAATCTAATCTCACCTATAATCGCTAGAAGCAAGTTCAAGGCCCCCCATTTTTGATCATGCGATTAGGTGAACGAATAGCTTCCTCCCCCCTTTTGGCCAATTACAATCTTTTGCCAGCTTAACTGGCTTTCTTCTTCGGCACACATGCAGGAGGGACAAAATAATTTCCATTATTGTAAAAATTAGAGATAAGGAAGAAAAAAAATACCCGACTCTCAGCAATAATTCGATAATATCAGTTTTAGTTCATATTTTTTTATAGAATTACCAATCTGTCTATTTTCTTTGTCAAATAAACCTTAGAAAAACAAAATGCTATAATCTAGAATTCTCATAATATTATATTTAATTATTGAGATTATTCTAATTTCCTAGCATGATAAGTCAACTAGAATTCTTAAAGGATATATTTAATTATTGTAATTGTTTTCCAATTTCCTAGCATGATAAGTATACCCTGACCACAAGGGTGTCTTCAGACATGCCACGTTAGTCTTGATTTGTTCTTGACACTTACCTCATGTGCTCTCTTAGTTCACCAAAGAAGCACAATACGGAAAACAAGATAATAATAAAGTCCAAGGCAAAACCCTAATCTTGTATATAAAGAAGTAGCTGCTGCCCTAATGCAAACTCAGGGCATGCAAACGAATCGAGCACACTCGGATTTCTTGGTTAGACCCACGAGAAGAAACTGTTTGGAACCGCCTCCCATGGCTTCGAAAGGCGACAAGACGGGTCTGAATCGAGTTATGGCTCTCGTGGTGGTCCTGGCCGCGCTCTGTGCGCGAGCCACAGCCCAATCCGGGTGCACCAGTGTGCTCATAGGCCTCGCGCCGTGCCTCAGCTTCGTGACGGGGAGCTCGTCCACCCCGTCCTCCTCATGCTGCTCGCAGCTGGCCAGCGTGGTCCAGTCGCAGCCGCGGTGCCTTTGCATGGTCCTCAACGGCGGCGCGTCGTCCCTCGGCGTGACCCTGAACCAGACCCTTGCCCTCGAGCTCCCCGGCGCCTGCAACGTGCAGACCCCGCCCGTTAGCAAGTGCAACGGTGAGTCTGAGCACAAACCAATCTGGTTTCTCGTTTTCTCCTTTCTTGTTTAGCTTTCAAGGAGTTCTGCTTTGTGGGATTTGATGCTTCAACTTGTCAGCAACTTCCGGCGGAATGGTTGCTCCAGCCGGCTCGCCAGATAGTTCACCGAGCGACATATCAGGTGATCATAAGTTGATTATGTCTGATTATGTCATGTATATGCATTTAGCAATCATATGAAGACTGAAAATCATAGACATCTTCTTTCGATCAATATACAACATATGAAATATTTGAGATGAATCCCACACTGCTGATCTGAAGGCTAAAATCTATATGAAGTACATGCTCTAGGCCGATCCTTTCAGTTCCTATCGAATTCAAGAAACTTCTCAGACTACATTCATATGCGGATAATACATTTCGTACAGACCAAACTACGAAGATTGAAAAACATGTCGGAGTCGTGAAGCACATAGAGCAATGTCTTAGTTAAAACAGTCAACAAACTAGCTTAACAGAAGCAGGACACGAACACAGAAACCATGAAGTTTCAGAAGTGCAGACAGATTTTGTAATTATCTTCTTTTCTCTTCATGCGTTTTATGAAAATGAAGGGGGATCCAAAGACGTTCCGTCGCCTGCAGGAAGTTTCACCAGCCATGGAATTGCGAAGATGCCGCCGCTTCCGCTCGCAGTGCTCTCGGTCCTCATGGCGACCTTTGGATACGTCCCCGCCATGGCTATCTGAATTTTCTCATTCCTCGGCGATGTATGATGCCGAACTACAATAATGTACGCGTGCTTGTGCTTGTGCACACGACGCCGTACGCATTTCCCTTTGTCGTCGAAGTACGTGTGCTTTGTGCTTGATATACGTTGTGTCCCACTATACGTATTTCCCTCGTTGGTGTTGTGGTTTCGCCGTTATCAATATACTATGATTGGAATTATTGATCTCTTGCTTTATTTGTATGACAAAGGTTTATGCATGGCAACGATTTCGGCCGGGAAAATATCCAAAAAATCCTAAACTTATTATACTTTTACCGATGCATTTTTTTTATTAAAAAAATATGTTTTTTATATTATTCATTTTTCATAAAACAAACGAATTCAAAGTATCCTGTGACCTTTCTTTTTTTTAACACGTAACCCATGAACAGGAATCTCCTGTTTTTTAGAAACAAAGCTACGGTGTACCTTGGAAGTCATGTATAAACCAAAGGAAAAAAAAAATCAAGATCCTTAGCAATTAGTAGAAGCAAGAATGAGCTTTTTTATTATCCTACACAATCAACTACATTCCCAATTGATTTTGCATGCTACTTTTATTATTATTCCCACAATAGCTTAGTCAAATATAATATCACCTATAATCGCTAGAAACATGTTCAATGAAAAGGCAAAGGGTGCCCCCTCTTGATCGTGCGGTTAGGTGAACGAATAGCTTCCTCCCCTTTGTGGCCAATTACAACCTTTTACCAGCTCGAGCTCAATCTTCTTCGGGCACATACGATGTAGGAAACACAAAATAATTTCCATTATTGTAGCAATTAGAGGAAAAAGAAGAAAAAAATACGCTCACTCTCGGCAATAATTCAATAATATCAATTTTAGTTTATGTTTTTCGGGTTACCGGTCGTCTATTTTCTTCATCAGATAAACATTAGAAAAATGAAATAGTATCATCTAGAATTCTCATATGATTATATTTAATTATTGAAATCATTCCAATTTCCTAGCATGATAAAGTCATCTAGAATTCTCATAAGATCATATTTAATTATTGAATTTTTTTTTTCAATTTCCTAGGATGATAAGTAAACCCTGGCTCCATAAGCGTGCCTCTTCAGACATGCCACGTTACTCTGATTTGCTCTCTTTTAGTTCACCAGAAAAGCACATACCATACATAAGATAATAAAAGTCCAAAGGCAAAAGCCCTAATCTTGTATATATAAAAGAGCAGCTCCTGCCCAAGTGCAGACTCAGGGCACGCAAACGAATCGAACACGCTCGGATTTCTTGAATTAGACCCGCGAGAAGAAACTGTTTAGAACCGCCACTCTCATGGCTTCGAAAGGCGACAAGAAGACGGGTCTGAATCTCTAGTTATGGCTCTTGCGGTGGTCCACGGCCCAATCCAGGTGCACCAGTGCGCTCAAAGGCGTCACGCCGTGCCTCATCTTCGTGACGGGGAGCTCGTCCGCCCCATCCTACTCGTGCTGCTCGGAGCTGGCCAGCGTGGTCCAGTCGCATCCGCAGTGCCTTCACATTGTCCTTGACGACTTTACGTTGTTCCTCAACGTGATTCTGAACCAGACCCTCGCCCTCACGCTCCCCAGCGCCTGCATTGTGCAGACCCCGCTTGTCGGCGAGTGCAACGGTGAGTTTTGAGCACAAACCGAGCGTGGTTTCTCCTTTTCTCTCTTTCAATGTTTAGTTTTCAAGGCGTCGTGCTTTCTGGGATTTGATGCTTCAACTTGTCGGCAGCTTCCGGCGGAACGGTTGATCCAGATGGCTCAACAGAGAGTTTGCCGAGCGACACATCTGCTGCTACTACTAGTCCCTCTGGCTCATAAGTTGATCATGTCACATATATGCATTTAGCTTGCAATCATGTGAAGGCCGAAAATCGGAGTCATCTTCTTTGGATCGATATACAGCACATGAAATATTTGAGATGAATCCGCACCATACTGCTGATCTTAAGGCTAAAATCCATGAAGGATACGCTGGCTGATCTTAATTGGCTCCTTAACTAATCCATAATGAAAGAAATGGAAGATAGAACATGACTCTAGGCTCAATGGAAAATACCTCAGCTCTGGTATTCTTCTTCAAAACTTCTGATCTTTTACATGACTTCAACTATTATCGAATCCAGAAGTAGAAGAGTGAAATCTAAAGATGAATAGAGGAAAAAATCAGAAGTAGAAAACAATGAACTAACACACTTAACTCTTCTCTCCTTCACTTATCCTTTTATACTCAACACTTTGTTTAACAACTTCTGTTATAGAACTGTTACAACAGAATAACTAATATGAGAAACACGTGTATTTCTCTGGTTGTGCAGCTCCTTCGATTAGCTTGATCAGCTTCGTGTTCCAGGTTTTGATGTCATGGATTGCCGGCTCATCGGTCACCGGATGTCATGGATCGCCAGCTCATCTTCTTTTCTACTTTGAGCTTCGTTTAGAAGTTTGCGTTCCTCGCTTCAGCTTCCTCTTCCTCGCAACTTCCTCGTGTTCAGCTTTTCTACTATCACCAGCTTCTTCATTCATCTCGTACTTTTAATGTCTGTTTCATTTCTTTAACATCCCCCCTCAAATTGGGAATGGATAGAGCACATTCCCAATTTGATTCGTAGATAAGAATGTGCTCTCCTTGACGGTGGTTTTGTAAAAATATCAGCTAATTGGCAATAACTTGGAATGTATCGACATGTAATGATCCCGAGGATACCTTTTCTCGAACAAAGTGGAAGTCCACTTCAATATGTTTGGTTCGAGCGTGTAGGACAGGATTCGAGTAAGAGATATTGCTGATTTATTGTCACAAAGACAAATGAATAGGAGGAGTAAGAGAACAACCTATATCTCGTAATACAAAACTGATCCAAGTGAGATCGCAGTGGTTGATGCAAGAGCACGGTATTCAGCTTCAAAGGAGGATCTGCTAACGTGGGCTGTTTCTTTGCTGTCCAGGATATAAGATTGGATCCAAGATATGTGCAGAAACCAGTTGTTGATCTTCTGGTTTCTGCACACCCCGCGCCCCGCATCCGAGTAACCATAGAGATGCATGGTACTTTGAGAATGAATGAATAAACCAAGCTTTATAGTACCTTTTATATATCGCAAGACCCTTTTTAACCTGTTGAAGTCTGCAATTGTGGGCTGCTGCATTTTCCGCGAGTATATTGGTGGCATAAGCAATGTCTAGTCTCGGTTAATGTGAGGTATTGCGGACCGCCAACTAGGCTTCGTACTCGATGGGATTGTTCAAAGGTATAGAATCATTGATCATAATAGGTGGTTTTAATGAAAGAGGAGTTGAAATTGGTTTGGATTCTAGCATATGAGCTCGGGTGAGGAGGTCTAAGGCATATTTAGTTTGGCAAAGAAATAGAGAACCAGGGGTTCGTTTAGCTTCAATGCCAAGGAAATAGTGTAAAGAGCCTAGATCCTTCATATGAAAATGAATACTCAGAGAAGTAATGAGACTAGAAATCATTTGAGAGGAGCTTCCGAGTTAGAATGATATCATCTACATACGGAATAAGAGAATAGTTTCTGTTTCGGTATGCGGGATGAATAGGGAAGGATCGGTGGAGCTGCGAGAAAAATCCATACTCTAGCAGAAAGCTACTAAACCTATCAAACTAGGCTCGAGGAGCTTGTCGGAGTCCATAAAGTGACTTTCGAAGAAGACAAACATGGTGAGGCTTTTGTGATTCTTTAAACCCCGGAGGCTGCTCCATATACACTCGTTTCACTTAAGGTTCCATGTAGGAAGGCATTTTTGACATCTAATTGATGAATTTTCCATTGTTTCATCATAGCTACTGATAGGATTATTCGAATTGTTGCATGCTTCACTACAGGGCTGAAAGTTTCTGTGAAATCAAGACCTTCTTCTTGATGGAAGCCTTTAGCTACAAGTCTAGCTTTGAGTCTATCTAAGCTCCCATCGGTGCAAGTTTTGTCTTAAACACCCATTTGCAACCAATTACATTCATGTGATCATTTCTAGGAACCAATTCCCCGGTGTTTTGTTTTGATATAAGGCATCCATTTCTTCTTTCATTGCTTGGTGCCATCCTCTCGTCTCGCTAAGGCGGACTTTACTCGATTTTGGTTCAACAGAAGCGATACTCAACTAGACATGCATATTTAGGATTTGCTTTAACAATTCCAGATCGAAGTCTAGTCTGCATAAGATGAGTTGAGGAAGTACCTTGTATATTTCTTGTTTCAGAACTGATTTGTATTTGTCCTGTATTAGCATTTGATGTTGAAACAGGCTCTTGATTTGTAGGCATTTGTTCCTCAATGCTTGGAGATCTCTGATGAGATTCAATATCACTGGGAGCATTATTAACATCAAGCTGCATCTCAGCATCGGGTACTATATGCATCTGTGATATATTCGTGGGATTAACTGTACTGATCTCATTGTCCTGCATTTCTGGAGTTATTGGAGTTAATCTGGTATGCTGCAAATATCCCCTCGATATATTGTCTTGTGACTGAGCCTGCTTAGTAGAGTTGGAAATAGAAGATAGTACTCCTCTTATCCATTGTTTGTATAGTTCAGATCCTCCGCCGGTACTCGCATTTACCGTATGAGTAAAAGGAAGACTTTCTCATCAAATATTACATGTCTACTGATGTAGACTCTCCCATTAGTAGGCAAGAGACACCCGTATCCTTTATGCTTCTCACTATATCCAAGAAAGATACATGTAAGAGATCTTGGATCAAATTTATGCTGTGTGTAGTGCCTGAGACATGGATAACAGTTGATCCAAAACTCGAAGATGAGAATACTCTGGTGTCTTATTGTAGAGCTTATAATGAGGTGAATGCATATGCGGTTTGTTATAGGAAGGAGATTGATAACATAAACTGCTGTTTTGAATGCATCTACCCAAAGTATCTCGGTGGTACTTTAGCATGATACATCATTGCTAGTCCCAATTCAATCACATGTCGATGTTTCCTCTCGGAGACACCATTTTGCTCCTCGTGTGTGAGGACAAGAGATATTCTGCTTAATTCCACACTTTTGTAGATAGTTTTGAAATTTATTACTAGTGAACTCTCCTCCTCCATCACTCGGAAGACTTTGATCTTGTGATCAAGCTGATTTTCTATAAATCTTTGAAACATAATGAACACATCATAAACTTCTGACTTTTGTCTCATTGGATATATCCAGCTATATCGAGAAAAATCATCCACAAAAATGACATAGTAGGAGAATTTCTGAACGCATTGAATTGGTGATGGTCCCCATACATCGCAATGTATTCTTTCTAATGGAACATTAGAAATATGGTCTCGAGAAAGGAAAAGATAGTGCTTTGAGCTCTTAGCAACTTGACAATGCTACATATATTCCGAGCTTTAGAACTATACTTTTGAATGAGATGTTGTTTCGTAAAATCTTCACTGTTTTTAGATTGGTGTGAGCAAGTCTTTGATGCCGGACATCTTCTTCTACTTCCCGTTGAGTCCGGGTGAAGAAGACTTCGCAACTTTAGGTTCCACCGGTATAGCCCCTTGACCTTCCTTCCTAGCTTCACCGTTGTATGATTGTAATTGTCCTTCATATATACCCCATGTTTATCAAAAATAAAAGAGCGGGGATAATCATCTGTTAGTTTTGATACGGATAGAAGATTCTTTTTGATTGCAGGAACTATTAATACATCATTCAGTGGTAATTTGCTATTTTCTGTATTCAATATTCCATTACCAATGTATGAGATTGACAAATGAGATCCATCTCCTATCATGACAGTGTCATTACCACTATATGCATTGTAGTTTTGAATCATACCAGGTTCTGAGATAATATGTGAAGTAGCTCCTGTGTCTGGATACCATTCTGAACCATAGGGTTCTTCAATGTGCACAGCAGCCAATGCAGTTGGTATTTCATCTGCCTGGTACGAGTTATCAAATCTATACCAACATCTGAGTGCTGTATGACCTGATTTCTTACAGATCTGGCATTGCAGAGGGCCATTACTTATAGGCTTTGTAATCTGTGTTTGTCTATCACCATTTGAACTTTGTGGTGGATAAGACCTAACACTTTGGTACCTCTGTGAAGGGTTTGAATACGGTCTAAATCCTTGTCCATAGTTAGACCAGTTATCCTTATTAACCTGACCTTGCTGAGTTGAATTCAGGTTATTCATTTTATTTTGTTGATTCCTTCCTGCTTCTGTAAAATTATTTCCATATTCCCTTCTATTGAGAGACTGACCTTTGCCATAGCTAAATCCCACCTGAATATTTTCTCTTTGATTTCTGGGATTGAATTTCTGCAGACTTGTTCCAGTTCTTCTTTGCCCATAATAGGCCAGTTAGTATTGTACTCGTTCACGAGAATATGTTTGCAATCTGGTTTCAAATCTCTCAAGTTGTGAGATAACCTCATCATACTCCGTCGGGGTTTAAGGCAATACATGGTTGTCCCGGGTTTCATATTCAGAACCTAACCCTTCAAGTATGCCAAACATTCTGGTTATATCATCAACAGGCTTTCCAATTGCATTTAATTGGTCACGATGGTTTTGAATTCTCGAAGGTATTCACTTAATGATCTGTTTCTTTTCCCGCAAGCTCGTAATTTTCCTCTTAACTCAAATTCCTTTGCAACAGACTTCGTGTAAATCTATTTATGAGAGCCTGCCATATACTTGAATGAGGTTTCTAAGCCAATTATCGAGACTTAGAATATTTTCTGATACCGCACCACTTATCCAGGATGATATAAGCTGATCAGTTTTTATCCAATCCAGGTGATCAGGATTCATCACTTCTCCCTCTCGATCGTATCATTTGAGTAGGAGGTAATGTTTCACCATTAATAAAACCAATTAGATCTTGGCTTTTCAGAAATCTGTTGAATTGGGCTTGCCATAACAGGAAGTTTTCTTCATTCAACTTGATGGTGACGAAGTTAGCTATATTCACATGGATAGGAAAAGGGTACTTCTGCACTCTAGTTGCCATTCTTATATGTTCAGCGACTTTGAAGATTCGAAGAAACAATCCAAAAGAAACTTTGAAGGTAAGCTAACTAAGAAACAACAAGATCTTTATAATATCTTGCAGTAAGAACACATCGATCTATCATTCCCGATTCGTGCTCGATACCATGAGAAGAAATGGAAGATAGAACATGACCTGTGTATGACAGAATTGTAGATCCTGAACAATCAATGGAAAATACCTCAGCTCTGGTATTCTTCTTCAAAACTTCTGGTTCATCTTTTACATGACTTCAACTATTATCGAATCCAGAAGTAGAAGAGTGAAATCTAAAGATGAATAGAGGAAAAAATCAGAAGTAGAAAACAATGAACTAACACACTTAACTCTTCTCTCCTTCACTTATCCTTTTATACTCAACACTTTGTTTAACAACTTCTGTTATAGAACTGTTACAACAGAATAACTAATATGAGAAACACGTGTATTTCCTCTGGTTGTGCAGCTCCTTCAGTTAGCTTGATCAGCTTCTGTGTTCCAGGTTTTGATGTCATGGATCGCCAGCTCATCAGTCAGCTGGATGTCATGGATCGCCAGCTCATCTTCTTTTCTACTTTGAGCTTCGTTTAGAAGTTTGCGTTCCTCTGCTTCAGCTTCCTCTGCCTCAGTAACTTCCTCAGGTTCAGCTTTTCTACTATCACCAGCTTCTTCATTCATCTGTACTTTTAATGTCTGTTTCATTTCTTTAACAGATAATGCGTAGGTACGGACCAAAATGCGAAGATCGAATAACATGTCGGAGTCATGAAGCACATAGAGCAATGTCCATCTTAACTAGTATCCACCGTGTTAAAACAGTCATTAAACCAGCTTAACTGAAGTAGGATACGAGGAAAGAAACCATCGAGTTTCCAGAAGTGCAGACAGATTTTGTAATAATTTTCTTCTCTTTTTCAGGCGTTTTTCCTCCCCGTTCTTCTCCGATCTCCCTTCTCCAGGTTCTCTTTCTCTTTTCTGTTCTGTCCCTCCTCCTGTCTTTTCCCCCTGCCCCCTTCTTCTCTGCCCCTGTTCTGTCTTTTCTTTGCAGGTTGGCACGCCAGGACAGGCAGAGGAGGAAGAAAAGCTGGGGCGCGGGCCGGGCTGAAAGGGGAAAGGAGGTTGGGCCGCGCGGGGGGAAAAGGAGGCTGGGCTGGGCCTAGCGCGGGGGAAAGAAGAAAAAAAGAAAGAGGGGCTGACCGGGCCAAGGCTGGATCCGGCCCAACCCGACCCCTAAGCGTTTTTCTCTCTTTTTTTTAAAAATAGGTGTCAACACGTTGTATCCCCCTCTACGTATTTCCCTCGTTGGTGTTGTTGTTTCGTCCCTTATTAATATACTATGATTGGAATAATCGATGTCTTGCTTTATTTGTACGATGATGGTATGCATGGCAACGGTTTCAGCCAAAATTTGATTAAAAAATAAACCGAGGCATGCGAATAATCCTATTCTTGAGATGTTTTCGAGATACAGACTGCAGTATTTGCATTTGATACTTGACAAAAACAAAATTCAGAAGTCTAGACCCTACCACCTATGTTTGATTTCCGAACTGTCGAATCCTCGAGCGTTTCCTTAGGCTCGAAAAGGTTCTGTAGTTCATGAGTGGACTCAAATTTACGATGCCTGATGCAAATATTACCGCGAACCTCTTTGAAGGATCGTATTTTTCCAAGGGCATAAAAGTTACAAAATAAAAAGATTTGAGTCTTGGAAGAAGGATGAGAGGGGACGCTTGTTCAATACACTCCTCTGATGTAACAATGGAGCGTGAGCGGCGGTGAATATCACTGAATAGCATAGTTTCACCACTAAATGGTAGGATCAATTCTAATCGGTTCTTATAAGATTGCTATGGATGCACTAAGATTGGAACGCCCGTATCGTGGCTTGCTCTTTCCACCACCCCTCACCGCCACCAACGGACCAACACCTATGCTCTCGATCGACACCGTCCTCTCAGTCTCCATGTGCTTGGCCCTGGCTCGTCCTCGCTGTCGTCAGCCAAAGCTCGGTCGATGCACTCGAGTTTTAGACCTCAAATCTGAGGTAGAGTGAGCCCTACATCTGACCTCCCTGGCTCGGCTGGACCTTGGAGCTGGCTCGAGACAAGGTTCAGCGGGGTGCGCGATGGCCGCAGCTGGGGTCGAAGGTAGTGGGAGGGAGGGTTGGGAACTGGGGCGGTTGCCGGCGCGAGGGAGCCCGTTGGGTGTCTCCCTCAAGCTGGGAGGGGGCGGTGCTGGATTGCCGGCAACGTCTGTGGCGCACGAGCTTGCAACGGCGGAGTCTGGCCGGGCCAGTGAAAATTATGAAGGAGTTGAAGAGTACCATCACTTTTTTCTAAACCAAGGACATGGAAGAGCTGGGCTAAGTTCCACGAACTTATCGAGACTCACCTCGAAAATTTGATTGATTAAACATAGGTCTACAATTAATAGATTATTCTTATTAATTCCTTGACAGTCGATCTAAGAAGCATCACTATTATCTCAAGATCCTAACGACTCTCTGGGTATTTGCAAATATTTTAATGCTTATAAGAGAAAAATTTACATCACATATTATCTTCCTATCAAATTTCTAGTATCACGAGAAATAATAATAGATATGTTCTAGTAACTTGATTTCTCAAAAAAATTTAATAATTATCTCATTTACTAATTTTTTTTCATGTTTGATTTGCTTTTAGTTGGCTAGTTTTTTTTTTTTTTTTTCAAATTTTTTTTCTATACTTAAAATGGAACAATTGTTTAGAATTGGAGCCACACATGGTTGGCAATGGGTCATATGGATCAAATTTGAGCATTATATTCCATTAAAGGAACAATATGAATCATATGGATCATGTTTGCATCTCTGGCTCTGCGTCTGTTTAGTGTCGATCCGATCAATTCTAGTGGCTTTGGAGCGTTGCGATCGAGGAGTCAAAAGTGATGGGAGAACAGTAACAATTTGAATAATATCGAATTAACGCAGCGGAATAAAATAATCTCCTCTCTTGTGTAAACCTAATAGGAATCGATATAGTAGAGTAAAATAAATACTAAGCATGCGAACACAAGACGATTTTTTTACGTGGAAAACCTCCTCGATGTGAGAAGATAAAAAACCATGGGACCAAAGTTCCACCCAAAAATATTTACTATCAACAAAATTGGATGAACAATGTTCTTCTCTAGCAAATACTAGAGGTACATAGCAACAAACACCTCAAGAACATAATTCTTGGCAATACACTTGAATTTCACAAGAGATCAATGATAAATCTAGTGGAGTCCACCCAAAAATCTTTACTATCAACAAAATTGGGTGAACAATGTTCTTCTCTAGCAAATACTAGAGGTACATAGCATCAAACACCTCAAGAACATAATTCTTAGCAATACACTTGAATTTCACAAGAGATTAATGATAAATCTAACCAAAAATGCAGGTTTTGATCAATCCACGAAAAACCTGATGTAGGGAGCTTCAAACGAAAATCAAACCGTTCAGATTCGAGAAAATCGCGCCACAAACATGCTGACAAAATTTCAGCTCAATCGGACCACGAATCGACCTCCGATGCCAGCTTGATGTAAATCAGATATTGCCCCAACCCCAGATTTTCTGCTTTCTCTTTTTCTCTTGATATTATTTCCTTTTGCGGCCACCACTTTATATAGATAGTGAGAAACATATTTCTTCATATAACTTATCATATGGGCTCAAACCCTTTTTGGGCTTGCAACTCATTGGGCTTCCTCCACATAAGAGTGGACCCAGCTAACAAATCTCCCCCTCACGACAATGTGGAGGGATTCATCATCCCTGCTTTCAACTGGCAATGTTCAAGTTTCTCTCTTGGTAGAGTGTTCGTCATCATATCAGAGCCATTATGATCCATATGAATTTTCTCAAGTTCCAACAACTTTTCATCTAAAACATCTCTTATCCAATGATATCTAATATCAATATGTTTCGATCTAGAATGAAAAGATGAATTCTTATCAAGATGAATTGCGTTTTGATTATCACAAAATAGCACATACCTCTTTTGCTTGAACCCAAGTTCTTCTAAAAACTTCTTCATCCATAGCATCACTTTACTAGCTTCAATCGCTGCAATAAATTCAGCTTCGGTTGTAGAAAGTGCAACACACTTCCGCAATCTTGACTTCCATGATACATCTCCACCCGCAAAAGAAATCAAATAACTAGAAGTAGATTTACAAGTATCAATATCTCCTGCCAAGTCGGAATTTGTGTATCCAACTAACTCAAGTTTCTCGGTCTTGAAACTGAGTTTCAAATTTGAAGTTCCCCGAAGATACCTCATAATCCATTTCATTGCATTCCAGTGCTCTCTGCCTAGATTTGACAAATAGCGACTAACAACGCTAACTGCGTGTGCAAGTCTGGACGTGTATATACCATCGCATACATTAAGCTTCCTACAGCTGAGGCATATGGAACACTTTCCATATTTTTCTTCTCTTTATTAGTCGAGGACTTTGTTTCATATTTAACTTAAAGTGGGCAGCAAGAGGAGTACTAACCACTTTAGCCTTATCCATGTAAAATTTCTGAAGGATCTTCTCGATATATTTCTCTTGCGACAAAAAAAACTTCTTAGCATTTCTATCTCGGGTAATTCTAATGCCAAGAATCTATTTCGCCGAGCCCAAGTCTTTCATAGCAAAAGACTTACTCAATTGTTTATTCAATAACTCAATTCTTGAAACATTCCTACCAACAATTAGCATATCATCAACATAAAGTAAGAGAATAATAAAGTCATCATCAGAAAATTTTTGGACAAACACACAGTTATCAAGGAAATCTTCTTATAGCCATGTTATGTTATAACTAACGCAAACTTTTTGTACCATTGCCTCGGTGCTTGTTTTAGGCCATAGAAACTTTTCTTCAATTTGCACACATAATTCTCTTTCCCTTTCACTTTAAAACCCTCAGGTTGTTCCATGTATATCTCTTCCTCCAAGTCACCATGTAGGAAGGCTGTTTTGACATCCATTTGCTCAATTTCCAGATCTAGGGTAGTTGCCAAGCCTAGTACCACACGGATAGAAGACATTTTCACTATCGAAGAAAATATATCATCAAAATCAATACCCTTTCTCTAACCGAATCCCTTAACAACCAATTTAGCTTTGTACCGTGGTTGTGAAGTATGTTCATCTTGCTTCAACCTATATACCCACTTGTTCTTCAAAACTCTTTTACCTTTAGGTAATTTCACCAACTCAAAAGTATGATTATCATAAAGTGACTGCATCTCATCTCACATAGCATTAAACCAATTGCTTTTGTACTCATCTTCTATTACTTCTGCATAGCACTATGGTTCTCCTGCATCAGTCAATAATACATACTCATCTTCAGAATACCTGGTGGAAGGTTGTCGGTCTCTAACGGTTCTCCGGACTGGAATATCCAGTGGAATATCTAATTGAGCCTCTAGTTTAGGAATATTATTATCTGTTTTAACATGTTCAGGAACATGTGCATTATTCGGAACATTGACTTCCTGCTGCTCTTCATCAACCCGTGTAGGAATATTTGTAAGAGGAACTGGATCCAAATCAACCAAATTATCACTAACATGTGGTGCTAAAATCATCTCTGCTTTCTTAATATCCTCTATTGTTTGATCTTCCATAAACACAACGTCTCTACTTCTTATAATTTTATTTTCAACCGAATCATAAAATTTGTAGTTAAGCATATCTTGTCTATAACCAATAAATATGGTTCAAAACATTATCATCCACCCACAGCCTAATATAACCATACACTTGACGATGAAATATAGATCATTTAGCATCAGTTTTATTCTCCGGTTTCTCCTCGGCAAATATGGGCAAATAAAAATCTTTCACATATAAAAGGTCTTCCATCTTTTCTTTCCAAATATGATAGTTTGAACCAATCAGTGTAACCATTCTACTTGTATTCATTTCCATTGTTTAACATAAGGCAGAAAAATCAAGCAATAACCAGATGCTCTGATACCATTCTAATGGGAGAATAGTAACAATTCGAACAATATCGAATTAACACAACAGAATAAAATAATCCCTCCTCTTGTGTAAACCTAATAGAAGTCGATATAGTAGAGTAAAATAAATACCAAGCATGAGAATACAAGACAATTTTTTTACGTGGAAAACCTCATCGATGTGAGGAGATCAAAAACCATGGGACCAGAGTCCACTCAAAAATCTTTACTATCAATAAAATTGGGTGAACAATGTTCTTCTCTAGCAAATACTAAAGGTACATAACAGCAAACACCTCAAGAACATAATTCTTGGCAATACACTTGAATTTCACAAGAGATCAAGGATAAATCTAACCAAAAACGCAAGTTTTGATCAATCCACGAAAAACCTGATGTAGGGAGCTTCAAACGAAAATCAAACCATTCAAATTCGAGAAAATTACGCCACGAACATGCTGACAAAATTTCAGCTCAATCGGACCACAAATCAACCTCCGATGCCAGCTTAATGTAAATCAGATATTGCCCCAACCCCAGATTTTCTGCTTTATCTTTTTCTCTTGATACTATCTCCTTTTACAGCCACCACTTTATATAGATAGTGAGAATCCATATTTCTTCATATAACTTATCATATGGGCTTAAGCCCTTTTTGAGCTTGCAACTCATTGGGCTTTCTCCATATAAGAGTGAACCCAGCTAATAGAAAGGACTTTGATCGGACGAATAGCACATCAGGGAGGACAACAAATGGACAGAGCTAGATACAGCTTCAAGTGCATTCATCCACATTTCAAGGCTTCGAAGCAGAACGAACTCGACTTTCGATTTGCGATCGCGACGCTCCAAAGCCACTAGAATCGATCGGATCGACATTAAACAAATGCAGAGCCAGAGATGCGAACTTGAATAGAGAGAATCCAGCTCGACCGTCGCATTCCTCCTTGGGGAGTCGGCGGCGTTGGCGAGAGAGCAATCGGAAGGCAGAGAGTGCAGCCTGGTGCTGTTGAGTGTTAACCCGAGCATGGCAGGCTCGCGCACGAGGTAACAAAGGTAGTTGACGAGGCCGGACCTGCGAGCGAAGGAGAGGGCGGCACAGCAGAGGGGAGGCGCACTCGACGCCAGATCGTTCGGCCGCGACGAGACGTAAGGGAGGCACGGGGATAGTAGGACAATCTCGCCGACGCAGCCGTCGGGCGCAGGAGGCGCAGGCGATGGTGGCGGAGGCGGCGGTGCTAGAGCGGCAGCCGCTCGGAGGAGGGGGAAGAGGAGGAATGAGAGGAAGACTGTTACGGCGGTGGAAGTGGCCATCCTTGCTCTAGAGAGAGAAAACGACTTTTGCGAGGAGGAATGGTGGGAGGAGTGCTCCATCTGCGATTGAAATACACACGCCTCGCTCGTGCGCCAATTGTGAACACGTGCAATGCACATGATCTGCTACCATAAATGGCGATATTTTATAATAAAAATGATTTGCCTTTTCTATTCGTAAATTATGCTTTGCTTTTTTTTCTTTTTTTTTTTCAATGTATTTCTACAAGAAGAAAGTTTTGTTACATTGTATCGGATACTCGTTCCTTAGGTGTAATATTAGGGGTGGTATCTGAATTTTGTTGCAATGTATAATGTGATGTCGATCTATTTAATATAATTTTTATGTTAAGTATATCGCCACCTCACCTGTTTTTTTTTTGTATGAACCATCACAACAGCATTTGTTGGGTTGATATAATGATATAGACATCCATATCACTTCCAAAGTTAGCAAATCTTTTTTCCTTCATTTTTTTTTTTTTTTTTTGAGGGAGGGGGTGGTGGTGGGGAGGGGCACGAGATAAAACGATATATGTAAGTCACGTGGTCGCAATTATTGGAGATCGCCCCAGTGGCCACTCTTTCTACATATAAAGGGAGAGGTATGGAGTTAGGGTGTTAGGGTGTATTTGGTAACCATTATGTTTTTAGAAATAATTTATGTTCAGAAATGATTTTTTCTAATTCTGTTTTCCATATGAGTTTCAAAACATTCATAATTGTTTGGTAACTGCACAAAACTTTTATTCGCGGAACAGAAATGCATTTGGTACAACACTCAAATATTTTCCTAACTTAGAATTTCTTTTAATTTTTAATAATTTTATTACATTTTTCTCTTTTTCTTTTTTTTTTTTTTTCATTTTCTCTCTTTTCTTTTTCTCTTTTTCCTTCTCTTCTTCTTCTTCTTCTTCTTCTTCCTTCTCTAGCCCGTTGTTGGTTCTTGGCGAGGCTTGACTGGTCCGATGACTAGTTAGAGAAAGAAGCAGAGGAAGAAAAAAAGAAAGAAAAGAAAAGAGAAAAAAATGATTTTGGCTTGATTCTAAAGTTGTTTCCAATAACAAAGAAGCAATTAATTTTTTACTTCTTTATTTTATTCCAAATCTATTCCCTAAAACAAAAAATTTGCCAAATAGATTCCTATTCTTTTTTTTTTATTTCGAAGAAAAAAGAATAAAATCAGGCATTGTTTAACACGTTATCAAACAAGCCCTTAGATTTCCCACCTTCTTAAGGGAGGTTGGGGGTGTAGATGTTTGGTTTCATATGTAGGTTTTGACTTTCACATTCTACAAAGAGGTAAGCAAAAAATTCTAAGAACAAATTGAGAGTTAGAGTAGGATGTACCAAAAAAAGAAAAAAGTCACATGATTGCAGCCATAGCAAATCTAATATAATGTTAACAAAATGAATTGGAATTTTTGAACGGAAGAGCTGTTGAATTTTAAAAAGTTTAAAGAGTAGTTCAAGGATCGTATCCATTATCGAAGAAAAGTTCAAAAATCATGTACATATTCTTTATATATAATTGCTCAATGAAGGTTGATGTCCCTCTCGATTAGCACGAATCTAATTGATTATAGTATTTCTCTGCCAGACAACAATATCATTAATTCTTATTTGATCTTCTTATGATATTTAATTGGGTAGACTACAGTACCAAACACTATTCTGGCCTCCAATGTTAAACTTTTAGGAATTATGACCAAACTCAAAATCCCTTCTATATGTATTATCAATTTTGAAATTTACATGTTTTTCCCCTTTGAATGGGGCATTTGTTTAGCAGAATATGAATCTGAAAAACATTTTTCTTAAAAATAGTCGCCAATATCGCTTACAAAAATCAATAACTGAAAGAAAACTTCATCATCCATAAAAAAGTTTAAATATAAATTGTTATCGATAATGAAATTATTTTTTTATTGACTTATTATTTTGAGCAATCATTTCTAGAATTTTTTTTTATATCTTTCTTTTTTTGTGAAACAAACGGAGCCGATGTTTCTTGTGACCTTTTTTTTTTTGCACGTAACCATGAACAAAAATCTCCTGTATTTTGGAAACAAAGCTGCGGTATATTTCGGAGGCCACGTATGAACCAAAAAAAATTCAAGATCTTTAGCAATTAGTAGAACCAAGAATGACGAGCTTTTATATAATCCTACATAATTAGCTATATTCCCTATCGATCTTGCACGCTACTTTGATTTATATGCCCGCAACAGCTTAGTCAAATCTAATCTCACCTATAATCGCTAGAAGCAAGTTTTTTTTTGGTCGAAGCTAGAAGCAAGTTCAAGGCCCCCCATTTTTGATCATGCGATTAGGTGAACGAATAGCTTCCTCCCCCCTTTTGGCCAATTACAATCTTTTGCCAGCTTAACTGGCTTTCTTCTTCGGCACACATGCAGGAGGGACAAAATAATTTCCATTATTGTAAAAATTAGCGATAAGGAAGAAAAAATATCCCGACTCTCAGCAATAATTCGATAATATCAGTTTTAGTTCATGTTTTTTAGAATTACCAATCTGTCTATTTTCTTCGTCAAATAAACCTTAGAAAAGCAAAATGCTATAATCTAGAATTCTCATAATATTATATTTAATTATTGAGATTATTCTAATTTCCTAGCATGATAAGTCAACTAGAATTCTTAAAGGATATATTTAATTATTGGAATTGTTTTCCAATTTCCTAGCATGATAAGTATACCCTGACCACAAGGGTGTCTTCAGACATGCCACGTTAGTCTTGATTTGTTCTTGACACTTACCTCATGTGCTCTTTTTTAGTTCACCAAAGAAGCACAATACACGAAACAAAATAATAATAAAGTCCAAGGCAAAAACCTAATCTTGTATATAAAGGAGTAGCTGCTGCCCTAGTGCAAACTCAGGGCACGCAAACGAATCGAGCACACTCGGATTTCTTGGTTAGACCCGCGAGAAGAAACTGTTTGGAACCGCCTCCCATGGCTTCGAAAGGCGACAAGACGGGTCTGAATCGAGTTATGGCTCTCGTGGTGGTCCTGGCCGCGCTCTGTGCGCGAGCCACAGCCCAATCCGGTTGCACCAGTGTGCTCATAGGCCTCGCGCCGTGCCTCAGCTTCGTGACGGGGAGCTCGTCCACCCCGTCCTCCTCATGCTGCTCGCAGCTGGCCAGCGTGGTCCAGTCGCAGCCGCAGTGCCTTTGCATGGTCCTCAACGGCGGCGCGTCGTCCCTCGGCGTGACCCTGAACCAGACCCTCGCCCTCGAGCTCCCCGGCGCCTGCAACGTGCAGACCCCGCCCGTTAGCAAGTGCAACGGTGAGTTTGAGTGCAAACCGAGCGTGGTTTCTCGTTTTCTCTCCTTTCTTGTTTAGTTTTCAAGGCGTGGTGCTTTCTGGGATTTGATGCTTCAACTTGTCAGCAGCTTCTGGCGGAACGGTCGCTCCAGCCGGCTCACCAGAGAGTTCGCCGAGCGACATATCAGGTAATACTACTAGTCCCTCTGGCTCATAAGTTGTCATGTCACATATATGCATTTAGCCCGCAATTATATAAAAGCCAAAAATCGGAGTCATCTTCTTTCGATCGATATAAAGCAAATGAAATATTTGAGATGAATCCCATACCATACTGCTGATCTAAAGGCTAGAATCCATGAGGTAGACGCTCTAGGCCGATCCTTCAGTTCCTATAAAATTCAAGAAACTTCTTGGACTACGTTTATACGTGGATAATACATTTCGTACCGACCAAGATATGAATATCGAATAGCACGTTGGAGTCGTGAAATACACAGAAATGTCTAGCTTATCTACCATGTTAAAACAGTCAGTAAACCAGCTTAACAGGAGTAGAATACGAAGAAAGAAACCATGGAGTTTCAGAAGTGCAGACTGATTTTGTAATAATTTTCTTTTCTCTTCTTGTGTTTTATAAAAATGAAGGGGGATCCAAAGCCACTCCATCGACTGCAGGAAGTTCAGTTCCACCAGCCACGGAATCGTGAAGATGGCGCCGCTTCCCCTCGCAGTGCTCTTGGTCCTCATGGCGACCTTTGGATACGTCCCTGCCATGGCTATCTGAATTTTCTCATTCCTCGGCGATGTATGATGCCGGACTATAATAATGTGACGCGTGCTTGCGGTTGCGCACGCGACACCGTACGCATTTCCCTTTGTTGTTGAAGTATGTGTGCTTTGTGCTTGATATACGTTGTATCCCGCTCTACGTATTTCCCTCGTTGTTGTCGTCGTTTTGCCCTTATCAATATACCATGATTGGAATAATCGATCTCTTGCTTTATTTGTATGATGATGGTACGCATGACAATGGTTTCGGCCAAAAATCCAACCAAGAAATAAACCGAGGCATGCGAATAGTCTCTGCTCTTGAAATGTTTTCAAGATGCACACTGCAGTATTTGCATTTGATACTTGATAAAACAAAGTTCAGAAGTCTAAACCTAGCAGATATGTTTGATTTCCGAACTGTTCAGTCCTCGAGCATTTCCTTACGCTTGAAAAGGTTCTGTAGTCCATGCGTGGACTCAAATTCACCATGCCGGATGCTTCTATTACCGCGAACCCGTCGAAGGACAAGAGTAAAAAGAGTTTCAAAATAAAAAGATTGATTCTTGAATGAAGGATGACGGGATGCTTGTTCAATACACTCCCTCTGGTATAAGAATGCAGCGTGAGCGGCGGTGGGTATCACTGAAAAGCATAGTTCCACCACTAAATGGTAGGATCGATTCCAATCGGTTCTTATAAAATTGCTATGGATGCACTGAGATTGGAACGCCCGTATCGTGGCTTGCTCTTTCCACCACCCCTCACCGCCACCAACGGTCCAACACCTATGCTCTCGGTCGACACCGTCCTCTCGGTCTCCATGCGCTCGGCCGGGGCTCGTCCTCCCTGTCGTTGAGCCTAAGCTCGGCCGATGCACTCAAGTTTTAGATCTCAAATCTGGGCTAGAGTGAGCCCAAGATCTGACCTACGTGGCTCAGCTCGACCTCAGATCTGGCTCGATACGAGGTCAAGCGGGGTACGCGGTGGCCACAGCTAGGGTCGAACGTGGTGGGAGGTAGGGATGGGAACTGGGGTGGTTGCGGGCGGGGGTGAGGGGGCCCGTTGTGTGTCTCCCTCAAGCTTGGAGGGGGAGGTGCTGGGTTGCCGGCGACGACAGACATGAGCTTGTGACGGCGGAGCAGGGTGGGGCAAGCGGAAATTGTAGAGGAGTTGAAGAGTACCGTCACTTCTTTCTAAACCAAGGACATGGCTGAGCTGGTCAAGTTCCACAAACACATCGAGTCTCACCTCGAAAATTTGATTGATTAAACGTAGGTCTACAAATTATAAATTATTCTATGTAATTTCCTTGACAGTCGATCTAAGCATCACTGTTAGCTCGAGACCCTAACGATTTCCCGAGTATTTCCGAATATTTTAATGCTTACAATAATAGAAATTTACGTCACACATATCTGACTGCGTATAGTTTCTTCACGGGAAATAATGATAGATATGTTCTACTAACTTGATTTCTCAAAGTTTTCAATAACTGTCTCATTTCCTATTTTTTCATGTTTAATTTGTTTTCATTTTGCCAGTTTTTTCTTCTATTTTCTTTGTGTCATATCCAAAAGAAACAATTGTTGAGGATTGGAGCTTGCATTCAATTGGGAATGAATGGGGTTTTGATCGAATTTATATCGCTAAAATTATATTACATGAATGGATCAACGCGAGTCATTTGGATCAAGCTGAGCCGGACCCATTTTCAATCCATCCATTTGCCATGTCCAATTCATCATAACAAGCTCAATTTCTTCATTTGCGAAATCCCCATGTACTCCATTCCATTGTAGAGGAAGAACTCGTGACTGGTCAAGCTTTTAGGTAGATGATTTACAAAAAGACCGACTTTGTTCGGAACCACGAATTTCATATTAGCTAAGGCTATGAGCACGTCACAACGTCGCATCGTTCACAAAATTCCTCTTCCATTACAAGTAGCCCCAATTAAACTTTTTCTTTGCTAAAATATCCGTGGATTCCAAAAGCAAAAAAGCTGTAACACAACATCAGGGTTGTGCAAAGAAAGGTTGGAGTCAGAGACACGTTATGCTTTCTTCGATCGACAGGCTTCGCAAAGTCTCCGCTTTTGAACACTCCTCTAGAAAAATAGACCGACCCGAATGAGATAAAGCAGCAGGAACTTAGTTAGAAATGAGTTTGGTCACCTACAAAAATACTCCCCAAATTGCCCTGTCACCACTCACCACCAGGTTTGACATTTAGCTTTTCCTTAAACAAATCGGCAGACGGGTTCTAGGACGAGTTTGGTCACCCACATAAGTTCCTCCCTCCCTCCAATTTCCCCTACATAAACCCCCACCATTTCCTAATCTCCTCCACAGTCCAGCAAACATAGTTTCTCAGCACTCAACAATTGTTCTCGAGACATCAGTTTGTGAGTAGAGAGAGAAGAGAGAGAGAGGTGTTAACCCCGTCGATGGCGGATAGAAGGATGGAGGCGGCTCTGGTTCTTGCTGCGGTGGCCATGCTCTGGGTCGGGGCAGCCGCTCAGTCAAGCTGCACCAACGTGTTGATAAGCCTCTCACCGTGCCTCAACTACATCACAGGGAACTCCTCCACCCCATCCTCGAACTGCTGCACGCAGCTTGCCAGTGTCGTTCGCTCCCAGCCTCAGTGCTTGTGCCAGGTTCTCAGCGGAGGTGGCTCTTCACTAGGGATCAACGTCAATCAGACTCAAGCTCTGGCTCTACCAGGTGCCTGCAATGTTCAGACTCCGCCCATAAGCAGCTGCAACGGTAAGCAAATAAGCCAAATTATGATTTTCAGTTATACAATATAAAAGGTATAAGAAATATAGTACTCACATAGACACCGGATTCGATGCAGCTGCTTCCCCGGCTGAATCTCCATCAGAGACTCCTGACTCTCCAACAACAGTTCCTTCAGGTACAGCAGCATCCATCCTGCTTAGCTCTGATTTAGACACTGTTTCTTCAACAAGAAAGATCGTCAGACTAGTGTATAACATGGGTTGCAATGAGTTAAAAGAAATGAAATTGATCACAAAATCTATATGCAGGAGATGGATCCAAAACCATACCATCAACACAAGATGGCACATCAGATGCAGGCTCCAACAAGCTGTCAATTCCCCTGCTTTTTGTCCTCTTGGCAGGATCGTATGTCTCGATGCTGTCCTCAAACTAATCATCTGTTCCTCCACCATTTAATTCTGCCAATTTCTGTATGAAAACAGGCATATGCATTGGAGTATTCTTTATTGGTTTGTATTCTAGCTCATACCCCCATTATAGGCAGGGCAATGAGTTGTATAATTCATTTTACACGTTGAGTTTTGTGTATCTACTACTGCTGGAGAGAGACTGGATGTATTTCTTCTAAATAAAAACAGGCATCTGCCTACTTTTCATATGCCTTCATGTTTATCTCCATCTTATTGATGGCATATTTCCAGGCCACAATTGCTCTCAGATGAATTTTGTGGATTCAAACGCTTTCTTAAAAACAATAAACATCAATATCAAGCTCGAGTTTCACAAGAGATAATCTAGGAAGTGCAAAGCACGTGAAATATTAGGAACTTAAACAATACATCTACAAAGAACAAAGGTGCAGACCCAATAATGCTAACTATATGAAAAAGAATTAGATTTGTTCAATATTACATCTCCCCGTCCCGTCATCGTCCAAACTCCATCAAGCTCCAATGCCTAGAAACATCAAAATTATAGAACAATTCCTTCACAATCACCTTCGTTTCCTTTTTAAGAGCTGACAACAGCAAATTTGAGCAACCACTACCCAAATTTGAGTTTTCTGCTGAAAAAAAATCTTGAGGCAGGACACAGTGATTGGATCATTTTAGCTCCAGATGCCAAACATGGAGCTTGTACCTCGATTCTTGTTCTTTCAAGCATACGTAGATCAGTTGTAAGCTCTGATTTTTGTATACTTGGACAGTACCAAGTTGTTGGATAGTCAGGAAGCTGAGTCTTTACTGCCCATTGCAAAGAAGGAAGCAGGATGAGCACATCTGACAATCTTAACCCACTGAAAATCAAAAAGCTAATGGACATCTGCTTCATCCACTAAATAGAAAGGCCAAAACCAACGATTGTGTTTTTATGAACAAGGTTTCTGGAGCAAGCGACATGTATGAGCAGTGTGACTTCAGTTAGATGCTACGCTTGTTTATCAGAACATAGAGATGGTCTGCTACAGTTGCTTAACTACAGGTAATGAGAATTTAAAACCATAGAAAAAAAAACCATTTTACTTCTGCAAATGTACAGACATCAACACCTCATTAAATTTAAGCTTTTGATTCTATAGTAGTAATACTTAGCATGAATACTAATGTAATTATCAGGTGACTGGTTCTCACAGAAACAATTCCCTTCAAAGAGGATTTGACACATTATTATAAGGTGACTGAGTCTTTACTGCCCATTGCAAAGAAGGAAGCAGGATGAGCACATCTGACAATCTTAACCCACTGAAAATCGAAAAGCTAATAGGACATCTGCTTCATCCACTAAATAGAAAGGCCAAAAACCAACAATTGTGTTTTTATGAACAAGGTTTCTGGAGCAAGCAACATGTATGAGCAGTGTGACTTCAGTTAGATGCTACACTTGTTTATCAGAACATAGAGATGGTCTGCGACAGTTGCTTAACTACAAGTAATAAGATTTTAAAAGCATAGGAAAAAAAAAAAAAATTTTACTTCTGCAAATGTACAGACATCAACACCTCATTAAATTTAAGCTTTTGATTCTATAGTAGTGATACTTAGCATGGATACTAATGTAATTATAAGGTGACTGGTTCTCACAGAAACAATTCCCTTCAAAGAGGAAGTTGACACATTATTTCCATTTAGCATATACTACATTGAAACTGCTAAAGCACTAATAAAACAACCTATCAACTGGAACTCAACCAATAAATATGCCAAAATGATAAACCAAGTCTATTAAATGATAGTACCAAAGTTAATCTACATCATTTACAAAGGTCAAAGAGCTCACGACTGTCCAGAAGACCTCACAAGCTTTCTCAACAAACTCCTGGCCAATTAAGCATGTGATCGTGACCGAACAAAATCTTCTAGTTTTTCCCACACCTCAAGAGCAGCAGCCCGATCCTGATGTCGCTTATTTTTACTTATCTGCACGTTGAATTTAAACTCACAAATCAGCAATCCTGACAGCAACTAACAAAAGGCAACCACATTTACGGGCAATCTCCATAGAACTCGCAATCAACCAATCTGGCAGCTCAAAGTGTAAAATCAGTACTTACCGAGATAATCTTTACATTCCACTGCTTTACAATCTTTGCAGATTCCACGCTGTCATCTTCGAACCTCATAAAGAACCCAATAACTGCAACTCATTAACAACAGAAGAAAAATCTGCAATCAGCAGGTCATTCCATCCCCATAAGCACAGAGAAAACAGCAGATAAGGCCTCAAACTCACTCACTATATTACAAACCTAGCAACAACATAAATGCCAATCCAACACATCAATCCCCAAAACTACATTCAATTGCAACCAAACCAAACTCACTCCTATTGAAGATCTCCACATGGTCCTTGAAAGGCCAGTCCTTGAACTGCCACTCCTTCCCCAACACGAAGACCGCCACAACCCGGTCCCAATCCTCAGGCTTCAATGCCGACGGCTTGTCCCTCACCTCGTAGGCCGTCACCACCCTGTCCCTACTGAACTTCTTCTGCACCGTGACGCAGTCCGGCTTCGGCCCCTTCATCTGCTTAGCCTTCACATCCGTGGGGATAAAAACCCCATCTTCCAGGAACTCCTTCACGTTGTGTATCGTGATCAGCGTCTGGAACGCGCTCGGCACGAGGATTATCGGCACGCCCTCCCCGATCTTGCTCCCCTTGAGGTTCAATTTCGGCTTAATCCCAGAATCCCCAAACCCTAGCTCCTCGCCGAACCCCAGCCCCCTGTCCTCCGCGCCCATCAAGCGGCTCTTCGCCACCAGCCCATCCTTCCGCTGCTGCGACTCGATCCTCTGCCGGTCCTCCTCGCGCCGCGTCGAGGCGACGAGCACGGCGTAGAAGTCCCGGTTCTTGCACTCCAGGATCGCCTCGCGGTCCTTCAGCGGCCGCTCGACCGTCCGGATCAGGGCCATCACATCGACGGCCGCGGCGTCCTCCTCGGCCTCGCCCTCGGCGTCCGCGGCGAAGGCGGAGGGGGCGGCGGCGAAGGCGGAGGCGGAGGAGAGGTCGGGGAGGGCGGCGGCGACGTCGGCGGCGATGGCGGCGGCGGCGGCGGCGGCGGCGGAGGCGGAGGAGGAGGAGGAGGGGAAGAGCTGGATGGCGTCGGAGGAGGAGATCTTGCCCTGGAGGTAGTCGAGGAGGGGCTTGCGGTCGATGAAGGTGACGGTGGGGAGGTGGTGGAGGCGGGCGGCCTGGATGTAGTCGGTGTGCTTGAGGTGGTGGTGGGTGACGAAGAAGAGGAGGGTCTCCAGGGTGTACAGGCTGCCCTGCTTCGACCGGTACGCCGTCTCGGCGGCGCAGGGGAAGGCGTAGTCGGCGCCGAACCGGAACTCCTCGCCGGCGCGCACGATCTTCTCGAGGTCGCCCCGCATGGTGAAGTCGCGGAGGGCGGAGAGAGGGTCCATCGGCGGCGGCGGTGGACGAGGAAGAGGAGGCTGCGATGGAGAGGGCGCGTTGTGGTGTTTTTGTCGTTTCGGTACGACGAAAGAAAGAGTGATTTCTATACTTTGGCCCGCCAATATAAAGCGCTCGAAACTTATATATTCAAGAAGTAAAAGAAAAATATCAAGGGAACAAGGGCCAAAAGTAACGTCATCTTCTTTTTCTTTTTTTTTAACCCGAGAACCGCCGTACAGCCGGTAGATAGCGATATAAACCCGAGGCGACCTGCAGGGACCCATCTCCCCCGCAGGTCAGTCGCGCAATGGGAGTGAAAAGTTTCCAACCTCTTTCTTGCCGATTGAGAGGCGAGACGCGAACCATCTCGTCTATCGTAGGGTGGGTCCAAAAGTAACAGATTTTTTTTTTTTTTTTAAACAGGAATTTGAAATGAGGAGGCTGCAATAAGAGAGGAAGCGCTGTGGTGTTTTTGTCGTTTCGGTACGACGGAAGAAAGAGTGACTTTCTATGCTTTGGCCCGCCAATATAAAGCGCTCGAAACTTATATATTCAAGAAGTAAAAGAAAAATATCAAGGGTTAATTGGAAAATTTTCAAACAAAGGCCAAAAGTATCTTCTTCTTTTTTCTCAAATAACCTTATTTCGAATAAAAGTCTAAAATGCTATTATTAATACAATCATTTTTTCAAATAAGAATGTGAAGTGAACAAATACCCTCGTTTTCTCAAACAAGTTTTGAAGCAAATCCTATATAAAATAAGTGCCTAAAGTCAATCTTATTTTAAATAAGGATTCGAGGTGTCTTCCTTTTTTTTAAAAAAGAAAATAAAGATTTAAATGAACATTACTTTTAATAAAAACCTGAAATGATATATTAATATCAAAGAAGAGCTTCACCTCACCAACTGATTAAGGGAATTTTCTTTTTTCGTTTTTCTATTTTTTCCTTCCATAAAAAACTCAAAAATAAATAAAGAATAAAACTTAAAAAAACCCAAATTAAAATTAAAGAGTGGGAGGTCTCCTGCTTGCGGCCATAATCGGCATGGTCATAGGAGAGGGTCACGGCCCTCTCCCAATTTTAGCGAGAGTTGCCAACCCTCGTCAAGGTGCCAGAGACCCCAATAGCCATAGGTGGGAAAGTTGCCCTTCCGCTTCTTCTTCTCTTTTTTTTTTTTTTATAAATATTATTTGTGTTTTTTAAGTTTAAAATTTTTCTTTTTTGAGTTTTTTTTATGAAAAGGAAAAAATAGAAAAAGGAAATAAAATAAAATTTAAATGACGAAAAAGCCTAAATCAGCTGGTGAGATCAAGCCCTCCTCTGAAAATAATGGATATTAGAGTGTTGCCAAGCGCGAAGTGGGATCACACTGTCGTCGATGCTTGAGGTCATTGCAAGTAAAAAACCCTTCCGAAAAATTGGAAATCCAATATATATAACAAAGGTGCTTGCTGCTTTGACAAGAATGAAGAATCTATATCTTCCCTTCTTCAAATGAAAATTGGAAAAAGTACATTATCAGTGTTATAAGTTGTGTATGGCACTCACTTTGGTGCCAAAAGTTTCTGTTGGATCACTTAAATGCTAAAAAGTTTGAAAAACGATCATTTTGGTGCCAACTTCGATCAAATTGACTAGAAATCCGACGTGGCACTTTTTTTATTAATTTTGACGCTGATGTGGCTCGCCGGAGAGTACAATCAACATATAAACCACAAAACGATGTCGTTTGGTATTTCTCCCCCAATTCAAAACCCTAAACCCTAAATCTGCCGCCCTCTTCATCCTCTTCTCCTCCCTTGCCGTCCTCTCCGCCGCCGCCCATGGTGCCGCCAAGCACCACCACCTCCTCCACTACCTCAACAAGTTTGGCAACCGCGGCAAGCAAGTCACCATCGACTCCTTCGCCTCCTTCGAGAACCTGCGCCTTCGCAATACCTACGGCACCCTCCAGGCCCTAAAGCAAGCAATCCTCTCCGACCCCAACAACTTCACCGCTAACTGAGTCGGCCTTGACGTCTGTGGCTACTCCAACATCTTCTGCTCCCTCGCCCTTGACGACCCTAGCGTCCGCACCATCGCTGGCGTCGACCTCAACCACAGTGACATCGCCGAGTACCTCCCCGAGGAGCTCGGCCTGCTCGTCAACCACATCCCTCGCCTCTGCCTCCGCTAGTGATGGGCCAGTCGCCGTCCTTGACGGCCCTTGCACTCGGCGGCCATGACTCCGACCCTGACCCCTGTTGGAGAAATCGTCCTTGAAATATTTTGAAGCTGACAAAACGTTTCCATCAGTCTAGTCTGAAGACCTCCGGACCACCAGACTCAAGACTCAAAGTCTATCCCATTGACAGTCTCTAGACCGTCGAAGAAGGCTTATCCAGAACTGGATGTTTCGTTAAAGATTTGACCTTATCGACAGGATTAAATCTCTTGGCTGGATATAGCATGTCGGAATCCTTTACTCAAATCAGGATTGATTCGGGGATGATTGGATCCGATGATTGACGAAGTATTCTTGGAAGGTTACGCTTATGGAAACCAAAATCCCGATTGTATGGGCGAGCGGATTGATGGGCTATCGTCATGTTCCTTAAATAGCTCGAAGATCTTCCTAATTGATTCGTCCAACGGGTAGATTGGAAGAATTCCTTTGGTAAGTGCCAACATGTATGATGTCATAAAGGAGTATATAAGGAAGACGTTCTAGTCATTTGAAGGTGTGCGCGATAGAAGAATTCCAAAGTCGAAGCTCCTTGTTCTTAGTCAATTAAAGCCGTTGAGCGAAATCTTGTACACAAAAGAGAGTCTATATCTTTGAGAGACCTTGAGGAAGGGTAGTAGAGTCTTTACTCGTGGAATCAAGGAAGAGCTACTTTGTAACATCTCTTTTGTTCATAGTGAAATCCAGCCAATGGTCGGTGCGGAAGAGTGGACGTAGGCTTAAAATAAGCCGAACCACTATAATCTCTGTGTTCATATTCTCTTCCCTACTCTCTTTTACTTTGATCGTATCTTGTTAAGAGAAAAACTCTCATCTCTTTATCTATTATTGAATGCTGCACACTTATCTCGAAAATATTGTTTTTACACCTATTCACCCCCCTCTAGGTGCTTATACTAGCCCTATCAATTGGTATCAGAGCTTGAGTACTCATTTGAATTGAAGTGTTTTACTTCAGAGTTAAAGATCCATGGCTAGTATGTTGGCTCCAGGATTGGTTGAAGGGCAAAGCAATACCAGACCACCTTATTTTGATGGGAAGGATTACAACATATGGAAAAACAAGATGAAGGCTTTCTTAAGATCAAAGGATCCTCTGGAATGGGATGTAGTGGACAAAGGAATCATTCCTAAAGCTGCACCTGTCCTAGAAAGAGGAAAAGAAGTTGTTGAGTCTAGCGAAATGACTCGAGAAGAGACGACCAAAAGACAAGCTCTTGATGCAAAAGCTATTTATTCTTTATATTGTGCATTATCACCTACTGAATATAACAGAATATCTTCTTGTGTTATAGCCAAAGAAGTCTGGGATAAATTACACATTACCTATGAAGGAACTGATCGAGTGAAAGAAACCAGAACCAACATTCTACTCGGTCAATATGAAGCATTCAAAATGAAGTCAGGAGAATCTATCACTGACATGTTTAGTCGTTTTACAGATATCGTGAATGGACTTGAAAATCAAGGTCAACCAATTTCAGATCCCATGAAAGTAAACAAGCTACTGCGTGGACTCTCTAAGGATTGGAATCACATAAAAACCTCAATAAGAGAGACACAAAGAATTATGCCACTTTCGTCGATGAATTGGTTGAACTCTTCGTCTTATGAAGTGGAGCAAATCAATGAAGATGAAGATCCTAAAGGTAAGAAATCTATTGCATTAAAGTCTAATGATGTTTCGATGTCACGGACTCGAAAGACAACATGGATGATGAAGAGCTTGCTCTCATGATAAGAAGATTCGAGAAAGCTAAACAGAAAAGGAAGAAGATTCAATCCAAAGAAACAAAGCTTCCAAAAGCAACATAGTAAGTCTGTTGAAGATGAAGAATCCAATAGAGATGTAGTCTGTTTGAATGTAAGAAAAAGGGATACATCAGACCCAACTGTCCCCTTTTGAGGAAGAAGAAAGGAAAAACTGAGAAATCTCGAAAGACATTCAAAGCATAAACTTGGAGTGATACAGAATGTGAAGAAAGTGATGATGATTATGCCAACATTTGTCTCATGGCGCAATCGGACTCGACTCGGACTCAAAACAGACTCGATTCAAACAAGTGAAATCAAGGTAAGAAACTTAAAAATCCCTACTAAAGTTTCTAGATACATTGATGAACCGTGTCTTAGTCTCAAAACCTCTCTTAAAAGAATTTCGAACTTAAGAGAGAAAATTATGCTCTAAGACAACAGAAAATGTTTGGAAAGAAAAGGTCAAAAGTTTAGATGAAAATGTTACTACTTTGAAAGAAAATGAAGATAACCTCTCAAAAGAAAATGCTTTCTTGAAAAATGACATCTCAAATATTTCTAAAAAATTTTCAATAGGGTCTCGAGAAACTTGAAAAAATTCTTTCGGTTCAAAGACCTTATTTCAACAAATCGGGTTTAGGAATGTCTGCGCTGAAACTATTCATCTAATTGATTTTCCTAAAGTAAAGGAAATAATCAAGCAAAGACCTACAAGAGATGCTTATAAAAATCATTTCCAAAAAGTTTTTGTAAAATCGGTAGGTCGCAGTGCTCTTAAATGTTCTAAGTGTTACGGTTCGATCATCTTGAGAAAGAATGTCAAATGGTTTGGAAACCTGTTAAGAAGGTTTGGGCAAAGACTATATATAGTACTAACAACAATGGACCCAAGAAAGTATGGGTACCAAAGAAAGTTTGAGTCTCTCTTCTAAATGCAGGTCACTATCAAGAAAAAGATTAAATGGTACTTGGATAGTGGTTGCTCGAGGCATATGACAGGAGATTCAAGCCGCTTCTTAAAGCTTGTTCAAGTTAATGGTGGAAAAGTTTCATTTGGAGGAAACAAACAAAGGAAAAATTGTAGGATTTGGTACTTGTAAAGATTGGAAGCCTCATGATTAGCAATGTTTCCTTAGTAGAAGGACTCAACTATAATTTGCTAAGTATCGATCGGCTATGCGACACGGTTTCAAAATCAATTTTCAAGAAGGAATTTGTTCGGGAACCGATGTAAGGATTCCTCTCGATCTTTTGTGGGTCGAAGACATGGAAATATCTATCTTGGATGTCAAATCGAGATGAAACCCAATGTCTAATCTCGATTCAAGAAGAAGCAAATCTGGCACGAAAGCTTGGGCACATTAACATGAAGCAAATAGCCAAAATTTCAGCAAAGAAGCTTGTACGAGGACTACCCAAACCGTCATATAAAAAGTATGATCTATGCACACCATGTGTGTTGGGAAAACAGGTAAGAAACTCATTCAAACCATTAAATCAAGTTTCCACTAATCGTGTTCTCGCAGCTTTTGCATATGGATCTCTTTGGACCTACCGAACTCGAGCATTGGAGGTAAGAAGTATTGTTTAGTAATTGTGGATGATTATTCACGATTCACTTGGGTTTATTTCCTAGCAAGTAAGTCTGAAACCTTTTCTCATTTCGTAAAATTTGCCAAAAAGGTTCAAAATGAGAAAGGATATGTTATTTCGAGTATTTGGACAGATCATGGAGGTGAATTTGAAAATCAAGACTTTACAAAATTCTGTGATGAATCTGGTTTTCAGCATGTTTTTCTTCTCCATACACTCCGAGCAAAATGGAGTCGTGGAAAGAAAGAATAGGTCGCTTCAGAAATGGCTAAAACCCTTTTAATTGAAAGTAACATATCTTCACACTTTTGGGCTGAATCTGTTTCTACAGCTTGTTATATTATTAATAGAGTCTTTTTAAGGCCTATTCTAGAGAATACTCCCTATGAGTTATTCAAAGAAAAAAAGCCCATTGTTTCATATTTTCATGTGTTTGGATATAAATGTTTCATATTGAAAAATGCAAATGATCGAGTTGGTAAGTTTGAAGAAAAATCGATGAAGGTATTTTCCTTGGATATTCTATTACAAGCAAAGCTTACGGTGTATATAACAAGAAGACTCAATCTGTGGAGGAATCTATGAATGTCAAATTTCAAGACTCTACGCAAATTGAATCAATTCAGACTCATCTTGAAGATTCTGATCCCGCTCCAGACTCTACAAAGTCTAAATCTCCGAATGCGGCTCGAGACTTCAAAAGACCAAAGCAACAATTGATCGAAGAAAATTCAAATGAAGAAAAAGATCAATAGTCTGACAGATCTAACATCAACTGGAAACATAAATCCAGTCATCCCAAAGATCTCATTATTGGCGATATTAATGAAGGAATTCACACAAGATCCAAAAGGCGCGAAGAGTCTAGTGCTGTGGCTCTTATTTCTGAAATAGAACCCAAAAGCATAGAAGAAGCTTTAACAGATGAAAGCTGGATTGAAGCTATGCAAGAAGAACTCAGACAATTCAACATCAATGATGTTTGGGAACTGACTCCTAAACCAAAAGGTAAGACTATCATTGGGGCTAAATGGGTTTTCAGGAACAAGATGAATGAAGAAGGAAAAGTCGTAAGAAACAAAGCAAGACTCGTAGCCAAGGGATATACGCAAGAAGAAGGGATAGACTATGATGAGATTTACGCTCCAGTAGCAAGGTTAGAAGCAATTAGATTATTACTTGATTTTGCTTGTTATAAGAATTTCAGGTTATTCCAAATGGACATTAAAAGTGCCTTCCTGAATGGATTCATCCAAGAGGAAGTCTATGTGGAACAACCACCTGGTTTTGAGAACCCAAGAAAACCAGACTCGTATTCGATCGAAAAAAAGGCTTTATATGGTTTAAAACAAGCTCCTCGAGCTTGGTACGACAGACTAAGTAAGTTTTTAATTCAAAATGGGTTTGTCAAAGGTAAAGTGGATACTACTCTGTTTATCAAAAGAGAAAGCAAAAACTTCTTACTTGTTCAAATTTATGTTGATGATATTATTTTTGGGTCTTCTAATGAAAGTCTATGCAAGAAATTCTCTAAGTCTATGCAGGATGAATTTGAAATGAGAATGATGGGTGAACTAACCTTCTTTCTCGGACTTCAAGTGAAACAACCGAAGGAAGGAACTTTTATTCATCAAGAAAAATATGCCAATGAACTTGTCAAAAAGTTTGGACAGAGAATTGCAAAAAAGACTCGACACACCAATGTCAAGTTCCTTGAAGATAGACAAAGATGAAGAAGGGAAGAAAGTTGATCGAAGCTATACAGGGAGTATAATTGGATCACTTCTTTATCTTACCGCTTCTAGACCTCGACATTTTGTTTAGTGTTTGCATTTGTGCCAGATTTCAATCAGACCCTAAAGAATCTCATCTTAGTGCTGCAAAGCGTATTATCAAATACATTGCTTCAACTTCAAAAATAGGTCTCTGGTATCCTAAAGGAGGAGACTTTACTCTTCTAGGATACTCTGACGCAGACCTAGCCGGATGCAAAGTTGATAGAAAGAGTACCTTGGGCACTTGTCAACTACTTGGAAACAGGACAGTGTCTTGGTTTTCAAGGAAGCAAAGTACAGTAGCTCTTTCTACAACGAAGCGAAGTATGTAGCTCTTGGAAGTTGTTGCTCACAAATTCTGTGGATAAAACAACAGCTAAGAGACTTTGGAATTGAAGATTCTTGCACTGAAATCAAATGTGACAACACTAGCGCAATAAATCTCACCAAAAATACGATTCTTCACTCAAGAGCAAAACATATAGAGATTCGGCATCATTTCATTAGAGATCATGTTCAAAGTGGAGAAGTATATATTCAATTTATTGACTCAAAGAATCAACTCGCGGATATCTTTACAAAGCCTTTGGAGAAAAATCAATTTGAAGCTATTCGTTCCGGACTCAATATCTTAAAGTCGAAGAGGTTCGACCGGTCTAAAAGTCTAAAAGCACTCGGACTCGATGATCAAGATCCATGTCTCAGTGAGTTTTGTTACTATTTCTCATATCAAATCTTGAAAAGGTAAAATCTTCTATCCAAATTTGATTAGTTCTAATTCCGCGATTATTTCATTTTTTCCTTTTTGAAAAAGGGGTTTTAGTTTACAGTTATCTAATATTTTGAAAAGGCAGTTATTTTTTAAAAAATAAAAAAAAATAAAGAAGGCATCTTTACATTTTCTTTTTACGGCGTTTCGTATGCTTCGTTTCGATTGCTTTATATACTTGGAGGTTTCTCTTCGTTTCTCTCACAAAAACCCTAAGAAAGCATCGATCTTCTATTTCTGTCTTCTTCCCTTGTTGTTTTTTTTTTCCAAAAAGTTGTCATCTTTCTGAAAAAAAAAAAAAACAAGCTTGGAATCTCTCAAAGACAGTAAAATATGTCGTCCCAAAGAAAGTCCTCAAGAATCGCGAACAGGGGACCACATCAAATGCAAGAGGGGCCTACGCATTTTGATCTCACCGAGGAAGAAGAATCTCCGAGACAGCAGCAGAGCCCACAACATTCTCAGCAGCGTCAATCTCTTCCTTCTAGTCCTTAGATGGTTGTACATCAAGAGGAGGAAGAAATTATCGAAGACGTAGATCCTGTAAGAACTCTCAAGCCCGCTTTCACCTATAAACTTTATCGTGCTTTAAAGAGGAGTGGTACTCCGTTGAATTATATTGATGAGTTTCTGAAGGAAAGAGGGTTTAGAAATGAAACATTCTTTTTACGCACAATGGAACGATTGGGAATTGGCCCTGCTGGTTCGGCAGATGAGGCATTCGCAAATATTCCAGTTGATCCACGTGTTGGAGGGCTGAGTCAGCCAGATGGAAATGATGATGACAGGATGTACAATGAGTTTAAACCGAGAATGGGCATTGCAGCAAAAATCCGAGCGAAAAGGACGGACTTGTTTCGATCGGATGAACACAAGCAACTATACTCTAAGTTGCTTTGAAGCGTGGGGTGATAAACCCTAGAAGTGTGGATTTCGATTTTCTTGACTCGTAAATATCAATCATGGGAAAAAATTCAATCTTCTTCAACTCGAACATTTCTGTTCGACACCACGTAAGGTCATGCTGAACTTACGCTTATTTCTACTCGAATCTCGCTTTTTGACTACGAATAGATTTTCTTTTAGTGTTCGAGACCGGATTATGTGGTTGACATGAATGCACCGGCTGATGTGATTGGAGTGGAAAGAGGAAGATATCAACCCATCAATGTGTCTATTGCTCATGCAACGTTGGAGCTTGTCAAGGATAGAAAGACGGAAGAAAAATCTCTTATTCGAGAATGAATGCGTTCAACATTTTGCTTCACAAGATTGTGATCAACTGTCTTAGACCAAAGTCAACTTCAAAGACAAAGATGTTTCAAACTCGGAGGCAAAATTGATGTATGCCATCAATGCTAGTAAAAATTCTCTCTTCCACACACTATCATGTTCCACATGTACAGAAAGCGATGGTGAAAGACAACGGTCAACTTCCGTATGCAGCTCTTGTGACCAAATTATTCGACATTTGAATGTTCAGCCTCCTAGGATTTTCTATGTTAGAACGTGCAATCACATGGTGGTGGACCGAGAATGGTCACTAAGATGCGTCGAAGGAACTCAACAAGGCGTTGGAGAAATTCAAGGAGAAAACGCCATCAAATCCCATCTCTTATCTTCGGCTGCAAAGAGAAAAGGGAAGGAGCCCATGGTTGATCCTCCAAAGAAAAGAAGAGCCCTCATTATTGAGGATGAAGAGGATGAGGATGATATCACTATTTCTGCTTTGGCTTTGAAGAATTTGAGTCGTTCTGTTCGAAGTTTCACTGAGCAACAAGAAAAAGAGACTGTTGAGACAGAATAGAAAGAAGCAGAAGAAAGAGAAGCAGAGGAGAAACAAGCAGAAGAGAGAGAAGCAGAGGAGAAAGAAGCAGAAGAGAGAGAAGTAGAGGAGAGAGATGCAGAGGAGATGAGAATTCAAGAAGAAAAAGAGAAAGAGAGAGAGGAAACAGAGTAGGAGGAATACTTTTCTCCACCTGAAGGCTTGGAAACAGGGGGAGATCCTGAGAAAATAGGAACGTCCTCATTCCCCGTCACCGGTGAGGGAATAAGTCGTTCTCCGGCCGATCCAGAGGACATCTATGCTTCTCAATTTCCTGAGGAGGAACATGAAATTTCATCGCCCAATCTGCGTGCCGATCCGCCATCATCTACACATACTCCATCTGATCGTGCGTGAAGCCGGTACTCGGGACCGATAATTCGGCGTAGACTTTCGCAGAATTCTTGATGTTCTTTTGGAAATGCGAGGTCAAATTTATGCTCCGGGATGTGAAGTACGTAACTTGCGAAATGGGGCAAACCTCTTCGGTCTCGTTGCATGATCAAATTCAGGCCCTTGCTCGTCAAGTTCAATCAACTCGCTAAGGGTGAAGATGTTGAACAACTGAAGGAGGACTTGAAAAAGCTGGAAGGGATTGTTCAGTCGATGGGAGATTTCCAGCTTGTTTGTGTCCCCAAGCAATCTTAAGCTTTTAACCTTTTTTTTAATGATGACAAAAAGGGGGAGAGATGTGGTGCAGATTTGTTTTGAACTTTACTTTTATTGTTTGACTTGTCTTTGTGTTTGGTTGTTTGGTTCTGGACTGTTTTTGGATTTGACTTTGACTCGCTTGAACAATTGGTTGTCTTAAGTAATATTGTTATCTCATGGCTTTGTTCATTTACAGGACTAACCTATCTTCTGTGGATGCAGACTTTAGTGTTATTTCTAAGCCTCTTATCTTTATGAGATATCCATATTTGCCTAAGTATTGTTTTGCAGGTCAAAGATATCCAAATCTGCAGGAAAGTTTTGTCACCATCAAAAAGGGGGAGATTGTTGGAGAAATCGTCCTTGAAATATTTTGAAGCTGACAAAACGTTTCCATCAGTCTAGTCTGAAGACTTGTAGACTCTTCCATTAAAGTCTGAAGACCTCCGGACCACCAGACTCAAGACTCAAAGTCTATCCCATTGACAGTCTCTAGACCGTCGAAGAAGGCTTATCCAGAACTGGATGTTTCGTTAAAGATTTGACCTTATCGACAGGATTAAATCTCTTGGTTGGATATAGCATGTCGAAATCCTTTACTCAAATTAGGATTGATTCAGGGATGATTGGATCCGATGATTGACGAAGTATTCTTGGAAGGTTCTGCTTATGGAAACCAAGATCCTGATTATATGGGCGAGCAGGATTGATGGGCTATCGTCATGTTCCTTAAATAGCTCGAAGATCTTCCTAATTGATTCTGTCCAATGGGTAGATTGGAAGAATTCCTTTGGTAAGTGCCAACGGGTATGATGTCATAAAGGAGTATATAAGGAAGACGTTCTAGTCGTTTGAAGGTGTGTGCGATAGAAGAATTCCAAAGTCTGAAGTTCCTTGTTCTTAGTCAATTAAACTGTTGAGCGAAATCTTGTACACAAAAGAGAGTCTATATCTTTGAGAGACCTTGAGGAAGGGTAGTAGAGTCTCTACTCTGTGGAATCAAGGAAGAGCTACTGTAACATCTCTTTTGTTCATAGTGAAATCCAGCCAGTGGGCTGTCAGTGCGGAAGAGTGGACGTAGGCTTGGAATAAGCCGAACCACTATAATCTCTGTGTTTATATTCTCTTCCCTACTCTTTTTTACTTTGATCGTATCTTGTTAAGAGAAAAACTCTCATCTCTTTATCTATTATTGAATGCTGCACACTTATCTCGAAAATATTGTTTTTACACCTATTCACCCCCCTCTAGGTGCTTATACTAGCCCTATCAACCCCGACCCTGACTTGGCCACTCTACGGCCAAGTCGAAGGCCGTGATCTCACTCAAGTGTGAACCTCACGTCGCCAAGCGACGGCAACCGAGCGAGCTAGGTTGACGGCCGAGTGACAGCGGTCGAGCGAGCTAGGTCGGCGGCCGACAAGGATCGGAACCCTAATTTCTTTTTTTTTTTGGTAAAGTCGGAACCCTAATTTCAATCTCCAAATAAATAAAAAAATCCCAAAAATGAGTTGTGCGGCGTCGTTTTTGTGAGGCCATCCACTTAGGATGGAAAAATGGCGTCGTTTTCTTAAGGAGGACGGAAAACGACGACGTTTCTCAAGCCATGTCGATTTTTTTTTTTAAATATAAAAGCCACGTCATCATTTTAACCGGAATATCTCGCCGGTGGCACCAAAGTGATCGTTTTTCCTCCGATTTGGCACTTAAGTGATCTGATTGAAACTTTTGGCACCAAAGTGAGCGCCGTACATACTTCTCCCAATGAAAATCCTAGCTTTGGTTAATGAGTAATTATAGCATCCTCTAACAATGTAAAACTTTTTCCACAATCGATCTTAATTCATCAGTAATTTAATGACTACCAAGAGAATGGATAGTTAAAGCCCTCGAATTAAATATAGATTAGATTATTTGTGTCCAAGTTTTCTCCACTTTTACACTAACAGTGGTGTATGCTCTAATTTTCCTCTATCATGTGCCAAAATCATGTGATTCTATGACTTCCAAAAGGATCGAGGAGATTCTTGCTTTCTCAAAACAAAACATTTTATAGAGAGTTGTCTTGCTCGACAAATGAAGAATTACCAAATAAGTCATTTTTTTGCCAAATTAAATGTCAAAATACGTCTCGAGTTTGAATCCATAAGCAAAAATTTGAATTCACTCGAGAGATTTCCTATTCAGGATGTAATTCAAATTTGGAGATCAGAAGCTAAAAATGAAAGGCCAAATTGGACTAAACTTGCCCAAAAAAAAAGAAGGAAAATCACATATGGTGCTGATAACATATCAAGAATCGACATCAGTAGAGAGACGGCTGAACACGACCACGTCCCTCGTCCTCCCTTTGAGCACTTGATACTTCCTCAGCACCCCCTCCCTCGTGAACCCGGCCTTCTCCAGCACCCTCTGCGACGGCTTGTTCTCCACGTCCACGATCGCCTCCACCCTCTCCAGCTCTGGCCTCGCGCCGAATGCCTCCACCACCGCTGCCCTCGCCGCCTCGGTTGCTATCCCCCTCCCCCAGTACCCTGAGGCCAGCGCGTAGCCCAGCTCCCCCCGGCAGGCATCCGCCGGGGACTCGTTCCGGGTCACCAAGACTTGCCCCACCGGCCTGCTGTCGACACATATGGCCCGGAAGTAAGGGTGGGGGAGGACGGTGCCGGTGATGTAGGCCAGGGCAGCATCGCGGCTCGTGTAGGGCTCGAACCTGCAGAAGTGGGCAACATCCGGGTCGCCGGCCCACGCCATGAAGTCGTCGACGTCGGAGAGCTTCAGAGGGCGGAGGGAGATTACGCCGCTGCCCGAGAAGTTGCAGGGGGTTTGTTGCTCCTGCTCCTCCATTGGAAGATCGAGAGTGGTGAATGGGCGTTGTTGTTGGTGCGGTGATGGTGGTAGATGAAGTTGCGGAGAGGTTGGGAATCGAGGTCAAGGTCAACGGAATCGATGAGGTCACGGACTGGCCGAAGATGGGGACTTTAGAGAGTATAATAATAATCCAAGAAACGAAAGATTCTTCCTTGTGGTTTCAAGAAATGCTGCTGCTAGACCAGAAATGATGAATTTACTAAGGTTTATAAGGACATCGTGGGCTAAAACAGAGGAGGCAGGTCAGTAGGAATCTTAGTAATGCAATGCAAACACCAAACTCTAAGTCAAGCAAGAAAACTATAAAATGGGGAGCTTGCTGCTTTGACAAGATTCTATCCCTTTCCTTCTTCCCAAAAAAAAAAAAAAAATCGAAAATCTTTTTCTGTAAAATCCTAGCTTTGATTATCGAGTACACAGCACAGTTTCTAGCAGTGCCAAAAAAAAAAAAAATTCTACTAGAGACTTTATTCATTACTAATTTGATACTTAATGAGAGACTACGTAGTTAAAACCCTCAAATCAGATATGGATTAAACTCTTGTGTAAAATTCTTTTTACACTGACGGTGATATGCGTTCTAATTTTCCTTGATTATATGCTAAAATCATGCGGTCCCGTGACTTTCAAAAGGGGCGAGGAGATTCTAGACGCTCAAAACATGAAGCACATCTTATATATCCATCATTCCCGATGAATGAAGAAAGACAAAATAAAATTATGTTTCTAATCCGATATTAGAATACGTGTTGAATTTGAGTCCATTAAGAGAAAGTATAATTTCATATAGGAGATTTGCTATTTGGGATGTTCGATCTTTATCCAAAGAACATTCAATTTTGAAAATTAAAGACTTAAAGGGAAAGTCCAAATTGGACTAAGTTCCCTATCAAAACAAGGAACTGACTTTATTCATTGGATCTAAAATTCAGCCACAAGGTTTTCAATTTTTGTTGCAGGCATATATCTATATTCAATCACGGGTTTTGGTCTTCGTTTCGTTTGTGCAGAGATAAGTGCTTGAACATACGAGTTTTATGGTAAGATTTGTGAACTCTTCCATAAAATTAATATATTATTATTGTGGAGACTAAATACTGTATAAATATTAGGTATAATTAAAGATTGAAAAGGACAAGTTTTTTAGTAGTTCGAATATGATAGCAATTTCTATTTTATCACTTGATATATAATGGAATCTTATACTATTAAATTTGTGGAGCAGGTCACATCCATCGAATTATATAAATTTGGTATTCGAATTATATTATTATTATGTTTATAATTGTGTTTGAATGCTTGTATTTCGCAAAAAAGAGATTGAATGCATTGCGGTCTATTAGGTCCATGACGAGCATATCTTACTCCAAATACTGAAATTATGTTAGAAATCCCTTTATTCATCATCATAAAAGTAAAGTAGCCAACGAGGGATGTTAACTTGTTTGTGTTTATGGATGCATGAAATAGCTAAAACATGACATGTCTTGTAATCAATTTAACCAAGGCATCATGGTCCAAATCAAAAGTATGACATGACTGCTGAAGGTGTGCACGATGCTCAGGTACATAAGATAGGACAGGAAACCATGTGAGTAACCTGATCGTTCGACCAAAAAAAAAGAAAGAAAGAAACCTGATCTAGGAAATAAATAAAAAAAACTCCAATAATGAGAGGCAGAAGATGAACCAACCTGCCAAAATTTCCGATACATTCTATCCAATCGAGCAATTTATTACGAGCCCAAAAGCGCAGACACTACATTTCAAATTACCAACCTAGGTTTCCAGGCAAATGGATGACAATATCAATGCCAACATTCATGCGGAACATATCAAGAATCTTCATCAGTAGAGAGACGGCTGAACATGAACGCATCCCTTGTCCTCCCTTTGATCACGACGTACTTCCTCAGCAGCCCCTCCCTGGTGAACCCGGCCTTCTCCAGCACCCTCTGCGACGCCTTGTTCTCCGCGTACACGATCGCCTCCACCCGCTCCAGCTCCGGCCTCTCCCCGAACACCTCCGCCACCGCCATCCTCACCGCCTCCGTCGCGACCCCCCTCCCCCAGTAGCCCGAGCCCAGCGCGTAGCTCAGCTCCCCCCGGCAGGCCTCCATCCTGTTCTCGTTCCGCGTCACTGAGAGGGACCCAACCGGCCTGCCGTCCAGACAGATGGCCCGGAAGTAAGGGTGGGGGAGGGCGGTGCCGGCGATGTAGGCCAGGCCGTCGTCGCGGCTCGTGTAGGGCTCCCACCTGCAGAAGCGGGCGACTTCCGGGTCAGTGGCCCACACCATGAAGTCGTCGACGTCAGAGAGTTGCAGAGGGCGGAGGGAGATCTTGCCGCCGCCGCCGGAGGTGGGGGCGGTTTTCTGCTTCTGCTCCTCCATTGGAAGATCTCGAGGGAGGTGAACGGCGGTTTGATGTGGGCGATGAGATGATAACAACTTCTTTAGGGGAAGGTAGAGAGGAAGGGTGTGGTCATGTCAGATGCATTTGAGATCGATGGTGATGATGGTAGAAGAAGTTGTGGAGGATCTTGGGAATTAAGGTTAAAGGTGGATGGAATCAATGAGGTCAGGAACTGACCAAAGATAGTAGTACATCGTACATATTTGGTGGCGATGTGTGTGGACGGTGGTGCGCGGTGGAGGGGACATGGGGTCTTGGGTGATGGAGAACCACGGCTCGAGAGAAGGTTTGGTAGCATGGAGATTTGCAAAAGGGGGTAATTTGTTTTTTCAAGGTAAAGTTGGGTTTTATGGTCAAGTCAACCTGGATTGATTAAAATTAGTCATTAAGGAATATCTTGGGCTAATAAAGATGAATAGCAGATGGTCGGGCAACAATTAATTATTGACCAATTCTTATATGTCTTGGTTTCGAAAAGTGATGATAAGTCTTGCATGGAGTTTAGGGCCTTTAATCGTTATACTTAACGGAGTACGCAACCTCCGAGTGAATAGATCAAGATCGATCATATGTGATTAAGGCTTGTTGTGCAGAATTGTTGATAGGAGAAAGAAATTCCAACCAATTGATATCTCCATCCGCCCATCTTTATCATCACATGAGAAGTGTAGTCAAAGTGATTTTGCACATGATCATTACTTTCAATGGAAAAATGCTCAGGCTACACTCGTAATCAGGATCTTATTATGTGTTCAATGTCTACTCAATAATAGAGGTGAGTAGTTCTAGATTTCATAAAGGTTCCACCTGAAATCTACCCGTTGGAATAGATCCATCATTTTTCGAAACCTAAAACCTATATTGCATATGTTAAAACTCGGAAGCTATCTTTTTACAGGTTCTAAGATACTTTCAAGGTCTACCCAAGTTCTATTTTTATTATTAATTAAATAATTATAATGAATTATTACCTTTAATAACTATTACTTGTTATTATAATTCACTAATCATGACTTATATTTAGATACATGAAAAATATGAAATATTAACAAAATAAAAAGCTTTAGTCATAAAATGGAAGCTCGAATGAGTGGTTCCAATTATATACTTATCATCAAACGCAATGGAATACCGCATGATTGCTAGAAGACATAAACCAAAAAAGATACAAAAAAAGCATATTCCTAGTTCTCGGTTATAGGTTTTAAATTTTAGGTTTAAGATTTCACCAACTTAAAATCTGAAACTTACCAATCGAAACAGGTTCTCCAATTTTTTAAACTTGGAACCTACCTTGCATATCTTATCTGGAATTAGACAGGTTCTCATCGATTCAATTCTCAAATATTGATTAAAATTAGTTGTTAAGGAAAATTTCAGGTGTATACAGAGGAGTCTGTTCAATGGGAATCTTTCGACATGCGATGCAAGAAGCACCTTGCTTCGAGGAAATCAACCCTGTGAAAACTCCGGTACAGTAAGGTGGTCGGGTACGAAGTGATTTTCTAGCCAATTCCTACATGTCTTGGTCTAGACTCTAGAGCAAGTCGTGTCGGTAGAGAGAGTCCGATCCATCTCTCTTGTGGAGCATCGGGCCTTCGATCACGGGACATCACGAGGTATGCAAACTCCGAGTAAGTCGCCCTGGATCGTAAAATGCGAAATATTTGTTAGAGGTGAAAAAATTTGACTGCAGATGGTCTGGCCATGAGTACATCATCGACATTGCAGATCAATCAGCTGATCATCCCGAAGTCTTGCTCCCATGAATTCGCAGTACTTCATTTATGTTTTTGGACCAAACTTGCATAAAATGGCAGCAAGGGTTGACTGCCGGCGAACTCTCTAGATATCATCTTAAGAATACCATACTCGTAGTCGGAATGTCTCATTTGGGTTGCAACTATTGGTGCTCATTTCGAGCGAGTTCATCGCCGCTCCATCGAGTCAGAGGAAAAGCGAAGTGAATCCCTACACCTGGCCTATAAGCGAAACTTACTCGGGACATACATAAACATAAAGTCTTTCATCCTGTGAGAAACATCATCCAAAAGAATTTTCAAAAAGTTTTTTTTTGAAATTTCGGTCATGTCATGTAGACTCAAGTTGTAGATCTAGTTGCTTCGATTTGAATTATTTGGAGGATGCCTTATATATATTAATATTATATCAAATCAAACAAAAAAAGAGTAGTAGCAAATTGGTCGAAATGTTAATTTTATTTGTGTATTACTTTCATAGACCAGGGTGGACGAAATCACGTTCGGTGGCGATTGGAGAGCATGGAACATCATCAATTCTTCTGTCATGGTTCATTCTTGGCTTGGACCATGGCCCTTGTAAATCACTATATTATGCTTGTATGTTGACCAGAATGTGCGGCCCCCGCTGTCGAGTGTCACGGTCTGGGCTGTTGGAGCAATTCAAAAGGACTGCGCGGTATGTACAATCCTCATTCATGAGCATCTGACTTGAGCAACGCGACGTCCCAATGCCAAGGCATATGCACAATCCACAAGATCGTATGTAAGAAAGAAAGACCGAACAATTTGACCGGCAGGAGCCCTACCTAATCTAAGCCCGGACCGACTGTTCTGCATGGTTAGCAATCCAACCTGACCTTGAGGGGTAAGCCCATTTTTCCTCACTTCCAGGAAGATGAAGCAATGCAGCTCTTTCAAGTTTCAACAACACCAACCCATCAAGAGTGACAGTACTCTCAGCATTACCAGCGCTAAGCTTAGAGCTTAGGGAATTTCAGATGAGGATGGAGCAAAGGACCTTGATTGACTTGAAGAGGAAAGCACGGCGGACTCGCCCTGAGGAAGCGTGACGTTCGGTTGTAGTCTGAGTCTGCCATTCGATCAATCTCCCCAAATGTTACGTAGATGAAACCGAAGGACTGAAGAGACGACGGGAAGTTGAGGAAGATCAGAAAAACTGAATAGTGTTTATGGGAACCCACTTCAGTAGGCCCTAAACAGTAAACATAGGTAAAATTGGACCACGGAGATGCGATAGTTCAAGGGAAATCGACGGTCAAGGGCGGCGTGAAAATCCATTAAATCGGACGTTGGAGATGAAGAGAACAAAATCATAGTCCCGTCAGTCAATTACGTCTACAATTGACTGTCCAAATTAAACCTAAGAAATCGAACGGTTGAGAAAGGATGACGATTTATTCTCTTTTCCTCTGCCCGATGGTGGCTTCTTCTCTCGCTGAAGGTGAGTTCTCCTCTATCCCCTCCGGTGATAGCTCCTCCATCTCTTCTCGCGGGAAAATGGCTGTTGATACAGCCTCTCCACCCGATTAGCTATAATCCCGTTTCCTCTCCTTGAACCCTAAAATGAGCAAATCGATTCTGAAACCCTAACTTGGCTGGTCCAGCTTCTCTAGCAAGATTGCTCTAAAACCTACAGAGCTCCCTTCATTCCCAACCAAACCCAGCATCCAATCCCAACCCTAACCTTCTTCGTCCAACCAATCTTCCCTTCATCGCAACTTTTGTCATTTTGGCCAAACTCAATTCAGCCATGGAGGGCAACTAGGAAAACCATCTCCAATTGCTGGCTCTTTGTAAACGGATGGGAGATCTATGGGCTGCGGATGATATCACGGAACTGAATGGCCGCATTCCTGAGGTACACAAACAGGCTGATGAGTATCTATTATATGGAAAATTGTTTTCGAAACCAAATGTTAACTTTCAAGCATTCTGGGCTACAATGAAAAGGGTTTGGAAGTTAGAAGAGGTCAGATGTGAGGTGATCAAATCAGCTTTCTTTGTTTTCATTTTCAAATCAGAGGAAGAACAGAAAAGAATCCTACAGACAGGCCCTTGGTCGTTTGCAAGTAATCTGTTAATTCTACAGGAAGGGGACCCTACCATTCCCAAGCACTGCTATGAGTTCAAACATTACTCCTTTTGGGTGCATCTGATGGGGCTTCCAAGAGCTGCTATGTTGGAGGATTGCATTCGCATGATTGCTGGAAAAATGGGAGAAGTAGAGGAAGTTAGAATTGATGCTTGAAATAATAGCTCTCGCAAAACAGGCAAAGCAAGAGTAAGGCTGAATTTGCTTCATCCTCTTAAACTGGAATGATCATTCATGTGGGAGATCGAAATTGGTGGATTGACTTTAAATATGAGAGACTACCACACTATTGTTATTCCTGTGGTTACATAGGTCACTATGCAAATTACTGCCCGACCTTTCCCTATGAAGAATCTGGAATTCCTCAGGATAAACCAGGACGCTATGGCTCTTGATTGAAAGCAGAGGTGAAAGATTTCAGCCCTTGCTGGAATACCTTTTATGGGGAGATAGATCTTACCTTAACAGAAGAGGACATGATCCCCAAGACCCCTGTTATCCCTTCTAATGATGAGTCAAACAGGAAAACCTCAATTGATGGCAGCCAAGCCATTGTGATTTATCACCCTACAACACAACCAACACCAGAATTGTCAATCTCAACAGAACTTGCTGCACAGAAAAAAGGAAAAAGAATCCAACAGTACTCGGAACAGCCAAAGGAGTATCTAATGCATGATGCAGGGGTGGGGATCCAAGGGGCAGCCAAATCTGGTATAAAAAAACAAGAAATTAAAACGCTTTGCTCTGTATGAGAGAAAGGGCAGTCTTCGCGTAGAAGATCCAAGCTCAATCGGCTCACATGGGAGAAACCCTAACTGTCCAACAGCGCTCGAATGGTTGAGGAGAACTCGAACTATTCTGATAGAAACCCCTTCAGGCGCACGAACTGACTTGCCGACTCTCCCGTGTACATCTCCGGCGATTGTCTCCCGGTCGTGGATTCCATCTTGGGTCGAAATGAAGTATCCTGGGCCTCTCACCCTATTGTCCTGGACTGTAGAGAAATGTTGGCCCAAATGAAGAATGTCTCCCTGCAATATGAACCATGCCAATCAAACCGAGTTACTAATTGGATCGCCAAATCTCACAATACAGGTTCTCTTCCGAGTAATTGGGTATCTCATCCCCCGCATGAACTTTATTTTATCTTATGTTTGGATTTTCGTATTAGTTGTAATCCACCATCTCAGTATTAATCAATGAAGTGCTTTCGACCCAAAAAAAAAGAAAAGAAAGGATGACGATTTGACTTCCTTGGCAAGTTTCACTTAGTTTTTGAGATTAAAATGGGAGACATAATAAGGAAGTTTTTGAGGTTATCTTAGGCGCATTTCGTAACGTTTTTATCTCGGGAATAATTTTTTATGATAAATAGTTTTTTTTTCTGTTCTTAGGAACAATTTTTGAATATAAGAACGTGATTGGTAATCTGAAAAAAAATTTCTATTCCCGGAATAGAAATGCGTTTGGTAAAATTGTATAATTTTGTTGTTTCTTCAAATTTTTTAATTTTCTTTTTCTTTTTCTTTTTTCTCCTTCTTCCTCTTTTGTGGCCGATTACCGACGGCCAGTGATCGACTAGGCAAGGTTCGGTGAGCTCGCCGGAGGCTCACCTGGCCCCCGATGGGCGATGCCGACCTAACGGTGGCCCGGAGAGGCCAAGCCTCACTGGTGACTGGGCGAGCTCGGCCTCGCCAGATTTGAGCAAGGTTGACCTTGCCCAGCTCAGGTGAGGCCGAGCCTCACTGTGGCTTGGCATCTCCGGGGGCTGGCGACGCTCCGGTGAGGTCGTCGGCCCTTGTATGGCCGGTCGCCGGCAACGACCATGGCCAAGGTTGGCGACCGGCCAAAAGGAAGAAGAAGAAGAAGAAGAAAAGAAAGAGAAGAAGAAAAGAGGAGAAAAAAGAAGAGAGAGAAAAATAGATTTTAGGAATTGTTCTTGAAAAAAAAAGTTTATTTTTTCTATTTCTTATTTCTCGCTTTCAAATCTATTCCTAAAACAAAATAATAAATATTTTGTTTTTAAACAAAAGTTAGATTTCTATTCTTTTTTCATTCCTTGGAACAAAAGAACAAAAATAATTGTTCAAAGGAACAAAAACAGATTTTAACAAACAAGCCCTAATAACGGGCTCCACATGACAAAATGAACAAAATTGGCCGGCGGGATTATACTATCGAGATGTCATATATCCCGATGGTGTTGTCGAAATCAAACTACTGACACGAACGATGACCGCGCGCTAGATGATAAGGTAGATAAAGTTGGACAGGAAACCATGTGGTTGAGCCAAGTGGTTGACCAGATCTAGCTGTTGTTACAGGAACCAAGTTCCCCAACGATGTCGGAAAAGAGAAGAACCAAGCTGCCAAATTTCAAGTACAGTTTATCCAATTCCACAGTTTATTACAAACTCAAAGTGCACGACCCTGGATTTTCAATTACGTACGATGTTTTCCAGGCAAACATATGACAATTCTAAAGTCGATTTCTGCACTAAAATGGGAGCAACATTCAAGCTGACTGCTGAATTTATCAAGAATCGTCATCAGTGGCGAGACGGCTGAACATGACGGCATCCCTGGTCCTCCCCTTGAGCACGAAGTACTTTTTCATCACCCCCTCCCTCCTGAACCCAGCCTTCTCCAGCACCTTCTGCGACGCCTTGTTCTCCACGTCCACCACCGCCTCCAGCCTCTCCAGCTCCGGCCTCGCCCCGCCGAACACCTCCGCCACCGCCAGCCTCACCGCCTCCGTCATGATCCCCCTCCCCCAGTAGCCCGAGCCCAGCACGTATCCCAGCTCCCCCCGGCAGGCGTTGCTCGCAACCTCGTTCCGCTCCACCGAGACGGCCCCGACCGGCCTGCCGTCGAGGCAGATGGCCCGGTGGTAAGGGTGGGGGAGGACGGTGCCGGCGATGTAGGCCAGGGCGTCGTCGCGGCTCGTGTAGGGCTCCCACCGGCAGAAGCGGGCGACGTCCGGGTCGGTGGCCCACACCATGAAGTCATCCACATCAGAGAGCTGCAGAGGACGGAGGGAGATCACGCCGCCGCTGCTTCCGCCCGAGGCGGGGGCGATTTGTCGGTCGTGCACCTCCATCGGAAGATCTCGAGTGCGAAGAACGGACGTCGATGTCGTTGACGAGACGATGATGAACTTCTCTGAGAGAAGATGAGAGGAAGGGCGTTCTTATATATATCAGATTTCGTCGAGATCGATGGCGACGATGCTCCTCCATTGGAGCAGTTGCGAAGAAGTAGCGAAATGAAGGTCAAAGTAGATGGAATCGATGGGGTCCGCATCGGCTGGCCATTGATGGCGACGTTTTGAGTGGAGCGCAAGGAGTCGCGCACGAGGCGGTGACGTGGCACAGAGTCGCGCGGTGGCTATTGGATGGGCCCCACCAATTCGTCAGCCGCCAAGAAGGGAGTCAAAAAAAAAAAAAAAATGGTAAATGGATCATATCCCTACGTGATTAGCAAGTCTTGCTCTTGCATTCACTTGCTCGTGTTAAACTCCTAGATTCGATGCGACAGAAACTCGATCCACGTGATCTGACGGCTTATATATATTGTGCTCATTTCATTGGGATGCATGCAAGAACAAAACCCAATTAATATAATGCACGTACGTGTTGATTAGTACTAAAACTCAACCTTAAGGATCATGATTATTACTTGAGTTATTCCTTCCCCCGGTTGACTCACGGCATTGTTTTTAAAATTGTAAATTTTTACACTGAAATTCCAATCAAAATCAATCAATGAAAGTGTTGGAATTAAATATAGAAGAAGAACCATGAGTTAAAAAACAGTGCGAGACCTGAAATTTGAATGAAGACCATGCAAAGGTGCCTTGGCAGCGACTGGACCAATCTGGCCATGACGAAAACATCCTAAGGATTCACATGAGATTAACATTATAACTTGGTTCAGGAAAAAATTATTGAAAAAATTCTAAATTTATTGCATTGAAGCCAATTAAGTCATAATCCTTTAAATGATTTACCAATTCAATTCTTATAACTAATTTTGGTCAGATATCGTTTACATGGACGCTAGTGGTGTTGTATAAGATAGTTGGCGCTGATGTAGAAATTTTTAAATTCTTTTACAAATGTTTTCATTTTATTATTCTTTTTTCTTTTACTTTCTTTTTTTTTTGGTCGATTTTTACTTTCTTTATTTACGTTCCTTTATTTTTTGTTCTAAAAAAGTTTGGCAAGGGTAGAACCTTTATAGTTGAGATTGGTCGCCAGAAGTATGACCCTACGACCAAATTTGATTTGGCCTCGAGAGATATACTTCTTGCAAACCTTACCCTAGAATTTGGTCGCAAGAATTTTTATTTCTTGCATCCGAATATGAGTTCATTGTTAGAAGTACTTTCGAATCATTATATCTGTTGGAATATAATACGCGAAAACGACAGAATCTTGCAATTTATGTCAACGCTAAATCGCCAGAGAAATAAACGAGAAAAATAAGGACATCAGAAATTTACGTGGTTCGGTCCGAGTATCGGTATTTACGTTCACGGGGAGAGCCAGCAGCAAATAATCTACTATAATCGGAGAATCAGAATTTACAATCACTCACACGTTCGAGTGTTTCCCACATCTAGATTTAACCTCAAACTCAAAGTGTTTATGAATAAACAACTCACTTTAACATAAACTTATGGTACAAAATTACCGCCGTGCGTTCAAGCTTGAAACAAAATGCTCTACGTACGCCAAAATCAGGAACTTCAACGTTCGTCTTTGGTCCATGTACGTAAATCTTCGTGTTCCTTTGAAAAGCTTCGCGTGGATTGCGTGGATGTGTGGCTCCTTTTCTATTCTGCTTTCGTAGAGGCTTCGGCGTCGTGCGAAGGGTTTTATTTTAAGCTGCTTCACGCACGCTGAAAAGGAAATTCGTGTGCCCAAAGGTCAAACTTTGACCTTGGGCCCACAAACGTTGGCTTCTTGATTCGGCGGCTTCTTGTGTGTGCAGACTTGGGCCCACGTAACAAACTTTTGGCTTCTGCAACAGATAAAAGAAAAACAAAACCTTTGCTCTCCTTTTTTTTTTTCCTTTATTCTATTATTTTCTCTTTTGTTAAATCTTCAAGAGTCCGGCGAATCGCATTTTAACAAATGCTCTAATTCAAGTCATAATTTAATAATTCTCCACCTTGACTCGATATTTCGATGTTTAAAGCGAAGTTATAATCTTTATCATCCATACGCTTCTTTCCTAACGTCCCGACGGGCGCTCACTCTCTACAGAATGCAATAGAGCTCAAGCAGAGCTTGAATTTCGCCAAAAGAACAGACTTAGTCATCATATCTACCGGGTTATCTGCTGTAGCAATCTTTTTGACAATAATATTACCCTTAACTAAAATATCTCGATAAAGTGGTACATGATATTGATATGCTTCGTTCGCTTGTGATAAATTGGATTATACGCCAAATATATCACACATTAGTTATCACAGTGTATATCCACACTTTTTTGTTCTAACCCAAAGTCCGAGAGCAAACTTTGTAACTATATCATCTCCTTCGTACAAAGGTTAGTGTCATGTACTCTGCCTCAGTTGAAGACAATGCAATATGATCATGTAAGAACGCTTTCCAACTAATTGCACCACCCGATAGTATAAATACCCACCCTGCTAAAGATTTGCAATTATCCAAGTCACCGCGTGATCCGAATCCACAAAACCAGTGGTCTCACTGCCATTACTATCCTTCCGATACACTATACCCACGTCTGTTGTCCCATTCAAATGTTTGAGGATCCACTTCACAGCTTCCTAATAAGTTTTACCAGGACGCTTCATATAGCGACTAACCACACTCACAACTTATAAAATATCAGGCCTGGTGTACACCATAGCATGCATAATTCTACCTACAGCATTGGAATAAGGAACACGGGACATATGCTCCTCCTCCTCATCAGTTTGCGGTGATAATTTATCTAAAAGTTTAAAATGCTTCGCTAAAGGTGTACTTACATATTTTGCTGACTACATATTAAAACGTGTCACAATCTTCTAAAACTATATTTCACGTATAGAAAAGACGTAAAAATCTCAAACTTTGCATTGTCAAACGTAAAATCCCATTTACTTAAGGACATTTTCGTCTTAATTTTCCCTTTTTCTTTTTTTTTCTTTTTTTCTTTTCAAGCCGGCGAAGGGAAGCCGGCGTTCGGTACAAGGCCCGCCTAAATCTTTCATCTCAAATTCAAAATGCATAATTTAAAATTGTTACCTCTTCAGGATTTTTTGTGTCACAAAAAAAAAGTTTGGGGTAAATGTGTCACGGTTAGCAAACTTCGGGTTTTTCATGTCACAAAAAAAGTTTGTGGTAAATTTGTCACTTTGGGTAAAGTTTGGAGTTTTTGGTGGACAAAATTTTCTTTACAAAGACCTAAATCTTTCATCTCAAATTCAGCATTTAATTGCCTATTCAGCTAATATTAGACATATTCTTAGTTACTATATCATTAATATATAAGAGTAGATAAATCAAATAACCATTCTCCAACCTCCTAAAGTAAACACAGCTATCCATATGACTTTTTGAATAGTTTTGACTAGCCATGAAAGCATCAAAATGTTTATACCACTACCTAGGAGATTGTTTCAGCCAATACAAAGATTTCTTCAACAAGCAAACATGATCTTCCTTACCCGGAATAGCAAATCCCTTTGGTTGCTTCATGTAAATCTGCTCCTCCAACTCACCTGAAGAAATGCAGTTTTCACATCTAGTTGCTTTAACTCGAGATCCTGCGAAGCAACTAAGGCAAGTAAAACACGAATAGAAGTATGTCTTACCATAGGAGAGAACACCTCATTGTAGTCAATGCCCTCACGTTGTGTATATCCATTCGCCACAAGTCTCGCTTTATACCTCGCTGTCTCGACATTAGGAATGCCCTCTTTCCTTTTGAAGACCCATTTACTTCCGACAATCTTTTGGCTCTTGAGTACTTTGACCAGCTTCCATGTCTGATTTCGATTGAGTGATTCCATCTTTTCACTCATAGCCCCTAACCATTGCGACGACTCTGAATTAGCCATCGCCTCCAAGTAAGACGAAGGCTCATCTTTCTCCACCTCATCACCTACAATCAATGCATAAGCAATATCTATATAACTATAACGTACCGGTGATTTAATGTGCATTCTCTATCTTTCTGTGGCTATAGTGTGTTGCGGATTTGCTAGTTGTTCACTATCACCGACTTCAGGAACTACGGCTTCATCTGCAGTCTCAACTTCAGTTATCTTCGATGTCTCCGGAGTCTCCACCTGAAGCTCCACCTCACTAATGACACCATGATATGTCTTCTCTATTGGTTGTGTCTCAGAACTCCTCCGTTGAAGCATTGCAATCTCGCCGGTAGCCTTTCACCTCATGTGTATAACCCAAAAATATGCACTTCTTCACCCTTGGCTCAAGCTTACCATCACTTGCATGAGCATACACAGGACATCCGAATATACGTAATCCGGAATAATCAACAGGTTTCCCCGACCATACTTCCTCATGAGTTTTCCACTCAATAGCAGATGATGGAGATCGATTAACTAGGTAACATGCCATGTTCATTGCTTCAACCCAAAATTCCTTGCCAAGTCCTGCATGCGAAAGCATGCATCGAGCTTGCTCAAACAAAGTTTTGTTCTTCCGTTCTGCCACGCCATTCTGCTGGTGTTCCAAGTACTGTGCGGTGTCTTACAATACATTCTTTCTTGCAGAACTCAGTAAAATCTTTACCACAAAACTCCATGCCATTATCGATTCTTAGGCACTTGATTTGTTTATCTGACAGCTTTTCAATCAATGCCTTAAATTTCTTGAACCAATCAAACACATTTCTTGAACCAATCAAACACATCATATTTGTGCTTTAGAAAGTATACCTATACCTTCCTCGAATAGTCGTCGCTAAATGTCAGCATATATCAGGCACCTCCTTTCAAAGGAACTGAAGACGGGCCCCAGACGTCTGAATGAATATATTCAATTGGTCATTTGGTCGAATGAATAGCTGTAGTAAACTTAACTCGGTGCTGCTTCTCATAGATGCAGTGCTCACATAAGTCCAGCTTTCTTGTCTTCTGACCATTCAACAATCCCCTTTCACTCAGCATCGTCATATATGCCTCGCTTATGTGCCCTAAACACATATGCCATAATTGAGTCAAGTTAGAATCTAACTCACCTAATGAAACTGCCACGGTTTCGGTCATGGTCTTTTCCAATAGATGATAGAGAGTATTCACTTTCTTCCCTTTCATCACTGTCATAGCACCTTGAAAGATCTTCAGTACTCCACCTTTAACGGTGTATCTACACCCGATGTCATCGAGTGTCCCTAGAAAATAAGGTTTTTCTTGAGCTCCGATGCATGCCTTACATCTGTCAATGTGCGCACCACCCCATCGTGCATCCGAATCCAAATTGTCCTTATCCCCATAGCCTTACAGACTGCATTATTCCCCAAAAGAACCCTACCAACATTTGCAGCCTGGTAAGTAGTAAACCAATTCTTATGAGGCATCATATGATAAGAACACCCCGAATCCAGCACTCATTCGTCTCCTGAAAAGTAGCAATCACACATAAAATAGCTTCTGCATCACTATTGTTCCTTTTGGCAACATTTACCACACTGCTTGTGACATTCTACCTATCAGCTTTATTCCTCCGCTTTGGACAATCTCTCTTGATGTGCCCTTCCTCGTGACACTCAAAGCACTTCACGCGTCCCTTGGACTTTCTATGGCATGTTTTTGATCTTCTTTTACCTCTGCTACTACTAGGCCCTCAATGTTGTTATCTACCCCAAATCGCCAGTGCTTGCGCTACTCCTTGCGCCACTCCTTGCGCCAGACCATCATCTCGCAATTTTCTCTGTCACTCCTTAGAGAATAAGGCGGACTTTACCTCTTTTAAGGTAATTGTAGTACGCCCTTGCAACAGTGAATCAGTAAAGTGCTCCCATGACTCTGGTAAAGAGGCTAACAACATCATGCCCTATTCTTCATCATCAATTATCTTATCGACGTTCTTCAGATCCATCATGAGTTTATTAAATTCATCTAAGTGGGTTCTAATAGACGTACATTTAGTATATCTAAATTGAAACATCTTCTTCAACATGTACAAGCAATTGTTCAAACCTTTCTTCACATAGAGTGCTTGAAGTTTTGCCCATAACACTGCGGCATCCTTCTCCTCAGCAACCTCTATTAAAACCTCATCCGACAAATTTAACATGATTGTGCTCTTTGCTCTTTCCATTAGCTCTACCCTCTCTAAGGTTTTCATTATAATCGGCAATTCATCTTCACCATCCAGTGCCTTAGCCAAACCTTGTGTTGTCAATAATGCCCGCATCTTGATGCTCTATAACACAAAGTTGTTACTCCCGTTAAACTTCTCAATTTCAGATTTCCTCTAAGACATAATTGCAATAACAGAATTTTCAGATAATAATCAAACAAGCAAAAACTCCAAATTACAATCAAGAAATCAAATTTCAAGCTCTGATACCAATTGTTGGAATATAATACGCGGAAACGACATAGTCTTGCAATTTACGTCAACGCAAAATCGCCAAAGAAATAAACGAGAAAAATAAGGACACCAGAAATTTACGTGGTTCGGTCCGAGTATTGGTACCTACGTCCACGGGGAGAGTCAGCAGCAAATAATCCACTATAATCGAAAAATCAGAGTTTACAATCACTTACATGTTCAAGTGTTTCCCACACCTAGATTTAACTTCAAACTCAAAGTGTTTATAAATAAATAACTCACTTTGACATAAACTCATGACACAAAATTATTGCGCGTTCAAGCTCGAAACAAAATGCTCTACGTACACCAAAATCAAAACTTCAGCGTTCGTCTTTGGTCCACGTACGTAAATCTTCGCGTTCCTTTGGAAAGCTTTGCATGGCTTGCATGGACGTGTGACTCCTTTTCTATTCTGCTTTCATAGAGGCTTCGGCGTTGTGCGAAGGGTTTTATTTTAACTGCTTCACGTACGCCTGAAAAGGAAATTCATGTGCCCAAAGGTCAAACTTTGACCTTAGGCCCACCAACGTTGGCTTCTTGCTTTGGCGGCTTCTTGCACGTGCAGACTTGGGCCCACGTAACAAACCTTGCAGCAGATAAAAGAAAAACAAAACCTTTGCTACCCTTTTTTTTTCCTTTATTCTATTATTTCATCTTTTGTTAAATCTTCAAGGGTCCAGCAAATCGCGTTTTTACAAACGCTCAAACTCGAGTCATAATTTAACAATATCCTTCATCCCTTTTAACAACCAACTACAAGTCTATTCTTCTAGCAGTCAACTTTAGGCTTCTAGCCACCAAACGATTTTGGTTGCTAGAGATCCATCTTTGAAAAACCCTCGTTGGCCGCACTCCGGTTTGGCCTCCCACCTTTCGTTGGTCGCTAGAAGTTCTCACTATTGTATGCATAATGCAATACCGTTTGTTGTAACCAGTAAAATTAAACTTAAATAATAACTTTGAGAAGACAATAACAAATTTATAACGATCGAGTCAAAAAATATATTGAATGAATTTTCTTAACGAGTAAAGACGGCTTAATTACAACCAAAAATAGATTTTCAAAATTGCTAGAAAATTGTAATGGAGTTAGCTGGGAGGTGAGCTACAAATAATCGAATCTCCTTACAGCACTAATTCTCTCAAGATATGACAACTCAAACCTATTTGTATTAGCACTATGCAAGCATAACTTAATCAAACTTTTTCCCAAACTGACACGTCTCATGCATGACTATTTATGAACTAAAGAAACATGTCTTTTTAAAGACAAAGAAAACTACTATAGAAAACTGAAAGGATATGAATTGAAGAGTCATGTTGATTATGCTCACACTTGTTACGCCATTAACTTATAATTACGACATTCCCCCCACATTAATGAATTAAAAAACTTTTTTTTTTAATTTGAAGAATTCTAAGTGTGCCTATGGAAGTACACTGTATCATGATAGGTAGTTTTCACCTTGAACATTCTTTAATGAAAGAATGTCAAACTTAAGTAATGAATTAACAAACAATGTTGAACCTTCTTTAATGAATTAATTTTTTTTTTTTTGAACTTGAAGAATTCTAAGTACATTGTACCATGATAAATAGTTTTCGCTTTGAACCTACTTTATTGAAAGCCTGTTGGACTTACTTAACTAGTCATTGGATTAAGCCTTGATATGCTACTTGTTAATATAAGCCCAAACAATAGACCTCACGTAAAGTCTTTCCGATTCAAAATTGGTTTTCGATTGTGTTCATTCTTTCGGTCTTCAACCTCTTGGGATTCATACTTGCTTTTGAAAATCTAGCATTTAAGAATTATTATAGAGCCAACCAGCTCCATGCATATAGGTGCATTCCTATTAAAGGTATCATACCATACTCTACTTGGATGTTGTATTCCAAGTTATAAGCATCATTAAATGCATAGCATACCCTTAAACCATTGTAGGAAGCACTCTTGCATTGTAGGAATGGGAGACATTGCTTACACTAGAGTTTCCAAAATTTATGTTGTCCCATTGAACCATCTATGGGATCTCCAATTGCTAAGTTAAATTCACATCTTGAAACTTCTTTATTGAGTTAAGGCTATCGACCCCATTCCCCTAGATGCACAGTTTAACTGCTCTCTTTACAAATCTTTTGTCATTGGATCTATAATATTTTCCTTAGATCTCACAAAGTTTATAGAAATTATTTCATTTAAGAGCAATTTCCTTATGGTATTATGTTTTCAATGAATGTGTCTAAACTTACTTGTATATATCACATTTTGTGCCCTTATAATTGCTGATTAATTGTCGCAATGAATACATAAGCTTCCTTCCAAAAAGAAGCATATGAGATGACATTGTCTTTTTTGAACATTTGAGATGTATTTCAAAAATTCAAATCCGAAAGATTTTTCAATCCGCAGTCTCTTAAAGGGCGCATGAGAACCATTCTGTTCCAAAAATCAATATCTTGCTCGAAATTGATTTTTCTATTTTTATTCCTCAGCCAAGTTTCTAAGCAAAAACATGTATTTGATAATCTTATAAAAATTTTGTTCCAGAAATAGAAATTCGTTTGATAATGATACAAAATTTCTCCCTCTCGAGTGGTGGTGGGAGGCATTCGGTGTCTGACGAGCGACTGGCGACGGGCATCTAGCGGTCGGCAATTGGTGGTGGGAGGCTGAAGAAAGGTGACAGGCAATGGCGGACGTCCGACGTCCAGCGTCTAGCGATAGGCAGTGGGTGGGCGACGGGCAATGATGAGAATGAATTATAAGAGTTTATATTTCTCACTTTTATTCAAGAAATAGAAAAGTTAAAAATTTTAATTTCTAATTTCTGGTCTAAATCTATTTCTGGAGAAAAAAATCTGTTTTAGAAATAAAAAAAAATGAAATTATATTACCAAACGAATTTATGTTCCAAACTTGTTTTAGGAAACAAAAAAACAGAGAAATAGAGAAATAGAATAGTTATCATGAGCTTCCTTACTCCTTCAAAGTTCAGCTTCTTCGGCCTCAACTTAAACATTGTCAAATTCTGTTTTTCAAAATCTCTTCTAAAAAGGTTCATTTCGATTTCTTTCCGTAGAATATGCATCCACAAAAAATTTAGCATCCTTTAATTCTAGGATAGTATTTACATGGATTTACACATTTTCAGATTTGTGAACTAACAATATGTATGCGCTGCCAATTTGAGCATAATCGATGAATATATGATCCATTATTTTAAGTCCCAACAAAGTTTGTTCAGGAGGAGGAATTGTCACGTTGACTACCCCCTTCAAAAATTTGTACGATAATAACATTCCATTATATAACTCATATGAAGTCTAACCTGTCTTCTACCTTATTAAGAATATGGTTTGCAGTTAGAATTGCCTCTCTCACAGGCATAGAATAAGATCTTCAAGGTTCATTTCTTTTCATTTGTGCTTCAAACAACTTTTAAAGTTTGAGCAGCCCAAATCCAACTTCTCAATGATGTTTGCCACTTGGAATGATTCACTTAATGACATTCCCTCAACAAATATGTTGTTCAGAATTATTTGCAATTGTTAAACCTAACTCATCACAATTTTAGAACCCACCATCTTGAAGTCTAGAAATTTGGCAACCACAAATTTCTTATTGCCTGCATCCTCTATCTTGTATTTATTTTCTAAGGACTACCATAACTATTTGGTAGTTCCGATGTTACAATAAACATTATTTAGGGAATCTAGTAAATAGTTAAGGATATAATTTACGTATAAGAAGGGCCCGTGCTTCCAAGCCTCCAATGCCCCAAGCATCGTGACATCTCGCTCATATGGACTAATTACGTGGCACACCTCTGATAAGTACTTGACTAGATTTTATGTAGTTAAATTGAGGAAAATCTTCTACTACCATTACTTAAAGCCCACACTAGTGAATTTCTCCAGTTTTTCATTCGATGTAACTAGAGGTGGTAACATCAAAGTAGGCAAAGTCCATTGAACCATCCCTCGAGAAACAGAACCATATAACATTTGGTCTGTACTATTTTGAAAAATAGTCCCTTGTATATCGGCCATGTGACTTGGACTCATACATAAATTTTCTCGACTTGAAAGTGCACGGCATTTGCTACCATAAAACGAAGCCCTAAGGTCCGAACCTCTCCAACTGTGGCGGTTGAATCAACCGTGGTAATGTCTCCAGAAACATCGTGGACATTATTGGGTACTTAATAATTATTGTTGTATGCATAATAACTTCGAGAAAGTGATAACAAATTTAATTAATAACTAAGTTAATAAATATATTGAATGAATTTTCTTAAAGAGTAAAGATGATTGAATTACAAACCAAAATAGACTTACCAAGTTGCTATAAAATTGTAATAGAATTCTTGCCAATGGTGCTTTGCAAATTTACGAATCTATACCTCCTAAATTACAACGCCTCTAACCATTACTCGTATCACTATGCAAACAGGACTCAATAGAACTTCTTCTTGAATTGGCATACCCCGAGCACGACTACTTATGAATTAGAGAGACATCTTCTTGAAGACAAAGAAAGTTACTACAGAAAACTAGAAGGACGTGAATCAAAGAGTTATGTTGATTATGCTTGAGCCCTTAACCCATAATTAAAACACTCATGACCATACAAATCTTATTGAATTTTTTGGTTGGCAAGAGACCGCTTTTTTTTTTTGGTTAGTGAAATATGGATCTTATCGCCTTCCTTGTGTTATTATTACCAAAATTTTGGTAGGAACATGTCTAACAAGTCGAATTACAAAATAAAAAGACCGTTGAGTCTTCTTTTTTTTCTCTTTGGCCCTGCTGTTGACGTTGAGTGCGTTCATTGGTGAGGCCGTCGAGTCTTTTTTTTTTTTTTGGCGGTAGATAGTCAACGAATTTTTTTTTCTATAAGATTGGGAAACTATCCAATACGAGGAATTACATATATAATAAGGTTCATATATTATCAGATCGAATAATATCCCATGAAAATATACTGATGATGAATTGTTAGATAATATTATACTCGAGGCATTATTAGGAAGCGTGGAGCATGTGGCCTTTGAAATGGGCAGGAGGCAGTGAAAGAAACAAGAACAAAAAGCCGTCGACGAACAAGGGATCGATCAAAGACAAAGAGCAGAGGGCGTTTTGAGAACGTTAAGATAAAAAGAAGGGGCACGTCGCTCCCAAGATCGCCATCCTCGCACTTCGACACGAGTTGGATCGGTGAATACTACGTACGAACGAGCATCCCAGTTGGAAGTTCGAGGAGAGGGAGACAATGACAGTCGACGAGGATGCGCAGCCTGTCGTTATCGACAATGGAACTGGGATGGTTAAGGTGTGCATCATCCTGGCCATAGCTTTGATTGGAAATTACATGATTGTATTACGTTTTTGTTCTTTAGTTCCGACCGAATTAACTCGCTCGAGTGGCGTTCCGCGGTTTCATGCCTCGCATGTTGTGGGTCGTATTGTTTAGGCTGGAATTGCCAGAGGCGTTCGTCCAACAGCAAACTTCCCGAGTGTCCCCCCCTTCAACTTTGACTCTTTAGGGTCTAAACTTTTTCTCGCACAAAATGACAATCAACCTCAATGTGCTTAGTTCTCTCGTGGAAGATTGGATTAGATATACTATGAATAGTGGATTGATTATCACAATACAGCACTGATGGATTTGACGGTGACATTCCAATCTCTAATAGTAACATTCTCAACCATAGTAATTCACTTGTCACATGTGTCATAGCACGATATTTAGCTTCAACGCTTGATCAGGAAACTACATGTTGTTTCTTGTTTTTCCATGCAACTAAATTACCCCCAAGAAACACACAATAGCCTGAAGTAGATCTCCTATCCACAGGACATCCAGCCCAATTAACATTAGAAAAGCCTGCAGTGTTTAGATGGCCATAATTCTTGAACGGTAGTCCTTTACCTAGCGCTCCCTTCAAATATTTGACTATTCGAAGTACAGCATCCTAATGAGTGGTACGAGGAGAACTCATGAACTGACTTACTACACTAACCGCGAATGATATATCAGGTCTTGTGATAGTAAGATAGTTTAACTTACCAACTAATCTTCGATACTTTGCTGGATCATGTAATAATTCTCCATGTTCTGCATCAAGTTTCATATTGGGATCCATAGGGGTATCGACTGGCTTTACTCCAAGAAATCCAACCTCACCAAGGATGTCCAATACATACTTTTGTTGCGATAAATTGATACCAGCATGTGAATAGGATACTTCAATACCAAGAAAGTATCGAAGACGTCCCAGATCTTTAGTACTGAATTCTTTATGCAGAAATTGCTTAAGTTTTTGAATACCTCTTGAATCACTGCCAGTAATGATGATATCATCCACATATACAACTAAAATGATACAACCAGTCGACGACATAGAGCTAAAAACTGAATGATCTACTTGACACCGCTTTAATCCAAATTTGATAACCACATCACTAAATCTACCAAACCAAGCACAAGGTGATTGTTTAAGTCCATACAAAGCTTTGTGAAAATGACATACCACATTCTCCCTTTGAGCAATAAACCCAGGTGATTGCTCCATGTAGACCTCCTCAGTCAAATCACCATGTAAAAAGGCATTTTTCACATCCAATTGATTAAGGATCCAGCCAAATTGCACAGCCAATAAAATAAAGACACGGACAAAGGGAATTTTGGCCACAGGAGAGAAGGTGTCATTATAGTCGACACCATAAGTTCGAGTATACCCCTTCGCAACTAACCATGCCTTCAATCAATCAAGAGTACCATCCAAGTGAACTTTAACGGTGAAAACCCAACAACAACCAACAAGTTGCTTATCAGTAGGTAAGGAAGTAAGCTGCCAAGGTTTGTTCTGAATTAATGCCTACATTTCATCTTCCATGGCACAACACCAACCCGGATGAGCAAGAGCTTCAGCAACATTGCTAGGCAAAGAGACAGAAGACAACGACGAGACAAAGGCAGAGAAGGTAGGAGATAAACGATCATAGGACAAAAAATTTGAAATAGGATGACGCGTACTAACACAATCAGAAAAACTAGAATAATGATCAATAAGATGTCCATCACAAGAACGCGTACCTTTTCGAGAAACAATGGGTGGATCAAGATCAGAGGCTGGCACTGCAACTGATGGGGGAACAAATGAATCATGTGCTGATGAAGACTGCACTGTCATAGTTGGAACTGTACTTCGTCGATGATAGGTGCGGTCAGCAAATTGAAATTTTCTGGAGGTAGCTGGAGAGATGGAAGGCAATCGAAGCATTGGTAGGACACAATCATCACTATCACCATGTGTTTGTGGAACATTTTGAGAAGAAAAATATGACTAAACTTCAAAGAATGTCACATCTATAGACACGAACATACGACGACGAGTAGGACTATAACATTTGTATCCCTTCTGAGTTCGAGAGTATCCCACTAAGACACATTTTTCAGCACGAGGATCCAGTTTATCAAAACCTGGAGTAAGACTATGTACAAAACAAACACACCCAAAGACCCGAATGGGTAAGGAAAAGAGAGAACAATTTGGATGTAAAATTGAGAATGGTGTTTTCCCTTGAAGAACAGAAGCTGGAAGCCTATTAATTAAATAACACGCCGTAAGAATAGCATGGCCCCAAAAAAATTTAGGTAGATGCATATGAAACATGAGGCAACGAGCGACATCAAGAAGATGACGATTTTTACATTCAGCTACGCCATTTTGTTGTGGAGTGTCTGAGCAGGACGTCTGATGAATAATACCATGAGATTCCAAAAAAGGCTAGAAACCAGAAGTTGTAGCAAGGTATTCTCTAGCATTATCTAACTATAAATGTTTGACAGAGATATTATACTGATTCAACACTTTGAAATAGAACAATTGAAAGCAATGAAGAATCTCTGTACAATCTTTTATTAAGAATAACCAAGTCATTCGAGAAAAATCATCCACGAATGTAACAAACTATCTTAATCCAGAGACATCAGACACACGACATGGACCCCATACATCTGAGTGAACCAACTCAAATGGACTAGACACACGACTCTGAATGCAGGAAGGAAAAGAAGCTCTATGATGTTTACCAAACTGACAAGCTTCACACTGAAAGGAACTCACAAACTTAGACTCAGGAAATAGACGTCGAAGTAGGCTTGGTGGTGGATGACTAGCACGACAATGCATCCGATATACATCAGTGGATGTCTGTTTCACAGCTGCGGCAGCTAACACCTTCTTATCAAGATGGTACATGCCATTTGATTCATGTCCCCCACCAATCATCTATCTAGTCCTCAGATCCTGAAAAAACACAATGAGAAGAGGAAAAGGTCACAGAACAATTTAGTTCTTTGGTCAACGAGCTAATATAAATCAAATTATAAAGAGATTTTGATAGGTGAAGGACAGATGGCAAAGAAAGAGAGGGACTCAAATGAGCAACTCCCATACCAATAACCTGAGACTATGAACCATTTGCTAATGTAACTGAATTTGATAATGAAGGAGATGTAGAGTGAAAAGAAGACAGTAGGTTAGAGTTACCAGTCATGTGATTGGTAGCTCCAGAGTCTATAACCCAATAATCAAACGATGCAGACAACAAACATGATGAACTACCTTTAGAAGTTTGTGCCAGAGTTATAGTAGGAGCTGAAGATCCTATCACTTGTTGGGAGCAAACCAATGTATCATACTCAGCACGTGTTAATGTAACCGAATCCCCTGTCTTCAAAACTTGAGTTGAACTTGGTAGAGCCATTGAGGGAAGACCAAGAGAATCCTCAACCTCTGCATATACAGCAAGAGGTGGTTTGAGCTCTAGGTGAAGTGTATAGCAATACGCTTCTGTATGTCTGGCTCTTTGACAATGATGACAATAGTGGGAACCACGACTATTCCCAGAATTAATGGTACCACGAGTCCCAACTCTCCCTTCATGGCCTCCACGACCTCGACCTCCACGTCCACTAGAACCATGGGAAAGCATAGCACTAATCTCCACCGCCGACGTGGAAGAACTCTTCTCAGGAATTGTAGAATGGAGAGCCTACAATAAGACTTCATCTACTGTGGGAAGAGAACTCTGAGATGTAATATGCTGACGAAGAGATGAATACTCAGGCCCCAATGACTTGAGACATAATATTACCCTCAAATCCTCTTGGCGTTTAGCCAAAACATCTGGATCATTCGAGGCAGGAAGATAAGTATCCAATCGTTGGCAAAGAATGGTGAACCAAGCATAATGATCAGACAAAGATTGATCTCCACGTTAAATATCAAATAACTTTTCCCACGTGTCACATACTCGCATCATATTATTTTGCCCCGAATAGAGTAATGTGCACTTATCCCAAACTGCTTTAGTAAAGTCACAATGAATAAAATGAGGACTGACCTTAGGGTCCATGCTATTTGTTGACACCTAATTTTTATATTTTAAAAAAAATCAAATCAAATCAAAATCAAAAATCAAAATCAAAAATTTTAATTATTAATTTTCTTTAAATTAAAAAAAATGATGAAAAAAGAAAAGAAAAGTCTTGCGGGTCCGAGTCGGGTCGGATCCGGCCTTGGCCGGACCCGGCCCTTTTTCCCCTTATTTCTCCCCACGTGGGCCTGGGCCCAACCCTCTCCTTTCCTTTTTCTTTTTTTTCCTTTCTCCCTCGCGCGGCCCAGCCCTTTTCTTCCCTTCGGCCCGGCCCGCCTCGTTGTCTTCTCCCTCGACCGTTTTCTGCACGGGGAACTGGCGAAGACGAAAGCAGAAAGCAGCCGTCCGCGTGGGGAAATGGCGAAGCCGAAAGCAGGGGCGGCTAGGGGCAGAGGAGACAGTAATCATCTCGCGGAGCAGGAGCGTTGGAATGGAAGGAGGGTCGGCTGGCAGAGGTGGCTAAGGGGGGTGGACCGAGGGCACGCGCGCGAGGAAAAAAAGAAAGAAAAGAAGGGAACAGGAGGGAGCTAGAGGCAGGGAGGAAAAACGAGAAGAAAAAAAGGGGGAAGGGACGGAATGAAGGAGGAGGCGAGAACCAACCGCTGTGACCGCCACAGACGTGCCTCCGGGTGCCCGCCACCGCTGCCGACGCGTCTCCGAACCACCATTCCCGCCGGACTCAGGTTGGTATTCCGTCAAGCACCTGGTGTGCATTTTTGAAGTCGAGCTGGCCGGAGCTCGTTCCATCCGTTTTGAGCGAGCTCCGGCCTCCGTAGGTTCCCCCTTTAGACTCTTGTGTATTGCTGGTTGCTGGTTGGTCATCGCCGTTGTCGCCTCGGGTTTGGTCTAGGTCGGAAGCCCCCTGGTTCGCCCATGCCCTCCACCTGTTCGTCATAATGCCCGAGTGGGCTCTCTTCCCTCCGAAGCTCCTCTGCGTGGAGCCATAGGCCCTCTGGCCACCGGAGAGGCGCTGTTGCAGCCAGGGAAGCCGCGCCGTTCACCCCGCCTGGCCACGGCGGTGCCATCGCCAGTGTGCACCTTCTCCGCGCCCCTGGTCGCGACTGGGCGGTCGCGACCAAAGGGAGGCCTGTCGAGTGGGCCAGATCTGTGATCTGGCCCACTCGATTCCTGTTTTCGCTTGGGCCCGGCCCTCGGGCCCAAGTCGGGTTAAATTTAGGCCCAACCAGGGATGGTCGGGCCTAACTCAGTCGGGCCAAGCCCAGTCGAGCCGCGCTCGGTCAAACCGAGCCCGGTCGAGCTGGACCTAGTCAAACCGAGCCCGGTCGAGCCGGACCCGGTCAAACCGGATCCGGTCTAGCGAATCCGACCAGGTCGAGTCGGGTTAGACTCGACCCGGCCCGACCCCGGCCCGGCCCCCAAAAGAAAATATTATTATTATTATTATTATTATTATTATTATTATTATTATTATTATTATTATTATTATTATTATTATTATTATTATTATTATTATTATTATTATTATTATTATTTTAAAAAAATTATTATTAAAAACAATTTCGAAAATAAAAAAATATATTAAAAATAAAAAAAATTAAAAAGAAAACAATTTCGAGAATCCAAAATATTATATTAAAAATTTTAAAAAATTTTAAAAAAATTAATTAAAAACAATTTTTTTAAAAAAATTAAAATTTAAAAATTAATTTAAAAATTAATTTAAAAATTAATTAAAAAAATTAAAAATTTCGAAAATCCAAAAATGATGGGGTTTGGTGAGGAATTGCTTTGTTTTGCATTCTTAGTGTAATTAGGCCTTTATCGACTCGTATTTTGATTACGTCGTATGTTTAATTTGCATATCTAATTATGTTTAATTATACGTATTTAATTTTATTGCAATTAGGATCTTGGTAACTATGATTATTACTTTAATGATTGCGCACTCGTATTATCACCTCACATCTTAGTGGAAATGTATAAAATCAATCCAAACTGCTTGCCAAAAGTTATTTTGATAAAATGAACAAGATTAGGTACCGAAAGGGCATTAATTGATCAATTAGTGTAATCAAGTCCCCGACCCTAGATTCTCTGGGTGCGTAGAAAGTGAGGTACACTCCCATGCCTCACTTGGTTTCTAGCCGACCCCAATAGGCTAGTGGCGACTCCTTTTATGTAAAATTCCTAAAGAATATGCCAACGCCACGCGGGGTACGGGCTTGGGAGAGCCCACGCCTAATGATGGGCTTTAGGCCCGTCTTCTAGGCAATACCCCTAAATCTGCTCCCTCCCCCCCCGAGGGTAGGTCGCGACACTATTCCACAATAGGGTCCGAATCATCGCATCTCCTACAATCCAATCGGCAGCTTTACTCTTGCCAAACGGTATTGTAAACGTGAGATAGTCCAGTTGTCTGGTGGCAATAAGATAGACCTCGATCGCTTTAGACCAAGATGGATAATTAGTTCCATCTAACTTGACAGATGTTAATTGAAAATGACCAACAGGAGATCCAAAAGTTGATCCATTGGTCGCCATTAGTGAATAAAGAATGATTGAGCCCAAAAAATGAACTTCACAGTTGCCAATACTTAATTCCAATAATTCAATCAAATACACAATAATTCCGAACAAAAAAGGCCTCAATCGAATCACCATATGAATCACCAAAGCACTAGTATACTTATTTTCAATATCTCCATTGATTCAATGCAACATCACTTTCGAGTGCGAAACAGCAACTCTATCCTCTGTAATAACCACTTCTAAAATTTTGTGCAATACAAATAATAAAGTAGGTTACCGTCAACCACTAGAAAATATCCCATCATTCACCGTTTCTAGAAGCCTTTCTAGCACCCCACAGCCAGCACCAAAGTCAGCAACTCGTGTCAATCCGGTAAGAGCACCACTGGCCTCGTTACGATGCAAGACACCAAAAATCAGCAACTCGTGTCAATCCCAGCAGCCACACCAAAGTCATCAAACAAGCATCCCAACGCAAGAGCAAAAAAAAAAAAAGTTCACAAGCAAATTGGAACACAATCCAGTAAAAGCAGTCACGGCGACTTATTCCGCGAGGCCAACTGCGTGCAAGATTACTTCGGTCTCGGGAAATTCTGCGACCATCACCATTAAGGGCTTTAATGCCCTCGTCACAATCTACTTTTCCCCGTAACAAGGCAAATTCTAGTCCAAATCGGTGCAATACACGCACAGAAAAAGAGGAAGGATGCGGAGTTCAGAAAGCAAGCAAGAGAGGCTGAAATTTCAGAAAGACTGGAAAGAAACTGCCCTAGTGAGAACATAGCAAAACGAAAATAATGAGGGCAGCACATCAACAACAAGAAGATGACTCAGGGATCTACTCAGCTGCTTCCGCATGATCGGAAACATTGGCTTGATTCAACTTCTCCAGATCGGATATTCATCTATCCAGCAAGGCGTGAAGCCCTTTTCATCTGGTGGGAGACAGATTCTTGAGCCACCTTGTAGTCGTTGTGGAGGATGCAGAGGCTGATGAACAATGAGAAAGTGGAGAAGAGGATATGATCAACCGAGGATAAGAAAAAGAAGGCGAGCCAAGAACTCATCAAGGACTAGCATGACGGCAGCGGGGTCAGCGTTGTGGGTCGCTGCACGCAGGATTCGAATGATGACAACTGGGGTCGCCGATTAATGTCGTGGGTTGTTGGCTGGAGATGTGGCCTTTTCCGATCACCGATCAGTGTCGCTGGCCAGAGGCACGGCCTTTTCCGATGATGGAATAGTGGTCTTTGGTAATTTGGCTGCTAGGGTTTTTTTTTTAAAGTGTGGCTCTAATACCATGTGAAGAGATAATTGTTTTTTAATAATCAAAATAAAATAGGGTTATAATATATATATTTATGCTCATATGTGCATAACTCATAACTAAGTTACTATTTTACCCTTATTACTCACAATATTTCTCAACAAGGGAGAATGTGCCAGGTTTGATAGAATCTTCACTCAAGAATGAGCATCCTATGGACTTGGCTTGTTCCATGTTGAAGCTTACGAGGAGATATGTTGCCAACGGTTTGAATGCTTGCCCTAAAATGGCCAAAGTTTCAGGACTCTTTACAAGATCTTCTCTTCTTTGTAAGACTGATCCATTGAACGAGATTGAATATTATTTCTATCAACCATTTATGCTGAATTTTCACATAAGATCCATGTAAGCCAATTCGCTTGCCATGTGTAATTTCCATGTCAGCAATTTAATAAGATTTAAACATAAGTTAACCGATGATAAATTTATCAGATATGTACTAATTTAGGAATTTTTTTACCACGAAAATTAATTTGAGATTTGATTTTTTTGTGGTATTATCCCTAAAAAGCTATATTATGCATTTGTAATTATTATTTTATTTAATTGATGAGAAAATTTATCCAATATCGATTTTCCTTCTTAATACTTACACCTTTTTTCATGATAATTCCATAATGTAATCAACTTATGATTTTTTTTTCAATAAATTGAAACATGCCTTATAAAATAGGAAAATAGGAAGTTCATGGTATCATTTCACGCACGTTCTTTTACTTCACATAAGAATATCTCTAACATAATATAATATAATATTTTTTTGCAATAAAGAATGTAATTGGCAATGTCACTCAATTGAAACAATTTACTTTAAAAATTATGAAAGTGTCATTGATTGTACATGTCAATGTATTTGATTCTACACGTCAATGTATTTGATTATTCCCACTTTTCTTCGTCTTGGTCCCACCGCTTGTCATGATTTCCGTGTCTCCTCCGTGGGCCCCACTAACCTTTCTCTACTTCAAAATAGGATTGAGCATATCGGAATCGCCTGGTCGGCCAATTTTATCCGATTTTCGAGAGCGTAAGTCTGATTTTCGATTCTATAAAAATAGAATCAGTAATTTTTAGTCCAGTTTCCAATTTCAAAGGGAGCCGTAATGGACTGAATGACTCTTTCTGTTCTAAGTTTTTAATTTTCATGTTAAATGATTGGTACTATTTAGTTTGATCCAATTTCTAATCCCAAAAACTGGAACTAATCCTTCTTATCCAATTTTCAGTCCCAAAAATTAAGAACTAATTCTCTTAGTCTGGTTCTTGATTCCTAGGTGAGACAGGTTGGAACCAATCGCCATTACTTTGAGAGAGATCAACACATGTCGAGGCAAACACGAAAGGTAGTCTCTCCATTATTCGGCCGACAGAAAGTCAGCCATCCAGACCATTCAAACTCGCGCATTTTCGTTCATATCTAACTTACGGTGTTAACATCCGAAGATGGAATCGATGGGTTCGTCGTGGGCCGGCCACCAGAGATGGCGACTTTTGAGTGGCGAGCAAGGAGTAGAGTATACGGCAGCGATGTGGCATGGACGGCGGCGGCGGCTAACGGAAGATACAGATCCACGACGCATCATGTTGAGAGCAACATGAATAGCAGCCTCTCTCTCTCGTTAGGCCATTAGAAAATTCAGCCATCCAGGCCATTCAAGCTCCCGTGCATTTTCGTCCGTCGCGACTGTTTATGTTTCCTTGCGTCCCGCGGCCGGCCACTTCGGACACCTCTCCGGCCAGCCCACCTTCCTTCCGAACTCCGAGTTTTACCTTCCCTCTCCCGTTTTCCATGGATCCCTCGTCCTCCGCAGTCACTCTCCGACCGTTCGAACTCTCCGACGCCGGGGACTTCCTCTCGTGGGCTGGCGACGATAGGGTCACCCGCTACCTCCGCTGGGACTCCGTCACCTCCCTGGAGGCCGCCAAGTCTTACCTCCGGAACGTCGCCATCCCCCACCCGTGGCGCCGCTCCATCTGCCTCGGCAGCCGCTCGATCGGGTACATCTCCGTCAGGCCTGGGTCCGGCGACGAGCGGTGCCGCACCCACGTCAGTTACGCCGTGGGGGCCGAGTTCTGGGGGCGGGGGTTTGCGACGGCAGCGCTGAGGATGGCCGCCCGCCGCGTCTTCGAAGAAATGCCCGATCTGGTGAGGCTGGAGGCGTTTGTGGAAGTGGAGAATAAAGGGTCGCAGAGGGTTCTGGAGAAGGTTGGGTTTGTGAAGGAAGGGCTTCTGAGGAAGTATGGGATTTGCAAAGGCGAGGTCAGGGACATGTACGTCTACAGCTTGTTGTCCACGGATGAGATTTTGGGTTGATCACATAGAGAGAGAGAGAGAGAGAGAGAGAGAGAGAGAGAGCGGAAGAAGTAGCCATTTATGAAGCTTTGAGATGGAGATGATTACTCGTTGAACTTTTGATCAATCTCTCCAACCATTTGTTTGATCATTCCAAATTCGAACAATGCATGTTCAACTCAAGTTCAACTCGATTCCCATCATGCATGTTCATGCTCTGTTCAAAAACAGCCAAGCTGATCTGTCGAGTTCAACCTCAACGAGAGAGTGTGTTTTCGACTATAGACGAGAATTCCAGTCACAAACTTGAATCCAAGTGCACTGTTCAAATTCACGTCTCTCGAACGACGGAATTTCGAAACCAATGACAGGGTCTTTGCCTTGTATGACGGAAGATCGAGACATGTTTGATCTTATGCCGAGCAGTCACCGTTTGCATATGCATACATACAAATATGTAAACAAAACTCAATTTTATGGAACTAGAATGGCAATCTGCATGAGTTGAAGTAACTGGAACCTCAAGCATGACTCAGTTCAATGCTCGAAAATGGAACTGTTGTTAGATTTCCACCAGACGTTCCACGGTCAGTTCATTGGGTCTTAGGCGGAGTGCGCGGCCTAAAGAAATAATCGTGACGTGGCTTAGATAACGTTTCTGCTCCATGTCATTCTGAGAGGACATGCGAATCCAACGGCCCCTAACACTAGGCCGAAGCGGTTGGGCCGATCCTGAGCCACATGCTAGATGTCGGACCTGCACGTCGCACGCAAGGGCCCCTAGATTTCAATCCTTAGGCGGATTCTTCGATGCTTAATTCAGCAAAAAGAACTAGGCAACGGGCCTATAGGGTAGGGGTGAGTATTGGTCCAAGATCAATCCTAGACCGACCCTAGACTGGCCCAACCTAGCTAGTCCTAGTTCGGATCTCAAAAGACTAGGTTGGTCCTTGGTTCTAAGACCTCTAGATCTTATATTATGCAAATTGGTCCTCAATCATGGAAATTTATGATTGGTCTACCAGACCAATCCTGTACATAATATACATAATATATTTTGTCTACTCTAAATTTTAGCATCTCCTCTTTTGTTCTCTTCAAATTTGTTGTGCAAATTATAAAGTAGAAAAAAAAAAAAAAACCAAGCCCTAATTCGACCAAAAAAAAAAAAAAAAAAAAACTCTTCACTAGTCTCAGCCTTGCTTGCCCGCCTTGACCTCGCTTGCCTCTATTTACTCATCTTGCCGCTGCCTTTGTTCCCTCGCCTCAAATGTTCATTATTATGATTTTGTTGCTTTTAACAAGTGTGAATTTATGTCGTTACCTTATCTTATATTTATGTTCAATATGTATCGGTATTTATAATTTGGTTGCTCCATGTTGCATTGTTGATGGATACATAATTTAAAATAGTATGTTTGTTCTTTTAAGGAATATAAAAAATGAAGTAAAAAAATAATCGGTTGATCCCAGATTAATCCTGAAACTAGACCTATCTTGTTCTCAATCCCAAAAATTGGAGACCAACACTGTGTGGGTTAATTCTTAGATTAGGTGTTGGACCGACCCAACCCGGACCATGCTCGCTCTTACTACAAGGTGACTCGCCCATCTTGAGCTTGTCGGGCTATGGGTTCGCACCCAGGTTGGGCTCGAATCGTCCTTCTGGGCCTAGCTCTTGGATTTCCCATCACCATTATCGTTGTTGAATAAAGAAGTGGATGAGGATGATGAAGGTATGTAATTAAAGGTGGTCACTGAAACCTTCTTCCATCACTGTCTCTTTTTCTTCCCTCTCAATAGCCATATCTAACCACTGCCAACTCATCCCCACCTCATTTCCCCCACGTTATTTCTCATTTCCCCGTTATTTTCTCTCCCGCAAACCAGCATTCTCTCTCTTGCGCACATTAATTCTAATAAATGCTATATTTATTCCTCTAATTTAAGCAATTTTTGCAATTGGGTCCTCAGTTTTTCTTTTGGGTGCTCATTATGTCCCGTAACTTGAATCATGAAATGTACTTGATTGCCCCTTCTTTCAACGGCCATCTAGAAAGGGCCCTTCTTTCAACGGTCATCTAGAAAGGCTTGTTGCACAGTGCCAGCGTCGCCATCTATGTAGCTGCAATTTGAGGAAGCTTTAGACTTTTTAATGTCATGTTCCTCTCAAGTAGTTATCATGAGAGGTACCCTTGTCTCTCACTATTATTCTTCTCTGTCTCAAGTACTTTAATGATTCGAGTACATTTACCATCGCCTTTTTCGTTCGAACCTATAGAATTGCTCGACCGACGCGTGCTCATGTACTCCAGTCGAAATCTAATTTCGAGTATCAACATATTTGGACATTCTTTCGAAGCGATCTTTACTAAAAGCACGGACCAGCGTGCTTCGATGACTATGTGGGATTGGAGTAATGCTTCGCCCAATGTGAAACTAAGCGATTACCAATTGAAAGTCGAACACTCGAACTATATAAAAGAAAGAGAACGAGGGAGAAATAATGTGTTTTCTGTCAATTCTATGTTTGAACTCTCAAAAGTCTAATTTTTCAGGCGGTGCTCTTCCACGATCATTATCTCGCTTGATATCGTTTAGGAAAGATCTGATCAAAGAAGAGAAGGGCATCTGAGAGGGCACGAATTTCCTCACTAGCTATCAGTTTGCAAAAGATGGTTCCAAAATTAACGAAAGCTTAGAGCCTGTTTGTTTTCACTTTCGGAAACAACTAATTCTATTCTTTTATTCCCAAAAACAAAAAAACAAAAAAAAAACTAATAAAATCCTATTTGGTAAATTTTTTGTTCTTGGGAACAAAAATCTATTTTTTTTCTTTCAAAAATAGATTTGAAACAAAATCAAGAAGTAGAAGAAAAGTAACTTATTATTCCTAGAAACAGTTCCTAAAATCTAATTTTTTTCTTCTCCTCTATTCTTCTCTTTTATTTTTCTCTTTCCTTTTCTTTTTCTTCCTTTTGGCCGGTTGTTAACCTTGGCCATGGCTGGCAATCTCGCTAAAGCGTCGCCGAGACTCGGCCACGACGAGGCTCAACCTCCCCAACTGGTGTGAGGCTCGACCTCGCCAAGCCAGGGCAAGGCCGACCTCAGGACACTTGGGCAAGGTTGAGGCTCGCCGTGGCCAGGTGAGCTTGCTAGACCTTGGCCAACCGGTCATCGGCCACCGCCACAAAGAAGGAGGAAGGAGAAGAGAAAAAAAAAAAAAAAAAAGAGAAAAAAAAAATATATATATATATATATAATAAAAGTATTAAAAATTAAAAGAAACAAAAAATTTTAATAATCCTACCAAATGTATTTCTGTCCCAGGAATAGAAATTCTGTGGAGTTACCAAACGTATTCTTTTACTTAGAAATTGTTTCCCAAAACAGAATAAAAAAAATCATTTCGATAAAAAATTATTCCTCATAATAAAATTGTTACCAAACGCGCCTTTAGCCACCCTAATGTGGCCATGTGGCTCATCGAACCAAGTCAAGATGATGGCACAGTCTTATGTGGGTCCCAACATCTATGTTTCGAGGATTCTTAATTAATTGGCTCTTTTTATTTCACAAAAAATGAAGAATTTATAAATTAAAAAAAAATTGTCTTAACAATGATCGTTTATATCGTTCACAAAAATAAATGAACGGTAAAAATTTTCATCATTAACAAAAATATTTAAATATAAACTATCATCGATAATAAAAATATTTTTCATGACTAATTATCCAAAGTGATATGAGTAATATTTTTATGTTTTCATTTAATATTCTGAAAGTTGAGTTGGCAATGCTTGTGGAATTTGAGAACAGCATTTAAATCTTGTATTTCATTATTTGAATAAACTAAGTCCACTACAATTATATATTAGACGTTTTTTTGTAAATGACATTTGAACAATCTTAGATGGAAGAATGTCATGGGTCCTCGTCAGACTCACCTGCAGGAGGTCACGAATTAACGTGTTGAAAGTTAAGGCAGAAAGCCTCCCACAACCGATTGAAATCAGACATGCAAAAAAACTAGGGATGTGTAATCAAACCAGTTCTACCCGAAAATCACATTAGACCGTTCGAAAAACAGGTCCAAAACCGATTCTAGGAAATAGGTTCCAAATTTTTGGAACTAGTTCAAGAACATATTCTGAGTGAATACCCATTTGGGAATCAGACTATATCACCCCATTTTAAAACACGTTTTGGAACCAATTTTCTAAACTACAAAGTCCAAATCCTAATTTCTTTTTCCACTAAATTCTAACATTTGAACTCCTTCATCTTTTATTCTTCCTCGGGACCCCTCACCGATTTTTCCTCTTCCCCTAAATCTTCATGGATTATGTTACGTGTTTGAACTTTTTATTGTTTATAATTATACGTGACTACGTATTCATCTTATATTTATTTTTGGCGGATAGTGATTTATGTTTTTTTTTTTTTAACCACCGTACAGCCGGCAGCCGGCGGCGTAAGCCCGGGGCGGACTAAGCCACCACCACAGACCCAGCCGCGGGTGAGTCACGCAAATGCGACACCTCTAGGATTCAAACTCCTCCCTTTCGTGAGGGGGAGAGAGCCCGAAGCCAGCTGCGCCACCGCCCAGCCAGCAGCCGACGGCATAAACCCAGGGCGGACTAAGCCACCACCACAAACCCAGCCACGGGTAAGTCGAGCAAACGTGACGCTTCTGGGATTCGAACTCTTCCCCTTCGTGAGGGGGAGAGAGCTTGAAGCCAGCTGCGCCACCGCGGGCGGTGGTGTGATTTATGTTGTTCATCTTAAACTTTGAATCATTTTGCTACTCATAACTTCATATAATTTTGCTGTAAAAAATGAACAAAAAAAGTAACCAAAAAAAAAAGTTCTTGGGTAGACCTAAGAATCAGACCGAAAAAACATGATAGGTTCCTAAATCAATTCGAGGCAAACATGATAAGTTTTAGGGTCCAAAATCTGGGAACCAATTATAGGGAAGGTTTCAACTTCTAGCTCTGAAACTTACTCATCTTAAAACCGATTACCCCTACAAAAAACCCAACTTAAAAGAAGAAAAAAAAGTAAAAATTTCGTCTTACCCCCCCTCAACTTCGAAGTTGGTGTACATTAAACCCTGAAGTTTTAAGAATTGCATTTAACCCCTCGATTTCTTATATTTAGTTTTTTTTTTGTCAGAAATTCTTATATTAGTTAACCCCATTAACTTTTTTTCCATTAGCGCAAATTTTTAATATTTATAAAGTCCAAAGTTGAAGGGAAGTGAAATCTTTCCAAAGATTAGTGTACACGGTGGTATTTAATATCCAGTCCAATCATGTATAGGTGCGTTTTCAATGGTCTTGCCTTTTCTTTTTCCCTTTCAAATGGGTTGTTATCGTCTGATAAATTTGTCCACATTAATGATGACGAGGAGTGAAAGCGACACCAACGAATTGAATGCCTTGCCTAATTGAATGATTATTATGAGTTCCTCTTGTGAAATTTGGTGGTCAACTGCTATGTCCTTGTTGCCAGGCCCTTTGGTTACGATTGAGAGTCGAGCAAACTCCTTATACGGCAATGGATTTTAAATTAAACAACACTAATGTTTCGAAAAATATTTTGCCAAGCTAACAAGACATAATCCACATGAAGGGAAAATTTGCCAAATTAGTCATAAACCTATCATGTAGAAGTCAATACAATTTTAAACTTTTTAATTTTGTCAATTTAGTTTTGAACATTTGTAAGAAATTATAATTCCGATCAATTTTCGTCAAAAATCGCTAACGGGGCAGTTGAGTCATCACTAGCCATTTTATGTGACACATCGCCATATCAGTAATTTGCTGTCAAAATTAGTCGAAATGAATACATTGAAATTTCGCGTAAAGATTTAAAACTAAATTGATATCTATATAGTGGGTTTAGAATTAATCGGACCGTTTTCCTCCATATAAAGATAATACGACGGTCAATCCATCTCGGAATTTGAGTGGTCACATGAACAATGTAATTTCTCAATGGCCCATTTATGGTAACCCCAATTACGGGCGAGTCAGGTTAGAATTTAAATAATAGTCTGTCGACATAATGACACCATCTTTGATTATTTTGACTCCATCTAAGTTTGATTTTGTCTACTTCTATCATTAGAACTTAGGTCACGTCAACCATCTTTAGATTATGATGGGAGAAGTGCAAAAGCAGCCAAATGTATTTATAATGTAGAGACTTATAAGATAGTCTAGAATTTAAACCTATCGACATTTCTACACCTTCATTTAAAAAATCAAACCGTGAAGATTATAGATCAACTAGATGTCATCCATTACTTCTTCTCACTCCAATCATTCCATAGAGAGATTATACGCGCACTCAACATGAAGGAAGCGCGCACATAAGATTTCTTGCTCATTAATTAATTGTGTGCCCTTGTCAACCTCAGAGTAAATTCTTCACAAGCCAATTTGGCACAAACCCTAAAAATTCACAAACATGGTTGATTCACGATTTCCTTTTACCCCATTTCGCACCCACGATTGGAGTAAAATTAAAGAATCATGCTACATCCGCGTACCACAACCTGAGAGCCCCGTGTTAGTGCACGGAAACAGTGGAAATAGCACTTTACGATGGCTTTTCTCTCGCACGCTCACATTTGCACTACTTTTGATGCGAATATACATAATTGTATTCAAGGGCGTGCGTCGGTCTCGCTCAATTAACTTTCTCTTCATGCTCATTTTACGTCCTCTTATGTTATATATATATATATTTGGTCGAAAAGGTAAATATTTTTTAAGTATTCCCAAAGTTACTTCTTATATATTACATTGCTAATTTTCATGATCTTAGCACTTTCACACTCTTGGATTTTTACCGAAGAGAATATGCATTTTGCATCCTCGGTGTTGCTGCACATTCTATGGAGTACGCATCTCCAAAGGGTAAAACATAAATTTTTCAAAACTTCAAAAAGCATAAAATTATGCATTCATCATTACAAATGAACTATAAAACGCCGAACCTATGAAATGTCGCACAAATAGTAAGACAATGGATCCATTTAATTATAATAGAACGATGTTCATTTCCTTCAATATCTTGTCCATAATCACACACTTTTGATGTCATGTGACAGTGAAAACCACCTAAAAAGAGTACATTATTCCTACCGATACGAACTACTCCAACTAAGGTCCATATCGACGATTTGTACGTATTCGCACATTTCTTGGACGCCACCGAGCTACATTTTCTATGACCAACGTACACATTTTAATCAAATGGATATATAAATTATTGACAATATTGAGTCTTTTTTATATTAATAAATGGCACATCATTCAAGGAAAATGGATCCCAGATGAGGCAAGCCAATGGGGTTCACTCGCCACCCACGATCTGAAGACTTTTGACTCCCCCTTCGATGCGAACTTATCTGCACTCATCTTGTTCTGCCCAACATATAGAAAGATATATATTCATTTCTCTTGCAATGAAGGATAAATATAAAATAAATAAACACCAGTAAGATATTATGGTTGGACCTAGATTAAGTGTTTCCCATCAACTTTATAGATTAAGGAAGAAATGGGAAGAATGTAAGGAAACATATCCAAGTCCACGTGGAATTTTATATTAAACAGTGCACACTTTTTTTTTTTTTTACCAATGGCATGTACAATGAGAAAGAGAAATCATATTGAGCTCTGTTTATTTTACGAAAATAAATAATTTGAAAAATATTTTTCTGAAAATTATTGTTTATATCACTTGAAATAGTCAATATTTTCATTATTTACAGTAATTTATATCTAAATAGTCTTATTAACGACAAAAAATATTTTTTGATCTTTTATTTTTATAATCGATAGAAATGATTGTTTTTAAGAAAATACTTTTAAAATTATTTTTTCCCGTGAGCCTTACGCAACCATTATAGATAGAAATTTGTACTACATATAAGCCAAAATAGTACTATACACTAAGGTTTTGGGAGGAGATCAACCACCTTAGCACTTGTATTCTAAATTTCTCGGTCATCAACTTGATGGCAATTTCATAGATTGGGGCCGATATAATTATTATAATAAAGAGTGTTGTTGTGGAATAAAGAGGATTATAATAATCCACCACTTGCCAACTTTTCTTTTTTATTAAATTGATGAGAAAACGATCATATTTCATGTCTCGAAATTATTTTTTTGACATCTAAGTGCCAGAGTTATTATGGTGATGTGACGTCGTCGAGTCACCTGTGTCGATACCCACTTAAAAGCTTAAAATAATTACTACCTACACAGTCATTTTAAAAGTTTGTTACATATTTACCGTTAGGCGGATGACATGACAATCTCTTAGTATAAACACCTCCTATACGATGACGAATGTGTAAGATATTCTTTACACTAGTAAGCAGTAACGGACCAGATAAATTAATGTATAATAAAATAAACATGATCTCGCATGAATAGTTAATGATAATAGAAATGGTGGAAGTAAAATTGTCATGAAAGGAAATGATCGAAGGAAGTTTGCCTACATTAGTTATTGGCTTGTTATATCATATCGATAATATAACATCACCATATAACGTGACATTTATATATTTAGTTGAAAATGCGGTTTTGTCTCATTTTCTTTTTTAAAGTGGGTAAGCACCAGAAAAAGAAAAATCCTAAGCTATATAAATGTGACATAAATGCTCTAAATTGTTTTTATGTTATCGAAATCCCTAAATCTACTAATTGTTACACAAATATCCCCCATTTTTTTTTGTGACCTAGGAACCCCGTACAGCCAGTAGCCGGCGAGCAAACTTGAGGGGGACACGTAAGCGGGAGGATTCACCACCCCCAGCGTCCCACTTAAGACCCCAAGTAACCATAAGGGGATTCGAACTCTTCCCCTTCGTGAAGGGGAGAGAGCCCAAACCATCATGGTCATCAAGGTGATGATAATATCCCCAATTTTTTTGGTGTCGCAAAAACACCTAAATTTATACACATGTGATATAAACCCTCTATTTCAATTCCATCATGGTATATTTGTTATAAAGAATAAATTCAGGTTTCTTTTATGACAACAAAGCTTTTTCTTGGGTATTTGTATTGCAATAGACAAGCTTAGTGTTTTAATGACATAAAAAAAAAGTTTTAAATATTTATGTCACAATAGGCATAGTTTTGAATTTTTTTATGGTGTTAACCTTTTTAAAAATAAATTGTACATAACTAAACCTATCTTATTTCTTTGAAGGAAATATCTCCTTGTTGTTCGCCATTTGTACTTTTTCTCATCATTTAAAGGCAAAAAATGTGAAACCATCGAAAATTTAAAACAAACAGCTTTTCAACTAGCATTTGTTTAGTGGAAAATAACTTATTGAAAAAACATTTTCCTAAAAGTAATTGCATGTGCCGCTTAAAAAATGAATGAACGATTTCACTATCCATAAAAATGTTTAGATATAGAGTGTTGTCGCCAATGAAAACATCTTTCATTGATGAATTTTCAAGTGATATTAGTTATTTTGAAGAAAATATATCTCAAATGATCTATCTTTTGCAACATAAATAGACTTTTGTTGTTACCAATCGGGGACTTTCTTCTTCTTTTTCCCTTCTTCGTTGTTTGGTAATAATTGGCCATGTTTCAAGTTAGCTTTTCTGTCTACTTAATTGGAAACGATAGGCAAAGTGAAATAACCCTAACAAGGGTCACCTGCACCTGTCCACTAACGCGACATGTTGCCGAGCTATGTTCCTTATTTTAACATGCCGGGTGTGCTCCCCTCATTAGCATAATATATTTCTCAAGCCCCATATCCGGCTTTACCCTTTTGGTGTTTAACATCTAAGAGATGCTGTCAGATGAATCAAGTTAAAAATTTACTTAGGTCCCACTTAACTAGAAACGTTAGGCGAAGTGAATTCGCATCATAATCTTTCATTAAATTAAGAAGATGAGCTGTTAGTAGCGAAATTGCATAAGATAATCCTCGAGAATTTGTTCGAATTACAAAGAATATCCTGGTGAAGTTCGCTTATTATTATTATTACATTTCGAAAGGCACGCACCACTTTGTGTTGTCTTTAAAGCCAGGCGAGAGAAGAGGGAGCGAGGGGGAGGAGGACGTGCGAACCGGCAGTTCAACTCCACTCCTGCCGATGCATCGCCACCACCAGTTCGCTCCCATGCACACGCGTCTTTGAAGATCACCCGTCACCTCCACACACGCACACGCTCTCTCTCTCTCTCTCTCGCAAGCGCAGTAGCAGCCGCTAGGTTCGATCTCTTGCTTCCTCCAGGACCGACGACGAAACCTTTAAGCGGGTAAAGAAACGACGAGCAGGGCCTCATCAGGGAGAGAGAGAGAGAGAGAGAGAGAGCGACGACGACGATCGGTAGTCCCTCCAGGAACCCTTTTGTTTCCTTGCTCTCGATCGATGTTCGGTTGATGCCGCCACGTCGTCTCCTCTCGGGTCCCCTGCCAGTTTCTTCTGGGGCTTTCTGATGTATCATGAGCCCCTTTTGTCTGCATTCGTGAGATGGAATTAAATTCAGGACGTTGGAGTAAAATGGGAGTAAAATTGCAGTTGAAAAGCGGACAAAATAGGGAAGAAGATAAAAGAGAGAGAATTGAAAGCTAGTAGCCCCCCCTCAAAGGATCCAAGAAAGTACAAGCTTTTTTCCTTCTTTCTCGATTTGTTTTTTTTCTTCTTCTGCTATTTCGTCATTAATTTGGCCAGATTCTTCTGCTGCTGCTGTTGCCGCTTGATGCATGCCCGTTGGGTCCCTTTTCATGTCGGCTCTCTAAACCGCCGAGAGGAAATCATAGCCTTCTTTGGGGGTTTTCTTTTTCATTTCCCTTTGGCTTATTTACTGTGCAGAGATACGGAGGCAACTGAGAGTTAGCAGCCATAAAGAGAGAGAGAGAGAGAGAGAGAGAGAGAGAGAGAGAGAGAGGGAGGGAGGGAGGGAGAGAGAATACATCAGTTTTCATGGAGTCCTATCTGGGCTTTGCTTGTGGATTCTGGGTTCTTGAGAAAATGGTGATTTTGACCGTACCACAACCCATTGTTTCCTCCTTTCTCTAGCACCCAATTCTTCCAAAAGAAGGAAAAAAAAACCAGAACTTTCTTTCTTTGCTTTCTAGTGGAGCATAAAGATGATTCCGGTCTTTCCCAGTTGGAATAATCTGTGCCTGAGGCGGTTCGTGGCCAAAAACCAAGTCTTTTCAGGTCTCTATTCTCTCTCTCTCTCTCTCAACACAGTCACAGACTGAACTTGATTTAAAGCAAGAGGAAATAACTCGTCTTTTAGGTATATTTCTTCTTTTGCAGTGAGGTAAAGAGTTATGCTGAGGAAGAGATCGAGACGCACAGCACCATCACCATCGACAACGGCAGCAACGAAGCAAGCTTTGATGGCTGACTATGGCTGCCTTCCTTCTTCAACGGGGAAAAGCAGAGGTGGAAGCCCGACTCCGGCTTTCCTCGCCTATCCCAAACTATTCACCAGCAACATCACCGTCAAGTGTGAGACGGAGTCCATCATGAGCCCGACTTCGATACTCGACGCCAAGCCATTTTCCCACTTGAAGAGCTCGTTCTGTTCAGACGCTAACTCTCCCAGAATCTCGGAACCCAAGAGCATTGGCCTAGCCATTGTGGATGCTCTCAGAGATGATAATTGCTCCAAACTCGATTCGCGCAAACCTGAGAACTTGACTGTATTGTTTGGCTCTCAGCTCAAGATTCAAATCCCAAAAGCCCCCACCGATTTTGGCATCAAAACAAGAAACTCCCAACTGGGCTTTTTGTCCCCAAGCGTGGGTCACTCTCCTGCAGCAAATAAGCAGGAGGCAATTAGACCCCCTCCTCCTGGTGGGGTTGTTTTGGCTGGTTCGATTTCAGCCAGCGAGATGGAGCTCTCGGAGGACTACACTTGCGTGATCTCCCACGGGCCGAACCCGAAGACGACACACATATTTGACGACTGCATTGTGGAGAGCTGCTGCGGTTCTATACAGTTATCAGAATCAGATTGTGGGAAGGACAATGGATTGTTTCTGGGGGACCATTGTAGGTTTCCTTCTGAGAGTTTTCTTAGCTTCTGCTACACTTGCAAGAAGAATCTTGGAGATGGAGAGGACATTTACATTTATAGGTCAGTTGAAAATTTCCCCCATCTCTGAAGCAGAGCACTATGCTCATGTTGTCATGCAAATTCCATGCAAACTGAAGGTTTAGATTTGCTAAATATGTAGAAGTTCGTTTCTAGAACTATGCTGTGAACTGATCCGCATCACTTGGTCTTCAGTTCATAGCTGCTCAATTCATATGCTTCTCATGTTTCCATTTCGACCTACTAAAGGTTAAATTCTTTTGGTAATTTCAGGGGGGAGAAAGCGTTCTGCAGTGGCGAATGCAGATCGCAGCAGATAGAGCTCGAAGAGGGCATGGAAACTTAAGTCTCCGTTGGGCTAGGCGATCCCTCATGTTTTCAAGCCACCCGCTGTTTCTCCTCCTCCTTTTCTTTGCTCAGTTTTTTCAAGTCTTAGAGCTTTAGAAGAAGAGTCCCCACCTGTTCCCTGTCAAATTTTGCCTTCCCTTGTTCAGATCTTTGGCAAGTACTTTACCTTTCAGGCACAGAGTCTTCTGATGGGACTCAGGTTTCCTGTGATCAAATTTTGATGGAGTGATATAATTAGGGGAGTTTGCTATTTTGCTAAATCTTGCTGTTTGGTGTTGTGTCAACAGTAGAACACGAGTTTTCCGATGGGACTCAATAAGTTTTTTCTGTGATCAAATTTTGATGGAGCGATGTAACTAGGGAAGTTGCTATTTGCTAAATCTTGATGTGTGGCGTTGTGTCAACAATAAAACACAGAGTTTTCTGATGGGACTCAAGTTTTCTGGGATCAAATTTTGATGTAGTAATAATTAGGTAAGTTTGCTATTTGCTATAATCTTGCCCTTCGGTGCTGTGTCAACAGTGGTACATGGCTTGGAAAGTGGGTATCATAGTCACGACACTGATGTGTGACCAAAAGCTAGCATTATGGGGGGTGCTTATCTCCTTTTTTCTTGACAGGAGTCATAATAGAAAAAACCAAAGCACAGAGGACCAATGTTTGCAAAAGCAAAAGTGGGGAGAGGGAGGGGGAGAGAGAGAGGGTGAGGGTAGGACCAAAGCACATAGGACCAATGATCAAATTGAAGTGATTCTCCTCTCACTTCTTTGTGTGTCCTGTTGTGCTTTTTGGACAGCCCCCCTTTTGCTGCTCTGTCTCACTACTCCATGGCACAATGATCTCAGGGCTGAGTTTAGGAGAGAAAGAATTAGTAAAGAAAGAAGGGAAAGAAATAGTAGAATATATGTAGTGGTTGATGACACCTTAGTCACTGTTGAATTAAATATTTCATGAGCAATTCTAAAGTTTGATGACAATAATGCCCTCCCCGAGATAGTGTTTTCTCATTCGTGTTCACGGAATGCGGGGCTAGGGATTCTCGTGCTATGGTTACATCCACGTGGAGTTCGGTCCGTTGCACGAGCATTTTCTCTATTGAAAAGCACTTTATCCCGTTTCTAATTATTTTTACCTCGGGACAAGGACGGATTCGGCATGTTTGGCGTGGAAGTACCGCCGGGTGGGCTATAGCCTCTAGGGTAATCGCATGTTAGCAATCGTGCGAAATAGTTATGGTAATAAAGATTTCAATCATTTCTTGACATTGTTCTCCTTAGTGGGACTAATGATTATTATTGAAAGAGGTTTAGGTAAAATGATAATGTTTGTTTAAAATGATTGAATGAATATAAAATTGTCGGTCGAAAGTGAATTATTCTATAAGAGACAAGTGTGTATTGTGTTTGTCAACTTCAAGTGAATTTTACACGGAACGTATCCATATGTCCGCCCAAATCCAAATGTTCGATTGGAAAATACCGGGTTGATATAATATTCGACCAAACAAAAAATAATTAGTTGGAAATTTATATGTATTGAGAAAGCATCATTTTACATCATTTTTACATGAAATTCACAGATATAAAAAATAAATAAATAAATAAAATGATCGACAAACGATTTGAATTAAACTTCTCGAATTGGATGTGGAACGCGAAAGTCGCAAATAATATTCTTTCACCATAAGGGAACCAAAACGTGAAGTCCATGTGATTGGACTTCCTCAATAGAATCAAAAGTACTTTTGTGGTTTATAGTTATTGGGAACACTTTCACAGATCTTTCAAGATCCGTCCTTTGGAAATTGGTGACTAGCAAATCACAATCTGAATTGTCTATTAAAAAATCTTTGAAGTGTTTTTGAGATATGGCATTTCGTACACGAAACAAGGTATAATCACTAGGTTTCAACGTTTTCAAGTCGGTCGATCAAGTTCCTCAAGGGACTAAATCCATCAAATATATTGAAGCCACACCTTTGATGTGGCACAAAATTTACATGTTGCTTTGATGGATGGAGTGACAAGTTAACAAAGTAAGAAGCAATCACTAGTCACTGTCCTTTTATTAGGGTGATTGATTTTCAGATGTTCTGGCTCCCGCCTAAGAACTGAAAACTGGGCCATGTGAGCTTGGAACTAGACCAATTGGTCCGATTTGGTTTCCTAGTGGGTTAATGGAACTAGTGGCCCTAGTCCAAGTTACTACTAAATCCCAAGTATGCTGGTACAAAGATCTCCACTTGACAAGGAACACTTCTTATATACAAATTTACACCTCGATATGTAAATAATCTTCGAACTAGGCATTATAGGCTCTCATAGATATAAGTACGAGAGAGGGTGTGACATGGCAGTGCAATGACACACCTGGCGGGCTCCATTGGTCAACATGATGGATGCTGAGAAAATGTTAGGTATCCAAGTTGTGTCAACTCAGCAAAATACTAGTCCAATGAGAACGTACCACATGTTGTGTCTGGCCAACTTTACATAATTCTTCCTATTTCCTTTCTCCTCCGTCCATTACTTTTTCCTCCCTCTCCTCTCCCTCTCTTTAGCACTTGTTTTTTCCTCATTTTCTCTATTTAGCACTTGTTTTTCTTCTTTTCTCTTGCTTGAGCCCTGAGCCCGGACTCATGGCTACTTTGGCCATGGAGCTTGACCTCAAACCCGAAGCTTGGGATAGCCTTGGTCGCTCGAGTTTCGAGCTCAACCTCAAGCTCGTGGCAATTGCCACTTGAGCTTCAACCTTGTGGCCATGGTTGCCCGAGCTTTGAACTCCCATCCATGGCCAGTAGGTTGAGACACTCAAGGACACGAATCTTCAATATTGAGTTTCCAGCTTCCATGGTCACAGAATTTGAGCTTGGTCCTAAAGTTGCTAGCTTGAACTTGAGCTAGCAGTAACCATGGCGACTTGAGCACGAGGTTGTGATCATGTTTGTCATATCTTGAGCTTACGGCCATGGCCACCTGAGCTTTGGCATCTTGTCACCATGGTGCCACTTGAGCTCAAGCTCATGAAAGCCATCGCTTTTGGAGCTTTAGGCGTGTAGTTATGGATGCTTCATGGGAAAAAGCAATGGAGAAGATGAGGAAAAAAACAAGTGATAAACAAAGAGAGAGGAGAGGAAAGGCAGGAAACCATAATGGATAGAGGAGAGAGAACAGATGAAGATTTATGAAGGTGGGCCTGATACGACACATGTTGCCCAATGAATGAACTGGTATTTTGCTAAGCTGTCACAACTTGGATACCCAATATTTTCTCGATGGATGTTGGGACACGTCGTGGAAAACCTCACAAAAAGTGTGCGCGGCAGAAAATTCTAGCCCAACAAGCAGCTTGCTCGAAGTGGACTTATTCATCTTTGTGTTAATGGCTCCTTAGGGTGCACATAACAAAATTTATGTTCCAGAAATTGATTTCTGACTAATTTCTGAGCAAAGAAACCCGTTTAATAACAACTCAAAATTTATATTTCTGGAACAAAAATCCGTTTGATAACCGAATAAAATTTCTATTTCTAGGAATAGAAATTGATTAGATAACAATATAAGAAATCTTCAAATACAAAATAATAGTCCAAATAATACTAAAACAACATAGGAAATCCTCAAATACAAAATAATAGTCGAAATAATACTAATACATTACAAAAGGTGAAAATACAATTTCATGGAAATACATTACAAACAATGCATCGATCGAGCTCGGCGCAAGAATGGCCAAGAACAGCGAAACCCCTCCAAGGAAAACAGAACAAACAAATCGCACAGAGAGAGAGAGAGAGAGAGAGAGAGAGAGAGAGAGAGAGAGAGAGAGAGAGATGGAAGACCTCAAATCGGAGAGGAAGGAAAGCGCAAGCCAAATCCGAACGGGGACGCGGACGGAGGAGGCGAGTCCGACGGGACGACCGGAGCAAATTGGACTGTTTGAGGACGGCGACGGCAAGATGAGCGACGATCTTACCGGCAAGAGGACGGCGACAACGTCGGAGTCAACAGTAGCAAGAAGGATGGATTCGGAGTCAACAGGTGGACAAAGTGTTCGGAGTCGACGGCGGTAGGGTTTGGTTGAAGCGTTAAGAGGAGAAGGAGAAGCAACGCCCAAATAGAAAAGCCCGTGAATGAAGAAGGATGCCCAAATGGAGAAAATAAAAAATAATTTCTATTTTTACCTTACCAAAAAAAAATTCTATTTCTAACTAAGAAGTTACAAATTTTAGCTTCTGATTTCTTCGATTTCTCTAATTCTGGAATAAAAATCTGTTTCAAAAATAGAGAAATCAAATTGCGTTACTGAACGGAATTCTGTTCCAAACTTGTTCCGGGGAACAGAAAAACAGAGAAATCGAGAAACAAAAATTTTATCATGCGCGCCCTTAGAGGGTAGAAAAAATTTGAAGAGCAAAACGTAGCAAGACTCACCACCCTACTCTTCCAAAAAAAAAGAGGGTTTGTGTTTGGGAAGGAATTAAGGAGTATTGTTTAGTTTTCAATATGTTACAGATTTTTAATAAATTTAAAAAAACAATAAAAGAAAATAATCGGTCCAATTTGAGTGGTTTGGATGGGTGGCTCCACCCTTGGAATTAGACCGAAATTCATCGGTTCCAATTATGGAAATCGGTGACCTGAGAAACCGCCTAGAATCGGTTGGCTCGATCAGGTTAGGACAATCCCTTTTGCTCATCCTAACCATTTATAATAGGGATATTTTTACTAGAAGTACTAAAAGTTGTTATGAAAGTGCAATTGAGTCATAAAACTTATAAAAAAAGTGTAATCAAATCCTAAAACTTATCAAATTAGTATAATCGAGTCATTTTATTAATTCCATCCATTTCGACTAATGGAAATGCTGACATGGTTTTTTTTAACATTTTTTCTTTCCTACGTAGCAATGACATGGCTAAAACATGAAACACAATGCTAAAATGACGTCAAAATGACGTCGTTTTGAATTAAATTCTAATTTTTTAACAAAATATTAATTAAATAAAAAATTTTTAAAAGAACACAAAAACAAAAGGAGCAGGGCAAGGGCCCTTGCCCCCATCGCCGAAAAGGGTCAGTAGGGGCTTGGCATTGTGCTTTAGCATTTTTTTTGTCCTTTTTTGTGTTTCTTTAAATAAATTTTTATTTGATTTAATTAATATTTTCGTTAAATAAATTAAAATTTAACCCACATCATCGTCACGCTAGGAGAAAAAATATTTAAAAAACCATGTCAGCATTTTTCATTAGTCTAAATGGATGGAAATAACGGAATGACTCGATTGTATTAATTTGACACTTTTTTTGCAAGTTATTGAGTAATGATGAGCATGGTTTTAGGATAGAGCCTGAAACCTGAAAATTGGACCGATAATAACTTATCCGTTTTTAAGTTCTAAAGTATGTAGGATGAGTTACAGTTTCTGCAAATTGAGGAACCTATTTCAATTAATAAATTCCAAGTTCTAGGTTTATGGAACTTGGAACCTATAACCTAGATCCTGAAATAAGTTTATGTATTTTTTTTTTTTTATCTATGTTTTCATGCGATCCAACAAGTATTTCATGGTGTTCGATGACGACTATATAATTTGAGCTTTCATTTTTTGACTAAAACTTTTACTTTGTTAATGTTTCATATTTTTCACGTGTCTAAAAATAAATTATGATCAGTAAATTATAACAGTAAGTGGTGTTTTTTAAATGTGATAATTCATTACAATCATTTAATTAATAATAAAAGGGGAACCTAAGTGAACCCTAAAACTGACCACAGAATCTGTAACAAGATAAGTTCCAAATTCTAAGGTATGTAGGATATGTTCCAGGTTTCAGAAAATAAGGAACATAATCTAACAGTTGGGTTCCAAATTCTAAGTGAAACATGTATAGAACTTGGAGCTGCTCACCTCTGAATGTACTTTTATAACAAGTTTTAAGACTTTCAGTAAACATATCTCTTTATTATATGTTGCTTATGGACGGCTTGGACCGTTTGGCCCAACCCGACCACCTATATGTCACCGCTAAATCAGGGCACATCCAACACAAGATAAGTTGGTAACAACTACAAGACCAGAGCAACCCGGAGAAGACGACTGTCGCAAAACTTGAAGTGCAACTTCTGCTCATCGACGAAGGCAGAAACTCTCATTGAGCTCAAGCAAGTCCTCAGGACCAAAAAAGGTAACTGTCGAGGGCCTCGCCCTTCTCTTTCTGCGATGCATGTTTTCGCTCAATCGTGTCCGATTTCGTAGATTGAGCTTGGGTTGAGCTTCATTTAGCTACCCGAATGTTCAAACCTAAATACATGTCGAGCCTTGCCCTAGCTAGATCTGGGTGAGGATCACCTCATCGACAACTAGTGAGGACTTGGGTGAGACCAATGGCCGTCGAGGGCTTGTAGGTCGTCACCCTTGACTCGATTTTGTGTAAAAATTAAGTCTTTTTGCTAATTTTGTCCAACTTGACTATTGAAAAATATTGATGTGGTTTTTTTTTTAATATTTTATCTCTCTTGTGAGGTGTCTTATATCACATTAAGGCTGACAAAAGCACTAAAATCACCTCGTTTTGATTGGAATCCCTATTTTCACACAATCTTGATTAAGTTAAATTAAAAAATCTAAAAAATATATATAATCAAAAAAGAAAAAGAAAAAAGGCTAAAACTTTATAGAAAAGAGTATACACACAAAAAAGAAAACAGCCAAGCCCTCCACATGTGGCTGTCGCCCCATTGCTAGTGGGGCATCGATGATGGCCAGTATTGCCGACGCCTCAACGAGGACAGGTGACCCTCACCAACTAAAAGCAAGGGCCTCTTAGTAAGGGTTGCCGGTGACCCTACTGGCCATTGCTAATGCCCCAACAACGATGGTCCGACGGCCACATGCAATAGGGCTAGCTTTTATTTTTTATTTTTTAAATTTTAAAAAAAAAATTAGCTTTCTTAATATTTAATCTAATTTAACTAAAATTTAGGTTCAAATTATCTTTGGACGAAAATGCCCTTAACCGGCTAGAATATTTAGGCCATGTTTGGTAATTGACCAAATAATATCTAATTCGATTCTTTTGTTCTCCAAAATAAAGAAAAAAATAACATAAATCCATTTGACAATTTTTTTTTAAAATTTTTAGGGAACATTTGTTCTTGGGAATAGATTTGAACAGAATTAAGAAGTTAAAAAAAAAATTATTTTTTTGTTCTTGGGAATAACTTTAAATCAAGCCCATTTTTCCTTCTTTTTTTCTCTTTTATTTATTTTTTTCTTTTTTTTTTCTTCTTCCTTTCGCCGGTTGTCAACCTTGGTGATGGCCGATGACTAGCCAAACAAGGCATTCTCATGCTATGGTTAAATGCACGTGGAGTTCGGTCGGATGCACATGCTATGGAATAAAAAGCGCTTTATTCCGTTTCTAATTAATTTTATCTAGGGACAAGAACGGATTCGGCATGTTTCGCGTGGAAGTACCGCTGCGGGGTTATAAGCCTACAGGGAAATCGCATGTTAGTGATTGTGCGAAATGGTTAAGGTAATAAAGATTTCAATCATTTCTTGACATCGTTCTCCTTAGTGGGACTAATGATTATGATTGAAGGAGGTTTAGGTAAAATGATAATGTCTGTTTAAAATGAATGAATGAATATAAAATTGTCGGTCGAAAGCGGATGATTCTATATGAGATGGGTGTGTATTGTGTTTTTGGTGACTTCAAGTGAATGTTAAACGCGACATATCCATGAGCATATCTTTCTCCACCCAAATCCAAATGTTCGAATAAAATTTACCGAGTTCATATAATAGTCGATATTACGAATAAGAGCATGACAAAAAAAAGTACTTAGTTGGAAATTTATATGCATTGAGAAAGCATCATTTTGCATCAATTGTTACATGAATTTCACTGAAAAAGAGGAAATAAAATTGTCGGCCGAAAGTGAATAATTCTATGTGAGATGCGTGTGATTTGTGCTATGCGACTTCAAGTGAATGTTAGATGCGCCGTATCCATGTGCATGTTTTTCTCCACACAAATTCAATTGTTCGAATAGAAAATACTGGGTTTATATAATATTCAATATTTACGAATAAGAACACGATAACAAATACTTATTTGAAATTTATATGGATTGAGAAAGCATCATTTTGCATCATTGTTACATGAATTTCACTGAAAAAAAGGAAATAAAAGAATAACAAGCGATTTGAATTAAAACCTCTCGAATTTGATGTGGCACACAAAAGTCACAAAATAAAATTCTTTCACCATAATGGAATTAAAACGTGAAGTCCACGTGATCGAACTTTCTCAATAAATCAAAATTACTTTTGTGGTTGATAGTTATTGGGGCACTTTTATAGATCTTCCCTATCCTTTGACAATCGGTGATCAGTGAACCATAATCTGGATCGTCTGTTAAAAAATCTTTGAAATATTTTTGAAGTGTGACATTTTGGACACAAGACACAGCAAAATTCTCTAGGTTACGACATTGTCAAGTTGGTCGATCAAGTCCCTTGAGGGATTTTGGAAAATCCATCAAGTATATTGAAGTCACGCCTTTGATGTGGCACAAAATTTACATGTTGTTTTGATGGATGGAGTGAGAAGTTAGCAAAGTAGGAAGCAATCACTAGTCACTATCCCTTTATTAGGGTGATCAGTTTCCGAATGGTCCGGTCCAGCCTAAGAACCAAAAATCAGACATGTGGTTTTAGAACCAAACCAATTTATCCGATTTGACTTCCTAATGGGTAAATGGAACTAGTGGCCCTAGTCCAAGTTACTAGTAAATCCCAGGTTTGCTAATACAAAGATCTCCACCTGTCAAGAAACAATTCTTATATACAAATTTACACCTCAGTGTGCAAATTATCTCTAGACTAGACATTATTTACGAGGCTCTGATAGATATAAGTACAAGAGAGGGTATGACATGGTGGTGTAATGATACATGTGGCGGGCTCTACTAGACAACATGATGGATGCTAAGAAACTATTTGGTATCCAAGTTGCACCAACTCAGCAAAATACTAGTTCATTTAGAACGTGACATATGTCACGTCAGGCCCACCTTGCATAAATCTTCCTCTTTCCTCTGTCCGTTACTTTTTCCTCCCTCTCATCTCTCTCTCTTTAGCACTTGCTTTTTCCTCATCTTCTCCATCCGTCATGTTCTTTGTTTAGCACTTGCTTTTCTTCTTTCCTCTTCCGTCCACCATGGCTAGAGCTCGAGAGGCTTATGGCTACTTTGGCCATGGAGCTCCACCTCGAACCTAGAGCTTGAGGTAGCCTTGGTCACTAGTTTTGAGCTCGGCTTCAAGCTCATGGCAACTACCACTTGAGCTTCGACCTCGTGGCCATGGTTGCCCAAGCTTTGAACTCCTATCCATGGTCGCTAGATTGAGACACTCGAGGACATGGATATTCAGTATAGAGTTTCCAGCTTCCATTGTCACAAAGTTCGAGCTTGAGCCTAAAGTTGCTAACTTGAACTCAAGCTAGCAGTAACCATGGCGGTTTGAGCACGAGGTCGCAACCATGGTTGCCATATCTCGTGCTTATAGCCATTGCCACCTGAGCTTTGACATCTTCACCATGGTGTCACTTGAGCTCAAGCTCATAGAAGTCATGGCCGTTGGAGCTTTGGGCATGTGGTTGCGGATGCTCCATGGGACAAAGCAACAAGAAAGATGAGGAAAAAGCAAGTGATAAACAACAAGAGATGAGAGGAAAGGGAGGAAACCATAACGAACAAGGGAGAGAGGAAGATTTATGCGAGGTGGGCCCGACATGGCATGTGTCGCCCAATGAATGGGCTAGTATTTTGCTTAGTTGGCACAACTTAGATATCCAATATTTTCTCGATGGATGCTGGGATACATGGTGGAAAACCTTACAAAAGGAGCATGCAATAGAAAATTCTAGCCAACAAGTAGGTTGCTGGAATTTTTAATGGACTTGTTCATCTTGGTGCTAACGACTCCTTAGAAGGTAGAAAAAGTTTGAACTCAAGCTAGCAGTAACGGCTCCTAAGGTCACGTTTAGTTTTTAATATTTTACAGATTTTTTATAGATTAAAAAAAAAAAATCGGTCCCATCCAGGTGGTCTAGGTGGGCGGTTCCATAGTTGGAATTGAACCGAAATTCATCGGTTTCAATTTTATGAAACCGTGACCTTAGGAATCGCCCAAAACCAAGCAGTTTGGTCTTTTGCCCACCCCAATCCTTATAGATATTGCTGACGGATGGGCTTGGGCCCTAATTTTGGCCCGACCAGAGGATCCGGGCCGGGCCGGCCCAGCCCATCGACCACCTGTACGTCTCCTACACGACCGGAGCGACCCGGAGAAGACAACCGTCGCAAAACCCGAAGCGCGACTTCTGCTCACCGGCGATGGCGGAAGCTCTCATCGAGCTCGAACAAGTCCTCAGGACTAAGAAGGTAAACCGCCGGCCTCGCCCTTCCCTCTCTCCGGTGCATGTTTTCGCTCGATCGTGTCCGATTCCGCAGATTGAGCTTGGATTGAAGCTTCATTTCGCTTCCCGAACGTTCGAACCTAAGTACAACGTCGGGCGGCGGGTTCGTTGGGTTTTTTTATTTTTTTTGATCGCGAGTGAAAGACCCGACTTTGAGCGGTGCGTTAGGACCGATGATTGCGCAATCGTGTTGGGTCGGTCTTGAAATTCTCCATTTTCTTCTGCTCAGGTGACGATGACTCTCGAGGAGGCCAATCTTCTGTCGGCGTGCAAGTCGAAAGCTTTGGACAATTTCGGGTACGGCATCGGGCTCACCTCCGTCATCGTATGGGCAGGTTCGCATTTCGCCTCAGCTTATGATTCTTTGTGGGCATCTCTAGGCAGAAGATGCGGATTAGGTGAATTCGTATGGGTGATTTTAGGAGGGCTCGGTCTATTGGTGATCGACCGTTTTTGAAGTCACGACGATTTGGGCTCGTTTAGTATCTCTTCCTTCACATCTTATCCAATTGCATGAGGGGGAGGGAAGGGTTGGGGGGAAATACTAAGGATTTGCGGAAATTGAGCATCTGATTTCTTAGAGGGCTTTGTCAATATGTTGATTGCATCCTTGGATTTCAAGTAAAAATCAACTGGAATATATCTTTGAAATACAGAATGCAGGTGCTTATGGTCGATACAAGGCTGGCTACACAGAGTAAGAGTGTGTCAGATTTGGATAGATACATCGGATGATTATCAATGCCACTGTACACTAGACTGAGCAGCATGTCTATTTTAGAGCAACGTTTTCAGTCATTTTTGCTCCTTCAGGTCTTTGATTATTGTACGGTATATCAGATTGAAGATTACTATATGAGATATACACACAGATTTAGAATTTTGGTTTTACGTTAACACAGGAATTTCACATTGCTGATATGCCAAGATCCTATTTAGAGAGATTTTACTTCGGTGTATTGAAATGCCTTCTAATTATGCTCGTGCTGCTTGAATATAAGTCAATGCAATTTGGTGTCTAGTTAATTTCAGCACATATACGCTGCCATTTTAGTGTCCTACACTTGGCCTTGGTTATCCGAAATACTATCTGTTATATGTTATAACTCCTACTGACCAGCATCACTATTCACTACCCCGAGTTGAGTACTATAAAGAAAGAAAAAATTCTCCAAAATTAGGAATGACAATTATGTTCTTTAAGCCACTACCCTGATTAACTCTAAGTAGATTATAAACAAAAAGGTTTTTCAGGAAAGAATTTCACTCACCTTTTTTTTTTGGCCCAACTCGCATTGTCATTGAGCATTTCTAACTGAGTTACACTGAGTTTTTACAATTTCTAGGATTCTTCAATGAGTATTGGTGATTCAGAATTTAGATTGTAGTTTCCCAATTGTTTTACTTTAGGAAAGTAGATTCATGTTAAGTGGCAGATCTAGGAAGAAAGTTTGGCAATGACTGTGGTGTGACTCTATTTTTAGATGTTGACCTGTTAGAGAATCAATAGAAGAAAAAACTCTGCCAATGTTAGCAAAATGACATCAGATTTAATATTAATTTGTCATTAAGAATTTAAATGATAAGCATTGTTAAAATAAATGAGGTATGTGTCTTGTGAATCGCAAAGCCTAAGATAACTTATTACTTTGGTTAATATCTACTGTGATATACAAGAAAAAGCATATGAGAGCGAGACTAAGTTGCACATGACCTTTCAAGTCCCAAATCCCCATTCATAGCCCTGAAAAGAGCTCTATATGGGCTCTCTCTGCTTACAGGAAAATATCCACTTATCATGTCAAATGGGCTTTCTTGAGTGATTTCGTGTTTCCTTTGCTAAGAGGGCAGTTTAGGATTCTTGAGGGGCTCGACCCCTGCTCTTCTCCTCTTTTCTTTCTATGGTAGTCTCTTGATGGTCAGCACATTTCTGCAGCTACAGGGAGGTTAAATCATTTGCTACGGGTTAGCCTGTCAGTAGGTAAAGGGACTTTTCATGTTGATTTTGGTCATTTAGTTGATAGCTTTATTTTGACACTAAATGTCTCTTCATTTTCTGTGTAGGATCCGGTTTTGTCTGTGGTTTGTGGAGATTGTCTAAGTCATTAGATTCTTGTGCTGACCATATTCTTGCACTACATGGCAGTCGGATGCAAGAGGAATTAGCAAATATGTAATTCCACTCTGAAGATTTTTATGAATGCCCATGCTGGGTTCTTCCGGTGTCTGCTCTACACTTAAGCTTTTTTTAATGCCACTAAAGACAATGTCAGGACCTGTGATTTCTGTTCTAAGCGAGTATTGGAACCTGGCTGAGTGAGATTATTAGAAGTAACTAGAGTCATGTTGCTGGTTTTTCTCCCAATTTATTAAAAATAGAGTACTTGCACATGCTACAGAATCAAGACGTAATGGTTTCTACAGTTGGGAGTGTAAGTATTTTTTCTGAAATTTGGTTAAGAGCATTGGTCTAGCTTGTATTGGGATGTTCAAATTGTTTCTGATTAACCTCTAAAAGATAAATAATAAGCCTTCCTTTTTTTTTTGTTTATAAGGTTTGAAATTTTTTTGGTATCACCGTGGTGTAATTTTTTACATTTTAATTGTGCTCTGAAGTAAAACTCATGAGAAATGGTATCTTCATTCTTGGATGACAAGAAAAGGCATGCAAAGCTTTATTGTCAGATTTCTAGACATTTGCAGTGTGGGGTCTTCAACAATATCTATCTTTCCCTTTCTCTGCTGCCATAGTAATGCTTTGTGGATTCCTTGTCAGTCATTGATTGTCAAGATGAACTGCTCTGGACTCACTAAGAAGTTTATCATAGTTGTGTATTTTGTAAAAATCATGAATGGTTTGTTTGTTATGATGTTTGGCCATTAGGTGATATCCTTAAAAGCACACCAACCAAAGATTGATTTTTGTCTTAATCCTGAAGTCTTCATTTGTCACCTTGTTTGGTCTTCACGCAGTTTTAAACATGCATGCGTTGCCTTAGTGCACGTGCTCATTCACATGGGGCCTCCACATACATGCACATGCACATGCACATGCAAAGGATTTGAAAATGCGAACTCACAAAGATGTAACACACGCCTGCTTATGTGTTGACGCAGGAACACACTAGTGTGATCTTGATATTAAGACACTTGGTTAATTTCATCTTTGGTCATTCATGGCATGTTAAGTCCTTACCCAGTTTCTGTCAGATAGGCTAATATTTAAGTTGGAACTTCTACATGAGCATGAGAATTTGAGGAATCACTAGAAGTATTGGTATGGGCAAAACATAGATGAATTACAGAAAGAGTTGTTCATTTGCACTTTCAAATTCAAGGTGCATGTTTTTTGTCCCCACAATCCCACCTATTGTACCTAATGTTGTAACTCCACATTTGTGATGAGATGGATTGGTCATGTTTGGTCCTTTGGCTTCATTCGATATACTTTATTTCATGTTAGTAAGACTGGCGCTTGTGTTCATAACCAGTCTCTTAAATTTCATTATTTTTTGTGCCACAGAATAGTGAGGAGATATCATCACGATCAAGGCAAAATGCAGCTTCTAGCGAGGCATTTCTATTCTGAGCAAGTATTTGATGATTCCACTTCAGATCAACCAAGGTTGAGGTGGCGTTACCGGAATAGTTATAGCGATGTTGTTGCTTATGGCCGGTTGACCCATGAAACTGACATTCACAGTGGGAGGAGTCAACAGTTGCATGACAATGACTTCAACAGAAATACGGGGAACAATTCCTATGGCAGTCCCCAGAACGACTCCAAAACCAACTTGGCTGACTTTCCGAGCAATGCTGACATCAATAGAGCAGACTCAGAGTTGAAACGCAATTCTGTGAGTAAAGCAACTGACCTTTTTCTTCGGGTATTATTTTACCACCTATTTCTGAGTGTAATTTTTGATAGCTTAAGGCACAATCTGTTTATTGTTAAGAAAGATTCCCTGATGCACAGAAGTTTTGATTAGTGAAAATCTCTATCAGTTAAGCATGTCTAAGTTCTGCTGCTATAGTGTAGGAAAAGATCCTTGGCAAATTAGTTTCAATGGCGGAAAAGACATAATCAAAAGTAGATTGCAGGATTATAGGAGTAAGACATAATTAGTGCGAGCCCATGCTGCATTACTTGCACTGGTTTATATAAAGAAAATTTCCCAAGTAATCTAAAATTGAGTCATTTTCTGCATTATATAGTCAACTTTGGTGCTTCAATTTAAATGAGATACCATCCACCAAGGAGTCTATGTAGGCCTTTTCTGCCTACTTTCCTGCATACAAGAACATGCTACCCTCAATTGCATGAAATTATCAGTTATGTGACATGTATCTTGTAATGACAACAACTAGATTTGCTGTGGGCTGCTCTATTGAAACCCCCCTTGCGGTTGCAATCAGTTAATACAAAATGGTGTGTTTAAGGGAAATCTGCTGGCAGCAGCCTTGTTTTACTGACATGAATGTGTCAGAACATCACCGTGGTACATTCCTCTGTTACACTGAATGTTTATGTCTATGTCATTTAGACCTCTCTGTCCATTACCATTAACATGAAGCCTCTAGCTTTTGAGCTTTCTCCTAATGTTGTATATCGCCATGTGAAGATGATAAGTAACAGTTGCTAGTTTTGTTAACAATTAGAATTGCCAATGCGTCATGCTCTGTCTGGAGTTTGAGATGTGATAGCTTTAATCTGTTATTAATACGACACCATCATCATGTGGTCTAAATTTTGAGAAGTTCTTTGCTTCTTCCCTAGTCCATTCAATTTATGGTTAATATTGGTCCCACTCATCTCATTATAGGTGAGCTCTGGAGTTGACGTGATTGGCGACCCTCTTGATTGTATTTTTGGAGGTGTGACGACAAAAGAGGAGATTCGTCGTCCAGCTACCTCAAGTGGGACGAATAAAGTTCCCCTGCAAAGCCACAGAAGATCAAGGCGTAGACGCCGGATGCAAAAGCCGGAGGTTTCTCTTGATACTTAGCCTGATGCATCTTTGTGCTGTTTGTAGTCTAGGAGAGATTTAAGCTGTAGAGGCTTTTTAAGCTTTGGAAGTTTCTTGATGAGCACATGACCTTCGGCATGTGGAAGGACTTAATATATCGTTCATGGGTCGATTTTTATTGACCTGGAGTTGCTCTTATTTTTCAGATTGCTGGGCTATAACAGCAACTGATGGTAGCTTTCCCTTCCCGATCTCAGTTCCTAAAGTTGGTTGGGTCTGTGTTTTTTAAATCACCTCGACTAACCGAGAAAGAAATTCAATATTTCTAGATGTCTGGTCGAGAGTAAAGCTGATAGTTCTGCGAAATGGTAGCGATGCAACATGATTGCAGCATGAATGAATCTAGAGGTGATCGGTTCTCAGTTTGGTCCGGTTCTAAGGTGTGGGACCAATTGGTATTAGGACCAGGAACTAGACTGTACCATTGATCCGGTCCAATCCAATGAAATTGATGACTTATCTTTTCGGTTACTTTTTGTCCCACTACTTGGAAACGGATCAAGATAATGTTTACTTCACAGCTTACTAATTATTTTGAAGAAGTACTAAAATAAAGCAGCATATTTAGTCGGTTTGGTTTAGTTTGGTTTGGTTCTCCCTTGGAACCGAGAATCAGACTACTTGGACATTAATTCCATTTTTAGGAACCAGAAATCGGACCAACACTTTTCGGAACCAGATCAAACCGGTTGGCTCAGTCCGGTCCGGGTGGTTCTTGATTCAGGTGGTCCATTTTGCACATCTCCTTAAATCAAATGGAGCCCATTCGCAATGGACCTTTGTCTGCTTGTGACTTCTGAGGCATGATCGAACTGCTGTGCAGTTCATCCTTTCAGCTGTTTTGAAGTGCGAAAATGGAACATTTTGAAAAACAAAACGGGTTGCTCTGTAAGTCCTTATCAATTTCCATCATTGATGATCTATTGCTTAGTTTTGTGGCCAGAGACCCGTGGCTCAGTTGAAATTCTCTAGCTACTGTACTGAACTCGAACAACGAGCCAAGTCGTCCTCTGTCAAGAATACGTTAAGAAAAGGATGGCCGTTCCTTTCCCTCACCAAGCATGCATGGGTACATGCCGCGTCATTTTCAAGCTCCAGAGCTTTTCAACCAAGCCTTCCCTCGCTTTCCTCGCGCGAAATTCGTTGCAGACCAAGCTCGTGTTGGCAGACGACGCGTGTCAAAGCGTGTCGGACAAAAGCTCGAGGCGATTGACCCGTCCGAGCTCCCGACAACGTTGTAATTTCGCGTTGCCTAACGCATTGAACGAAAGACGAGAACTTCTCGGCATCCCCGTCACGAATTCTTTGGTCAAGGTAAGAGAGAAAGGTAGTCCACGGTCGTCCGCCGATGCGGTTCGCATTGGTGTGTGGAGAGCAAAGGCGCGCATCGCAAGTAAAAAGGTTTTGCTGTCCCTGTTGCTGTCTCCACGAAGGACCCCACCCTCACGCGTTAGGCAAATGTAAAAGGGTGAGGCCTTCGTTTTTCCTTGAATATTTTTTTGGTGGGTTTTTGTGGGTTTGAAGTTTTTGGGGGATTCGCCAAAATGGTTCGCGTCTTTTCTAGGAAACATCCTCGCAGCTTCATCAATTCTTATTCCAAGTACCCATCGTTGTCGATCGAGGGGAAAATTACAAAAACAAAAACAAGCCTTCAATTTATTTGTAGTTGCGTCACTTCGATTCAAAGCCTTATAATTTGAATAATTGAATCATAAATCTTTTGAAAATTTGTTAATACAGTCCGTCACATCAATTTTGATCGGAAACCATTGAAACAGGCGTGGATCGTCCTACCTAACTTGGCATGTGGACAAAATTTTTCATTATAAAATTTTATTGAAATTTTAATTAGTTTTTATATCATTAATTTATTTTCTTTCTTCTTTTTCCCCCTTAATCCTTTGTTGGTTGCCAAGCAGCCAGCTAAAGGCAACTACCGACGAGGGTTGCTCTTGCTGAAGGCTAGCTAGGGCTAGCTTTGAACAAGGCTCAACTCTTAGTAGAAAATCTTAGGGTTGGAACATACAAACAACTAAAAGGACACGTGGTAATTCTAGGGCAAGCCGCCCTTGGGCAAGGCCGACCTGTACTCATAGGAAGAAGGAAAAAAATAAATAAAATATAAATATAAATATAAAAATTAATAACTATTAATAAATTTATAAAATTTATCCATATAGAACAGTTAAGATCCATATCAAATTTTTCCAATCAAAATTAAATAAATGGATATATTGACAAAACCTAAAAATGTTTATATTTAAATTGGTATAACTGAAAGATCTAATACTAATTGGTACAGGTGCAATACATTTAAGACCTTTTTTGGGAATTTTTCCCTCAAGCTCAAGCGGGTGAACAAGGCCATATTCCGTGTTCACCAGGAACTCCATGTATCATTTGAACAAGAAGGTACGGAGCGCTGTCTCTTTTAGCTTTCCGCGGCACATGAAACACTCGCGAACATGTCAAGAAAATCCCCACGCTGCATGATGGAAGCATTTCGCTCTGCTCACGACTCCTTTGGGAGAGTACCGCATTCAACCCCCACATGGACAGATCACGAGTAGGTAGAGGCAAACAGCCACGCCCAATAGGTTTCGTGACATTCGGGCAATAGCGACGCGGTCACGTGGCATCATCGTGACCGTTGAATCTCGTATCGAATGGTTATCACCCCGTGCAATTATTCTGAATATCTCTTTTGTGAGCTTGATTGATGTGGACATGGGCTGATGGTTACCAATAATATCGGAGTATAATCACCTTAAGTGGATATATGATTCTAGACAAACATCATAGTATAATCCCCTTCTATAAATATATGATTCAAGACGATCTAGGTACATACTAAATCTTATAAGAGCGAGTAGTGATCACCGAGGCGAGAGATCTCGAATAAGGTACAGCTAGTGCCATGCTTTTAGGATGGTGAAGGAGAGAGAATACCATCTACCCGTCAAAAAGTTCTCAAAATTTTGGAACATAGAACCGAGTCTATTTAAGTTCTACTTGTACTTTTGATTGAACGATTGCATTGATCACAAATCATATTTAGACATGGAAAGATTATGAAATATTAAAGGTTCCCTAAATTTTAAAACATAGAACCTACCATACGTACTGATTTTAGGGTCTACTCAAGTTTTACTTATAATTTTAATTGAACGATTGCAGTTATCACAATTCATATTTAGACATGAGAAGATTATGAAATATTAACAAAATAAAAGTCTCAATCATAACTATTGTCAAAAATAGAAGTTCAGACTAGTGGTTTTCAAATTATATACCCATCAATGTGTTAAGTGATCTTATGCCTTTCTTACCCTAAAAGTGAACTCAAAGGATAAAACTTTTCCTCATATTTATAAATCGACCACTAGCCATTTTCATCAACTCCACAATCTCCCTAAGTCGGAGAAGGAACAATCCATAACTATTTCGTATGAATATTGGATCCATAGTTGTTGGCAAACTGAGTTCTGATATTAATATTGAGTGATCTTGGGCATTTCTTACTCAAAGAGTGAGATTTTCCATCATATTTACAAACTGACCATCAATCTTTTGGACAACCTCAACACATTGAACATCATGAAATATTGCAGAATTACGTAAAAATACACAATAAGAAAAACTAAAAAACTTGTTATTGAAACCTATCTATTAAAACATGTTTCTCAATTTTTAGAATATCAAATTAGATCAGTTCCTAGATTTCTAGTTCTACCCTAAAATTAGGCTCATATCTACTCGATTTACATGAATCGAGTTGGATTGTCACGATCATGAAATGCGCTTTTCACATGGTCTTGCTTCCACGACCGATCTCGTGCGAAGCGTCGATCCTGTCCATGCGAATCGATCATGCTTCGGACTCACTCGAGCACTGAAGTCCCATCAAAGCTATATTATTATTGCTTTTACTTTGCCCCCGATCTATCATCCTCCCCCGGATTCTGTTAGTACATATGCTTTGTAACGAAAGCCCCGTTCATGGGCTCTGCTGTTTCTTCTCGAATTAAAAATAATTGAGACCAAAAAAAGAAAAAGAAATAAGAAAAACTAAAAAGTGTCTTTTCCAAAAGAAAAATAAAAAGAACGTCGTAAATAAGTTGATGATGGCGCTGTTCCCATTTAGGGAGACCTTGCGAGTCTTGCAAACACGCCGTTGATTTCCTCGTCCGAAACGCGCTTGACAGGAAGTCGGTCAACGAAAACGTCAAGAAATGTATATTTTTCGGTTGAAATAAGTATACTGAAAATTATAAAATTTATCACTAAAGTATAAATAAATTTTAAAATTTGTAAAAAGTACAACTAAATCCTAAAAATTTATCACGAATATGCAGTTGAATCTTAAAACTTTCAAAAAGTATAAATTCTAAAATTTGTCAATTTAATTCAATCAAGTCTTTATGTTGATTGTATTTTTTGAAAATTTAAGACTTAATTACATTTTGATGACATATTTTAGGATTTTTAGTGTACTTATCTCTTTAAAAAAATAAAAATATTCTCCATTTGTTTAGCGAAAATTTAATTATTCAAAAAACAACAATGATTTTTTTTTTTTCATTATGAACAACAATTTTACATCTAGATATTTTCATGAACAATGAAAACGTTTTTCTTTTATTCATTTTTACAAGCGACTTGAGTGATGGGATAAATTAGATCCATTTTTCCTTATTGAGTTAGTAATTACAATTACATACTAGTCATAAATTCGAACCAAAATTAAACTAAAGGCGTGTATTCTCATCGTGGTCGGTAATTCGATGATTTGTCTTTGTAATTGCTTACGTTTTCTCTTGGGGTGGTTTGTCCAAAGTCAAAACACATACGCAAAGTAGAAATTTGATGGCGACAATTTGATCAATCCTATTTTTAATCAGTATATAATAATTCACCTTGAATTTCTATTTTTCTAATCATTTTAATTGATAAATAATCCTAATAAATGTACGGCCGCATGACACACAATAATCAAATCCCTTTTAGCCAGATACCTTCGGTCATATAAATCTTAGTTTATGCCGTCGTTTTCGTGCTAAGCACCTTCCCAAAAGTAGGAAAAAAGAAAGGCTAAGATTTCAAATTGATGAAAGAATTTTCGACAAATGTATGGAGTCGAAGGCCTCAGGTATTCAAAAAAGCAAAGAATCTTATCAGTAATTGGGGAAATTCTGAAGAGAAGAAATACCCTCTCTCTTTTTTAATTATTATTATCGATTAGTTGCTCCATTGTGGACGTAATTTATATTATATTCACATCTTTTAAGTGGCTAATTTTTATTCTTGCGAATTGGGTTTCTGTACGCAAATATTATATTTAAATTTAGTTATAGTTGTATCAATTCAATTCTAAACATTTTAATTTGATCGATTTAATCATAAAATTTTTGAAAAGTTGTCAATACAATCAATTTGGCCAATTTTGACTAGAAATCGCCGACGTTGGCAAAAAAATTATTAATTTTTCCATATTTTTTCAAAATTTTATTAATTTACATATTTTTCTTTTCTTTTCTTTTCTTTCATTTTTTTTCCCTTTCATCCTCTACCAATTGTCGGTTGATTGGCCTAAGGCAACTACTGACGAGGGTCGCCCCTGCTGAAGACCAGCAAGGCACGATCCTTACCGGCCTTTGGCGATGCTCGACCTTATTGGATGTAGGGGAGCCTCTCCCATGGCCAGTGAGGGAGCCTCACCAATCGTATTCTATGGCCGATTGGGCCATCACCAAGGCCTTGCCATTGGTGAATGAAGAATAAGAAAGAAAAATAAAGAAAATATAAATTTAATATAAAAAATGCAAGAAATTTAATAAATTAATATTTTTTTGTTCACGCTAACATCAACCATACTATATATAACAACCAATATTTACATCGATAATTCCCAATCAAAATAAGCAAAATGAACTATATTGACAAAATCGAAAATTGTTTATATTTAATTTGACACAATTGAAAGATTTAGCATTGAAATTATACAAATGCAGTATTCCATATGCACCGGGAACTCCATGTAGCATTTGAGCAAGAAGGTACGGAGCGCTATCTCTTCTGGCTTTCTTTGGCGCATGAAACACTTGCGAACATATCAAGAAATCCCCGCTCTGCATGATGCAAGCATTTCGCTTTGCTTACGGCTATTTTTGGGAGTGTACTGCATTCAACCCCACATCCACAGATCCACGAGTAAATATAAGCAAACAGCCACGCCCACTAGGTTTTTCTGACTTTTGGGCTACAGCGACACGGTCACGTGACATCAGCATAACCTTTAAATCTCGTATCAGATGGTTATCACATTGTGCGATTATTCTGAATATTTCTCTTGCGAGCTTGATTGATATGGACGGGACTGATTGTTACCGATAATATCCGACTATAATCTCTTTAGTGGTTATATGATTCAGGACAAACTGGGTTCATACTGAATCTTGTAAGAGGGAGAAGTGATCACCGAGGTAAGAGATCTTGAATAAAATGGCTCTTGCTGGGTTTTTGAGGATGATAGAGGAGAGAGAAAATACTCGACTACATATCAAAAAGAAAAGAGCATAACAAGCAACAATACATTGAGGAGGTGGTATAATGGAGTTTGCGACCTCCAAAATCCCTTGTCATATATTTCTACAGGAGGTTTGGTTCTAGGAGTAAGCAATTTCGAATTCCATTCCGATTGCTTGATTTTTGGAATTTGAAATCTATCATGCATATTGATTCTAGGATCGGTTTTAAGATCTACCCATATTCCACATATACTCTTAATTGAACGGTTATAATGAATCATCACCTCTAATTACTACAATTTGCTATAGTTCGCTTTTCACAACTCATAGCTCAACACATAAAGATTATCAAATATTAACAAATTAAAAGTCTCAATTATAAATTCGTCATAAATGGAAATTTGGATTAATGATCGGAGATTACACACTATTGCACGAAAATATATATAACAAAAAAAACACAAAAACTTATTTAAGGTGGAACCTGCCTTTAGAACCTTAAACTTACTCTACCTTTTTGGTAATCGGGAATTAGTTTCCATTGGTCTTATTCTCGAGTTTCTTAATTCTATTTGAAACTATGCTCATCCCTACTTGATTTACATGGATTGGACTGGATTGTCGCAATCATGAAACCACTTTTGACATGGTCTTGCTCCACGACCGATCTCGTCCGAAACGCCGATCGTGTCCATGCGAATCGATCATACTCCTGAGTCACTCGGGCACTGAAGTCCCATCAAAGTTATAATTATTTGCTTTCACTTTGCCCCCGGTCTATCATCCTCCCCCAGATTCTGTCGGTACATCTATGCTTTGTAACGAAAGCCCGGTTCATGGGCTCTGCTGTTTCTTCTCGAAATAAAAAGAATTGAGACCAACAAAAGAAAAGGAAATAATAAAAAGTAGAAAGTGTTTTATCAATAGAAAAAAGAAAGAAAGAATGAACATCGTCAATAAGTCGATGGTGCTGTTCCCATTTACCCGTTGAGGCAGAAGACCTTAGCCAATTTCGTAACACGCCGTTGATTTCTTCGTCTAAAGAACTTACGCGCTTGATCGAAAGTTGGTCGACCCAAACGTCAAGGAATGTCTCTTCTATTTACTTATTTATTTATTGAAATAAATATTTTAATAATCTTAAAATTATTCAAAAGTGCAAGTGAGTCCCAAAACTTATTAAAAATATAATTAAATTTTTAAAAAATTTCCATGAAAGTGTGATCGAGTCCTAAAATTTATCAAATTTCTGAAAGTATTAGGGGTTTAATTACTTTTCTAGGACCTTTAGTGTAATTTTTCTTAAAAAGATAAGAAAAAATTATTTGTTTTGCGACAAATAATATTAAAAACTATATTCATCGTGAACGATCATTTACGTTTAGATATTTTCATAAATGATGAAAATATTTTTCATTCATTCATTTTTTTAAATGATATGAGAGATTGTTTTATTTTCCATATCATTCATTTCTTACGAAAAAAAAGAGAATTTTCTTTAGGGATAATATGGATCCATTTTTTCTTCCCTAATTAATAATTACAATTATATAATTACTCAGAAATCTGAATCGTAATTAAACTAAAATTATATATTATCATTGTAGTCAATAATTCGATGATTTGCATCCGCGCGATTTGTAGGCGCTTCTGATTGCTTACGTTTCTCCTGAAGGCGGTTTCCTAAAAGTCAAAAGCCATATGCAGACGAGCAATTTGATTGCGACAATTTGATCAATCCTTATTTTCAATTAGGATATAATAATTGGCTTCGATTTTCTTATTTTTTAATCATTTCAATTGATGAAATCCGAATAAATGTACGGCAGCATGACACCCACTCAATAATCAAAATCTTAATCTTAGATTTTTTTTATTTATCTTAATCTTAGTCTACGCTACCGTTTTCAGGCTAAGCATCTTCCCAAAAGGAGATTAAAAAAGAAAAAAAGCAAAATTTCGATTGAGGGTGAGAGTTTTCGACAAATGTATGGAGTCGAAGGCCTCAGGTATTCGAAAAAAGCAAAGAATCTTATCAGTAATCAGGAATTTGCAAAGAGAAGAAATACCCTCTCTCTTTTTTTAATTATTATTATTATCGATTAGTTGCCCCACCGTGCACGGAATTTATACTATATTCACATAATTTATGTGAGTATTTTATTTGTCTTGAGAATTTTAGTTTCTACATGCAAATATTATATCGAGATATTCACTTTAATGTTTACTTCCGAAGTGGGTTTTTCTATATTATTTTTATATTGAATGGCTATGAATTCCGCGTACACTTCGCATAACAATAAAATCTAGGGTCCTCACGGTTTATTCCCTTTATCTCGAGGTAGATCACAATTCATGGCGGTCATCGCTCGGACAATGAGTATCCATCAAGATAGTCAATGATTCCGTTTATTTGATAATAAATTAATGATTTAATATATAGTTCTTAAAAAAAGAAATGGATACACAATGACTTTGATTGTATTAGTTGAAATAATTAATTGATCAAGATATTAATAATTTATGTCCAGACATTTTTCTTGGACGATAAAAATATTTACGTTTATTCATTTTTATAAATAATGCGTTCTCTAAATCATCTATTTTCCGAGAATATAATACTGTAAATATTTTGGAGTGTTGAACGGATTTAGGTGTTTGGACATTTCACCGTAATAAGTGAAAAATCTTACATTAATCCTACCTCGCCAGTGCCTTCATACCGTAGCCCCTTCAAGATCAAATTGGTGCAATATTATTGCTTAAGAATTACATTTATTCTTACTATTATAAGCACGTTTCATGTATGACAATATTAATCGCCCCGTTGATTAAAGTTCCATTTAACTCATCTATAAGTAACTTTGCTTTGGGTGAGTTTGGTTCATGTAAATCTTTATGATGATGAAAATATTTTTCAGAGGAATAATTTTCAAAAAAAAAAAAAAAAAAAGGGTTAGTCTTAATGACATAAAACGTTTTTGGATGCTTGAATCTTGATCCAAATAACAAGTATTGGAAAAAGTGAAGAAGTGAGCGTTACAGATTTGTAATACTTGCAAAAATGATTTCCTCTGTATAAGTATGGGAGTTTATTTTCTTAAAAAAATTTTTTCCTTTAACCAATCATTTTCAGCGGATCAAGCCCACAAAGGTCTGAAAAAATAATTCGCAAGAAAACTCTTTCGGTCGTCGAAACGAATCCACCCTTTTTTTTTATCTTTTTGTTCAGTAAACGATCTCAACCTTTGAACGGATTAATTATTTTTGTGAGTGCGCGCCTGACGTGTGCTCTGGGAAAGAACAAACCAAACCGTCAAAAAACACAGAAGTAAAAAGAAATACATATTATATAATTTCGCCAGAAGAAACGAGAATAATGTAGATATCCAAAAGAAATGGCCAAAAATCAAAAAAGAAAACAAAACAAAAAAAAAAAGGAAAGAGACATCCCTTTTTTTCATGGAAATTTCCAAGAATTGCAGGGGCAAATGGTGAACACCATCCCCTCTTTTCTTTTATCAACAAAATGCCACGATCCGCCGGTTGCCTCTGAAACCCTCAAAAGAAAGAAGATTTCTTCTTCATCACCATCATCTCCTTCCCTCCCTCCCTCCCTCCTCTCTCTCTCTCTCTCTCTCTCTAGAGCACTCAAATCTTGCAGAGAACAAAACCCAGATTGAAGAATAAGAATCATTCACCGTGGAAATCTCTCTCCTTCTCTCCTTCTCTCCTTCTCTTTCTTTCTCCGTGTATCTTGATTTTCCCTCCTTAACTTTTCTTGGCCCCCTTTGCTTTTGATGCTTTTACCTTTTCCACTGCTCATCCCCATCAAGGTTTGGATACCCACTCGCCCAATATTCCTTTTCTTGCTCTTGATATCCCTCCATCCCCTCCCCCTTCTTTCCTCCTCATCCTTCACCACCACCACCACGTATAAATCCAGCGATACCCACGAGGGCCAGAGCCTCGCCGGAGCAGCAAGAACCCCCGCCGCCGCAGCCATGAAGGTCCACCCTATGCCCCCCAAGAAGAGGAACATCACCCTCCAGTACGTCCCCAGGAGCGCCGCCTCCATCGAGGCCCAGGCCCTCGCCGGCGTCGTGGCCGCCGCCGCCCACCACCACCACCACCACCACCATCACCACCACCACAAGATCCTCCGCCGGCTCCCCCACATCTTCAGCCGCGTCCTCGAGCTGCCCTTCCGGTCGGACGCCGAGGTGGAGGTGGAGGAGCTGCCCGGGTCCTTCCGGTTCGTCGCCGAGACCGAGGGGATCGTGTCCGGCGTCCGGGCCCACACCGTGGAGATCCACCCCGGGGTGACCAAGATCGTGGTGAGGCCCAACGGCTCGCTCGAGCTGCTGTCCCTGGACCAGCTGGAGCTCGACATGTGGCGGTTCCGCCTCCCCGAGTCGACCCGGCCGGAGCTCGCCAGCGCGGTGTGCGTCAACGGGGAGCTGATCGTGACGGTGCCCAAGGGCGCGGAGGAGGAGGAGGAGGACGACGCCGTGGGGGGCGGCGGGAATGGCCGCGTCGGTGATGGGGATGTCTGGGGAGGAGGTAATGGAAATAGACTCGTATTTGTACAGTAAAATAAAACCACTCTCCCTCTCTCTCTTTTTACTTTTAATGGAGTTCCCCGTTCTGCCCCCGCCTCAATGTTGTTGTTGGGGTGCTGTCCTTCTAGTCTGCAAGTTAGCTTTGACTTTTTAGAGGTTGGTGATCGAGCTGAAGCTCTCTCTGTGATGTGTCGTTCCGCTGAATCGAAGATTAAAAAGAAAAAAGAAAAAAAAAATTAAGAATGTTGCTTCTCTTCTTTATAATTCTGTTCATAATTCATACAGTGTCAGCTGATGATGACAGGTCAGTAGGTTTCCATTCTTTCTCGTGATGATTTCGGTTTCGGGTGTTAAATATTGGTATGTGCGGTTCTCATCTCGTGTCGAGTGGCATTGACTTTAGTTAGATTACCAGAGGGGAATGGCTTTACAGGGCGGTGCCTTTTCTGGGTTTGTTTATCTCCTACCCGACCAATCAAATGCTCATTAGTGCGCATGATCGGGAAAAGTTTAACTTAATCCATGATGATCGGGACAATGTAACTCGGCTTCATCTTATGTAAGTTTGTGGATGCACAATGTTTCGCTTAGTCGTGCCCCTGAAAGTGCTTGATGATTATGTGCCTGATCGTTTTCGGGGGTTCTCCATTATATGTGTCTGGTAGGTTCCGGGGATATGGCAGGAACCTGTATGGCCACTGGGCAATTTATTCATTGTATATTTCGAAAGTGCTTTGATGCCGTGTAAAAACAATAGTGCTTTAATGTAGGAATATATGCTGAATGGTCCATATTGAATGTTTGTGGGTGCAGTCTTTTTATTATTGACCCAAGTATATCAAAGGCACTTCTGTGATGCGCCTATGCTCGCGTAGAGTGGTGACAACTACATTCTCTCCTCAAAAAATTAAATTATCCTAAGAATCTTTGAATTACCTGTGCATGTCTCTTCATGAACCAGGAATGTTTCGAGTGATGCTTGTCATATACCATCTGAAATGAGTCCAAGTTGGTGTGTCGCTTCATTTAATATTATGCAGACTCACATCATCTAATGGTGCATCTAGTGCATGGCTTGTTGATCTTCATTAGCATATTTGCGGTTGAGCACTGTCCAATTGGATCTTGATGGCAGGGGAAGCTATCTGACAAAAGTTCATTTAGGCCTCATCTAGGAAATGAAGTTCCGACAATCCTTACATTGCACCTGCTTAGTACTTCGAAGCTGCTGTTCTGGTTGTACGGCTAATTTGCAAATTTTTTGTATGTTTTTGTTTGGATTTGCATGGGCATACACGATGCTGTGTCTTTCATTGTGCTTGTGTCTATATGTTCATGTGAAGACAGGTGTATGGACGATCCTTATGCTCCTCTATTCCTGGTGTGGAATAATGTCCAACCCTTAGAAAACCTTGTGATGCCGAACGTCGATTTTGATTTACTTGTCTATGTAATTGGGTCTCATGCATGGGTATTAAGGAGTGTCGGCTAATCCTGTTAGCAAGTAAATTTATAATGTTGCCATGCTTTACCATCGGCAGAAGTTGATGGAAAAGATGATTGTCCGATTCTGATGCATTTCTTGTTTAGAGTATGTTTCTTCGACGATCATTTTCTCTTTGTGGGGGAACGCTCGGGCGATATTCAATCTCTATTTGCCACCGAGGAAATGCCTGAGGGCTGAGTGCCAACTGGTTTTCATTCTAGGTGATGTATTTGCATGAAATTGTTGCATTTCTCAATTAGTAAATGCTTCTTGCCTTTCTCGCCTAATAATTCTGAGTAAAAGCAATAAGATCGCATAAATTTGCTCGTGTATAAGAAATCGATTGAGAAGCTACATGGGGAATCCATTTTTCCGCGGGTGATTTCTGGTGCATTTGCTCTGGTTGTAAGATCCTTCTTTTCTCTTTTCCTCTTGCGATGAAATTTTATGGTCAGATGTTTCCCAGAAACAAAATAACTTGAACTGACTCATGCGCCCTGCATCATCCCTATGTTGCCCTATGGAATTCAAACCACGATTTGCTGTTTCTCTGATGATAAATGAGGTGACGGCAAGTCAGTCTTCACCATTTTCAAGTTGAGATCGAGGGTCATTAGCACAAAGGCATCTCAATCTGAAAGACGTGTTCATGGTGCCAAAAGCCACACCAGGAATCAACAGATATTCGATGAGGCAAAAGCTTTTGGAAAAATTATGCTCGTCTGCATGTTTATTCAATGCATCATGCCATGTGACTCTTCCCGAAGGAATCATTTGCTCGGCGGACTCGTGTAAACCTATTCACGACCCTTGCAAGATGGGATTTTTCCTTTCCGCTCGTTATTCGAAAATAAGATTGGAGTGAGGTGTGAAAATTCATGAGGGTAGATAAGCTTCCGTCGTTACCATAACGTACTTGGTGCCCGCGATTCTGTGAACACCTGTTGCTACTTTTCTGGATGTTAGCAAAAGGTTGTTCACAATAGAATGTTAGGGGGGCTATGGAATAAATTCGTGAAATCACAAAAAGTTTGATAACAGCTCAAAAGTCCTAAAGAAGGCGTGTTATTGTAAGTCACAATGAATTCAGAGTAAATGTGTAATAAAAGCTATATGCCCACCGAAGAAGCGTGAACCAAATGAGTCATGAGGTGAAATCCCCTAGTAAATATCGCTTCATACTACCATTCAAAAACATTCGAGGACCCAGGAGTACACTTAATGATCCTTGGAAAACTATGTACATGAACAGAACGTCTCGGCACTTAATGGTCCTTGGAAAACTATGTACATGAACAGAATGTCTCAACAACGAAACCCAAAGAGAGACGGTGAAAAACGGGGCTAACCTCCCAAATTTGCATCCAAAGGTTGGCATGCACCGTTTTTCTCTCTGTAAAAGTCCCTTATCGTCACCGAAGATTGATCCAAACATGGTTCTGGAGTCAGAAATTTGTCCTCAAACTGCATTCAAACAGCATTAATAGTTCACATCTAGACTGAAATACTCTCTCCCCTGGCGGTTCAGCATAGTGTCTTCCAGGTCAACCAAGATGTTCAAAAGACAGGCAAGGGTCTGATGCATGTCACCGTCCCATTAAATCTCGAATCTCTGTCCTTCCGACTAAGCAGATCATTAATGTGCTTCGTCTGTGTCCACATCTAGACTGAAATGCCCTTTCAGGATACTCTTCGGCGTCATTCCGAATCCCTTGGCTATTTCCTTCATTTCTTTGAGTTTCTCTACTTCTCGCTTTATTTGGTTATTTCTGCTCAACACAATGTTCAGCAAGTCATCTGAGTTGGCAGGTGATTTTTGACATGCCAGTTGGGAGCTCTCTTGCTCGAGTTGCTGGTACAGATTGTGGAGGTAACTCTTCTGAGCATTAAGCTGTTCCTCTGCTACTCTGTATTCCAATTCCTGCGACTTTCTCAGTGACCGGAGAATCTGATCAATCTCATTGTCAAGTTGTACTGATGGAGTCTGAAAATCATAAGAGATGGACTCGTCTGCCGAGAGATGTGTCCTGAAATCTAGAGCATCTCGATACAGTGTACCTTCTAGAGAAGGATCTCCATTGCTGGAGACAACTGTGTATGACATCCAATGCACCGGGTGAACATCACACTGTGAATGGCTCATAAACGTAAATGGGTTTATTAGGAAAAAAAAAAAAAAGGACAAAGGTTTCGAAATATGTTGACTCCATGTTTACATTTATGTGTCATTGCTGTGCATGCTTGCAAGATCGTTACAGTAGTTCAAGTTCCAGTAGTTCATGACTATCCGAACATGAAAGGATGAAAAACGGTGCAGATTTTTGTCGACATATGTTCATAGAGGACTTGCACAGAGAGAGAGAGAGACAGAGAAAGCTGGGTGGGGGAGTACCTGATTTGCTTTCATCTGTCTGGATATTGTCAAGACGAGTCCCACATCTAAGCTGTTGCAGACATGAAATGGTCATCATGCAGATTGTGTAAGCGAGACTTGCTAAAAAAATTCAAGGAAATACTTTTACCTTGGTCAAAGCAGATTGAATACGGTTAAGCAGTATCTTAGCACTCATATTCAGTGAACCGCGCAAGAGGCAGCTGCCGAGTTTTAATGCTTTCTCTTGTTCCTCCTGAGAATCGATAGATTTACAAGCCTCAAAGAGCCTAGTAACATGAGAAACTAGTTCAGTTTTTGCATCACAACGACGACAATAGTACTGCGCATCCAGTCCAATGCTTCCACCAACAGTGCCAGCCATGTAAGCTTGGAGAGCACAGTCCAAGTGAGCAAGGTGCCCACATATATGACCCTCATCAGACAACGCTTCACATTTGATGTAATTATATCCTCCATTAGCTGACGTGATGACCTTAAAACAGAGAATACAGCAACAATCTCGACAAAAACCAGGTTCAATGCAGCAAAAATCACAAGGGATAGATGTTCTGGCAGCTTCCTCTGGTTGTTCAATTAAGCTACTGCACAACTTATTTCGAGCCTTACATCTTAGAGCGCCAGAGGGAGAATCTGATTGGGAATGGTCACCTATCTCTTCATGATGCACAGTAAAGAAAGGGGGCCTCTCCATGACTCCTATAAAATGAGAGCTTAAACAAGAAGCTTCAAGGAGTAACAGATAATTACAACATATAACGCATTCATAGACACGGACTGCAAACAATGAGATTCATATGTCATAGTTCATACGGATGTAGACAAGATCAAGAAACCTTAATTATGTGCCAAGCATGACATATCATGTCAGACCAGTAAAAGGAAAAAAGCAAATAAAAAATGTACTCATAAAGTTTAAATAAAACAATAAGTCTGGGTCTTGTTATGAAGATTATTCGCTTCAGTTTAGTAGCCGCCATATTTTTGTTTAACCAAGTATCACATGGACATACCCAAAAGGGCCCACGATCTCATCAGACATGGCTACAAAGGCAAAGGAACTACAAAAATTAAGCTTGTCCGAAGCAACAAGACATTGAATAACATGACTAAGATGCTCCAATAACAAATTAGTATACAACATCAAGGAGGAGTTGATAAGTTGAAGCTGACCACTTGGCAACAGCAGGTTCTTTGAGGGGACTTTCCAGCTAAACGAGTCGAAGAATGCTTTGACATCTTCATTGGGGAATGTAGTGCAGATGTACCGCTCAACGGCAAGCTTACTCGCAAAGGGATGTCGTAATGATTGGTCTTGGCAGTGGAGTCTCTTAGGAAGGTAAAGGTATCTATCTTTATAGTCTCCAGAAGCTGCCACTCTCTTCCCTACCCTCCACCTCCATTTATCACCGGGAAGAGGAAAATCCTCAGGGGCATATGGTAGACCTTCACCGGATTCATTACATAAAACTGGTAGAAGTTCCTCGGCTGTAGAGACGTTCCCACAGCTCTCGTCAGTAATATTTGTCTCGGTGCATTCCTGCAGCATCTGACCAGGCATGATAACAGGCATATCTCCATTACTGTCATTAGTGCTATCAATCTCTGTAGATTCCTGGTTCTCACAAGTCACTGAAGCATGTACATTTCCATTGCTCTCCTTAGTCATATCAATGCCCATGGATTCTCCGAGCCGGTGAGGAGTCATTCAGATGATCAACTGCAAGAAGCATCATTCGAAGAACATAAGCATCTAGCACACCCAGTGTGGTAAGATCACCAAGAGCAAACTCTAAACAGTCCAAACAATTTTAGCTTATTTTGCAGAATAAAGAGAAAATAGTGCTCTAAATAAAACATAACAAAACCTTTCATAATTGCATCTCAAACTTTGGATCCTTATATGGCTCCCATGAACTTAAACAGAGAATCCAACATGCATATACCCCAAAGACATTTCCTAAGCGACAGGTTTCACCTCATTTCTAAATCACAATGTTGAAAGATCACAACTTTTTCTGTGAGCGGGCATTGAATCACCCAAGCCCATAGCCAGACTTCTAAACTTCAGGTATTAAACCAAATCGCACAGTTATACAACAATATCTCAGGACAGAGCTGCCGATACACCATTTCCAATCTTGCAATATTGGCAAAAACTATAACTGACCAGACAAACCATCGACAAGCAATTTACTTGGGACACCAAGGATAGTCGAACCAGGAAACTACTGCTCCAAAAGAGCGAATTCCAATGGATACCAACTATTGTAAAGTAACGCAAAGCAACAATTTCTGCTGCATTTGCTATGTTGGCCCAAATATACGAGAAAACTGCGGGAAAACATATCATAAAAAGCACCCAAATGGGTAGTCCTACCGACCCAGGAAAGCTTTCGTAACACGCTAAAATCCGGTCTACTATTGAAGTCCCACAGAGCTTTCTCTAGGCCATACCAATGACTCAGCAACAGATCAAGAAAATATACTCAGTCAATGACTTTGTCGAGAAATTCTTGAACAAATCTTTTTCTTTTTCCCGATAATTTCTGGGGTTAACGAAGGAATCAGTTTCTTCGGATTCGTTTCTTGACTCGCATGCAAGATCTACTTCACCCCCATAAGAAAAAAACCAACTACAGAGCAGCAAAAAAGAAAAACAAGAACGTCAAGAATGGGTAGTAGAGCTTCAACCTGAACGCCAAGAACTAAAACCCAAACGTCCTCGGCAATCAGAACATGACCCAGCAAACTTGAGCTCTTCAAACCGCAGAAACGAGGAGAGAACTTGCTTCAAGCTGGCGTTTGAAGTCGCTCTCGGCGAAACAGAGACGCGGGGCGGTCTCTTAACCCTAGTCTTCTCCCCTCCACACGCCTCACCTCACCGACAGCGAGAAGAAAAAACAGAGGGACGGTGGAAAAAAACGACGGCTGTGCTCGTTTTCTGGTAAAAAGCGAAAGCAACCAAGAAAATACGAGCTCCCCACTTCCGGGACGCGACACGCGTGCGCTTGGCGAAGTGATGAGCAGCACGGTTTAGTAGCAGATCGAGGAACTGGAACATCGGAAGCTCCCAGCTGGCGAGAGGCTTGGGCGGGCTGGGGGAGACATCGGGCCGAAAGAATCGGCTCGTCTTGGAGTTCGAGAAACGTCTTCTTTCCTTGGCGAAATGGGTAAGATCCTGAAAGGACCGCGAAGAAAACTGCGACGAGACGAGACGAGCGAGCTGCCAAGCTTGACAACATGAACAGGTTTCAACTTGTAGAGATAGCCATTTCTTGTGCTCCTCGCTAGTCCACCAATCTGTTACTTTTGAGATTTGCTCAGGATCTAGAATTATTGGGATTCTGGGTTAGATGTCTTGCCATAGGTGGAACGCTGTTTTCAAATTGGAGATTGATTCTCGGGCATTTTTGTATTTGTGCAATTAAGTCCGTCACTTCCATGATTTGTGCGGTTGAGTTCTTTTTGTTAATATCTTGTTGATTTGCTTTGGCGGCTGTTTTTAGTTAGGTTGCACCGACAAGCGATATCTGCAACACGCGACGCAACACGATCTGACACATTACATATTAAATAAATATTTTAATATATAAATGCATAAATAACTAAATAATAATAATAATAAGAGCCTAAAATTTTTTTGGTAAAGATAAAAAGAGCCTAGAATTAATTTATACTAAAAACATTAATCATACACTTGTTAATATTATTCATTGTTTTAATTTGACAAATTCAACTACATTTCATTGTAATATAATCCATAAAACTTGGAGAAAAAAATAAGTAATCTACGTTTCACTATTAAATTTAAAATTTAACGATAAGAAAAAAAAACAATCAACATTCTATCATCAAATGTAACAAAGAGTCATTCATCTACATTATCCACTTATTTTTTAAAAAAAAAAAAGAATCAATTTCCAACTCATCAAGTGAAAGATTTGCAACTTCAAGCACTCCAACATCTTCAAACGAGTATTAGAAATTTGTTTTAGTTTTTATTTTTTTTTATTGTTTTTTCATATATTTATATTTAGACCCCAGAAGTTTTGGAAATTTATAAAAATAACCCTGTGCATGTCGGAGTCACGTGTCGGAATTTTCGACTCGCATGTCGGAGTGTGTCGAAGGCAGTTGACCTCGTGTCGGATTTCCGGACACGCGTTAACCGCGTGTCGGACACATGTCGGAGTGTCGGACACGACACAGAGGGTTCTGGAGAGTATCTGTGCAACCTAGGTGTTTAAAGTTGGTTGTCCCCACAAATAAGGGAGAGCGCGAACGACCCCCCACCAACCCCAAAAAAAAGAAGAAGAAGAAAAAGAAATGATATGATTTGTGAGCGTATAATTTGGTCAGTATCATGAAATACACTCATGCACAAATGTAAGACATCGTTTAGCTTTATGTAACATCCTTTGGGATTTTTATTATTTTGGGAAAAAAAATGGATATGAAATCTAATTTATATGAAGTAAAATCAGGCTGAAATTTTATTTATACTATTTCTTAAAGAATCTCAAAGGAAAAAGAAATTGAGCCTTAAAGCTAAGGATGAATTCACACGCTTTTATTTGTATGTTCCAAAGGTTTTAGGCGTTTGATTGTTTATTAAATTTGAAATGCTGGAAAAAGGGGAAAAGGTCTAAGGAAATTACCTCAAACATGTTTTACTGGTTTTTGCATACAGATTGCGGCTTAATTATTTTGCCGAAAATATCTTTTATGTAAGGGATAAGGTACTTGTTAGTATTTTGAAAAAAGAAAACAAATAAATACAAACTATAATAAGTATGAATATGCTCGTGTGAAAAAGTACTTCAGAGTCTTCTTCTAAAATTTTCTTTAAAATTTTTCTCCTAATAATTTCGAATGAAATTTTAAAGATTGAAGTCTAATTGACAAAGAAATGGGAAAATAAGATAAATTATTCAAGAAGTAAAAATAAATAAATTAAGACATGGTTTTATATTAAGAGCAAAGCATGAATAACACAAAGAAAATTTTGGGAGAAGTTGACTTCAGTACAATGCTCTTTTTATTTAGCAGAAAATGAATAATTTAAAATATAATTTTCTAAAGTGATAACTTGTATCGTTTATAAAAATGAAACAACAAAATATAGTTTTAATGTTCACGAAAATATTTGTACATAAATTGGTATTGCTAATGAAAATATTTTCCAAACAATATAACAATCACTTTTAAGAAAATATTTTTCAAAAACATGGATTTTCCGTAAACAAATGCTTTATAAATAAGGGTGAGTGATTCTTGACTTTGTTTAGGTTTCACTTAGAACCTAAAACTCATATATCGAAACAAGTTTCCTAATTTTTGAAATCTGAAATCTAACCTTCATACCTAGAAACCCAGAACTTACCATGTTATAGATTCTAACGATGATTCCAAAATTTATCTAGATTCCACTTGTATTATTGATTAAACAATTAATGACCACCATTTTCTACAATCCACTTATCACAATTTATATTTAGACTCATTAACATTATTAAACATTAATAAAGTAAAAGTCTCAATCATCGGTGGTTTTAAATTCTATATTCACAAAAATATAAAATAAGAAAAACACAAAGACTTATTTCATGAACCTGAAACTTACTTTTTAAAACAAGTTAATCAAATTTTGAAATCTGAAGCCTACCCAACATATTTTAGAACCTAGAACTAGACTGGCTTCCACCGATTTAGTTCTTAGGTTCCCGATTCTATTTTAAAACAATACTCATCCCTATCTATAGAAGGGACAACATATAACGCCCAATTGAAGATGCACGAGGTTGTGGATAAATTCGTTCATGGAAACAGCAGATGAGGTCGGAATGCGACATTAGCATCGCCAAAATTGAACGAGAAATGGTCGAACACCGGCAATGTTAAATGTTAATGCAATTTACACCCACCGAGAGGACAATAAGGTATTGGGGGAAGAAGAGTCGGTTCGACGAGAGAGGTGTCTGTTCCAAAATGATGCGAATGGCATATGGTTAAAAAGAAAAATGTCGTTGTCTACAAGGCTGCAACATTGCTTAGACATAACCAATTTTTAACCAAAATTTAAGAGAACATATTTTGCTAATAAGGATGTTTGCATCCCGATCTCATTCAGAGAATTATTTGTTTCTATGCGAAGAAAAGGAATGTCTACAGGGGAGGAAACATGCATGCAGGACAAAAGAAAATTGAAAACAAGCAGAGGCCCACCAGAGTCACCAGATTCATCACAGGTTTCCAGTCCAAGACCTTAGGTTCTGAACTGAAAGCGTTCCTCTAGCACACTGCTCAGAGCCTCCAGAACAAAATTTGCACAACCTCAAAATTGTTGTGCCTCATTCTGCTCAAGCAGCACCGCACCTCCCTTATTTTCTCTCCCCTGTTTTGCACGGTCGCACTTATCACCTAAATGATCCTTCGCCACTTTCTTTGCTTCGGTAGCTTGACATGGGATCTTGCATATCGCCATATCAAGTTAACCGGAGTTTCTCCTGTTCACAAGGCAATGTCCATACGAGAAAGAAGGAAAATGCAGGAGGTTGCTATATCGATCTTGGATCACCAATTCCCCCACCAACGACTATCACGGGCTCTAATCGTCCCCGTCTAGACCGAAATGCACTCTCAGGATACTTCTTGATGTCTTTCCAAACCCTTTTGCCACTTCTTTCATCACCTGGAGTTTATGGACTTCCTGCTTGATTTGATTATTCCTATTCAACACGACTTTCAGCAAGTTGTCAAAGTCATCTGACATTTCTTTACACGCCAATTCAGAGCTCTCCTGCTCCAGCTGCTGGTACAGATTGCAAAGATAACGCTTCTGAGCATGAAGCTGTTCCTCTGCAATTCTATATTCGAGTTCTTGTGACTTTCTCAGCGACTGGAGGACCTGATCAATCTCTTCATCAAGTCTCACAGATTGAGTCCGATGATGAAAAATAATGGACTCATCAGCTGATGTGTGTCTACCTTCTAGAGAAGGATTTCCATTATCAGTCACAGCTGCGTATGACGTCCAACACCCGGGTGAACATCAAACTGTAAATAGCTTATCCATGTAAATGTGCTTGAAAGTGACAACAAGAATAACAAATGCATTTAATCCTCTCGAGATGCATGCACAAAGAAACCAGTTGTTTCCTAGGGAAGCTATTTAAGGGAGTGACACAGTTCATTCCTTAATCATTATATTGCCAGAAAAAATAATGAAAAGAGCAGATTATTTTGATACGTAGAAGAACCAAAGCTGTGGAGATGGGTAGAAAAGTTCTAAAAAGAGAGAGAGAGCAAGGGAACAACCTGAACTGACGTCGGCTGTTGAAATTTCATCAGGAGGAGCACATTTTAGCTGATGTAAATATTAACTAGTCATACTGCAAGTTTTGAAGGTGAGAGACACAAGTACTGCAGCAAAAACAATAAGAAATCAGTGGTACCTTGGTCAAAGCAGACTCGATTAGTTGGAGCAGAGTCTTGGCACTGGTTTTTTGAGAACCGCGTAAGAGGCTGAAAGCAAGTTTCAAAATTTTCTCACGTTCATCAGGAGAATCAATAGATTTAGAAGCCTCCAACAGTCTGGTAACATGGGGGACTAGCTCAGTTTTCACATCACAACGTCGGCAATAATATTCAGCATCCAACCCAATTACCCCTCCTACCATTCCAGCCATGTAAGCTTGAAGAGCACAGTCCAGGTGAGCAATATGCCCACATATTTGATTCCCGTCAATCAATGCTTCGCATTTGATGTAATCACACCATCCACTAGCTGGACTAACGCTCCTCCAACATAGGATGCAACAACAATCTCGGCAAAACTTGGGTTCACTGCAACAATGATCACAAGGCCAAGATGGGCCGACAGGTTTCTCTGCTTGTTCAAGTAGGCTACTGCACATCCTATTTCGTGCCTTGCACCTCAAACTGCCACGATCAGAATCTGACTCAGAATGCTCTGCAATCCCTTCATTATGTACAGGAAAGAATGAATGCCTTACAGCAATGCCTGGGAAACGAAGCAACATTAATAAGCATGAAGAAGTTTCGAGGTGAAAAGAAAAAAAGTTAACAGAGAAATGATCCACATGATCCTGCGCCTAGATTTACTTATAGGCATTGTTTAACACAGCAGACAAAAAAATTGGTCATCTACAGTTATTTAACAGTGATGGAACTCCATTCATGTTGTGCAAAAGGAGCATCAACCATCAAACGAGAGCAGGTGGGATGAGCTGTCTACAAGTCACCAAATCTGAACTTCCAACCTCCAGCAGTGAGGCATCAGAAAAGGATCTAAGTTATTATGAGTAAACATCACTTTATGGAGTGAATTGAAGCAGAATTTAGGAGCGAGCAAGCAATTGAAGGAACAGAGTGTAATTCACAACTTGGTGACTGGACAAAATGAAGTTAACTGGACGAACAATACTGAATGCGCATAAGATAGAACAATTTGACTATGAAAAGTCACTAGGTGATCTAATATATACTGTGAAAAATTAAGTAAACAACCAAAAGTTTTCTCAGATTAAATGAATGAAACACCACAATTGACATAATTGTGATTTGATGGTGAATAGTCCTACACGTCATTTTTCTGAATATGGTATGTAATAGTACTCAAGCTGCTCTATGAAAACACTCAAGGAATGACTCTTATATAAAAAACATGGCAGATAAGTTGTTAACTGATTACCATGTACCAACGGCAGTTTATTCGAGGGGATTTTCCAGATGAAAGATGCGAAAAAGGCATCAATATCCGCACCGGGGAATTTGGTTCGGATGTACCGTCCAACTGAAAGTTTACTCGCAAAGCAGTACTTCTTGCACGTCAACTTCTCAGACGCACGGAGTCGCTTAGGAAGATAAAGGTACCTATCCTGATAGTGGCCCGTAATGGCCACTCTCTTCCCCACTTTCCACCCCCATATATCACCAGGAAGAGGAAAATTCTCAGGAGCATAAGGCAGACCTTCGCCAGATATATCGAATGAAACTGGCTGGAGATCACCATTTTCCTTTACCTCAGAACTCTTTCCATTACTCTCATCAATGGTAAAGATCTCCGTTGATTCCCGCATCTCCTGACAAATAATTGGACCATGGATGTTTCCATGAGTCTCATTAGCGCTATCAATTTTCGAGGATTTCAAGGATTCTTGATTCATCTGAAAAGTCGTAAAAACAAGTCAATTATGACAAGCAACTCTGAAAAGCACAAGCACTACAAATACCAAATGTACAAACTAACTCTTTAGGATCCCAAACATCACATGCTTCTCCTAAGTAATGTCCTAAACAAGTCAACATACGCATCTTAAGTATCACAAAGCTTTCACGAAGTACATCCCACACCCACTTTTCTTTTCTCAAATAAACAGCATATCTAAAAAGAGTCCCAGCAACCGAAAGATTCAAGAAGATCATATAGTTCTAAACAAATGACAACAAAGATGCAGTTTATACCGCCAGACTGAAGTTTCTTAGGTAGGGACATACTCTAACAAAAGGCCCGCCAAAATCTCATTGCCAAAATCGCTTTCTCAAGTAAGACACACCAGCACGATATCCCGAACCGGGCTAATTCGGCAAGCTAATAACTGCGGAGCCAGGCTTCCTACTCCAGCAGTCAATAAGAACCCAAGAGCATTTGACACTCTATCCTAAGGTGGACTTGCCATTAGCATCAAATCGGTCACGTTCTGGAGCAATATCAATATTAAAATCACAACATCAACATCAACCCGAACAAAGAAAAGTTTCAAACGGGATTTCGTTCCATCACCCAAATGCACGCGGTCACCGGATTGAGACAAGTAACCAAAACCCAAATCTCAAATCGAAACAACAGACAAATGGGTCTTCGAAAAATCATCCCTTTCCACCAACTTCCCTCACACAAGCGCGAAAACCATAATCCGACAAACCGACAATCAACAAGACGCGACGGAGCTCGATACCTGAAACGGATCAATCTCTTCAGAACTCGAACAGCAACGCCAAAAAAAGAAAAATTCAAAGCCCCCCCGTCAAATCACAAGGCCTAAATCAGCAGACGCGAGCTCCGGAATCGCACGCACGCCGCCGCCGGCGATGCATTTCCCTCCGATCCACGGGTTCAACGTCGCGAAACCGAAGAAGCGAAGAGGGTTGTGGGCGAATGCGTTCTGCAACTCTCGGTTAAACCCTAGATTGGCGCCGAGATATCCGCATGCTGTTCCAAAGATCCGAACTTTAATCCGGGATTAGGGGGAAGGGAACTAATCAGCTCACGCGTCGTGACGGCGCGTGGCGGCGAATGCTTCGAATGGAAACCCCACGTGGCGCATGCACTTTCCTCGTTTTGCTCTCCTTTTCATTTTTAATTAAAAAAAGCTCTCTGCATAATCACGTTTATACGGCCGGCAATATTATTAAAAAATATTCGAGCAATTATAAATGATATAGACTTTGTTATGGTAGTGCCCGGTCATTTTTTAAAAGGTATCATTTTTCTATTGTGGCCAATGAACTTGTACTTCATAGAGTCGATTGAAAATATAAAAATTCGAATTTTAATACGGAATTAATGGAACTAATCGGTTCACGTGTCGTGGCGGCGTATAACGATGATGGCTTCGTATTGAAACCCAGTTGATACCGGCACTTTCCTATTTTGCTTTTTTTTCATTTTCAATAAAAAAAACTGTTTGCGTAATCACTTTTTATATCGTTGACATTAGAGTTAGCAATATCTAAGCCATTATAAATGCTAACAATTTTATTATGATAGTGCGCTGCCGATTCTTAGAAAGGCATTGTTTTTCTAATGTGGTCAATGAATTTGTAATTTTATAATCGATTGAAAATACAAAAATTCGAACTTTAATTTGGGATTGATGGAACTAATAAGATCACAGGCCGCATGTAGCAATAATGGCTTCAAGTTGGAACCCAAATGGCACAAGCACTTTCTTGTTTTGCTCCGTGCATCATCACGTTTTATATTGTCAACATTAGTGTTAACAATATCTAAGCAATTAGTACCACCGCTTGTGGTGGCTTCGCTGGATAAGCGTTCTCATGACGTCTACCCAAGACGGAGGAGTTGAATCCCACGCGTCGCACGGGATCTTAAACAAAAGTCAGGATGGTGGGTTATCCGCTAAATAGCGTCATTTCTAGGGTTTTCCATGCATTTGCCATTTATACGGGATTCCCTGAGTATAAAAATATATATATCTAAGCAATTAGAAATGATATGAATTTTATTATGATAGTCCACAATCAATTCTTAGAAAGGTATTGTTTTTCTAATGCAGTTAATGAATCTGTAATTTATATAATCGATCGAAAATACGAAAATCCAAACTTTAATTTGAGATTAATGGAACTAATCAGTTCATGCACCATGACGACACATAGCAATAATGACTTTGGATTGGAACCCAAATGGCATAAGCACTTTCTCATTTGCTTTTCTTCTCATTTTCAATAAAGAAAAAAAAAACTCATTGCATAATCACGTTTGATATTACCAACATTAGTGTTAACAATATCTTAGCAATTATAAATGACATAAATTTTACTATGATAGGGTGTAGTCAGTTCTTAGAAAGGCATTGTTTTTTTAATGTGGTTAATGAACTTATACTTATATAATCAATTGAAAATACAAAAATCTTAACTTTAATATGAGTTAATGGAACTAATTAACTCACTCGGCATGACGATGCATAGCTTTGATGGCTTGGGATTGGAACACAAATGGCATGAGCAATTTCTCCTTTTGCTTTTCTTTTCACTTTCTATAAAGAATATATTGCCAACATTAGTGTTAACAATATTAGAGTAATTATAAATGATATGAATTTTACTATGATACTGCAGATTCGATTCTTAGAAAGGTGTTCTTTTCTATTGGGGTGATGATCGAGAAATTTATGTAATTGATTCAAAATACAAAAATTTGAACTTAATATGAGATTAATGGAACTAATCAGTTCATGCTCCGGGACGGCGCATGGCAATGATGGCTTTGGATCGGAACCCACGTGGCATAGGCACTTTCCCGTTTTTCTTTTCTTTTTCATTTTAAATAGAAAAAACTTTGCATAATCACGTTTTATAATGCCAACATTAGTGTTAATAATATTTAAGTAATTATAAATGATATGAATTTTACTATGATATTGCGAGTCGGTTTTTAGAATGGTGTTGTTTTTCTATTGGAGTTTTTTTTTTTTTTTTTTGACAAATTCTATTGGAGTTGATGAACTTGTAATTTATATAATCAATTGAAAATACAAAAATTCAAACTTTAATATGGGATCAATGGAACTAATCAGTTCACGAGCCATGATGGCGCGTAGGCTTAGGATCGGAACCCAAATGGAATAAGCACTCTCCTTTTGCTTTTCTTTTCATTTTCAATAAAGAAAAAAAAAACTCTCTCCATAATCACGTTTTATATTTCCAAAATTAGTTTAGCAATATCTGAGCAAATGTAAATAATATGAATTTACTATGATAGTGCGTAGTCAATTCTTAGAAAGGTATTATTTTTCTAATGTGGTCGATAAACTTGTAACTTATGTAATTTATTGAAAATACAAAAATCCAAACTTTGATATGTGATTAATGAAACTAATCAGCTTATGCGCCATGACAACGTATAGCGATGATGGCTTTGGATCGGAACCCATATGGCATAGACACTTTCTCATTTGCCTTTCTTCTAATTTTCAATAAAGAAAAAAAAAACTCTCTGCATTATCACGTTTTGTATCGCCAACATTAGTGTTTACAATATCTATGCAATTACAAATGATATGAATTTTATTATGGCAATGCATAGTCTGTTCTTGGAAAGGTCTTATTTTTCTAATGGGGTCAATGAATTTGCAATTTATTTAATCGATTGAAATTACAAAACTTTTCTAATCAAGTCTCTCCACCCTAATTCCGAAAGATTTAAACCAAAGTGTGATGAGTAATCGTCGATGGGATGATATATATGTATATATTTTTGGGTCGAACAATGGTATAATATTGAAACGGTCAACTCAATCATTAAATGAAAACTACCAAAAAGTTCCTCAGTTGTATACGGGAAAATCGTTCCTATAGCTTGATCGGAAAATATCAATTCCTTGTAATGTTGCTTATTTATTTCCAGATAATACTTTGGTCTAAATGAATCAACATGGCATTGATTTATTGGCATTGGAGTGCAAGAGACGTTATTAGAAAAATTCTCAAACTTAGTTTCGGGATCGGATGTGTACTTTTGCCTACTTATATTGTAAAAATACGTGAAGGTGAACAAATTTTTTTGTTTTGGGACCAAATATAAATTAACCCGAATGCTCATATTATTATTTACATGTTCTTGTTGATGGGTCAATAGATTGTGATCTATGCATGGCAAATAGTCAAAGGAACGTGACAATTGGCATCCATAATTCTATACTATTTTAAGAATTTATGCATATTGAACTCTTTAGATTATGATATTATAGTGATATCTTGTGAATGGTCAAAACATTTTAATCCGTAAGCATGAACTGATTAATAAGTCAAAAAATCACTCTCTATCAGCAGACAAGGACCCAAAGAGAGGATCGTCAAGAAACAGCCCAGAGTTTCAAAAAAGCTGACGAGTTTCTACAGGAATTTTCTTCGTGGAATTTGTCTTTGGAACGCAATGGTCTCCTTCTTCTTTGGTAGTAGGTGAGATAGACGGTACTGCACTGGGGCCATGCGAACCGGCCATGATCGGCCCCACCTCTGCATCGTAGCTGTTGGTTTTTCCATTTGGGGGTTCCAGCTTTGAATGCAGAAACATTACTATTCACCTAAATCAATTACTGCATGCCAAATATTGTAAATTTAATTATAACTTCTTTTTTCGAAATGGGATGAGGTTTATCGTGGAGCAATTGATTTCGATGGATAGAGAGATTCCAATTGTAAGGTCAAACGAAGAAAAAGAGTGTTAATCAGTGAAATTCTAAATTAACATGTAACTTGTATAGGATGGAGTTTGTGATGTAATGCGAAATAATAAAAAAATGTTGACGTAGAAATCAGCACGATCTTGACATATACCGACCCATTTTTCACTAGGAATAAAACCTAATTAAGGAAACTTAATATTTTCTATTGTACCGTCGTACTATATGTAATCAGCGCTTTGGGAATTAATTTTTTTTTTTTATAGAATAAAATGATTAAATAGTGCTTCTGGAGCACTTGTCAACAAAACCTTTGTTATAAAAGTTTTGTCGAGTGAGGTGAATATAAGTTTTAGCTATATTTCAAAATGTGGAAAAGAAAGTATTTGACATAAACACTATAAACAACGTAAATTTGTTTCCGCAATACGTAATTTCAAATTTCATCAAATTAAAATAAAAGGAAAAGTTTTATTTGGGTCACATGAGGATACATTTTGTTCATGCTCTTAGTAGAGCGGGATAGATTTTCATGTAAACTCACAAATTTAAATAACGAATGAGAGTAACTATTTCTCTCTCTCTCTCTCTTCTTTTTAACTTTCAATGTTATTATCATTTTCGGATCACGTTACTATTAAACCGAACATTTTATCACGTAGTTCATTTGTGTTGAATGTTTAAATTTATAAATGAATAAAACTGAGACATTTTTTAATCCAATAAAAAAATTGAAAAAATTAGATAGTACATGTGCCCTAGAACTTGTGGAACCGACAAATTTTCATAATAATTCTGAGAGCCTATAGAATAGTTCCAGGTTCTAAAAACTTGGAACCATGCATACCTATAAGGTTGTTCCAGGATAGGACAGGTATTCCATCCACTCTCAACACCTCTGATAAATACATAGGTTTTTGAAGACCAAAAATGACAATTGTGAGAAATAAATAAAGTAGGTTGCAATCTTTAGATTTTGAGGAAATTGCCGGTGATAAAATAAGCATCGCAAAAATTGGATTTCGTTAGCAAGTGCCCATTTTTAGTACCTAATCTTAGAAGGTTTATTAAAACTAGTGCATTGTCTCTCTCAAGGTACGCGTATTAGTTCGTTGGAACCCTAAATATTTCTGTTATTATAAGTATGGATAATGAATTTTTGAGAGCACTCATTGGCAAAACCCTTCATAATTTAGTCTAAGGAGAGTTTCAGTGTTTTCTAATGATTAAGAAGGGTGCCATGCCAGAACGATTTATTAAGAAAGAAAAGGTTTAAGCAAAGAAAAGTTAGGCTAAATAATTTTTTTTCACTTATCACAAAATAAAATTTCTTTTCATTAATGAGGTGTTTTCTAAGTTTCAAAATAGTAGGCGTATAGCTTAAATCATAATATATAGCCACCCAAGTTTGTTCTTATTTTAATCCAGAAATATAGTCAACGCTCGGTAGAAAAAAATTATATCCTTGCATTAGTATTACATGTGCATTTGACATTATTAAAAAGTTGTTCAGTACACATCAACCAATTTGAAATTATATATATTGAAATAATGTCTTTCTCTGTCCAACGCAATATGTTAATATGTTGAACATGACTGTAAAGATACTAAGATGTGAAGCAGACTGAATTTTCTTTTGTCCAGGAGATTTGTGGCATGAAAGAATGAATTAAGTTTCAGAGATTAACAAAGAAAAACAAGAACTAGACACGAAAAGAAAAGCTGTTTCTGTAATGAGCAAGGGAGAAGCAAGAACTTCAATCAAGTAGCCTTAAGCAAAACAAAAAGAGAAAAAAAAAAAGAAATCCCTGCATTTTTCTGCCAATTCGATGCATATATAATAGAATGAGTTTTCAAGTTCAAAGACTAGTAGGTTGTAGACATAACAAGATCAATAAGCCGATTTACTAGATTTTGGTGGTTTGAGAAAAGCAAAACTTTTCACAAAGTGGTGACTCGAGCTGATGAATTACATGCCATGGCAAGCCAAATTGGATTTTATCCCTTTCTCGCGCATTAATTGACTGATACTTCAAGCTACATTGTGCATCCTGTTGCAAACAACAGCATGAGAAATGCCAAAATAGCGACAAAGTTGTCAAACAGAGACAATTTCGAGAGATGTGCTGTGAATTGTGATTCAAATTTTGTTTTTATTAGTAGCTCTTTCCAATGACTCTAGCAATTCAAATCACACAACTGGTGACCTTGTTAAACCGATTGAACTAAGCTTTCATATCCACATCGATTCAAGAAAACATAGAGAAAATTCCATTGTAAGGAATGAAAGACAAAAGCTACAAGGCATGGTTAACGCTGAAATCGTTAGTTGTCGTGCAAAAGATCTATTATAGTCATATTTCTCAAAGGAGAAACCTAAGAGGTGCATACCTAGCGAGAATCTTAGCCATTCGCTTTTTGGCATTTTTCTCTTCATTTCCCATATTGGGATTTCAGTAATGACATTCTGGATCTCTTGCATGACAACCGATACAAAGTTCACTATGATCTCTTGCTCAGCAGCCACCCGAACTTTCGCCTTATTCGTTGAGTCGATGTCATGAGCAAGTTCAACTTTCCTGGACTGAAACTATGCAATTTGTTCATCTATTTCTCGCACAATAGATGATTAGGAATCTATTTGAGATTGCAATTGTCCTTTTGCCTTCTTCAGCTCACCAAACTCTTTCTTGAAAGAAGAAACATTGTCCTTTATGTTTTGAAGATCTCCTAAAAATTTGGTAGCCTGTTCAGCAATCCCCTTAGCACGTAGAGACCTCGCTTACTTTGGGAATTTCTTCAACTAACCTCAACTTAAGCAGTTGATCAACGGTCAAGATGGGATTGGCTGCGAGCTTCTGTACTAAAGAAATAATCTCCTCTTAATACTCTTAGGACAGCAAGTATGAGAAATCTAGGACAAGAATGGAAGAAAGCTTCTTGTGGTAAGTAGACATTTCTTCTGCCTGACTAGAATCTTCATAAGTGGAAGGAGTCCGCACCTGAGCTTCATCATTGTGCTAAGAAAGAATATGATCCAAAGACTTCAAACAGCCATCAACATCTTCAAAAAATTGAGTATGAAGTTCTTAAACATTTTGCACATCTTGTGCCTTGAAATCCTTAGATGCATAGTAGCTAGGACCGATGTTTTGTTCAAGAGCAACATCCTCAAGATCAGTTGTGGCTTGGAGCCTCATTTCAAATATCCATTTTCATCACTTATACTGTCATCCAGTAGGTCACACAAGTCAATCACAAACTCGTCATGTTTAGTGTTGGCTTGAGCTAGTATTTTGTAACATTGTTGGGTGCTGCGCCTAGGTAAGGCTTGTGACATAGTCGATCCTACTGTTTTCATCCTCTTGGAATTACAAAGGGCTTCTTGTCTCCTCTTAGATGCAATTTCAATCGATGGTACCTGTGGAGAGAGATCCGGATGCAAATTTGCACATCAGAGCGATAAAAAAAAAAAAAAAAGATCGGGACAACTATGGTATCTTAAAATTTGCTTGTCTCGGCTCAACATTTTTACACATACATGGCAACCTGTATACGCTTCTCTGCCAACAAAGTCATTAAATTGGAATACATTAATAACATCTATTACATCTAAGAATGTACAAATGAGTTTTCCATCAAAAGTGGCAAATGACCAAGTCCTTAAATTTTCTGACCTTAGCAATATGTACTAATAGTTAACCAGATTACAGATGGTGTGGTGAAACAAAGAGACTTTCATTTACATCACTTCTCACTAGAGGAAATGCTAGAATTCATACTTGACTATATACCCTTTATACAGAAATAGTAGGGCCTTGAAGTATTTTGAAACTTCATATATTTGGCATTCTCAATGCAGATAGCAAAATGTAAATATAAGATTTTAAACCGAGAGGATTAGTCATTTCCATGAGTAGCTTGCAGTTTGTTATCTTATTGTCTTCAAAACCCTAAGTAGGGCTCATCCTTCTCCTTTGTGATATTTTTGAACTCCTCATGCTCTCTTAGACTTGTTTAAATTTTCTATTTTCTACGCCATCTTCTATCGTATAATGATCTAATGTCTTAAACATCATTTTAAATCAATGTTAATGCCATAACTCACCAAACAGATGAACAAACAAGTGATTGCAAACTAGAACTTATACAAACATTATGACCATTTGAAGACCTTCCACATTCCAAAACATGGACTTCTTTATTGAATGACAGGCCAATAACGAGATTACCAAAACTTTGTAAGAACTAATCATCACCTTCGCACCCCCCCCCCCCCACATCTGGACTATGAAGAAATGTATTGTTTGAACGAAGACTTGCTCCCAAATCTATAATTACTACCATGGACACGGAGACGCTTTGGAAGATATAAAAACCTATCTAGATAGAAACCAAATGGAAAGGTCTTGCAACCGACCTGATGAAGCTAGTACGAATACCTAAGGGGGTGAATAGGTATTTAAAAGAAGTCTTGACAAATAAATGCGAAATAAAATAAGTTACGAGTAAAGTCTAAATAAAGATTAGAGTCTAATAAACAAGCCACCAAACTTCTAGTAAATGTTCCAAATCTATCATGTGATGAAATAAACTTTTGAAATAACATGTAAGTGTGCAACAAACTTAAATAAGAAGAGTTAAGGGAAGAAAAGATTGCACACAAAATTTATAGCAGTTCGGCTTAGATCAAGCCTACGTCTACTCTCCCATGCTAACAGCCTATTGGTTGGATTCCCCTATTATGATCGACAAGAGATTGCAACTTTGAGTGCAAACACTCATTGGTAGATCACACTATCTCACTAAGTCACTCTTTTGGTATTTCTCTTACGATCACAAATGTTTAAGCTCACGAAAGATAAGTGTATGATTGAAATTCGCTCAGACTTTAGAAAATTCTAGATTCTACGCTCCGTCTCTTACTTGCTCCTCGATCCTTAGTCTTCTTAAATACTCCTCCACTTCCAAACTAGCTGTTGAAGAATGTCTAGAGGATCGTCTTCCAATCTATCTGTTATAAAAAAGATTCCGTAGCCGTTGAGGGACAGAAGTATAATCCCAAGTTGATTCCGATCGGCCATACAAATAGAATATTGATTTCCATAAGTAGCGCTTTTTCGTTTAGAAAGTTCTTGTCTTCAAGATCCAATTGTCAATCAATTAGATTGAGTCAATCAAATCTATCTTGGTATGAAATCCAAACTAGATCACTAGTTGCTATATGTTGGGGCATATGTTATGTTATGTCAAGTTGTCTCGTTCTGAACATGCTTCGTTCTGAACCTAATACGTTTTGAACTTATGTCTCGTTTTGGACCTTGTCACGTTCGGGATTTATGTCTCGTCTGTATGTAAAGTCCGAGTGTGTTCTATCTGAAGAGACTTTTCAATTTGGACATAAGTCTGAACATCTCAATCCTTAGAGTCTGCTGCTGAACATACTTAGCCTTAAAGTTTAGACACAATCTGAATAAATTTAGCTTCAACATATAGTCTATCTTCTGGTTCTTCCAAATATAAATCTTAATAATATCATTTACATATTCTATCATCTACATAGTCTGTTACTCAACCATTAAACACGTTAGTAGTCTTTGATTTATTTTGTCATCTTCAAAACATCATAAGGGATTTCCTTAACACGACCAACCAACGCCAAGTGTCGCTGGAGTTTGGTCAATCTATGGGAGCATAAGGCAAACCTTCGCCCGAACTATAATGTTCGACAGGGTGTAGTTCCAAGTTGTTCGTCTTCATTGCTTGTTATGTTGAAACTTAATTCCTCATTACTTGCTTCCCCTTCTCCATAATGCTCTTGAGTTAATATAACGCGGCGACGTGGCAGAAAAGAAGCCTTCTTAGAACAACATAAAACGTGATAACATAATGCCAAAATTCATTACTTGATAACATAAATACCTCCTATCATCAAAATGCCCTAATCCACGCAGGTATTTGGTCAAAATAGGCTCTTGAAATGCAAGAGACAAGAACCCCATCCACCAGTTCAAAAGAAAGATTGAAACCTTAGCAAGGTAATCATTAACAAGAGCGACAATATTCAAGTTCAAAATATCAAGACCAGTAAAAATGAGATGACAAACAAAAATGCCAACAAATTTAATGTGAGGAACGAGTTAGAGCCTAAAACATTCTTTCACTTGGAAAAAAAATAATTCTAAAACGCCAAGAAGAAGTCAAAAATAAATGAGAGAAGAAGTACAAATGAGACATTTATGCAAAGACCTAATGATGATGATAAGAACACAAAGCCAATAAAGAACATAGAAGATCATAAAGACACAGGCAATGGGTACATTGCAAAAACTTTAGCCGGAAAGCTTGAAATGAAGACCTTTACCTTGAGACTTTGAGGTTGAGGGAGGTTGAGGATGGTTAAGAGCTTTCTGGGTTTGTGTTCTAGCTTTCGTTTCTTGTTCTCTTGAGCTTTTTTGAAATTGAGATGGAGACGAAGATACTGTCTTAGGATGCGTTTGGTTCAACATTTAAGGGCTTTCAGTCTCTAAAGTCCTTTAGAGAAATGCTGGACTATTTGACACTTATTTTAAAGGAGCTTTCACTTTAAAGTCAACATTGAGAAGACTAAGGTTGCATTTGGTTAAGTATTTCCAAGGGGCTTTTAGGCCTGAAAGCCCCTTGGGGGAATGCTGGACCGTTTGGTTCAACTTTGAAGCCGGTGAAGTCGGCTTTCAGCTTTCAACTTGCCTTCAAAATGTTGAAAGCCCAAAGCTAGTAGGGACTAGCTTTGGGCTTTCAACATTCCACCGAATGCTGAAATTATTTTTTCCCTTTCAAAACTACCATCACTAATTCTTCATATTTCCGATTTTGCCCCTTAATTATTTTTCTTTTTAATTGAAAAATGAGGCAGCCCTTCCCCGGACCGGCGAAGGGTTTTGTTCAATTTTCAAAAAAGAAGAAGATATATATACATATATTATACCCATCAAAGCCCATTGCGAACGGTTTTTATTCCGGGGAACTATTTCTTTTCAAAAATTGTTTTTTTATATTTCTACTCCGGAATCAATTTTTAAGTAAAATAAGGTGTTTAATAATTATATAAAAAAAAGAATTTATATTCTAGGAATAGAAAAAGAATCACACGAGAAATGCGTTTGGTAAAAATTTATATATTTTTTTATTTATTTTCGAAGAAGAATGAGATATTATATTATACCCATCAAAGCCCATTGCTTCAACTCAAAGTCCATTTGTAAAAAAAATTTACCAAAGATAATCGCATTTCCCAAGTAGGTTTGGGCTTTTAGCATTTGCGACAAATCATTTTTTTCTTTCAAAACTACCCTCATCAATTTTTCAAAATTCCAATTTTGTCCTCCAATTAGTTTTTTTTTTTCTAATTCAAAAAGGACCAATCCCTTCGCCAAACCGACGAAGGGCTATGGCCGTCAATGAGCCAGATTTGGTGCCAACGGCCGTTGATCGAGGTCCCTCGATGTCGGGCGACCTCTAGCAAGGGTCACCCAAGGTCATGTGACCTTCGGCGGCCCTCGGCTAAGTCGCGTGACTCAAGCGACATGCAACCCAAGTGACTGCTGCCTAAGTCTCGCAGCCTCAGGTGGCCCTCACTAGGTGTCACGAGGGTCGCACGACGACGACTGGTGATCACGCGACACCTAGGCGACAGTCGCCTAGGTTGCACGACCCAAGTGACATGCGACCCAAGCAATCGCTGCTTGGGTCTTGCAACCCTCACTTGGGTGTGGCGAGGTTTGCGCAATGGTGGCCATCGGTTGCCCGACCCTCGTGACACCCAAGCGGCGGTCACTTGGGTCATGTGACCCTCGCCGAGGGTCGTGCGACCTCTAACGGCCCTCAACTAGGTTGCATGACCCTCACCGGAGGTCGCCGAACATCAAGCGACCTTGACCGACGGCACCAAACACAATTTGCATTTCCTCAAATAACTTTTACTTTTAGCATTTGCATTACACCCAAAACCCATTTACAAAGCTGAACCAAACACACCTTTTAGTAGTATTGCAAACCACAATGACACTTTTACCCCTACACGGGCATGGCCATTAGTCAAGGTCTTTTTTCCACTTTTGGGGCTACAATCGATTTTAATTTGCAGTGAAGTCTGAGTAGACACCAGAAAGGTATCATGATTTTTATTAATGAGCTTCACGACAATTCAAGTGACATCTTTTATCTTTTGTTCTTGTTTCGACGATAAGCAGTTACTAATGAATGACACAAGTTGAAAATCTACTTGCAATCCCTCTCTTGACCTAGTTTTTTTGGAACATAGTTGGGGTTGCAGAAAGGCAATTATTTTCACAGATTAGTGATAATGTTTGGATTTGATTGATGTAGATTCACACCGGGAAATGGAAAAAAAAAATGTCAGCAAACAACATGACTCGACATCCATTTGTGTAGCCACTGGTTGAGAGAATGAATATTGTTTGCTTATCCTCACCCTTTGACTAGGATGCTCCGTTGAGGGAACCTTCCTCTAGCTGAATGAAGCGAAGAATGATTCAACACAGCTTCCAGAAATTGCGAATGGCTTGCTTGTGAAGACATACATAGTGAAATGGTCACGGAGGCACACAAGAAGATATACAAACCTATCTCAATATATGTGTATTCTAATGGTACAGTAATAGAGACCGGCAGGGACGTGAAAATTCTATTTTGCCCCTTGCATTGGTGATGTTGCAATAGCTTAGTTTTCCAAGAGAGGCCAAAAACAACTCTGGGAAAACCTTTTCTTGTATCATCAAATTTGTTGACATTGAAACTCACAAAGTCTGGTCTATGCAATTTCCATTGGTTCAACCAATAGGACTGGCTTATCTTGTAAGTGGTGTGGAGAAATTTGAAAACATTTGAAACTAATTGAACTGCTAAAAGTTCAGTTTGTTCGTTTGGCTTTTCATATTGTGTCGGTTCAGTTTGGTTATCGGAGAAAACAAAAAAGAATGATATATCAACTTTTTGTGTTACTAGTTGCTATCGTTTAACAAAAGTGGACCTTGCATGAATTGAACAATCTGAATACCTAGTAGTCTCTTTAAAAAAAAAAGAATACCTAGAAGTCAATGGCAGATCAAAGATTTCAGATAGTTATCTAAACTTTCGCCAAATTTAGTATCAAGTCCCAGGACTTCCCACAGGTCATGTGCCTCACAAGCATTGGACGAGTCGCAACTTTGGTCAATAGAAATCTCCTTGCTATCATTTTCGATGTCAGAGCCACAAGTTGATTCCGCACATGTATCACTTGTGCTGTCATCTTCAGTTTCAATGAAGATAAGCCAATTAAATTGTATTATGGGCGGGCCAAGATGACTCTGCTATGGCAAGATAAATTAGAAATCAGCATGACCTCAACACAAATTGATCTAGATATCTTGCGGCAATGTAGACTTCGTGAGCACACTAAAGGCTATCGGTTCTATCACCAGCCCAAAACGAAAAAGTCTTGTGGTATGTACTGCAGTGCCAAATTATCATAAAGTAAAATGCCGCTTTTCATAGCAAACATCGACATATGCTTAAGCAAAAGGACATAACAAGCAGCAAAAAATTACATATTTCCCTTGTTTTCTCTTTCTCTGCGCTCTTTAATTAATTCCCTTCGAAAACTTGCTACCAGATTTGGCATTCGGAAAATGCCTCTCATGATCCATCCACCTTGCAAAATCAATTTGGTCTAATATGAGAATTTCCCTAATTGGAATGTGACACTTGTCGATCTTGTTAATGTTGATGAGAAGCAATTGGTTAATGATGGTTTTATGATGGGCTTAAGGCCCATCCACCCATGTTGGGCCTAAAAGCCCGGCCCACAAGATTAGGGCCCATGGATGGAGGGATATGTTGAAGAGTTGTAACTTTTGGAGGAACGTCTTTTACCGAAGGGACACGTCATTTGGAGAGGACGTATTTAAGGGGGAAAAGAGAGGGAGGAACGCACCTTTGGACAGTACGTACATTCCTCCTCCCTCTCTCCATCCAAAAGAAAAAACAGTAACAAAAGAGACGACACTCTCTTCCCTTCAAGGCGAATTGACGTCATCGGATCAAACGGGATCAGTTTTTCTTCCTCATATCAGCGTCGGTGTTTAATCTGTGGCTAACAAGGTACGTTCGATTCTGTGATGTGCCTTAGGATCGATGATACATGTGATTTTCCCGGGCTCGTCTTCCGCACTTGTTTTAGGGGTTTGATTTAGTGTCGAATCCGGTTTTTGGGAATCCGATATTCCCGACATTGGTATCAGAGCCCCAGTTCATGTTTCCCGACCCCTTTTAATGTTTATGAATTAATTTTTTGATTGAAAATTTCAAGAAAAGCTCTGCCGGTTGATCGGGGATGAAAAAATCCCAACACCCGACTTTGTTCACCCCGTTTTTTGGTTTTCTGTAAGTCGAAATTTGTTTTTGAAAGCGTAGAATTGAAGCCCTCGTCGATATGAGAAAAATGAGTGGCGGATCGCCGCCGGGGGCCGCCGGACGCGCCTCCATGCGCGTCCGAAAGGAACGGGGGTCATCGGCACGTGCAACGCGTGCCGCGCACGAGCCGGCTGACGTCATCGTGACGTCAGCCATGCACGCGTGTGGCACGTGCCGGTCGGTTTGTTCGACCCGGCCCGACCCGCCTCGACCCAGCCCGACCGATCCGACCGCCCGACCCGGTCCGATCCGACCCGTTGACCTCGACCCGTCTTACCATTGACTTGACCGTTGACCAAAAAAAAAAAAAAGAGGAAAGGAGGAGGAAAAGAATGTATTTCTTTTGCCAAGTAATTCTATGTGAATTATATGTAATCCCTGATTTATTCTGCATTTGTTGCAGGAATAATGCCTCCCCTTAAGTTGCGCACACCTATTCGCGCAATTACCGATGATCAAAAGGAAATGCTTTCTAACTTGATAGTTGAGCTGACTGATTATCGATGAGAGAGTGGCGACTTAATTGATCACATTCTTGAAGTCAACGGGAAAATTCAAAAGGTCATATGGAATGGTCGTCCCATGCCACAATCTGAGATTGTGCGATTTTTCATGAACACTTTTCCACAAGAATGGCAAGGAGTGTTGAATCGCTTATGGGAAGTCAACAGAGATGCTTCGTATTGGAAAATTGTGATGGCTTTTATAGATGATTATTACTGAATTGTTATAAGGGAAAAGATCAAGAAATTGAACAAAAAAGGATATTTCCCAGTTCATATATTGACTTGGTGTTAAATGTTTTTGACTGGTCTTTATTTAGTATGCTTGATGGACATATTATGTAAATGTTTTCTACCTAGTTGTTGTTGGTATAGTAGCTGATATGTTAGTTGTATTATGTGAAATCATTATTATTATATCATTATTTGATATCAAATATTATTTGTTTCTATTAATTGTTAGCTGTTGTGGGTAGTTCATAGAAATTTTTTGTAATTTCAAAAAATTTATTTTGCATAAAATATTATATTAATAATAATTCCAAGTTAGGATTTTGGATGATGATTGGAAATATAGTGACATTTTGATTCTAAAACATCACTTGAAATTATTCATTAATATGATGGTTTTGTGCAAAATGGATGCATAAATGATAGGCATTAATAATTCGTGCATATATGTCTGATATGTTCAGATCGATGGCTTCAGCCACAAAAAGCATAGTCGCTAAGCTAAACAAAGGTGAGAAGCTCAATGGCGATAACTATGAAATATGGTACATGAAAATCCAATATGTGCTAGAAGAGCAAGAGGCATTGGAAGCTCTTAACCTTACCATGGTAGAACCTGAAGATGGAAACACTGCGCAGCATAAGAGAGATAAGGATGCATTTGCTGCATGGAAAAGAAAGAACTCCCTTGCTCACATTACATTGCTGAGTAGCATTAAAAATGACATCATGCGAGAGTTTAGGCGTTTTGAGAATTCCAAGGAAATGTGGGAAGCGTTGGTAGCAAGATTTGGTCATATTTCGGTGATTAGACTGAGGCAGCTCACTATTAGGTTTGACTCTTATAAGAAGCCTCATGGTCAGACCATGAAGCAACACCTTAGAAAGATGTCAAACATGATTAATGAGCTGAAAGATGCTGGCCATGTCCTGACTGATGAGCAGCAAGTGCAAGCAGTGATTCGTTCCTTGCCTTAGAGTTGGGAGCATATGAAGGTGTACCTGACTCATAATGAAAATATCAAAACATTTGAGGATGCGGTGCGTCATCTTGAGCTAGAAGAGGATCGCCTCTTGGCGGCTAAGCCTGAAATTGAAATTTATCATGCTGGTTCCGGCTCACATGGAGCTTCGAGCTCCAAGTGCAAACGTCCTAACTGGTTCGATAAAAGGAAAGGCAAGGAAACAGGTCCTTCAGGGAAGAAACCTAAGCTTGACCAATATAAAAGAGGAAAACGTCCTCGAATGAAGAAGCTGACAATGGTGAAGTGTTACAATTGTGACAAGAAGGGTCACTGTGCTCGCGATTGTCGCGAGCCAAAGAAGGTATACATCCTTTGTACTTTTAAGAACTTTGCTTATGTGTCAAGTTCTGTATTTTTAACTGAATCTAATCCTTTGTGGACTGTGGATTCAGGAGCAATAGACCATGTAACGAAGGATAGAGAATCCTTTGTGGAATTCCGACGAGTACCAACTGGAACTAAGTGGATCTATGTGGGAAACAACTCTAGAGCAAAAGTAAAAGGAATTGGCATCTGTCAATTGAACATGCGTGGTGGACGCACTTTGTTCCTACATGATGTGTTGTATGCTCCGGAGATTCGTTGGAATTTAGTGTCTGTTTTAGTGTTGGTTAAACTTGGTTTTAATATGAACTTCCATAATAGTGGTGTGGATTTATATTTGGATACAAATTACTATGGTTGTGGTTATTTTCTAGATGGTTTTATTGTATTAAATGTTGATTATAGTAATGCCAATGTTTGTTATTCCCTTTTCACGACTCCTAATTCATATGATAATGATGTGAGTGTATGGCATGCTAGACTTGGTCATATTGGCCAACAACGCATGAATAGACTAGCCAAAGAGGGCTTGTTAGGCAATATTGAAAAAGTCGATTTGCCCATATGTGAGCATTGCCTAGCAGGGAAAACGACAAGAAAACCATTTTGAAAATGAAAAAGAGCTGAATTTCCTTTGCAATTAATCCATTCTGACGTCTGTGGTCCGATGAATGTGAGAGGAAGGCATGGGGTTGTTTATTTCATCACATTTATAGATGATTATACTCGATTCGGATATGTCTATTTGATTTCTCATAAATCTGAAGCATTGGTTTGTTTCAAAAGGTTTATGAACTTGGTAGAAAATCAATTAGACAAGAAAAATAAAAGTATTGAGATCTAATCGAGGTCGAGAATATTTATCTGATAAGTTCAGAAAATTATGTGATGAAAAAGGAATAGAAGGACAGTTGTCTATTCCATATACTCCTCAATAAAATGGTATTGCGGAATGAAGGAACAGAACTCTACTGGAAATGGTTAGGTCCATGATGGCGCATGCTAACTTACCTATCACTTTTTGGAGTGATGCGTTATTAATTGTTGCCTATATACTTAACCGAGTGCCTTCCAAATCAGTTACTTCCACTCCATATGAGTTATGGACAAGTAGAAAACCGGATTTAAGTTTTCTTAAACCATGGGGTTGTGCTGCCTATACTCATGAACCCTCTCACAAGTTTGGGAAATTGGGTCCCAGAGGAAAGAATGGTATTTTCATAAGATACTCTGAACACTCAAAATGGTATGTGTTCATAGGTGAGCAGGAAAGTGGAAGTATAACTGAATTCGAATCGCGGGATGTCACATTCTTAGAGAATGAATTTCCTAAGAAGAGCAAAATAGGTGAGGATTACTCCCTATTTGAAACCTTGGATCAAGATAATGAACTAGGTGGAGTTCGTCCAAGTGGGAGTAGCATGAGAAGTGATGAATTTAATTCAACTCACTCTCAATTACAACTACATGATGAGATGATATCGTCATTATCTAATCCGAGTGGGAGCATGATAAGAAATGATGTGCAAAGTGTACAATCTCCCATACGGCGAACAAGTTGCAAAAGTATTCCCCGTCGACGTTTTGACATTGAAGGGAAAACTTTCATGGTTACTCCACAAGATGAAGATGAGCCAAGAAATGTTAATGAGGCTCTAAATTTCCCTAGTAAGGAAAAATGGATGCATGCAATGGAAGAGGAAATTGAGTCAATGAAGTCGAACCAAGTTTGGGAATTGGTTGATCTTCCGAAGGGACGCAAAGTCATTGGGAATAAGTGGGTTCTCAAAATAAAGCGTAAAGCTGATGGCTCGATAGAAAGGCATAAGGCTCGCCTTGTGGTGAAGGGGTATAATCAACATGAAGGAATTGATTATGAAGAAACATTTTCTCCTGTAGTGAGATTTACCTCGATTTGCATTATTCTGACAATAGTGGCAAGTATGGATCTTGAGTTATATCAAATGGATGTAAAGACTGCTTTCCTCAATGGAGAATTAGAGGAAGAAATATATATATGGAACAACCTACTAGTTTCATTATGGAAAGACCAAGAAGGAAAGGTATGTCGACTTTTGAGATCGATATATGATTTGAAGCAGTCGTCGAGACAATGATATATACGTTTCCATAATGCCATAATGACATATGATTTTACGATGATTGATAAGGATCATTGTGTATATATTAAAAGATCCAAAGATCAATTTGTGATCATATCATTATATGTTGATGATTTACTAATTGCTGGAAGCAATATGGAGTTTGTTAATACTGTCAAGAGTTGGTTATCCTCCAACTTTGAGATGAAAGATATGGGTGAAGGCTGCAAACATTCTTGGAGTTAAGATTTCAAGAGATCGTTCGAAGAGATCATTATCTCTTTCACAAGAAACATATATAAATAAGGTTCTTGAACGATTTCGTATGCAAGATTGTAAACCCATAGATACTCCTATTGCAAAAAGTGAAGGATTGAGTCATAGACTGTGTCTAAGGACTCCACAAAAGAAGGAACAAATGAAACATGTTCCTTATTCTAATGCTGTTGGGAGCTTGATGTACGTTATGATGTGTACAAGACCTGACATATGCTTTGCAGTTGGAATGGTGAGTAGATACCAATTCAATCCAGGTCAAGCACATTGGAAAGCCGTTAAAAGAATACTGAGGTATCTGAAGGGAACTGCTAATTACAAGCTGAATTACCAAGGAAAGGATCTGCGACTTGAAGGTTATTTAGATGCTGATTGGGGAGGAGATTTAGATGAAAGGAAATCTACCTCTGGATTTGCTTTCTTACTGAACAATGGCGCCATATCATGGAGCAGTAAGAAGCAAACGTGTATAGCATTGTCCACGATGAAAGCTGAGTTCGTGGCATTATCAGCAGCGGTACAAGAAAGAGTTTGGCTTAAGAGATTTTTGGATCATTTAGGTGTTATTGAGAAAGCTGCAAATCCATTATTGGTTAACTGTGATAGCCAAGCAGCTATAGCATACACCAAAGATCCCAAATATCATGGCAAGACCAAACATATAGATACCAAGTATAACTTTGTCAGAGATATGGTTGCACAAAAGGATGTGAACTTACATATCTACGCATAGAATGGTAGTAGATCCTATGACAAAGCCAATACCTAGAGTTGTGTTTTGTGGTCATGTAAAATCTCTAGGATTGCGTAGAGTCTGATGTACTGGATATTGTAATTTCCCTGAGTTGTTCACATTTATGAACTTGTGTTTTTCATTATTAATGCCTATGAATCTTTGTTTGACATTTATGCATCTTAATGTTCAGTGCATTACATTAAGTTGAGAAAGTATGTCGGACATATATAAGATTAGCCCACTCACACGGGTAATCGCCTCTATTTACTATGTGATAAATAGAGATGAGACGGTTTTTAAGCTTATTATCTAGGTGATAATCGAGAGCTCAAGCTTAAAATATATATGTCGCCTTAACTAAGTGTTAAGATGAGGACATGATATGTATTATGTCCGAAAGTAAAATATCCCACATATTTTACTTTATCTGTCTAAGATGCCAGATGTGAGTTCTGATGAATTTTGTGAATGAATAGATACGTGAACTCAAGTTAGACATTGGGTATGTCTGAACTATCATCTGTACGGTATTGAAAGTGTAGACATACGCTCCATGGGAAATGAGTTAATACCGTAATACGTATTTCATACTACGTATGCATGAGACGACCAATAAGAGTGGCAAAAGTTTGATCTCAACTTTTATGCCGTGTGAGACTCTTGAGGAAAATAGTTCCTCAATTTTAGTGCCCTTATGACTTTTACTTATTCTCAAGATTTTTATTTAGTGTTTGCTATCTTAGAATGTTGCCAATGGTCATGAGTTGATTCGATCTAATGGGACATTTCTAGAAAAGCAAGCTGAACTGAAATTGAGAGTTTGAAGGAAAGAGGAAGATCGAATTTGGAGAATCACATTGTAGTTTTGTATTCACTGGTCGACCAATTATGACTGTCTTTGGGATAATCATAATTGTGAATACGATATATATATATCATTGTTTAAAAGAGATCAAGAGAGATATAAATGTGATCGATCGATTTAGGGTACTGCATACTAAATCTACTCAAAGTGTGTTGCCCATTATGAGCTGCTATATATTCCTAACAGATGTATGGTAACGAGCTCTCAAAGTATGCTGGTCGCACGGATTATTCACCAGTATGAATGTTGCAGAGAGATAAAGATGATCCTGTTTAGCCCACCATGTGCGAGTGTGAGATGATGGTTTTATGATGGGCTTAAGGCCCATCCGCCCATGTTGGGCCTAAAAGCCTGGCCCACAAGATTAGGGCCCATGGATGGAGGGACATGTTGAAGGGTTGTAACTTTTGGGGAAACGTTTTTTACCGAAGGGACATGTTCTTTGGAGATGACGTATTAAAGGGGAAAAGAGAGGGAGGAACGCACCTTTTGACAGTACGTACGTTCCTCCTACCTCTCTCCCTCCAAAAGAAAAAAACAGTAACAAAGAGACGACACTCTCTTCCCTTCAAGGCGAATTAACGTCATCGGATCGAACGAGATCAGTTTTTCTTCCTCATATCAGCGTCGGTGTTTAATCTGTGGCTAACAAGGTACGTTTGATTCTGTGATGTGCCTTAGGATCGGTGATACATGTGATTTTCCCGGGCTCGTCTTCCGCACTTGTTTTAGGGGTTCGATTTAGTGTCGAATCCAGTTTTTGGGAATCCGATATTCCCGACAGTTAATGAATTGAATTAGCAGGAACTTTAATCACCCACAGTCCCTTTTTGTATTGAGTTTCCTTAGAACAAGAGGTGGGGATTAGAGAGTCGCGTGTTCTAATGCAAGAACTAACAATGCCCTCGCAAGTACTCTGCAATGCAACATTACGAGTTGTTCTGCTACCTGCGAATTGTATGCACTCCTTTCTTTCAAATACATTGGAGTGTCCATCCTCTATCTCTCTCTTGGGCAAGTTCTCCAAGGTCCTCAACTTACAAAGCTTTACGCCAATATCGGATGAAAACCCGAATTTCTAACCATGACTGCCCACAATTCCCTTCATTCTTAAGCGGGAAATCAGTTGATCAAAGTAAACTATATATCGAGAAACAGCCCGAGAAGTTTCAAGAAAGCTGATGAGCTTACTACGAGAATGTCAACTTGTGGAATTTGTTGGAGACCTATGGTCTCTTCCTTCTTCGGTAGCAGGTGAGATTAGGTAGATGCGAAATGGCTGCAGGCCAACTGATTTTTGAACTGACAGGTACGGCCATTGCTTTCAGTGCTCTTTCGTCACGCGCCCTTCACGCGACGCTTCAGCTTGCAGGAGAAGGCTGAAGAAGCTCAAGGTGGAATGCAAGACATTACCATGGGGAGCTGCCCCCGATCACCTAAATCAATCTATTGCATGCCAAATATTGTGAATTTAAGTAAATTTTTTTGTTCGGACTGGTGAAATTCTTCACCGAGCAATTCATTTAGATCAGTGGAGAGATTGTGCTTATGTAATCACATGAGTAGAAAAATTTAGATTAGTAAATTCAAAATTGATACGTAATTTATAGCAGATGAAAATATTGAAGTAGCAGGAAGCATGGGAATATTAATGTCGAGACTCCCAAGACAACTCTACAGGGGCAAGATTCATTAGAAACTAGCATGACCTCCACTCACATTCGGATGTACTACTGCCTAATTAAGGGAAAATTGGTCAATTAAAAAGATAAATGCAGTATTTTTTTTTTCATGATACGTGTAATCATTGCATTAGAAATAAAAGTTGTGCAGTATTTTATTAAGTATGATAATCAAAGTTGTGCATTGAGAGCACTTGTCACCAAAACCTTCGTCACTAAAACTTTTGTCTAAGTAAAGTGAATCTAAGTTTTAGTTATTTTTAGCAAAATAAAAAAAGTAAAGTGTCTTTGGCATAAACGCTATAAAACGACATAAATTCGGTTCCGTGGAATTACGGGATACTTACGTGGAAATTTCAATAAAATAGAGCAAGAGGAAAAGTTTCTTTTCATCAGAAATGAAAAGAGAATTCTGAAAGAAAATGGAAAATATTCAGAAGCGTAACGGAACAAAGAGGAAGAAGGGAGAGGGCATCCTACGTCCTGTCTCTAAATCAATATTCAGCTGATTTGAGAAATGGGAAATAAAGCTGCCTAAACTCTAGATAACTCATATTTGAAATAAAATATTTCAATTCCTACAAAATAAAAATCAATGGCATAATTATCTTTAAGATACCTCATTAGCTTGTCCCGTACTAGCTTTAAATTAAGTGGACTTAATTTTCTTATGAAATTTTTTCCCCAATGAGGGTAGTTAGGTGTTTCAAAAATTCGGAGCCATACTTACAAGATATGTTCAAAGATAGGATAAATATTCTATCCACTCCGAAACGTGCACACTCCTAACAAATACATAGATTTTCGAAAACTTAAAATGACAATTGCAAGAAATACAAAAAAAAATGGGCAGCAAATTTTAGAATTTGAAGAAATTGCCGAGGACAAAATACGCCTTGCAAAAGTTGCTGCAATGCTGCTTCTTCCACATGAACCATTATTTTAAATTGAATTTCGTTAACAAATGCTCTAATTAAGCACCTAATCGAAAAATATTTGTTATTTTCAATGTGTTGTTTTTCCTTTGTGTAATGCATAGATCGATTAATTGGAAATATATTTCCAATATAAACATGGTTTATGAGTTTCCGAGAGCATTCATTAGTAAGACTCTTCAGAATTTAGTTGAAGGAGAGTTTGCGTACTTTTTATTGATTAATAAGGGCGCCCTGCCGGATGCATTTATGAGGAAAAAAAGGCCTTTTTTCAAGGAAACAAAATTAGGCTAAAACAAACTCTTCTCTAATGAGGTGTTTTACAAGTTTCAAAATAGTGGGTATATAGTTTCAATTAAAATAATATAGCTATCTAAGTTTGTTCTTATATTAGTCCAGAAACAGAGTCGGCACTCGGCAGAAAAGAAACTATTTCCTTGCATTAGTGATACATATGCGTTTGAATTTAGAAAAATAGTTGATAATACACATGCCATAATGAACCTTAAGTTATATATGCTGAAATAGTTTCTTACTCTGTCCAACTACCCAATGATATTATGTTTCATGGTAATATGTCACCAGTCTTGTTTTTTTTGAGTCGAAATGTCACTAGTCTCATAAGTCGTAAAAGTTAAAGATAATTGTGAGTAAGCTACTAAGATGTGAAGCAGACTCCAAATTTATTTTCGTCCAAGAGATTTGTGGCATGAAAGAATGAACTAAATGTCAGATATTAATACGACAATATCAAGCATTTGACAGAAGAAAAGAAAACCTGTTTTTGCAATGAGCAAGGGAGAAGCAAGAATAAGGTTGAACCAATTAGCCTCAAGCAAAGAAAAAAAATTCTCTCAAGTCTTATAACACATTTTTCTGCAAATTCGCTGCATATCATATAGTAAAAAGAGTTCTCAAGTTCAAACGCAAGTAGGTTGATGATTATTGTGCATTACAAGATCGTTAAGCTGATTTATTTGATCTCGGTGGTCTGAGATAAGTAAGACTTGTCACAAGCCGGCGACTCGAGCTGATAAATCACATGCCTTGGTAAGCCAAATTGGAGATATCGCTTGGTCGCAATCGAATCTACTGATATTTCAAGTTACATTGAGCATGCAGTCGCAAACAGCAGCATGAGAAGTGCTAAAATGGTGTCCAAGGAGTTGAACAGAGACAATTTCGGGACATGAGTTGTGAATTGCGATTCACATCCGAGTTTTTACTAGTAGCTTCTCTCTCCTCAAGCAATTCAGATTGCACAACAGGTGACCCTATTAAACCAACCAAAATAACCTTTCATATCCATGTCAATTCAACATAACACTGAGAAGATTCAAAAGTCAGGATTGAGACACAAAGGCTACGAAGCATTGTTACCCTGAAAGCATATCGTTGGCTTGTATTTCAGTTTCAGCCCGATTTCTCAAAGAATAAACCTTTGAGATGTGCATACCTGGCGAGAACCTCAGACATTTCCTTTTCAGCAGTTTTCTTCTTCATTTCCCATACTGGGATTTCAGCACTGGCAGTCTGGATCTCTTGCACAACAGCTGATAAAGAGTTTGCCAAGATTTTCTGCTGAGCAACCACCTGATCTTTCTCCTTATTTGTCAACTCGAGGTTACGAGCATGTTCGGCTTTCCTAGATTGAAGTTGGGCAATTTGTTCATCTATCTCTTCCACAAGAGATGAGTTGGATTTTATCTGAGATTCCAACTCTTCTTCTCCTTCTTCAGCTTGCTGACCTCTCTCTTGATAGAACAAACATGGTCTTTTATGGCTCCGAAAAATTTGTGAGCTTGCTCGGCAATTCCCTTGCAATGCAAAGAAACCTCGCTGGCTTTGGAAATTTCTTGGACTATCTTCAACTTAAGCAGTTGATCCACAGTCAAGATGGGATCAGTCGGGAGATCCTCTATGGAATAACTAATCTCTTCCAGGTACTTTGAGGACAGCAAGCATGAGAAATCCAGGGCAAGAATGGAAGAAAGCTTCTTGCGGTTAGTAGACAATTCCTCTGCCATATCAGAACCTACATAAGTCAAAGGAGTTTGCACCTGAGCTTCATCATTGTGCTGAGAAAGAATGTGTTCCAATGACTTTAGACGCTCATCAATATCTTCTCCACAAAATTGAGCATGAATTTCCTCAACTTTTCGCACATCTTGTGCCTCGGAAACATTGGGTGCATAGCAGCTAGAACCGATGCTTTGGTCAGGAGCAACGTCCTCAGGATCAATATGTGACTCAGAGACATTTCCTGAATATTCACTTCCATCACTTGTGCTACCATCCTCCAGAGAACACAAGTCAATCACAGACTCATCATTTCTAATGTTGGCTTGAGCTGGCATTTTGAAAGATTGTCAGGTTTTGTGCCTAGGGAAGGCTTGTGAAGTAGCTGGTCCTGCTTTTTTTATCCTCTTAGAACTACAGGGGGCTCCTTCTCTCCGCTTGGATACAATTTCATCCATTGGTACCTGTGGAAAGAAATCTGGATACAATTCTGCATGTCAGAGTGATCCAAATATAACTACATCAGAACAAAATGTCAGAACTTTTCTTAAACATTGGACAACGAAGAAGTGGAACAATATCCTAAAGTGCTAGTCTTGGCTCTACATCTTTACGCATACATGGCAACGGGTATATACTTCTCCAAAAACAAAATCATTAAACCATAATACATAAATAAGATGTATACCTCTGAGAATGTAGCAAACAGGTTTTCCATCAAAATTGGCAAATGAACAATCAGGATTTTCTCTGAAAATTAAAATGGAAAAGACTGTATATCAAGTCCTTAAATTTTTTGAGCCATACGCGATACTTACTAGCAGTTACCTAGATTACAGACTGTATAAGGAAACCTTCATTTTAACGCTAGAAGAGATCCCCCTTATAGAAATGGCAGGGTCGTTTAAGTATTTTGAAACTCCGCATATTTGGTGTTCTCAATGCAAATAACAAAACGTAAACTTAAAGATTCTAAACTCCACAAGCAGCGCACAGGAATATTATTTTCTTCTAAACCCCAAACAGGGCTCATCCTTCTCCTTCGTGACTAAATATTACTAATAGTTGGTCCAATAGATCGGGCAATTTTGAAGTCTATATGCTCATTTGAATAGTCTAAATTTTCTATTTTTTGTAGCATCTTCTATCGCATAAAGATCCGACCTTCCAACCAATTTTACTTTCTAAACAATGTTATAGCCATAAGTCACCAAAGAGATGAACAGAGCGTGTGATCCAAAAATGCAGCTTGCACAAACATTATGACCATACTAGACCTTCCAAATTCTGAAGCATCAGACTTGCGAATCGAATGATGGGTACAAAACAAGATAATGAAATTAAGACTTAATTCTCACCTTTCCTTGAGTAATGCCTCATAGAGGGAACCGTCCAGCTAAAAGAAGCAAAGAACTCATTGACATCTGCGTTGGGAAACTGCAAAGAGATATAGTGTTCAAGAGAACACTTGCTCGCAAAGCAAGAATTACAGCCCTGGCCATGGAGGCGCTTTGGAAGATATAACAATCTGTCTCTATAGAAACCAGAACGAGAGGTCCTGTTGCCAACCCACCAATACCAAGTATCACCGGGATTCGGCCAATCTACTGGAGCATAAGGTAAACCCTCACCGGAACTATTATGTTTGACAGGGTATAGGGACAGATCGTTTGTCTTCAAACCCTTATCACCAGATGCTTCATTTCCCATTACTCGCTTCCCCTTCTCCATAATGCTCCTGAGTTAGCGGCACAGCGACTAGCAGAAAAGAAGCCATCTCAGAACAAAACAGGACGCGGCAGCATAATGCTACCGATCACATAACTAGCTCCTATCACCAAAATATCCTTATCCACTCAGGTATTTTGTAAAAACAGGCTCTTTTAAACGAGACAGGAACCCCATTCACCGGTTCATGGGAAAGATCGAAACTTTAGCAAGATAATCACTAGTAGAAGCAACAATGTTCAAAGTCCAGAACGTCAAGAACAGCAACGACAAACGAAAATTCCCACAACTTGTAACGTGAGGAGCAACTTAATGCCTGACCTGACCGCGTGCTTCCACGTAGAAAAAGATCTTAAGCGCCAAGAAAGAGTCGAAAAATAAATAAAGATGGCAAGCAAAAAATGAGACCTTTATGCAAAGACTTGGTGATGATGAGGAGATGGTGGAGCCGTGCAAGAACAAGAAGATCATAGAGCCACAAGCAATGCGCACGCAGAAAGAATTTCACCCAGAAAGCTTGCAATGAAGGCCTTACCTCGCGACTTTGAGGTTGAAGATGGTTGAGAGTTTTATGGGTCTGCGTTCTCGCTTTTTGCTTTTCGTTTCTCGTTCTTCTGAGCTTTTCTGAAGCGAGGGGAGAGGAGATTTGCCAGGTACAACGAACCGCAATGTCCCTTTTACCCTGCATGGGCCGGCGTCTTTCTTATGCATTTTTGGGGCTACAAGTGATTTGGTTCACCGTGGGGTCCGAGCAGACCCAAGAAAGGCATCGTTAGAGAACTTAGAGAGTTGTCCTAATGAAGTATCATCGGTTACATTAATGCAGTTTTCTCTATGAAAAACCCTTCGAACATCATACAGAATGTTTTGATATCTTATAATGAAAAGGGGAGGCAGAGAGACTGAATGTTTGTCTAGGTACTTTTTGGTAATTTAATTAATGTTTTGTGCCTGCACATATGGTGATCATAGGGTGTTGCTGTGATTAAGGATGATCTTCGGTGAGCGACTTTCGTTTTTACCTTGAAATTTTAGTCACCTAGTAATGTGACAAAGTACAAATTAAGTATTCAGATGGTAGATCTTTCTCTTGTTGAAAGCCCTTTCCATTCGTTCTTAAGGAGATCCTCCTTAATATTTTTCGGTACTTTCTTTGGCGTTCATTGTTAAAGATGAAAGTGACCAATGAGGGATGCTCCACTCTTCCTCTCCGAACTATTTTTTCGTCTGAATAGGAAGTTCACCTTTTGAAAGTACTTTGTGTTTGTCTTTGTGAAAAAGATACTAGTTTTTGCTTTTGGCTAGTATTCTTGCAGCATTGCCATTTCCTTTCCGAGAGTGCAGTCTCTGTGTACCAGCCATGAAGGAATCTTCGGGAAATACGAAATGCATTCACGTGATTCGCATTATAATGTTCCAGACAATGCAGATTTTTATCAGTAATCAGCCTATGGCTATCAACAAATTGATCTAAACGGACAAAAACATTTTTTTCTTATTTATGAAGCCAAAAGCAGCAGAGAAGAAAATCTTGTAAAATCACGACGCTTGTGTCCAATCTAAGAAGGAAACATTATGCATATGTTTTCCTCATCAGTGCTCATCATCTTTTCAAATATACCATCATCACACCTCTCCGCTTTTATATTGATTGTCTTCAAAAGCTTTCTTCGAGATTTCGCCTTCGATATCAAGTAACATCTTTATCTTCTGTTCTAGTTTCGATGATAAATTAAGCAGGTGCTCGTAAATGGCATTAGTTGGAAATTTATTGCAGTCTCTTTCTTGACCAGGTAAATTACCCCTGGTGACAATGGTCGGTGTCATTTTCCAATTTTTGTGGCCACGAAGTATGAAGGCAGAGCAGACCCTGCAGTTTTTTCAGTGGTGCACGACGAGCAGTACCTCCAAATGTCCATAATCCCTCACATTGCAGTGACTGTGACGATTTTCAATTAAATTAAATTGCTTTTCTCGAGTAATGCATTTACTATGCAGATGTTTGATATCCTGTAATGGACATTTGGCGAGCAATATCAACTGTCGCAACAAAATTTCAAATTAAGATTTACCAGAAGAAATTGTGTTCTTACTCATGAAATAGGACGTGCAACCGGTGATGGTATAGTGGTCTGTATAGCTGTGCCAAATAATCATCAGTAAAATGCCAGCGTTCATATCAAACATCGACATATGACCATGCAAAGGGACGTAAGATTATTTTTCATGTTTGTCAAGCCAAAAGCGAATAGGGATCCTGTAGAATACAACATGCTTTTATACTAAATAAGCAAGAAAGATTCACAAGTTCCCCTCGTCATCTCTATCTCTCTGCTCGGTAAGTGATTCTCTTCAAGACCTTGCTACCAGAGTTGGCCTTCAGAAAATGCCTCTCATGATCCATCCATATTGCAAAATTGATTTGGTCTGATATGAGAATTTCCCTAAGTGGCATGTGACACTTGCTGATCTTGTTAATTTTGATGATAAGCAATTGGCGAATGAATGGAATTAGCAGGAAACTTAATCACTTGCGGTCCCTTTTGATATTAAGTTTTCTTAGAACGAGAGATGAAGGTTGGTGAGTTGTATGTTCTGATGCAAGAACTAGTGATGTCCTTGCAAGTACTCCGCATGCAACATCATGAGTTGATCTGCTACCTGCAAATGGTTGCACTGGCTATGTTTAAATACATCGGATCCTCCGAAAACAAAAGAAGTGAAAACTCAGGCCATTACACAGTACCTCCTCAATGCTTCCATCCTCCATCTCTGTGTTGAAAGAAAGCAGCATGCATTCGTGGAGAAAATTCTCCAAGTCCTCAACATAGATAGCTTCTGCCAAGATGGGACAAAAAAACTCTTAACTTCTACAAGGAATTGCACGCAATTTCCCATCATTTTTAAGCGGTAAACTGGTCAATTGAAGTGAATTAGTAAATTTGCGGCATTTTGATGGCTCAGTCCCATGCAGATCATACCTGTATTGGTTAATTTGCAGGGCGAGTTGATACTTTAGTAGAAATTTAACCATAAAGACTATTAGTGGTTTGTATGGATTGAATTTTTACTTTTTACTTAATTTAAGACTTGTGACTTACACACTTTGACTTTTGATACAGACCTTTTGATCAATTTTTTTTTTTAAAATTCGAATAATATTCCAAACATTAGATTTGGAATCACATGTAAATTATTTCATCATTTTTTGTAATTCGAATAATATTCTAAATTTTTGCAAAGAAATAAAAAAAGTGTCGTTTGTTATCTTTTGACACAAACCTTTTGAGCAAGAGAAGCACAAGAGTATATCGGCGGCAAGCTGGTGAGACTTCTGAAGAGAATCTGTGCCACCCCATTGGTTCTCAATGGCTAGTTGAAGGCCGCGCCACCGCGATAGGAGCGCGGCGATCCCTTCCTGAAGGCGGGCCACGGCCTGGGGCTTCTCGTGGCCAATGCAGCACCGTTTGGTCGCGAAATCGGAGTCCATTGGGGCAGAAAAAACAACAATGTGCTAGAGAGACAGAGAGGAGGAGCTCTCTCTCTCTCTCTCTCTCCAGTGGAGAGGGGAGAACGAAAAGAGAGTTGTGAAATTCACGAAGGGCATTTGCAGACACGAATAATTAGACAGGGAGAGAGGAGTGAGTTTTGGAGCGAAAAGTCGGGATCTGAGATGAGAATGGTGAGGATGCGAGTGCTTTGAGGCATTTGCAACAAAGTTAGTGGATGAATAACCATACTCTCTACCGACCAAAAAAAAAAAATAATAACCATACTCTCTTAATCCCTACGATTTTGTTAATGATATACTTTAGTCAAAATAATTATTTATGAAAATTCTGTAATTTCCATTTTATCGTCCTTTTTCTTTGTGTTATGTGTATTAGTCGCATTGAAATTTGAACACTTTCTTATTGAACACTTTCTTATTAGGGAAAATGTCACAGATGGTCCTTGAAATTTGATGTAATGTTCAATTTCGTCCTTGAGATTTTGATTAACTTAATTTGGTCCCTTAATTATTAACAAAGGTTCAATTTAGTCATTCCGTTCAAACCGTCAAGTGACTACTGTTTTTCCTTTTCTTTTCTTCTTCTTCTCTCTTCCCTTTGTCGGCCATGGTGGAGCCAGCGGAGGGAAGTTGGCGTTTGGCGAGGGTGCCCTTGTCGGCTTCGGGCTGCTCCTACCGGCGTCGGGCAAGGGGTGCCCTCACCTGACATAGGCTAGGGCCGCCCTCACCGACCCACGGGAGGGACATGCAGAATTCCACCAAAGGGACCTCGACGCCTCCCCCTGCCGCGGCTCGCCGAGCCCCGCCACACGAGGCCACGAGATGAGGACGCCGACCACATGGCTCCTCCACCAAGTTTATACTTCCTCAGCCTCCCTCTTCTCTTCCTCACCATAGCTCCAGTGACGCCAGCACCCAATCCCCTTGTACTCGCTTCGAACCTTGGCCTCCCTCCGTCGGCACCACCACGATCTCCTCCAGCCTCTGCGCCAAGCCTTGCGCTCCCCTGTGGCGCGACCTACGAACCCAGCAACTTAGTGAGGGCGACCCTCGCCCGACGCCGACAGGGGCGTCCCTCCCCAGACCCTCGCCGAACTCAGGCGAGGGATGCCCTCGCCCAACACTGGCGAGGGCGGCCTTAGCTAGCCCAGGCGAGGGTGACCCTTGTCAGATGCCGACTTCCCTCGCGGGCTCCACCATGGCCAGCGGAGGGAAGAGAGAAGAAAAAGAAAAAAAAAAAAAAAATTAAAAAGATAAAATGACCAAAATGCCCAATTCCGTTAACTTTAACCAACGAAAAGACGAAATTTGTCAATTTTCAAACAGTTAAGAATTAGATCGGACAAATTAAAAGTCTAGAGACGAGATTGCACATTAAGTAGGAGTTTAGGGACTGTTTGTGGACATTTTCCCATAAATTTATTGTAGATATATCAATTTGATATTTTTTTATTATATTAACTCATTTTTTTATGTCACCGGAGTGAAAAGACATAATTATATAAATTGGAAATACGTAATTACGTGGCATTATTGATCTCATAAATGTGAAGAATAGGCCAAAAGTAGAAATTTACCTTTTTCTTTTTCTGACGGGGCAAAACCATGTGCACCGGGGGACCCCCACCTGAAAAAAGCTCTGATCTGAACTTCGCCTTTCTCCAATTCGTAACTCTCGATATTTTTGATGACGAGGGTCGAATTCTTCCGTACTTGATGCTGCAATTTCACCGCTGTTCTTCATTGTTTTTTTTTTTTTGGTCGAAGTTCTTCATTGTCTTTCACCGCTGCTGTTCTTGGTCGTTTGCTGTCCTGTTCTGCCGCTGTTGCTCGTCGTGCTTGGCCGTCCTGTTTTGTGGCTGCCGCTCGTCACCACCGTTGTCCGGAGGGTTACCGTCCAGTTTCCAGTGAATTCGGTGGTGTTGTTAGCCGGTTTTTTTTATCACTTTTGTTGCTGGATGAACCGATGTTGCTGTGAGTTTTACGGGTCTGCTCTGATACCGGTTCTTTGCTGTCATTCACACTCTGGCCGGATTACACCCCACGTTGGGACGTGAAGTGATTTTTCTTGGAGCTGTTCTCTCATTTCTCTGTGTAGGTGATGTCATTAGCGACCGAAAGCCATCGCCAATTGTCCGTGAAAACTGGAGAAAGTCCATCGAGGTAACTTCCTAACCCGTTGGCTTATCTAAATGTTCAAATTGTCTGATTCGCAATATATCTTCTTCTAACACGATAATTTTCTCGAGATATTAGACATATCCTGATTAGGTAAAATTCTTGTTTTAAGTCTTAATAATAAAAAATATTGAGTAGCGAGACGTTAGATCGGATTTTTGATTATTTTGATTTTCCGTCTTCGGTTGGGGCAGAAATTCACTCTCTTTTTCTGACAGAACATGTGCACGGGCAGACCCGTACCTGAAAAAAGCTCTGAACTTCGCCTTTCTCGAATTTCAAACTCTCGATATCTTGGTGACGCGGGACGCATTCTCCGGTACTTGATGCGGCCATTTCGCCGTCGCCGCCGCAGAAAATGATCGCCTCCGCCGCGGGACATGGCCGGTCACGCCGTCGACTCCCTCGCGTCCCTCCTCTCCGCGGCCGTGTCGGCTCGCTCCTCTCTCCTCGGCCGAGCCACGCACGCCCGCATCGTCAAGACCCTTCGCCACCCGCTTCCTGCTTTGGTCTCCGACCACCTCACCCACATGTACTCCAAGCTGGACCTCCCCGGCTCGGCCCAGCTCGTCCTCCGCCTCAACCCGACTCGCTCCGTCGTCTCCTGGACCTCGCTGATCTCCGGGTCTGCCCAGAACGGCCACTTTAGCTTCTCCCTGCTTATGTTCGTTGACATGCTGAGGGAGTGCATTCGGCCTAATGATTTCACCTTCCCCTGCGCGTTCAAGGCCTCTGGCGGTCTTTGCATGCCCGTTACTGGGAAGCAGATTCATGGGATTGCCATTAAGGTGGGTGAAATTGTCGATGTGTTCATTGGTAGCAGTGCTTTTGATATGTACTGTAAAACGGGGCTTAAAGATGATGCGAGGAAGCTGTTCGACGAAATGCCCCAGAAGAACAGAGTAGCGTGGAATACGTATATTTCCAACGCGGTGCTCGACGGAATGCCCCAGGATGGTATTAATGCATTTATTAAGTTTAGGAGAGTGGGTGGTGTTCCTGATTATATAACATTGTGTGCATTTCTCAACGCCTGTTCGGACACGGCAAATTTAGAGCTTGGTCACCAGCTCCATGGGTATGTTCTTAGAAGCGGGTTTGAGGCGGACATCTCTGTAGCGAATGGATTGGTCGATTTCTATGGGAAATGTGGGGAGCTTAGTTGTTCCGAGATGGTGTTTGATGAAATTCGCGAGCCAAATGACGTGTCTTGGTGCTCACTAATGTCTACGTTAGTGCAGAATCATGAGCAAGAAAAGGCTTGCATGGCTTTCTTAATGGCTAGGAAAGAAGGGATTCGGCCAACAGATTTCTTGGTATCCTCTGTGCTCAATGCCTGTGCTGGCTTAGCAGGGCTTGAGCTTGGTAGGTCAGTTCATTCACTTGCTATTAAGGCATGCGTGATGGGAAATATTTTTGTTGGCACTGCACTGGTTGACATGTATGGAAAATGTGGATGTATTGAGGATGCGGAAGGTGCCTTCCATGGCATGCCACAAAGAAATCTGATTACTTGGAATTCTTTGATCGGTGGTTATGCACATCAAGGGCTTGCCGATATGGCTGTTGCTGTGTTTGAGAAAATGCTGTCAAGTTGCAGTGAGATGATACCAAATTATGTGACCTTCGTGTGTTTATTGGCAGCTTGTAGTCGAGCAGGAAATGTAGAGCTTGGTATGGATATCTTCGCATCAATGAGAAGAAGACATGCAATTGAACCTGGGCCAGAGCATTATGCATGTATTGTGGACCTGCTAGGGCGGGTTGGCATGTTAAAGCAGGCTTATGACTTTATTATGAAAATGCCATTTCGACCCACGATATCAATATGGGGAGCCCTCTTAGGGGCCTGTAGGATCCACAGGAATCCAGAACTTGGTAGAATTGCAGCTGAAAACTTATTTCAACTTGATCCGAAAGACTCTGGCAATTTCGTGGTTCTTTCAAATTCATTGGCAGCTGCTGGAAGGTAATCTTATCATTTTAAAATAATGGTGGAACAACTGTTCTATTTTTATTCCTCAGAAAGTGTTCTATAATTATTTTTAAACTCTCATATGCATATTCATGTATAAAGCAGACAGAATCACGGGCTGTTGCTAGTGAAGATTTCTTTCTTTTCTCATATGGAAATACTTCAGGATAAGTGGCAAACTGTGAAGTTTTGCCTAGTGAAGATTTAGAATCCTACTGGCTATGTTCACACTTTGTTTTATATGTATTTCTGCTTGAGGTTTTGATGGAGATATCGGAAGATGTTAACTTTCCCTCCGTGTGATATCTGTGGGGGCACACTTTATTTCATCAGAACCGCTTTCTTGTTTGTGCTTCCTACTAGATTCACCATTTCTACACCCTAAAGGAACGTTTTGATATGTTAACTAATGGCTCCAATTTTATCGAATAATGCAGATGGGAGGAAGCCACCAATGTGAGGAAGGAGATAAAGGACATAGGCCTGAAAAAGGGTACTGGCTGCAGCTGGATTGCTGTGAAGAATGAAGTCCATATTTTCCAAGCGAAGGATACTTCTCATGAAAGGAACTCCGAGATTCACGCGACTTTGTTGGAGCTAAAGAGGGATATGGAAGAGGCTGGCTACATAGCCGACCCGACCTATGCGCTGTATGACTTGGAGGAGGAGGAGAAAGTCTCAGAAGTGTGGCTGCACAGCGAGAAGATTGCCCTGGCCTTTGGCCTCATTTCTATCCCCCCAGCAGTTCCAATTAGGATCACGAAGAACCTTAGAATGTGCGGAGACTGTCATAGCGCCTTTAAATTCGTTTCACGAATTACTGGGAGGGAACTCATTGTGAGAGACAATGCCCGGTTTCACCAGTTCCTAGCCGGCCGCTGTTCTTGTAAAGATTTTTGGTAATCATCATTCTTTCTTAACAATTCCTGGATCAAGTTTATTGAATGTGGTCATCTAAGAGAGAATATTCCAAAGCTGTACTCTCCTTCCAGTTTTTTCTTGGATATATCTCTGCCGAAGAAAACTTTCAGCCTGATTTCTCAAGAAAGAAACCTTTGAGATACGCGTACCTGGCGAGAATCTAAGCCATTCGCTTTTTGGCAGTTTTCTTCTTCATCTCCATAGTGGGATTATTTTAGCATTGGACAGTCTGGATCTCTCGCACGACAGCTGATATAGAGTTCGCCATGATCTTCTGCTCAGCAACCACTTGAACTTTCTCCGAAATTCGTTGACTCGAGGTCTCAAGCAAGTTCGGCTTTCTTGGCTTGAAGCTGTGCAATTTGTTCATCTATTTCTTGCACAAGAGATGACTTGGAATTTATCTGAGATTGCGATTCTCCTGCTCTCTTCTTCAGCTCATTGAACTCTCTCCTGATGGAAGAAACCTTGTCCTTCATGGCCTGAAGATCTCCGAAAAATTTGGTGGCCTGCTCAGCAATTCCCTTAGTGTGCAGAAAAACCTTGCCTGCTCTGGAAAATTTCTTTGAGTGACTTCAACTTAAGCAATTGATCGACAGTCAAGATGGGATCGGCTTCGAGCTTCTCTACCTAAAATAGTAATTACCTCTAGGCACCCTGGGGACAATAAGCATGAGAAATTCAGGTTAAGAATGGAAGAAAGTTTCTTGCACATTTCCTCTAGCATATTACAGCCTACATAAGTGAAAGGAGTCTGCACCTGAGCTTCATGATTGTGCTGAGAAAGAATATGTTCCAAAGACTTTAGATAGTCATCAACATATTCTTCACACAATTGAGCATCAAGTTCCTGGACATTTCGCGTGTGCCTCGAAATCCTTGGATGCATAGCAACTAGAACCGATACTTTAGTCAAGAGCAATGTCTTCAAGATCAATGTGCTGCTCAAAGCCACATTTCCATTAGGGAACACAAGTCAATTACAGTCTCGTCATTTTTAGCATTGGCTTGAGCTTGTATATTGTAAGATTGTTGTGTGTGCCTCGGGAAGGCTTGTGCCTATGCCTAGGTAAAATCTATTCTGTTTATGCGTCACTTGTGGTTTTATAATCTTCTTGTTCTTTCATGTCTCTGCGATCTCCTCATCATTTTCAACTCTTTGCATAAAGGTCTCATTTTTACTGGCCTTCTTCATATATTTTTGACTTTATGTTGGTGTTTTAGATTTTTTTCTACATGGAAACAAATGCTCAGGTTCTGAACTTGTTCCTCACATTGGATTTGCGGGGATTTTTGCTTATCGTTACTGTTCTTGACATTCTGAACTTGAATAATGCCCCTCTTACTGGTGATTATCTTGCTAAAGTTTCAATCTTTCTGCTGAACCAGTGAATTGGGGTTTCTGTCTCTTGCCTTTTGAAAGCCTGTTTTAACAAAAAACCTGAGTGGAAAAGGATATTTTGATGATAGGAGCTAGTTATGTGATTGGGTATTGAATTTTAGCATTATGCTTGTTGCGTTTTATGTTGTTCTAAGATGGCTTTTTCTTTTTCTCTTTTTTTAGCTAGATCGTCGTGCCGCTAGCTCGCAAGCATTATGAAGAAGGGCAAGCAAATAATGGGAAATGAAGTTCCGGGTGAGAAGGCAGTGAAGATGAACAATCTATGCCTATACCCTATCAAACCTATTCGTTCGGGTGAAGGTTTACCTTATGCTCCAGTAGATTGGCCGAATCTTGGCGATATTTGGTATTGGTGGCTTGGCAATAGGACCTATCATTTTGGATTTTATCAAGACAGGTTCTTATATCTTCCAAACCATCTCCGTGTCAGAGGCCTTAATTGCGGGCAAGTCTTTGCTTAAATGCTATCTCTTTGCAGTTTCCGAACTCGGATGTCAATGAGATCTTTGCTTCTTTTAGCTGGATGGTTTCCTCTACGAGGCATCACTAGATGAAGGTGAGGATTAAGTATTAAATAGCTTTCGTTATCTTGTTATTGACCCATCATTCATGTAACACCCATTACCCGATTCAAGTCACATGACTTGCTTTATAAATTAGGGGAGATTTTTAATTTCATGAATAAAATAAATTTCATTCTAAATTGAGTCATCAGAAACTAAACTGCACTCGACTATATTTATCAAAAACTTTGTTTCCGTAAACATCAGGAGATGAGGCTAAGGAGGGGGATTTATACAAAAACACTAGGAGTCACAAACACTAAATATCCCGCCTCCTATCGAGTATGTACATAGATCGACAAAAACAAAACTCTCCCACACGTCGAGCGCTCCTCGGTCACTTTCTAATCTGAAGAAAATACACAATAAACAAGTATGAGTTTTTAAAATAAAAACTCAGCAAGTGGGAGGTTAGTCCTAACTTGGATTTGGCCAATAACAAGACAAATAGGTAAACATAATCATCAATTTGCTGAATCCACAGAAATCTAGCTACAACAATCACCCAGGGGAGATGACACTCCACCCTGTCCCCCTCGCACCCAACCTGGCATCACGAGGTCCACAATCACCCAGGGGGAGATGATACTCCACCCTGTCCCCCTCACACCCAACCTGGCATCACGAGATCCCCTGAGAAGTTATTCAACCCTTCTCAGACCTCTGGAGAGAATACCACTACTCTTCATCACCCCTCTCCAGGCATCCCGACACCCGGGGTCTCACATTGGCTTTTAGCCAACTTCACACATTCACAATTCCCTTGTTGCAGCACCAACAACCTCAGCATGTGAACAATCACAAACAGGTCTAAACACACATCATTAAATACTTCAAAGTATATAGGAACTCTCATTAACGGCGACACAGCAACTGCTGCACATTCTTGGATCAAAGCAGTCTATGGACTAAAATGAGCAGTTTCAATCACAGCCACAGAAAATATATCTAAACTTATCGGAATGTTATGAAATTTCAGTATGTTATAGAAGAGACCTAGATTAACATTTTCCGTGAAGAAACCTAAGCCTAAATCTCAGTGTATTAAGAGCAGTAATTTGCTGTCTTCTCCTCAAAATTCTGCAACAACTCTCAGATTTAGTACTTACAGAAGAAATATCGTTTCACCACCTTAACCTTGACCATTTGCTCTCAAATTTTGATATGTCATTCCTAAGGATATGTCCTACAACTTTAATTAAGAGTTTAATGTCCAATTCTTTCTAGAAAATTACAGAAAATTCGTGGAATCACCTAAGGTATTACTGTTTTCTAAAGTACAGCTTACTGGTTCAATGTAAATACTCTTTCCAACACATTTTCTCATTAACCTTGCTATAACTAGATGCCGAACTTGATCTAATAAATGTTCTCTCATGTAAACTTGTTCTTTTCCTTATCTACAGCATCAGAATTTAAGGCGACACCAAAACAGAAGGTTTTTCCATCTCTAATTCTCTAAAACAGATAGTATTGCACCGTTTTTCTTCATCTTAGCTCAACTAAACCGTGAGTTTCTCTACCAAACATTTTTGTAGTATCTCAGCACTCTTCTACAGCATCCAAGGTAACAACAACATGATAAAAATCGCACTTCATCATGCATATCGGAAATAAAGAAGATGGAGGGGCGAGCCGAGCTCGCGGCCCCCTTCAATGTCGCGTTCTCGCTGATCCGCACAGCGAAACGACCCAAAATAGGTTGCGACTCCCTTTCCCCCCCCCCCCTCCCCCCTCAATCAACTGGATGCCCACACAACAAACCCACGGCCTCTCGCCACCGTGGCTTCATCAACAAAGCAAACCACATCCCAGCTCCGAACAGAGCTTTTAGTTCCCAAATTTCTGCATTCAACCCCAAACTCTACCCTAATTTTCACATGCACAGCTAAACACAACAATTACACGAACCCAGAACCTTAATCACCGCCCCACTTGCTTGGATTTTTCACCGGCGAAAGAGAGAGGAAGCGTCAGGTGAGTCGGGTCTTCGCGATTGGCGACGGGAACTCCGAATGGGACGAGGCAGTGACGACTCCGCTGCTGAACGGAGGCGTTGGGCTACAAGGGGCGGAGATTGGGTCGGTTTTGGTGGAACGAAGCGAAAACAGGGGAGAAAGGAAGCGGGTGTTTCGATAGAGAGAGAGATAAAACGCAAGTGAGGGAAAAGGAAAATGGGTTCCTTCGATCGAACACCCCCAAAAGGAGAGAGAGAAAGTGAAAAAGAAAAACAGAAAAGCCTTTCTCAACTACACCTGGATGCTACGTGGGGGAAAAGAAAAATTTCTTCTTAAAATAATCCCTCCCCCTTCCACTCTCTCATGTACGAAGTGAATCATCAATGAAATTTAATTTAATTTAACAATTCTTTTTTTTTTGAAATATTCTCGAATATGTTCAATCTAACAAACGAAATTTTTGGGCGTCACAATTCAATTTGGAAGTCCAACGTTTCAGCACATGGAAGGGCTACTATGGTCATAACGTTTGAATAAGCTCTAGTTTGGGATTGCATGATCTGTTCATCTCTTTGGTCAGTTATGGCTTTTGACATTGATTTAAAAAATAAATTGGTTACGAAGTTGGATCTTTATGTGATAGAAGATGCTACAAGTAAAAGGAAAATTTTAGACGAGCCCAAAGGAGCATAAAAAGTTCAGAAATGCCCAGATCTATCAGATAAAATTTTAGTAATATTTATCACAAAGGAGAAGGATGAGCCCTGCTCTAGGTTAGAAGACAATAAGTTGACAAACTACAAGCTACAATCTTTATGTTTACATTTTGCTATCAGCATAAAAAACAACCAAATATGTGGAGTTTCAGAATACTCCAACGACCCTGTTATTTCTATTAAGGGACTTTGGGTCAAGTAAGAATTCCAGCATTTCTTCTAGTGGGGAAGTGCTTTAAAACGAAAGTTTCAGATTTGTTTTATTATGCCACCTGTAATCTAGGGAACTGCTAGTAAATATCACTGAGGCTCAGAAAATTTAAGGACTCGATATACTGTCTTTTCCAGATCAATTTCCAGAGAAACCCCTTTTTGTTCATTTGCCACTTTTGATGGAAAACCCGTTTATGTACAGATCTCCAGTTGAGACTAGCAAATTTAATTTCAACTTCTTGGTTGTCCTGATGTTTAGAAAAGTACTGGCATTTTGTTCTTATGTAGTTATTTTTGGATCACCCTGACATGCAGATGTGTATCCAGATCTCTTTCCACAGGTAACACCGGACGAAATTGCATATAAAAAGCCCCCTATAATTCCAGGAGGATGAAAAAAGCGAGACCAGCTATGTCACAAGTCTTCCCTAGGTGCAGAACGCGACAATCTTACAAAATACAAGCTCAAGCCAGTGTTAGAAATGACGAATCTGTAATTGACTTGTGATCCCTAATGGATGATAGCACAAGCGAAGTGGATATTCAATTGTGGCTTTGAGCTGCAAATTAATTTTGAGGATGTTGTTCTTGACTAAAGTATTGTTTCTACCTGCTATGTATCTGAGGATTTCGAGGCACAAGATGTGCAAAATGTGCAGGAACTTCATGCTTAACTTTGTGAAGAAAATGTTGATGACTGTCTAGAAGTCTTTGGAACACATTCTTCCTCAGCACAATGATGAAGCTCAGGTGCGGACTTGTTTCACTTACGTAGGTTATGATATGGCAGAGGAAATGTCTACTCATTGCAATAAGCTTTCTTTGATTCTTGCCCAGGATTTCTCATGCTTGGTGTCCTCAAAGTACTTGAAAGAGATTAGAATTCAGTAGAGAAGCTTGCGACTTCCCATGTTGACTGTTGATCAATTGCTTAAGTTCAAGTCGGTTGAAGAAATATCCAAAGCAGTTGAGGTTTTTCTATGCACTAAGGGACTTCGGGAGCAAGAGAATTGCAGTCTTGGATGGATTCTAAGTCATTTCTCATGCGAGAAATAGATGAACAAATTGCGCAGCTTTAATCCAAGAAAGCCGAACTTGCTCGTGACCTCGACTCGACGAAATAGGCGAAAGTTCAGGTAGTTGCTGAGCAGAAAATCATGGCAAATTCTATATCAGCTGTCGTGCGAGAGATCCAGACTGCCAATGCTGAAATCTCACATGGGAGATGAAATAGATAAAACAAAGATTTATATATTAGAACTTTGTTTAAAGTACTTTTTTTTCAATGTTCAAGATTACCCCTAAGGCATTTGTTGAGGGTCATTCTTCGCGCTTTGGAATAACATGTCAAAATTTAAATATGTTCTTTTTTAATTTTCAAGACTTGCAAATGTGCTTATTAACTTAATTTTGTAGTCTAAGCTAATGACTCGTGCGACACTTGTTAACAAGATTTTCTTTATTTCTTGCTCAAATTAAGTGACAAAAGTTTCATTTAAATAAATTTTTTTACCTTAAAAAAAATAATAGCATACTTATGTTTCAGATATAGCTTTCGAGATTCAACAATGCCCGCCCTTTCTACACATCAAAAAGCCACTAAATGTAGAATGATAGTAAAAAAGTTCAATTTACAAAATCCAATTAATTTGACATTATACAAAAAATTATATATAGGGATAAGTGAGGAGCTTTAGTTTGTTGGACTACCACTTTTGTATTTTATCTCAAAATTATAAAAAATTTCAATTTACAAAAATATGCTATAGATATATTTATATCGATGCTTGCAAAAAATTCATCAAATTCATACAAATCTCACACTTCTTGTTAAATGTTCAATTTTACGCATGATATCCAGTCTATCTAGTACTCAAAAGGTTTAATTTTGACAAGCTTATCATTACAACTCCAACATATATACAAAAAATTGGAAAGTCTTCCTACGTAAAGGAACATATATCCAAGCATATTACTTGTGAAAAATGGTCTAAACCTATAAACTCATGGAAGATAGTTGACTCATTCAACATTAAAGTATCACGATCAATATTGTTTAAATCATTCAGTTCAGAAATTAAAAACCAAACTCAAAAGTCATGTTTCGAATAGATGTGATCAAGAGCCGATGGTCGCCCTTGAGCCAGTCGAGGCACCCTCGAGCCAAGTGGGCACCAGGGGCACCATTGGACAAGCTTGGACAATGCCATTCAACAAGAGATTCCGGCCCGACCCGACCCGACCCCAAGCATCGAACATCATTCATTCAAGTTGGGCCAACATCTGGACAACTCATCAAAAGCTTGTCCTTTTCTTGAAAAGATGTCGTTTAAGGTACCAAAAAAGTACTGAAACACCAATAAAGGATCAAGAAAGAACGAGAAAGAACAAAATCCGGAGCGTCTCTCTGATTCAGTCTCTCCCATCCACTTCCTCACCGGACCAGAAACCGAGAAACCGAGAAACCATGGCGGCGAAGGGAGCGTGCCTCAACCACGTCTCGCGCGAATCCTCCGACATCCGGCGCTTGGCCGAGTTCTACAAGGAGGTCTCTCCCTCCCGCCGCCGCCGCCACCGCCGATCGGGTCTTTCTCCATTTCTTTGTTGGGTCCTGAACTGGCTTTCTTCACTGGGTTGCAGATTCTTGGGTTCGAGGAGGTGGAGAGCCCCGACTTCGGGTTCAAGGTGATATGGCTGAGCTTGCCCTCCACGGGCTTCTTCCTCCATCTCATCGAGCGCTTGCCGGAGGCCAGGCTCCCCGAGGGCCCCTACAGCGCGAGCTCGCCGACCGTCGACCCCGAGTACCTCCCCCGGGGCCACCACGTCTGCTTCAGCATCTCCAATTTCGATTCTTTCGTGCAGACCCTCAAGGTGAATTCTTTTCTCACTCGGTCGACAGGATGTTGCATTTGATATCTTGGGTGCGTTCGAATTCTTGAAATTGGAGCGATGGTTGTCGTTTAGGAGGTCTGGTCATTGTAGTAGCCCTGATAGGAAGATGGGCAGTGTTTCGATATGAATTAGATTCATATGTCTGATGAATGAAGTGCTTGCGGATGTGATTTAGGAGGGCATCTTGATCATGATCTTTTCCTCGCGTAAGCTTTGCTGTTTGCGCTTGGAATTCTTCTGGGATGGTTGTTGTGCTGCTCGATTTGTTTTCAAGTCAATTTGGCTGCTGCCAAAATAGTAGGGGAAGTTTGAATTTTAGATAGTTCGGCACGAACATTTTGGCATAATGTTTGGTGATGTTTTATGTTCGAGTTCAGTGTGTTCTTTTACATGCTCTTTTCGTCGAAATTCATTTAGCGATCCATGGTTGTGCAGGAAAAGGGGATTGAAACTTTTCAGAGGGCTCTGCCGAATGGCAAGGTTAAGCAGATCTTCTTCTTCGATCCGGATGGTAAGCTCTTCTAGCTGCATTGTCCCTCAGTGCCACTGAATTGACATCTTGGCTTCCTCTGCAAAACTAATTTCTAATAAACGATAGAATCCGTGAGTTGTGCGTTCCTGTTCGGGAAATAATTTCCATGTATCTTTCCGTGTGCAGGTAACGGTGTGGAGGTTGCGAGCAGGGAGGATCCTTGATTGGTGGTAGCTGTTCGTCGAATGCAGAGGAGGTCGGGATGTGGTGGTTAGTATGCAAGAAACTATTACAAGACTTGTGAAATAGAATAAGTGGTACCCATGACCGATCATCCTGTGAACACAATTCTATGTTTCGTGATCCCGATTCGCAACACAATCTGAACTTGATATTTGTATTGCTCTATGATCACTTGTGGTTGTGCATCATGCTATTTTAGTGCGACCAAAACCAAAATCCATTCAATACAAATGAACAAGAACGACCCCCTTGTGTAGATATCATGCTGCAAAAACATCGAGTTGGCTATAGCAGGCTTTGAGAATTGCTGGTCCTTACATACTTAAACTCTGTTTGGAAAGTTATGAGAATGGGTAAGAGGCTCGTGCGATTCGACGGGGTAGGGATGGCTATATTTCCAGGAAGTGATTGGCCTGCCTGGTAAGAATAGGGGCTAAACTCCAGTTCTTCCACTTTCATTCGCCAATCCGACGAGATACAAGTTTCTTTATGTCACAACAAGCTAGGAGTACAATGCCATTTTGAAATCTAAGATACAGGAGTTATTGAAGTTTACTCATTAAGAATTTGTTTAGTTGAGAAAATAAACACAATTTCTTGAATTTGAGAGGAGAATATTTTTAAATATCCCCTCCCTCCCCCTTTCACAACATAGTACATCTCGTTCTCCATCCCAATTTTCGTCACCTCAGCAAAATAAATAAATTGAAAAACATTTGCTAACTTATATTTTTTAGGAAATGTTTATCAAATTATTTATTTTTTGTGAAGTAAGTGAATCCTTAGTGTTAGCCACTCATACATCACATCGTTGCCTTTTTGAAATGAGACGATCTGAATCTCCTATTTTTTGATGGGAAGAACTCGGGCGAACTATCATGGGATCGCAAATAGCCAAAACTCCTCACGATAGCAAAAGATCAGTCAATTTCAGGCTCCCGATTTGATCCGATATTCCTCTTTTTTTCCCTTTCTTTGCCGCCATCTAATTCCACTTATAGACTGAAGGAAGTTTCGCTTGAAGATGCGTCTTATAATGGACAGATTCACAGAGTGTCCCCTTGCGAAATGGCGCAAGCAACTTGATGCCTGAAGTCATCGTTTGCATTCAACGCCCAACTTTATTAATTTGTCAGAAGTAAAAAATGCGAAAAAGAAAAAGCCACGTGGCTGTCCAGAAACGTGCCACGTTCTCTGAAGTTCCACGTGTAAACATTTCGGCCGGCAAGTCTCAAGCTGCCACGTCTGCTGAGTGTGGCCACGTGTCGACCATATGCGGGGTCTCCATGCCTAGTTCTCTAGCCACGGATCCCTCCAACGCCATGTCACCGGGCCGGTCTCTTCATAAAGGACAAAACCGCGTACGTTCATCCGTCGTGGAGCGCGAGTCACGTAGTCAGCAAGCGTGCGATCGAAGGAAAGAATGAGTCAGGACCAGCCACGGAGGCCGGAGCAGGGCCAAGCCGGCCGCGAGCCCATCAAGTACGGCGACGTCTTCCCCGTCTCCGGCGACCTCGCCTCGAAGCCTGTCGCGCCGCAGGATGCGGCGATGATGCAGACCGCCGAGACCGTGGTCTTCGGCCAGACCCAGAAGGGCGGCCCTGCCGCCGTAATGCAGTCCGCTGCAACCAGGAACGCGCGGGCCGGTCTGGTTGGCCGCCGCGACGCGACGGATGTCACCGCAGACCAGGGCGTAACCGTCACGGAGACCAACGTCCCCGGCCAGCGAATAGTCACTGAATCGGTGGCGGGACAGGTTTTCTATCACCTATCTACTTGCCTTTTACCACGAAAGTGATGGAACCGACGATGCACAGGGATGACACATGAGTCGGTGCAACATGGAATGTTAGTCAATTCTCACAGTTTCTGTTGTGATCAGGTTGTTGGGCAATACGTCGAACCCAAGCCGGTGCAGCACGTGGTGCCGGCAGCCGTGGTGGAGCAGAGCGCGATCACCATCGGCGAGGCGCTCGAAGCGGCAGCCCAGACGGTGGGAGACAAGCCGGTGGATCAGGGCGATGCGGCGGCGATTCAGGCGGCGGAGGTTAGGGCGACTGGCAGCAATGTCATAAGTCCCGGGGGCCTAGCCGCTTCCGCTCAGTCCGCGGCGGCTCACAACGAGGGGGTCGACAGGGATAAGGACAAGATCAAATTGGGTGCCGTCTTGACGGTAATGTTCAAGAGCTTTAGGAGAAAGAAATTGACGCGATATACTTAGTAGGCACGCTAGTGTCGGAGAAATAAATCAAAGGGTAATTCACATGTGGAATAATCCATATTAGTAATGAAGAAGGTTCGTGTTTGCTTCCCCTTGTAGGGTGCGACGGCCAAGCTGCCGGCCGACAAGGTGGCGACGAGGCAAGACGCCGAAGGGGTGGCGAGTGCGGAGCTGAGGAACAACCCCGACCTTGCGACTCAGCCGGGTGGCGTGGCGGCCTCGGTCGCCGCCGCCGCCCGACTCAACGAAGCTGTCAACTTTTGAGACTAAGAGTTCGGAGAGGAAGCTTTGCGACTTTTGATGAAATGGGTTCGTGCGTTTTGTTTTCTTTTGGTGTTTTTCCTTCGTTCTTTGGGAAGTGAAGCGGCTCGATGTAAATGTCGGATGCAACATCTATCCGCCTGGGATGGTGTTTTCTTGGGGGAACTTTTTGCTTCCTCTGTTATCTTTGTTTCAATTGCAGTCTTTGTATTCAATCTGCAAGCGTACGTTCATCCTCATTCTGAATTTGATATATTTGATATTAAGCAACTCAAAGGAGAACTGGTAAATCGAACTTAGCTCCTAGCCTTATGGGAGAAAAACCAATAAGTCAAATAGGTTAAACAAGTAAAGAATTGCAAATCTATATAAAATTTGATAAATTTAAGGCATTTGTGAGAGATACAAAAGTTGGTAAACGACAATAATATTCCATAAATTTAAATAAAGGTCCATAAGTAACTCAAATAAAGATCGATAAATTTATATAAGTGTTGTTTAGTTAGAAAAGTTGATATTTGTAAACAATCCGAAAGTGTTAATAATTTCATCAAAGTTACGGTAAGTTACCGATAAATTATATAAAAAATTAGATTGCTGGTAAGTTTATCAATAGGGTTTTATACTCACGAACTATTTTAGAAATTTACAAGCACACAGAGAACATTCTATGCTCCAATCACACGACAATTTTCAACTCCCTTTGCTTACGCTAGACTTCCGAGCACTCCGACTTGAGTTGATCCCCAATCGAATTTTGCTCAAGATCGAAGCACAGGCACGGACGAGCGTGACCTCTTTCCCTATGCTGAATTATTGCAGAAGATGTTTACTGTGGAGCCGGACATCTACCTACCCCTGTAGCAAATCGCGTACCGCGTGCAGCAATTCCGAATATTCAACGTCGCAGCTGAATTATCTCTTCGGTGTCGACACGCATGCCGCAAGAGTTCTGTCGCCAGTGACGGAAGCGGTACCGTCTCCACTGTGCTCGTGCCCATATGCGCACGAGACGTTCAGGGTACGCACGTGAAGCAATATTCCGGTGCGAGAAAGATCGTTCGCACAGTGCGCAGTTACTGGCTTTCCATGAATGCGGTCATCCGTCACATGGAATACGCCCTTTTCGAATGGCAACTTCTTCTAATTCAGGAGCCTCTTTGGCGTGCGAAATGTGAGTATGCTGGGGCGGTCATTGATAATTCTGACTTCCTCTTATGGTTTTGGGAGATGATTAGTCACCTTGAGCGTTCAAATTACTCTTCGTGGGTTTTGAAATTTATCTAAACTAAAAGATGCGTTCGAGATGGATGTTGTCGGAGGCAATCAGCAACCAAGAGCATTCTCGGAAGTGTTTTCCCCTTGATAATCAAAGGTACAAGAAGGGGTAGATAACTTTGGTCAACTTTCAAGCATTATTGTATGAGTTTCGTACTCATGATAAAATGTTCAATTTCAATCATGATTACAATCATTTGAGATCGTCCCATTTGTTTGTGAGAGTATAGGTAAGGTAAATCCTACATCATTGCACGATCAAACGTACGCTGTGAATAATAGCCGAGACTTCCTGAGATCGAGGGGCTATTAGGCGGTTTCGAAGCTATGAGGCTAGGCTACGACCAAAGCATCCTCAGCTTGCTTCTTGGAGCGATGATGCACCAACCTAAGGCCTCGATCCTAGTTCAATCCGATCCATTCCAAGAGCAGACCGTTCGTACAAAAGATTACAGATCATACGTGCCTGAAACCTAAAAGATTTTGATTGAGATTTGAACATGACGTGACAGCTTCTCGACCCACATTCAATGCCAATCATCGGTCCATCACTCCAGACTTTTTGGATTTTAAAATTAACTTTTACCAGCATCGGCTCACTTTGCACTAATTTGCTCTCGAGGGCTACCTTTTTCCACGCTCAAGGGATGTAAAGGTCATCTAATCTAGTGCAATCCGCCAGATTTATCATGATAATCACGGTTCAGATAAATCCAGAACTCGATTCATGCAACCATTTTTATTTCCTCTATTACTAGAGCTACGTTGACCATTTTTTGTTCCGAAATATTAGCAGCTTTCTAGGAAAGAAAATTTTTATGCGTACCCTTTTAATTTTAATTACACAACCAACATCTATCACAATGAATTTGGGTAATTGGTCAAATTTTGAAATTAATTACTTGGACTAATTATATTGTAAGCACACACATTCTTGGCTCATGCACAGCTCTTTGAAAGTGAGAAAAAACGATGGCCCCTGTAATGTGATCTGAATGGGGAGTGAAGGGGCATGTGCTGACTCGGGCTTCTCTCTCTTTGAAAGGACAATAATTCAGTGGGAAGCATAATCTTCTAACAGTCCAGTGACAACCTCCAGTACAGCTTCCGTCTGCCTTGGTTGCTGCGCGCCTAGCTTTGACTATCAGTCTGACGTCCCTTAAAAGATCTCATGGCTCTCTCGTGATCTCTTGCGACCCGTGTCGTCAATGGAAAGTACCTGCATCCTGAGATTCACAAGTTCGAAGAAAGGGACTGGCCATTCGGACGGGAGAGAACGTGGCGGATTAGCGGGAGGCGGAGGGAGGGGGGAAACTTACGAACTTTGTAGCGACTGAGTACAAAGCATGATCCTTCATTGGATGGTTAGAGTTTAAGTAAAGTGGTTTTGCTACGTCTAGTTGATCCGGTGATCTAATTTCACTAGCGAGATCATGTGCGGCTAAGCTCGTAACTCGGGCTCTCTATCACGATCACGAATAAGGATTGAAGAGCGGGTTGATCCGTGTAAGGGAGAACTTTCGAGTGAAATTAAACTTAATGGATTAGTACGTTTAAAGTAGACTAAAAATTTGATTTCTCCAACAATTTCCTGTCATGTTCAGACTCATCAGGCTTAAGAATCTCGATGAATGATAGTCGATCTCAGGCATTATATTTAAATTTAGTATATCGACCCGACCCGGATTTATTGTCGGCTGATGCGGTATCCACTGTGGTCACGTAAAATGTTCCGTTTTGGGTCCGTTTGACGAGCCGTGCACATGAGCGATTGATTGATTGATGTGCCCGCAAAGGCACTGTGGGGGCGCTTTTGGGCACGTGAAGTGATGGGGACATTCTAGCGTGGATGCACTTGTTTTCTACCGCATTTTAGCATCCACCACACAGGGAAAAAATGCCTCTTCGGGAAGGAGACGAGAGAGCCTCCTCTCGGTCATCTCTCTGCCTTCGTTTCAGCCACTTCAAAAGAAGGGTACGCATCGTCTCGGTTTGGTGATTTTGAAACCCTAGCTTTTCAGTCGAGTGACAAAAAGGAAGCACCCTTTCGTTCCCAGGGTGAGACTTTTTGGAATGGAACCTCTTTTAGGAGATTAAGATTCGATCCCAAGTCGAGCGAGTTCACGCGATGAAATGTCTCGGACGATTTGTGGAGTCGTGAGAGACTGACCTTGGTGATTTATATGTTCAAGATCCCTCTTGTCTATTGGGTGTCGTGTGTGAGAACGGGGTGGCTTGAATGTAGGCTTTATCTGGGGAAAAGAAATTGGGTCCATAATGAATTTCGATTATATGATTGGGTCATTCGGAGTGCGTGCATGCAATGGGTCTCGAGAAATCAGCATGAAACACATTGAAGTGTTGCGTGTTCATAAGTCAAGTCCAAAAATCTATTTCTTCTCATTAGATTAGTTCACCATTGAGTGATGCATAAAAAAAGATTAATGGACACATTGTCACCAATAACAAGTTTCTAAATAAAGTTACTAAGAGACGCGCATTTCCTTCACAATGTATTTGTTTTTTTCCTATATTTAACTTCTTTTAAAGTTGACCATAGCAAGGCTAGTGCATGCATTTATTCCCGGCAGTTTGCTTCGTCATTATTTTCAATTCTTATGTCTATCGAATTATCTGAAAAATGCAAGAGAAACAATGGGCGGCTGGAAATACTATCCACCTCGCGGTGGCCGAGTTGATTTGGGCTTTATCCCCTCATCCGAGAGAGGAGCGGTTTGAAACTTCTCGTCACTATTGCGTCACTTAAGTGGGCCTTGGGTTTTACCTCGCCGGCTGCCGGCTGTACGGAGATTCTTGAGTATAAAAAAAAAAAAAAAAAAAAAAACAACGGACGGCTGGACTGGCTTTGTTTATCACCCAAAAGAAAAACCAATACACGAAACTTCCGAATCAATAATGGAAGGGGAGTCAAAATCTAGCACGCTCAGTGCATAAAATAAACAGAATAGAATAAGATAAAGATAGCCACAAAAAGTGTCCCTCTTGAGACCTTATAACCAGGCTCGTGGTCCGCCGGGTGCCAAAAAAAAAGTGCGATCTGGAGAGAGCACATTCGATGCTTCCGCTTGGTCATTACGTGTTGTCACCATTCGCTTGCTTTCTTTTCATTTGTCTTGATATCGACATTCAAATCGACATTAGGTAGATCGCTCCCTACTCCTTTCCTTAATATAATCTACTCATTCAGAAGTTGCCGGTCGGCGGAGGACGGAATTTGACATTTTGGGTTGTGACATGTTACCAATTTTCTTCAATTTCTAGCTAGTTTTTTTTTTTTTTTAATATATATGAATCGGAAGTCCTAAAATTTGCCATGAAGGTGCAATCGAGTCCCAAAATTTTCAAAAATGTAATCAAGTTAAAAACTTATCATGAAAGTGCAATTAAGTCCAAATTTTTTTTAAAATACAATCAATTTCTAAAATTTGTTACAAAATTGCAATTGAGTTCTAAACTTTTCAAAAAATATAATCAATAGAAGGACTTGATTGGACTAATTTAACAAAGTTTAGGATTTGATTATACTTTTCAAAAGTTTTATGATTTAATTGTATTTTTGTGGTTCAATTGCACCTTTCAAAAATTTTAAAACTCAATTGCATTTTCATGATAAATTTTAGATCTTTCAATGCATATATCTTTTTTTTTTTAACTCAAGAAAGTATGCTAGCATTTTATGCTGGTCTACGCGATTAGCTCTAGACATGCTTTAGGGTTCCAATGTTCTCGTCGAATCTTGTACTCAAATAGCTAGAAGTAGTTGGAATTTGCAAAAATTAAGGGAGTTGAAGCTTCGTAGTGACCGTATAAATACTTATTAAGTGGCTGCCCCCCTTATGGCATGCTATGACAAAAGATCAAGCGCAGTTCCACACGCATTATTTTCTAATCATAGACTGTACAAAGACAACATTGGAGTCCGAAAAAAATAATCGAAACCCCGTAAAAATATTGCCCGAAATGGAGCGTTCTCCAATGCCCCAACGCTCCTTGCATAAAAGAAAACTACCCCATTCCCAAGCTCTCTTCTCAAACCACGCACTTTCCTTCTCCTCCACACGTATACGTTCGCTCCCTCCTAGCCCTCCTTCTTCCCTCATCATTGCTCCAAAGAAGACAACTCTTACAAACACGTATGAAGAAGAAGAGTAAATGAACCCACCAACTCCATCCTCCTCCCCTTCCTCCTTCAATCCTCAGTAACCCCCATTATTACCCTGAAAAAAAACCCTAGAGCTTCTTTCCCTCTCTCTCCCTCTCAAGGGAAAGATGTCCTACATCTTGTGGAAGAACATTAATCGCTGCTTCCCCGTGTTCAAGTGCCTCCCTTCTCTCCCTTCGCCGCCGCCGCCGCCGCCGCCGCCCTCGAAGGATCAAGACGACTCGTCGTCCTCCGTTTCCACTAGCACCACCACCACGCCGACTTCCGTCCTGACCAAGCACTTCAACTCCATCTACGACCTCACCTCGGATCTGTCCACCACCTCCAAGTCCTTCACGCCCTCCACCGCCACCGACGACCTCCTCTCGTCCTCGGACGACTCCGACGTCGCCCACTCGCCGCCCGACTTCGCCACCATCTACGCCTCGCAGCGCTTCTTCTTCTCCTCCCCTGGCCGGTCCAACTCCATCGTCGAGTCCGCGGCGACCGCCCCCGCCGCCGCCGCTCCCGCTCCTCCCGAGGCGACCTCCTCCGCTGCTCCCGAGGCCGAGGACAAGACCGAGAGCCTAGCGGAGGCCGGCGGGGTCGCGGTGCACAAGTACTCGCCCGACCCGTATTTGGACTTTAGGAGATCAATGCAGGAGATGGTCGAGGCCAGGGATTTGAGGGATGTGAGGGGTGACTGGGAGTACTTGCACGAGCTGCTCTTGTGTTACCTCAGGCTCAACCCTCAGCACACCCACAAGTTCATCATTGATGCCTTCACCGACCTCATCATTAGCATGATGGCCCCGCCGGAGGCCGATAAAAGCCGGAAACCGGGCCGGCGACGGAGGCAGCGCGGTGGTTCGATGGGGTAATAAAACACTGATAGCGTCGACAATGTTAAGGAGCGAGAAAAAAAAAAATTGAGAAAAGGGTAAACTTTCGGTAGTTTTTGTTTTTTGGACGGTTTCTTCCATGGGTTGATCTTTTGTCTTTTGTGTAAAGTGATGCTTCATCCATGAAGACAAAAAAGAGCAAAATTACTTGGACATTAGCAGTCCAAGGAAGCGTGGGATGTTAATGTCTCGATGCACGTCTTATCTCTGCGATTTTCCTATGTTATCTGCCCTATCTTTCTATGTAAAAAAATTGAATGTGTTGGAAAGACAAAACTGTAACTCCTCTCATTGTGTCCGGCGAAGCAACGGAATTATCGTCTTGTCGTGCTTATTGCCTAATTGCAATCTATTTGTTTATTTTAATTTTGGCCTGGGTCTTAGGGATAGCACGTGGGTTTTCATTTCATGATGTTTTGTGTGTGGTCCTGGAGTGGACTTCTAAGCAACTTATCAAGTGACCATACATAATAAACATGTTGGGGAGCCTTGTGTGCACAATCACGAGGGACACTTCACACATACCATTATTTGAGGCTTTTGGTGTGGTGGGACATTGGAATCCTTACTCGAAAACGGGAATATTGTCGACACCTTTTGGGTTTATTATTATTACAATGTATTGAATTGTCATACCAGATGTTTTCACAATTTAGACGACCCTTCTTCCCTGAAATTAGCACGAAAATTGATTCAAATATGTGTTCAAAGTTTGGATTTGATTGTGCGAAATCAGAATCAGAAGGTGCTATTTCTGAAAATTGACGACAGTTTACGGGTTTCGGTTGAGCCCGAGTACAAGGCCATTGGATGTTTTCGTTCGGTTTTACCTCACAAAGAAACAAAAGTTCAATTGGCAACTTGGGACCTAAGAAAAATTTCGACGAACATGAGATACGTAGGTAGCTTATTCTAACCTTCCGAACCACATAGTATAGAAGTGGGACACCTAGACTTTGGCCAACCTAAGATAAACGATATCGGAATGGTCAAAACGGATTTCTAGTTCTTGTTTGTTTCACTTGCTCACGATGTATTAGCAATCTCTACAGTAATAACTTCTACGGTGCATGCATAATGTGGAAGTTTGTGTTGAAAATTATGATGAAGGTGCGCTTAAATAGACTGTATAATATTTTAGTTCATGAAAAACCGGCCGTTGTAAAATAAATAACATATACGAGACAATATCAGATAGCCCGAATACGGTTGTGTGATCATATCATATTGGGTTTAACACAATGTGGTTGGTTGGTCGGTCAGTGTTGATCGGTATTTTGTCTTTGATCATCCATGATGAATAGACTTGTCAGAATTTACCTTATAAATAGACTACGGCCACTTCATATGCAATTATTGATTAGCTACATAATCTATTGTATCAAATTTGTCATAGAAAATGTGTTTAATATATCCAAAATCATATTATCTTGATAAAGAGACTCATCTGACGAGTCCACTCAGTCCACGACATTTTTTTAGATAAAAAAGGCAGAAGGGTCGCTTTGCTTTTTCTCTTTCTTTTCCTTTTTCTATGAAGAACCGACAAACTTGGTGGACAAACCCGGGAGGATCCTAAGAAATTTGATATTTAATAAGTAGGGTTAGAATTGACGAATTGCTTGTTTTTTTCGCATTAGAATCCCAGCAAATTGGTCACAAGGTAGTTGCTTCAAGGTTAGGTCATCACCAGACCATTTGTCGGCATTTCATGTGCGTGTCTTCATTATTTAAATCTTTTCCATGCTTTTGCAAAAGTCTCCTGGCGTGCTAATGACATTTGGTTTGTCCTAAGGAGCCGTAGTTCCAGTGCAAAAAATTTTGGTTCATGTGTCTTCTTCTAGATCAAAGAGCTCTATCGGCTTTGATTCTATGTCAATTTGGGCATAATTTGTCTTAACATAGTTTAAAATAACAAAAAATGATCTGTAAAATAAGGATACCGTACTAAAAGTTCCTTTCGGATTCCTACTTAACTACTCCGACATTTAGAAATTCATCAGCGATTTCATTTGCGTGATTCAAACAATGAAAATTGGTTAAAAAAGAAAACGTCAAGGTGAAAACAAAAGAAATGGTTGGTTTTCTCAAACGTGACATGTTAACACTAATTTGTTGAAATGCAATTGACTTGTAGCACCGTGAAAGCTGCGCCATTGTTACGTAAAAGACTTACTCGTCTTAGTGGGTTTTGCAATGCCATACTCTACTACGGCATGATTCTTGATTGAAGTTAAACAAGCACAAGAAAGCGAATAAACCTGATTAAAGTTGATAGGAATGTGCTAAATTCATGGCCCGCTTGCCCAAAACTAGCTAGGGTGAGGGGGGAGAAGAAGCAAGAGAGGCCAAACGCAGAAGCTGGTTAAGAAAACGATACAAACGAATGAAACCAAATATTGTTCCCCGATTTAAAAACCATGCGTGCTGGTGTTAATATATTGAGCTACTAGACTATTACTACACATAAAAGCAATTAGAGATTCGGCTATGAGCATCTAACGAAAGATTGGCCTCCCCCAGATGAAAACTTATCTAGTGAACAGGATTCATCTACACATGGGGAACAAATTGATTATGCTGCGAAAAAAAACATAATGAATTGAGGATCTGTATCTCAATTATTGTAAGAGAACTCGACTGATGATAGCGTGAATCATCATTTCAGGTGGTGCATCGTGACTTTTGCACACGAGAGATTCTCAGAAGAAACAATATCTAGAAAGTGGGTCCAAAGCATGTGGAGATTAGTACACTAGATGAATAAGATATGGAGCCATAATCTTGTAGACAATGACTTGTGGATTTCAGTCGAGGGGTCGCTTTTGCCATTGTCAGACGATGATAAATCCTTCCTTGTCTTGCTCCATAGATCATGGTTTTCCATGAAGTGGTAAGGACCATATGAGCGAGAAAAAAACTATAACTAATGCGTTCGGGTCATTGTCAGGGGGCACACCTAACGGGAAAATCTCGCCCTTGGTTTCTTGCTGAAGAAGGGGTTTCAGCATGTGGAATAGACGGAAGAGATGGCGAGAGTGAGGTCGACAATAACTCGATATTCTATGTGCGAGATGAGCTATTCCGTGAGGACAACGCAATCAAATCGAAACTCAGGAAGTCAAATTTGAAAGTGTAATTTGTTAAATGAGCAAAGATGTTGCATTTATAAGCTCATCGAAACTGCACATGTAGAGAGCACGATACTATGGTCGAATTGAAAACCTCGTTAGTCCGAAGGGAAAAGTACAAAAAAAGTCATAAACCTATTGCATTGATACCAATTCAGTCCTAAACTTTTCAATTGGACCAATTTAGTCTTAAACCTTTTAATATTGGTACCAATTCAGTCCATTCGGCCAATTTTGGTCGGCCGGCGCTGACGTGGATATTGGCCGGTGGCCGTTCACTGACATGGCAATTTTTTAATGATTTTTTATTAATTTTTTTCTTTTTTTTTTCCTTTTCTTTTCTTTTTCGGTGGTGGCCGCGAAGCCCTCGCTTGCCACCGGCGAGGGTTGCGGCCCTCGCCCAGTGGCCAGCGAGCCTCACCAGAGGCTCGAGAGGCTCGCCGGCCATCGCCGGAAAAGAAAAGGAAAAAGAAAAAATTAATAAAAAATTCGAAAAAATAATAAAATAATAATAATAATTGCCACGTTAGTGCCGGCTTTGGCCAAAATTGGCCGGATGGACTGAATTGGTACAAATATTAAAAGGTTTATGACTAAATTGGTTCAATTGAAAAGTTTAGGACCGAATTGGTACCAATACAATAAGTTTATAGCTTTTTTTGTACTTTTCCCTTAGTCTGAACACAACGTCAACGGCAGAGCGAGTTTTTACAAACACTCATCCAAATAGATTTTCCCCAGCGATGAACAACACTCGTTTTAGATTTCATTTCAAAACCCCACTTACGATCTATCCTGAAGATCACCCTCAAAGTGCTTGGACATGCATGCTTTAGCAGAAACTGGAGATTCTTAAATTTGAAATGCCTCAGAGATAAAGAAAATCCGTGTGCACAGTGCACTGATGAGGATCTTGAGATAGCTTCCATCATTTCGATATTATTGGAGATTCCAGTCGTCCATGATTGGGTCAAAATCCAGATTCGTCACATCAGGCCGGTCGGTCTGATGATGCTGGCGATGCGCGATATGCATCACAAGCTCAAGACTGTTCATCATCAGATAGAAGAAAGAAACAGTCCCGCTTTCGTTGGGTTTCTTCTCTCCTCGGGAACGGCTAACTTTGCCTACAGACAGATTACTTTAAACTCTCGCTGCTCGCAGGCACGACGACAAAAGGATTGCGAGAGCATGCCGAGTTTATATTCCTTCTGTACGTTTTTACCACATCCCACAATAAAAAAGGAAGAGAGAGATTAACATGCATGGGTTGCTGTTAACGATGAAGGGGCACACATGTCGTGAAAACTAATGCCAACATCCTTCTCGGGTGAAGATTTTGAGAATCATGTCCATATCATGAGGTTGCCTTTTTTCACTGTTTTGTATCTTTATTGGGAAACGGTGGTTACTGTCGTCCTGCGTTATTACTTTAGATGAGATGTTTTGGCAGCAACTTGGGAGCTAAAGGGTAATTTCATGACGTTGAGAACATTACTAGGTTTGTCCTATTTAACATTATGGGAGGGGATAAAAAGCTGAGATCGTTCAACGGGTTAATCGCATTACCAAGCATCAAAGTTGCTCTTTTATTTTTTTGTTTTCCCAGTAACGGCTTTTGCAAATGTAGTGTCGAAACTCTGCTGCAGGTTTGGGAAAATAATGTTCCCTTACTATGCTTCGTAGCATATTCCGAGAAAGTGAAAGAAGCTTGGTTTTTGGCTTAATCTACTCCCAGAGATCGGTCGGAGATATAGGAGCATAATTTCAAGCCCTTCTATGGTTCCTCAAGGGATTGATCACTTGTTATACCCATTAAATTTAAGTTCATTTTCTCATTCAAGTACTGGGCATGACAAGGTATGGCGGTACGAGGGAGTGGTTTAATTCGCTCCAATAGGAGAGTAACAAGAAGAAGCAAAATGCCACAGATTTGAATCACGACTGCAACCATGCTGTCTATTTTTCTGGACTTTTGAAATCTTTCCACGTGCACCTTCAGTTTTTTGAACACTTTCTTGTCCCCAAGCGGTGTTGCCCAACAAGCCTAACGAGAAGAAGACGAAGGGAAGTAATAGCTTGTCTCGCCAGGACTCAGAGAGGTGTGGGAAACCAGCAGGTGATAGCTAATTGGTGAATCCAATTTGGCACAGCTTGTTTGGTATAACCAGACATTATTGGAAGGAATCCATTGAGTACAGTGACAAAACTGAAAGGTTCAATAATTCAATTTGTACAAACTGAAAAGTACCATCATCAGAGCCTACTTCTGTCACGATTCCTCCACTTTCGTTTCTTTCTCAAAAGCAACTCAAGTCCTAACTCCAAGTTAGACAGAGCGCTCCTGATCGGAGCCAGGAAACAGATCGAGCTGAGATTAGGGAAGACTGACGAGCCGGTGCTGGAAAGAGACAATGAGGGTTAGATGGAAACCCTCAATGCCATCATAGACAAAAGTTGCCCGCAGAAATCTATGTACGTATCCAAAGATACTTCGCCTTCATATTGTATTTCGAGGCATCCCTTTTATAGACAAACTCGACCGGTTCTTATTTCTTTTTCGATGATAAACCATGAGCTACACTTGTGTTACGAGAGAGAGCAGGTCGTCAAAAAATGGAGTTTATGCATTCACTTCACAAAGAACCGATAACAGAAGACAACTCGTCATTAGACCATAAAAAGCTCCAAATATGATTTAGGTGTCGAATCTAGCCACTCTGATAATGTAATTCATTGCGATAAGGAGTAGATAAACATGGTTCAATCATACTAAACATGACTCGTTACTCATGAGAACTAGCCAATATTAGCCATGCATGCTACAAAATCAAACTTTCGCAATTGCCTAATCTCTCTGCCTTTTGAAATTCCTTCCCAGGTTCCTTCTTTTTCTGAAGGTCCAAGTCAACATCATTCGACAGTAAATCTTTAAAGTTACATCCAGGGATTAATTAAAACATACAGCAAGTAATTTCTATTAATAAAAATTTCTACTGTAATAATCAGGGGTGAGTATAGTTCTAAGATAAATCTGGGTATTGAAAAACAAGATTGATGGGTACCGGTTCAATTCCAAATTCTAAAGTATATAGGATAGATTTTGAATTCTAAAAATAGGAAAACTCATTTCGATAGGTAGGTTCTAGATTCTTGAAATTTAAAACCTAGAATAAGCTTTTGTGTTTTTCTTGTTCAACATTTTCGTATAATTCTACATACTCCATGACATTCGATGATGGGTATGTCATCTGAAATCATTAATCTAAATTTCTATTTTCAACGATATACATGATTAAAATATTCACTTTGTTAATATTTCATATTCTTCATATGTCTAATATATAAACTATAATCAATGAATTATAATAGCAAATTGTGAATGATTTATTGCAATCATTATATTAAGAATACATGTGAAACCTGAATAGACCACATATAGTGTGATAGTTAAGTTTTAGATTCAAAAGTTTGTAGAGTCAGTTCTGAATTTCAAAAATTAGGGAAACAATTCCAATAGGTAGGTTCCCTTGAGTCAATCCTACAACCGTTCGTCCCTAATGATGACATGACAAATGTCTAGGGTATGTAAGAATTCAATGGTTGATTGGACTTTTGCACCTTAGTATAAAAGCTAATGCCTCGATGAATAAACCACGAAAAAGGAAAAGCATAAGAACTCTTGAAGGCACTTTATTTGGGATATGCAGGAAGAGCTAGCTAAGAAATTTTATCTTTCGACATTGCCTACGCCATCTGCACCATTAAGGCTGACCCTTCAACACGAGCGCTAACCCTTAATCACTGCTTCACTTTAAAAAACCCAGCTAAAGAAGTAGAAAATAATTTCAAATCTGCTTCAATCAGACAAATCACGGTTTTTAGTTGTAAACGTTTGCATAAGATTACCTAAGGTTAGTCATCATGCTTGTGAAATAAAATAAGAAAAGGAGAACATTACCACATGTTCTAACCTTCGGCACTCCCAATCAAAGCACAGCACAAAACCAGATCACTACAGCATTGACTTCCAAAACACAGTAAAAGAAAAGAAAAAGTTCATGCTTGTATAAAGAGAGAAAGTATAACTCGCAATTCTAAACAACAAGATTAAAAAGGGTAAGACATTATCCTGCTTTTCAACTAGCAGGGCCCACAAGTACACCCTGAGAAGAACCTTCCTTCCGGCCACCATCATCCTTCACCTCACCATCGGACTTCCGTATCCTGATCTTGTATTTGGCCTCAAGATCAGCAATTTCCTTCTTCTTCTTTTCGAGGGCCTCGTTCAACCTTCCGATTACCTCCTCAAGTCCCTCTTTATTGCGCTGAACTGCGGGCAGAACCTCTTTGATGGTTCTCTCGACCAGCACACCACCGATCATTCGGTAGCACCGTCTTGAAGGGTCGAGTGGCTGGATAGCACTTATGACCAAAGAATGCTCACTCACCTCCATCTCTAGCTCTGTGATCTTTGAGTAGATTTGGTTAAGTTCATTCCTTAAGGAACCATATATAGTTGCAACTGCTTGCTCATTTGCCGGTTCACCTTCAGGTCTAGTGGCCATATTTCACTGCAACAGAAGGAATAGGGAGTATTTTGGTAAGAGGTCACATGATAAAACTTTTTAGGTCTGAAAAATTAATTTTTGAGGTGTAAAAGAATATAGATAATGAGAAAGCAAACAGCTATGGTGCCTCGGACTATTCATGTAAGTAAGGCAAGTGGAACAATAGCACATGAAAAAGGGCCAAATAAACAGTCCAACCTCAATCATTCGATACTATTCACCAGATATAATCAGAAATTCACAAACATTAAACCAAGGAAAGTTCAAATCAAATAATGAAGCTCTCCAAAATCAAAGCTTACTACGCTTCTAACATGCAACCATATAATCTCTGTTACAGCTTTTCTGTATGGGATAAATAACACATGCTAAAATTTGAAATTACAAAACCAATCAGATATTCACAAACATTAAACCAAGGAAAGTTCCAACCAAATCATGAAACTTACCAGAATCAAAGCTTACTATACTTCTAACATGCAACCATACAATATATGTTTCAGTTTTTGTTTGGACCAAATAACACATGCTAAAATGTGAAACACATTACCAATATGCAAAGCATTGGGGAAAAAAACCTGAGTACAATTATTGTGAAAGCAGTATCTACATCGTTAACTTCGAGGAAAAGAAACATCACAATCTTACAAAAGGCATCACTTACCAATCGATCTGGATATCATCTGATAGGGAATGTTTTTAAAAAAAATAAGGTACCATTATCATCTAATAGGAAGTATGTTCTGTGACAAACAACAAGATCTCATGATGAGAAGAAAATGGCTGATGCATATCCAAAGAGAAGAATAATGACGGTTGTTTTCTATAGTAGGAAAATTTTTAAGAGGAGATACACACTCATGTCATCCAGTAAAAAGAATACCATAAACAGCCTCAATTCGAGATGGAGAGGAAAGAGAGCAGAAGGAAGGATCGGAAATGCGCGACCGGTTTTCCTTTTCTGGCAAGAACCTGAGCAACCAGTTAGAAAAACCGGCATACAGCGGGTAATGATAGGAATGGTACACAAAACTAGTAGATCATCAATGCGTCATCCAGAAAATTTTCTTTCAGTGACAAAAACACAGACAGGAGCATAGGATGTGATCAGCCACAATAAACCATTACTGTCTGTTTATCCAAGAATCTCATTAAATACTGTGGCATCACACAAGAACGATTAAATAACATGTAAACAGTACAAAAGTTCAACGGACAAGGTAAAGATAATAATCAAAGTTCCAAAGACAAACAAAAATCCCATTAATTAACAGTATACATGGAAAAAAAAAGAGCAAGACTTGCCCAATCACCAACTACCCACCCACCAACAACCCTGTTTGGGCTTGAAACTTCCTGTTTCTCTTCCCAGTTTCCTGGTTCAGACTCAGATATACGTTCAATTCACAACAAAATTATCGAGAAGAAACTTCAGCAAAGGTAACCAGTGCAAGTGGCCTCTTTAGCTCTTTTCGAAGACTTCGAAAACAGAACAGAAAAGATAACCGCCACCAAAACCATGCAATGCAACTGTCTCAGAACAGGTCAGGAGAGAGGCAGAGACTCCCTTAGAATTAAAAGGCCAACAAAAAAAAAATCAGAAAACTTAAGAGGAAAAGAAGAACAATGAAGCATCTGCTATCAATTGTAATAATTTAAATGTGCCCATGGCTACATACTCGCACCACACTATCCCACTCATCATCCATATAAAAAATCAACCTTTTCTCACACAGGGCCGATCAAAAACCACCTCAAGTATAATCAGTTTGATCAGCTCTCTCACTGGCTATCGCGGAAATTTTCGAATAATTTCAGGCAATCCTTGCACTTCATGACTGCCTCATTTGCCCCTCTTTCAGTGGCTTATTCCTACCAATCCACCCCGACTGAATACAAAACCACCATGAACATCATTACCCACGAAGCATCCTCATCACCTACTCCTAAAGAACCGTTCTTTTTCCTCCCACACACGCATAAACCAGACCCACCGCCGGCTTCAAATCCCACACTAGAGTACAACTACCGAAAGATCAAGCACCGAGGAGTTAAAAAGAAGACCGTACGGCACCTACACCTCACCTTCGCTTTCACTCGAGGACTCGCGAGGCGATCAAGATCCGATCTTGGCTGGGTCAGAGTCGCAAAGAATGGAAATTTCCGTTCTGGGTTTGCGCCGAAACGCCTCGACCGGCGATGTGGTCAGAGCACGGAAGTTGAAGTTCAGCAGTCCGCGCTCTTCGCGATTGAAGTCGTGCAGAGAGACACAGAGAGAGAGAGAGAGAGAGAGAGAGAACCCTAAACCCCCAAATCGGTCGGTTCTGGCGCTTTGAGGAGACCGCGGTGAGAACGCCTCCGGGCCGAGCTCTGCCACGTGGCATGTCGGCCCGCCCGAAGTTTGTACGGTCTCGGGCCGGGTCATCGTCTAGACGGGTTTGGGCCCCCCGAGCCCGCTCTCTTTAAGCCCGCCTATCCTTTCTGTTTTAAGGTAATTTTCACCGGCGGTCCATGTATATTTAGCGGAATATCGAAAATCACCCGTCTACTTCTCTTTTATTCGAAAGCGACCCTTAAATGTTCAAATGTCTCACATTAGTCCTCCTGTTGCACTCCTGTTTTACATTGTCGGTCGGTTTTTGCTAAAATAAACTATTCAAATTGTTGAGTTAGAGTTCAAAGTATAATTATCGTGTCATGATTTTTTCAAAAATATCACATGGCACCGCCACATCGGGCGACATGTAAAAATTCAAAAAATAATTTAGAGAGAGAGACCCTAATATGAGCTCTTGAAGTCACGGTAGCCATGGTCGCTTGAGTTCTTGGCTCTTGGCCATCGCCGCCAATTCTCAAGGTCATTGCATTAGCTATCAAGCTTTGAGCTTTGCTATTGCCATGATTGCTCAAGCTCGAAGATTGTGGCTCTGCTCATTATTGCCATGTTAGCAAATTCTGAAAAATTGAAGGATGATTGCCGGTACCTTTTTAAATGTAAAGGGATTCTTTCAAAACGATTTTGATTTTATAAACACACGAGTCAATGATGGGGTTACATCTTCCTACCCACCTTTTCGAGAAACTAAATTTTTGGCTCTTAAATTTTGTCTTGTAAATTCATTTGTCCATTGAGATTTATTTTGCCACGCTGCCATCTATGGTGCAGTTTCACAACTTAGGTCAGTTGCGGCTTTTTTTTGGGCATGAATGCAATTAGATTGTCAGGATCGATACAATTTTGGCTAAAACATGGAAAATAAGGATAAGGATTTGAGTCTAATTGATGCAGTTCTTGAAATTGTAAGGAGCGAAATGAAAATTAATAAACATTGAGGAGCCAACTGGAAAGAGGATGGGGGGCAAAGTGTGTTTTTTTCCTATCGTTCCTGTTTCATCTCTTTGCCTTTAAGGAACACGTCATTTCAAATCTGATAACATCCATAAAAGAGCTTGAGGCAAAGAGAAAGATGATATAAAGCTTGATGACACTACTTAATGGCTGTTATCTACAAAGATCGTACCAAAAATGGCCCTGGTCCACGAAACCAGAACGATGCCGCGAAACGTAAATTGAACTTCAGGGTATTCTTACTCAATCAGATCAAAAGAAGTCACCCTCAAATCGAGGCTGAGTTTTTCGTAAAATACAATTAAACGGGTTGATGAAGGTTTAAGCATTCCTTGTGGTTTTTTTTTTCCCGTTCTTTAAAGAACAAACTTGTGGTATTATTCGTTACTGAGATGAAATAAAGAAGCATTTTGCATTCATTCTATAAAAGCATAGGAGGATGCCATAAGCATAGACATTGATAGGTCAATCATGCTTTATGAGTGAGCCAAAAAGTTAAGGCAGCGAAGTTGGGCGAAAATCCCGACACTGCATAACTTTATATCGATGAAATCAAAAGGTGGTCCGCAATTCTAATCCCCAAACAGTACATGAGAAAGCAAAAGAGAAGCTCATTGAGAGATTCATCTGCACATCTTAATGCCCCAGAAAAGACTAGATGTTTGTGTAGTCTGGAAAAAGAACATCAGTCCAGAAATGCTCAGGGCTCAAAGGTCATGTTCTCTGCCTCCTTTCTCACTGACTCGAACAGCACAGAAGAGAGATATCTCTCTCCAAAGCTCGGAAACACAACCTGCACCAATTATTTCATTCTATCAACCAGTAATTCATACCCATTATCAGTTCAAGCACCTCGTATTAAGCTCCACAAGTAAGTTGAGGCTAAAAAGAGAGCCTGGAGCTATTGTCTAAGCAGCGGGGGTCAAGGGCCTAAGAGAACCCTGATCATGGACTACAACTATCCATATCCTGGCTATTTCTCTCTAAGGGGAAGACTGGTGAAATTTTTTTTGACTTGTACATGATAACTCAGGAAGCGCAAACAAAACCCCATATCATTATTCATTTCTAAGGAATGATCAATGAAGAACGGAGGACTTACCACTATCAATTTTCCAGCATTCTCTGGCCTCTTGGCGACTCTAATTGCTGCTGCTGCTGCCGCACCAGAGGAAATTCCCACCTACATTTTAAGAATTGTAACATCAGAACAAAAGACAAGACACGACTTCTACCATAACTCTCAAATGTAGTTGAAGAGATTTGCTGTGGGCCATAAATATAAGTGGGAGGGACAATCAGGAATGATAGGTGATGGGAACTTACAAGCAAACCTTCTTTCAATGCAAGAAGCTTTGCAGTTTCAATTGCTTCATCACTTGATATCTGCAGGAAAGAATACATATTTGGTCTCAGGAATTACTGATGAAACTGATGAAAAGGATTAAAGTTGATACGAAAGGTCGAAGTAAAGCTTGGCGATGACAGCGAGTAATCTCAACTGGTTCAAAAGCATGGCCTTTGAAACTTTGCCGCATGGCCAGTAATCATCAGAGATAAGGGTTACTTTGTTTGACCAACATAATTCTCTATGTATGACCTTTAGATTGCGAAGGTGGAAAATTGGACAGCCTACACTATGAGATTGCAGCCTGATATCCGTATGTTGACTATGGATATTATTATTGTCGATCACAATTCCTAAGTACCCATTGCAAAATAAAGGTTGCAACAATACATCAACAACATAAAATGGTAAGCTAGTGAAAACACATTTTGTGGAGGTCAGCATTGCGATGGCATTTGTTTGCAATTACTTGATTTAGAAAATACTTCTAAACCTCAGGAACATCTTGGGTCTAATCGTTTTCATATCTGACCAGTGACCAATAGCAGATGAGAAATCAAAGATACAGGTTCCACCTGATGTCAGCATGACTAAAGCTCTCAGTGACACATAAAAGAGCCTATCACATCACTTCAAAAGCCTGTTGTTACCAAGAAAGGTTTGCATTTCATAGAATCTCATAGATTAAGAGAAGAATTCTTACTGGAATAACTTCATCAATAAGGTCAACTTCCAAGACACCTGGAATGAAACCAGCACCTATCCCTTGGATCTTGTGAGGACCTATTAGAACCAGTCAGCAGCAATCTATGAGACAACATAAATCATCTAAACAAGAAAAGTTTAAATCTGCCACTGTAATATATAAGATAGATTAGTGCTAGTTTTTCAAACAACCATAGAAGATAGGTGCTAGTATTTACTTATTCTGAAACTGTTTAATATGGCTACAGATGCAGCAGAGATGGATGTAGATGAAACCTTTAGAATTTTCAAAGTTAATAGAACCCACGGTAAAGTCCACATGCCCCAGAAGTTATAAGGCCTTGAATCAAGAAGCTCCATTGACAACATATCAGAATGTAAAATGAAATATGGAAATGAGAACACCACTTCAAATCCAGAACTTCTGCTAGAAACATTGGCAACGCACCATATATAAATCTTGGGAGTATATTTAACCCCATTTTATATATGAAAGAATTGCAGCTCTTTTCATTTTTGATCGGCCTATTTACATTGACAATTTATCATCTCATATTTCATCTTTCTGCAGAGACCGCTTCTCTCTCTTCCCATGCATTAATGTGAAACCATGAGCCTCGAACTATAAGGACTAGAAATGAGACCCCATCATATCAATCTCTCACAAGTCATCAACCAATCTTAATGAAACAGAATTGGATGATTGACTAGATTGTGCATGGAGATTTAATAATCGCAAAAGGTATAATATGTTCAAGGGAACTAACCAGGCTTTCCTCCAGCTAATACAGGGCTTTCAACAGGTTCAACACCATAGAGCTGATGAATAAGAGAGAACCAGTAAGGAACTTAGACCAGAAGGGAGAAAAGGAATAACATGCAGCTGATGCAGTGCTCTCAACACAAAATGAATGCACGAGGTTTTGTTATTTAAGGCATCCATAGTTGATAATCAACCAAAATGGATTATATTTTGTCTGAGTTCAACACATGACAAACAATATCATAAAACAATCTACCTTTATGTCCGGGTTTTGCTCTTTCAGAAACTTTCCAGCACCCGTTATAGTACCACCAGTTCCGATCCCAGAAACAAAGGCATCTATTTTGCCTCCTGAGCCTTTCCATATCTCTGGTCCAGTTGTTTCATAATGTATCTAAATAGAACAATGACAGCCAGGCTCAAGTTAATGTCATCACCTGCATATACAACCGACTAGACATGACAGTTGACCACAAATGTACCTTTGGGTTAGCAGGATTCTCGAACTGCTGAAGAATGTAAGAGTTAGGTGTCTTTGCCAGTATCTCCTCTGCCTTCTGAACAGCCCCCTTCATGCCCTTGGCAGGATCGGTGAGGACCAACTCAGCTCCAAAAGCACGGAGGATGATCCTTCTTTCCAAACTCATAGACGCTGGCATTGTAATGATTAGCCTGTAGCCCTTTGCTGCTGCCATGAATGCTAACCCAATGCCAGTATTGCCACTTGTGGGCTCAATCAGTACACTCTTCAGCAATTTGGAATTAAAGAGTCGAAATGAAAAATCCATCAGCAAAAGAGCTTCATTTCTATATAAGTTCATTAGCAACTGTGCATAATACCAGTACGTTGAATATCACAACACTTGGCTAAGAGTCATAAAAACCAACAAATAAACCAAGTGTTTGCTTTTTATCAGTAAGACTGAATCCATTCGTTGTGAGAAAACAGACCAGTGTAGTTCGTAAAAAATTGCACATGTCAAGAATCAACACGAGTTCTGGTCATCCGCCATATAAAAACAAGAGATTGGAAACAATCCACTAACCTGACCAGGTGTGATAAGCCCCTTGGCCTCAGCATCTGTAATCATACTATAGCCAATCCTGTAGGAATCATGCAGCAAAAAAGTTGCAGAAGTCAAGACTCAAATCAAAAATCACTTTGCTCTACAAAGTCATAAATAATCTCTCCATTTCAGAGCAATCAATAAGTTCCAAAAACACAATCCTAAACTAAAGATAACATTTTGATCCGAAACTCGTGATAGCAGAAGCTATACCTGTCCTTGACACTAGAGCATGGCTCCATCAGTTCAAGCTTCGCTGCCACACGAGCAACGCAGCCCTCAACAACATTGTTGAGGTACACCAACGGAGTATTACCTATCAACTGTCACCCCAGACAGAATCATGAGCAAAAAAATATGGATCCAACGCGCGCGCGAAATCACACAAACAGCACCAAGGCACCATAACCAATTGGGCATACGCACCTCGGTGACGTCTTTAGCGATTCCAGACTTCTCATCGGCCATGTTTCCAGATCACTACAAGCAAACAGCAAACTCAAGCCTTGAGAAACAAAGACCACCCGTAAGCAATGAAGAACGAGCGAAAGATTTATAAAGACCTCCTCGAAATCATCGAACGAGCGATATAATCTAAACAATTGAAACCTCAGCTCTATGTGGGTTCACGAGTTCGATGATGTAATGGCCGTTTCTTGTTTTCTGGCTATATAATACACTAGATAATATATAAATAACAAAACACCCATTTCACGCTGAACACCAATGATGACCGACACCTGTGCAGCGTTGGCACCTGGGTGATTTTTTTAAGCCCCAAACAGCAGGCCCGTGGAACATGCTTTGAATCGGTAACAACGACGGCGACGGTGTTCCCGCAACCAACATTAAACTAAGCTCACGGTGCAGACGCAGCAGTGACGAAGAGCAGATTAGCATTGACCGTAGGATCGCAGGGAGCGAAAATCACCTTGAAAATAACCCAGAAACGAGCTGGAAAGGATTTGACTCGCCCCTGAATGAATCTCGCGCAGGCCTCTGTCAGAGCCACGAACGCACGAGAGACTTTAAAGGCATTAATTATATGGGATTCACAGGGTTTACGCTAATCTGGGAAAAGGGTCCTCGAATCTCCTAAAAATTTCGCTCCTTTCGAGGAGATGACAAGTGGGTCGTTTTCCGGATTTTTGGGTTCTTTCTAATTTTTGCCATGGAAGCAAGGCCAATCAGAAGATTACATGGAAGGCTATAGGAAGCGTGAATCTGACCTGATTTCAAGGCTACGTTAACAGGATATCGATCGTCACCCGCGGAAGAAGATGCCGAACGAATCAACACCATTCATTGAAGGGATAATCTCTCTTGAAATTTCCTTCCATTGACCTCCACAATAAGGATATAAAAAATGCTTTCCTTTTCATGAGACGTGCGATGTTCGAAGACGCTATCGTGGTCATTTACATCACGAGACCACAGATCGATGGAAAGTGATGTTGGACGCAAGCCAGCGAATGTTTCCACGCTGTTGACATGGTGAGCATCGTTTTTTAAATGGGTGGTGTTTCATTTCTTTTTTTTTTTTCCTTTTTTGGCTAGGAAAATTGATTACGTTACTCTATATAGGCTTGGAATAATGTTATGTTTGAATCAAAGAGATAGGGACCGATATGACAGTCGATATAAATCTTTAAATTTGGGTATGGGGGGATATAATTTTTAAAGTCAGACCAAAATGATAAAAGAAAGGTTTGGATATTTCTTTTCAAAACCTGTGGAACAACCCACCCCACGATCTAATGAAGTCCGCTCGAGGCTTTTGACCAATTTATATGATCTTACTATAAAATACTAGCACACAGTTGGTAAACTTAAACAGGTGATCTCCATGTCATTACTTAAAAATGGACGGATGCCCTCAACTCACTGGGTTAACCTTGGGATTACGACCAAAAAAAAAAAAAAACCTTCGGATTAAGTTTGGTCATAATTGGTCTTGGAAAAGCTCATGAGCAAACCAATGGATGACGTCTTCATTTAAGCACTGAAAGTTGATTTTTCAAAAGTCAAGGATTTTGCAATGCTCGTTTTCACTCAAAACAATGACCAGATTTGGGCTTTTATTACCATTTTGAACAAACGAAACTTTTAGAAGCCCGTATCCTTTACATATTGAAATAACAGAGGGAAAAGAAAAAACAAGAAAGTGAAAAAAATGAGAAAGGAAAAAAAGTAACCAAAAGGAGTGGGAGCTTTCTTCTTCTTCTTCTTTTTTTTTCAAGAGAATTTTATAATCATTACCGAAATGATAGATGAAAGTATTAGGAAATCACAAAGTCATCCTAACAAGACAAGTCCGTAGAGCTCCAAAACAAAAACCATAAATGAAGGTATATTATCAGAGCATGATTGATAGAGATAATCACATGCTTATCCTTCAAGAACAGATATAGACAACCAATCACTGAATCACATATCATCATTAGTGATAAGCATATATTGAGATCTATATCTGTAGTTACAGCTTTGCCTTTTGATGTTGTGCGCTTGGGTTTGGTGTCCCAAACACTATTATCGTATTGAGACAACTTAAACATGTTGAATAAGCTTAAATTTGACACCTATGAGAGTAAACCCTTTAATTTGTGCAAGTCACCAAAACTTTTAACAAAACACATTGAACGAGCACAAATTTAATGCCACAACTACTATGAACATTATTGAAATCGGAGATGGAGTATTTATTCGTCAAAATTCCTAAATACAAAATTAAATCAGACAAAAAAATTTCCAGAACTAAGATTGGGAGAGCAACGTTCCTAGATTTAAAACTAAATCGGGAGAGTAAGGAAATAAATAGTTGAAAATAATAGGAAAAGCGAGAGAGAGAGAAATTTAGGTCAAATCCCTCCTCTTCAAAAGTCGGAGAAATAAAGAAATGTTCCGAGAGGGGGGACGGCAGGGGATTGAGAGAGGTTAAAGCTTGTTGACTGAATTTTAGGTACCATCAAACGTGCAAGGTGTTATTGTACCCGAGATATGTACGGTCTCTATTTACTATCTCCACTCAGGGGATTGAGAGAGGTTATGAATCTTGGAGTTAGAGCTTGTTAATTGAATTTTAGGTACCGTCAAGCGCGCAAGGTGTTATTGTACCCGAGATATGTACGGTCTCTATTTACTATCTCCACTCAGTTAGTCTATAAATTTTCGCCATGTGTCCATCTAAAACAACCTCAAAAAATAAAAATAAAAATACCAGTTTCTCTCTCTCCTCTCTCCCTTCCTTTCTCAGCCCTATTGAGGTCACTCCCAACCCCTTCGACGCACGTTTCCACCAATGTCAACCGTCGCACGACATTGCCGATACTTGTGCTGTCACACTGCTGCCCGCCCCTGCCGTGACAACCATCGTTTGCCTCAAATTTGGTCTGACTCAACTTGACAGATGCGAGAACTCCCCTCTCTCTCACCGTTGCCTTCTGCTGACTGCATCCCCTTCCACCCTCAATCTCTCTCTTTCGCGTTGCTGCCATCATTGATCAAGACCAGACAGTGGGACAACGAGGCCGAGCCGAGATCGAGGCTTGGGTCGTGCGCGAATCTAAAATCTCGGCCTCGACAGCCCTCGATCCAAGGTCGAGGACCTCCTATCATCCTTAGTGAGGTTTGTTGGAATTAGCGATTGTCCTAGTTGGACGTTCGCAGGTCTGATGCCCCAGCTAACCATGGGAAAAGTCGGGTTTGCAAAAATAATGCTGAAATCAAATCCACATGTATTATTGAAGATATCCTATATATTATCTTTCAATTGCATATATTCGAGACTGCACATCATCAATGTCTTTTCCTAATGGACTTACCTAATCAAGCAATTGAAACATTACTTGATTAACTCAAATGGCAATGAGACATTTTAGTCTTTGTTTTGAAATTGTTCATCTCACTATTTCTTCTAAGGTTGTAATTTATATATGATTGAGATGAGTGTTCTGAAAAATTTACATAAAAAATCTAAGTAAGAAATATCCTAAATTTATACTATATCGGTTTGTACGAACTTTGAAGAAAATCCGTTCGAAGCATGGGCAAGAACACTAGCTTCATTCTGAGATAAAATCATTTTACTTACTTTCAGTAACTTTTCAACTTTATATCCCATATTTTTTTGGTCTTATGTGCTCAATCTCTCATGTTCACCGGATTTTAGGAACAGCGCCTGACGGGAAATGCTGGAAAAAGTATGTCTGTTAGCAGTAAAATTTTGGGAAAGGTTGCCCTTTCGGCTAACGCGAGCATGTTATCTTCTTTCCTGCAGGAAGCTCCACGGATATCGACAGTTGCTATGAATTTGAGAAGTCTGGGCTGAGGCTGGAATCGGACACTGCCATGGCGGGGCCACAGACGAATCCTTGCGAGGACGAGCGTAGCTGGAGTATGAAATAATGGATGTTTACATGTGCGCATAGAGAAAAAAATCAATGACTGTTTAAAGCAAATTTCCAAGATAATTGTTTAAGTGAGGGTGATGTTATTTGTTGCGTGTGAAGCTGAGAGATTAATCGGCAAGAAGGGATATGTGGCAGAGACTAGTTCCTGTGATGTGTATGAATTCAATTTGAAAGCGAAAACCCCTGCATTGACTAGTGATGGAGCAAAAGTTGGCTTATCCATGACAAAATGAGTGTGATTGGAAGAGCCATTAACTGAATGAGGAGTCACTTTCCTTTCAATATCCCAAGAGTAGAACAACCCACGTCATGACTTCCTACTTAAATATGAGTTCTCCATAACAATAATTGCACCATAACTATTGATTCCTGCGTTGAAGTATGATAATGCTTTTGCCACTATGTCAAATCTCAAGATAGGTTAAAGGGTCTCCTTTGCAAAACTTGAGTTTAACCATATCTAAGATAGGGAGAGAAAAAGAAATTTACAGTCATTCTTATCATATCAATCGATTCTATATACAAGAATGGCATGATCAATTGGACTTATTGGTGTTAGAATAATTAAATATTAAATCATGCTTTCGTCTAATAACTTAAACTTTTAGAACAGTTGTTAGTAGTCTCATAAAATCTCATATAATATCAGAATTAGAGGTCTTAAGTTCAAAATTTTCCAGGCCCTAATTACTTCTTCAATTAAATATATTCACGCTTAATACTAGGCAAAAAAATACCTAACTAAGCATAGGGGAGCATTATAATAATTAAATATTGAATTATGCTTTCATTTAATAACTTAATCTCACAGTTAGAAAAGATTTGCATTATTCAATTGTTGGAGGAAGATAAATATATAATAAGTCAAATTAAGCTATACAGGAGGTTTGTAGGGTGACCAGTTACCATGCCTGAGCAAATGTGTGCTTTATCTGCATATATTGGTATTTTACAGTTATTTTTAAATCTGTGTTAGCACATAGTTATTGTTGCTTATCATTTCTATGAATGTGTTGGATCTATATTTGTGTATGATATATATATATATTTTATATAAAAGATAGACATACACAAAAGAAAAATGCTTAAAAATAAGGGTTAATATTACAAAAAATCCTAAATTAGTACATTTGTAACAAATTTACCAAAAACTAATTTGATCACTAAAATACTCGAACTAATACACTGTTGACAAATTCACTACAAACAAATTTTTTGACCGCCAAAAATTTAAAACCAGTACACTTGTAAGAATTTACTGTCTTTTAGTTTCCGTTAAACCACACATCGCAGAAACAAGACCAATGTATTCTAGTCCTAGGCCGTGAATAATGATCCTCCTCGTTCTTGTGTCGGTGATAGTATTCTGAGGACCCAATTTCATAATTCGGCCGCGAAGATTTCTCACCTTTGTAAAAAATTGACTCACATACAGGTCTTGTTGAGCAACGGACAAAAGGTCGTCCTCCAGCTTTTCGAACTTTGCGGAATTCGTCTTTGCGAAGAGAGACTCTTTGCATCCTTTATCACGAACTCATCATCAACTATTGCTGCAACCACAAAGGTGATTTTCATTTCTTCAGTTTGGTGTCGTTGTTTAGAGGTGTAGTTTCACCTCCTTTAACGACGTTCCAAATCCCAGCCAAGAAATAATAGCTAGAACGCAAGAGAATGAATCTTTTTATCGAAGGATCAGAAAAAAATGGGTCCGGATCTCCTGCCGGAATGATTTGGAAGATCCAAATCGTGTAGAATGGTTGAGCTTCTCGATATTGCTACCCACCATGGTGACTTGGTGACTTCCCATCTTTTCTACTTCTCCCCAGGGTTCTCTCCTCTCTCTCTCATCTTCCACAACCCTCTTCTTCAATTTCCATGGAAAAGAGGATTTGAGTTAGATCTCTCCCTCCCCTCTCTTTCCCCTTTTTATTAGTTGATTTGGTTCTCTGTTTTCTTTTTGGTGGTTTTCTCCTGTTTTCTAGAGCTTTTTCTTTTTTGACCTAGATTTAGAGATTCTCCTCTCTCGTTTTCGGAAGGTTTCTAACCTGACCTAGTTTAAATTTGGTTTTTTATTTTTATTTTTATATGTATGATTTTGAGATTTTGCTTCCCTTAGATTTCTTTGGCGAATAAGTCTAGTTTCAAAGGAGATCAAATGAGTTTCAGGAAGGGTTCACTCTTATAGGTGTTGGATTTGTGCGCGTTCAACTTTGTTACCTTGAATTGAGCTTATGTTAGGGACTCTGAACCTAGACGAGCATCAATGGGCAAAGTCGCAATAGCTGAAAGGAAATGCAGAACAATGGAGAAAAAGGTTCTGTGTATTTTCTGTATTACTAAATGTACAAGAAGTGTCGGTATTTGTAATACAAGAGAAGGGAAAAAGAAGAAAAAGAATATATGCACAATATTGTTTTTCCTAAAATATTCTATGTCTATGATCTGCACTATCAATTGCAATCTTAATAGATAAAAACAAATTTTCCTTCCAACACTCCCCCTCAAGCTGGCGGCCTATAAATGTCAAAGGCGCCAAGCTTGTTCAACAAATATCTATGCTGTCTCCGGCGTAATGGCTTAGTGAAAATGTCTGCTGGCTGTTCTACAGTTCCAATTCCTCGAGTTGTAACGATGCCTTGTTGAATTTTTTCTTGAGTAAAATGACAATCAACCTCAATATGCTTTGTTCTCTTGTGGAAAACTGGATTCACTGCCAATTTTAGCGTAGCATCATTATCACAAAACAATTCACTTGCTCCGTTGACTTGCACACCAAGATCTGAAAGCAGTCCTCGTATCCAAACTATCTCGCAAACAGTCTTTGTCATGGCTCGATATTCTGATTCCGCTGATGACAATGAAACTGTTGACTGTTTCTTTGTTTTCCATGAAATCAAAGATTTTCCTAGCTTGATGCAAAAGCCAGTGATGGATCTTCTTGTCATGGGACAAGTAGCATAATCTGTGTCACAATATGCTGTCATCTTCATGTTGCAATCTCGAGATAGTAGAATTCCAAGTCCTGGGCATCCCTTCAAGTACTTTACAACCTTCAGCACTGCATTCATATGTGATTGCTTCGGGTTGTGCATAAATTGACTAAGTATTTGTATTGCATAGCATATATCAGGCCTAGTCATGGTAAGATAGATTAATTTGCCAACAAGTCGTTGGTATTCGGATGGATCCTTGAGCAGTGAATCTTCATTTGGAGAGGAAAAGCTTACATCATATTCATATGTTGTCAATTTGATATTATGCTCAATAGGTACAGCAGCTGGTTTGCATCCCGATAATCCAGCATATGATATGATTTCCAGGACGAATTTTCGCTGACTGAGACAAATTCCCTCACTGGATCGAGCTATTTCGATACCGAGAAAATATTTTGGAGGACCCAAGTCTTTGATATGGAAAGCCGAATGCAAGTATTCTTTGAACTTTAGAATTGCAACATCATCATTTTCCATGATAAGTATATCATCAACATAAATCAATAGGTAGATTGATGAAGTACCTTTGGTCCATGTGAATAATGCATAATCATGCTTCGAGTGTTGAAAACCAGCATTTGTAAGTGCCGCGGTGAATTTTGCATACCACTGTCTAGATGCTTGTTTAAGCCTGTACAGGGATTTGCGGAGACGGCACACTCGAGACTCCCCCTGTCGATGTAATCCCTGTGGAACCTCCATGTAAATTTCTTCATCAAGATCTCCATGAAGAAAGGCATTGTTGACATCCATTTGATGTAACTCCCAATTGCGTAATGCAGCAATCGCCAGAAAGGAGCGAACAGTTACCTCTTTAGCAACTGGGGAAAAAGTCTCATGGTAGTCAAATCCTTCATGTTGCGTTAATCCCTTTGCGACAAGTCGAGCTTTGTATCGCTCAATTGAACCATCTCCCTTATATTTTATTTTATAAACCCATTTGTAGCCAATGGGCCTTCTGTGAGCAGGCAGAGGGACGATGTCCCAAGTGTTATTCTCTTGGAGAGCAGCAATCTCTTCTTTCATGGCCCTTTGCCAACGGATATCACGCGCTGCTTCCTCATAAGAAGACGGTTCTTGTTCTTCGAATATCCGACTGATGCAACACATGTGTTCCCGAGATAATTGACCAAAAGATACATAGGAGGATACTGGGTATTGCGTACCTGAAGCTTGCAAGGTAGAGCAAATATAATCCTTTGTCCATGTCGGGGGACGAACTAGTCGTCCTGAGCGTCTAGGCCTGTCAACTGCTGGGGATGATTGTTCAATATGTTGTTGCGGTGACAAAAGAGGCTCACTACATGCTGCTGGAGAGTCATCACTAGTCTGACGTGCTAGGGAATCAGAATACCCAGTGGTGAGAACAGGTGAGTCAGGACACGTCGCTGCAGAACATGGGTTGGGAGACGGCTGATCTGGTCTAATCAAGATGTATTGTGGCTGCACAGAAATATCCTCCACTGATAAAAATTGTCGATGGCCTGATTCAGTCATGGACACCTTATCTGAAGATCCCATTTCTTGAAAGGGAAATATATCCTCGTGAAATATAACATCACGATTAACAAAGAAGCGACCGGTAGATATTTCCATAACCCGATAACCCTTTTGTAGGGTGCCGTATCCCATAAAGACACAACGAAGAGCACATGGGTCCATTTTATGTCGATACCGAACATTCGTCATGTAGCAAAGACAGCCAAACACGCGAAGATGACTAATGTCTGGTTGCTTACCAAAGAGCATCTCAAAAGGAGTGCAACCTTTTAATATTCTAGTTGGCATGCGATTAATCAAGTAAGCCGCAGTGATCACACAATCTCTCCAAAAAGATATAGGAATGGAGGCTTGATATTTTAGTGCACGAGCAACTTCTAGGAGATGTCGATGTTTTCGCTCGACAATCCCATTTTGTTGCGGAGTGTAAGCACAAGAACTCTCATGGAGAATTCCTTGTGATGACAGAAAAGATTGATACTCATTGGAAAAGAATTCACTTCCATTGTCTGTACGAATCCTCTTAACATGCTTAGCAAATTGATTTTTAACCATGGATAAGAATTTTGACAGACAGGAGAAAGCCTGACTTTTGGATTGTATGAGAAATACCCAAGTGGCACGAGAATAATCATCCACGATAGTAAGAAAAAATCGAGATCCATCACGATGTGGTGTATGATAAGGACCCCATATATCCATATGTACTAATGAGAAAGTACTAGTGGCTCGAGAGACACTAGTTGGGAATGGATGTCTCGTTTGTTTTGCCAAGGGGCATACTTTACAATCAGAACAGGGAAAACAGGCACTATGACCCAGACGTTTATGGGAAAGTGAAATTTTATTTGCAGCAACATCATTACAAGAAATGCCTTTATTCAAAGATGAAAGATCAAAATCTTTGGGGAAATTGATCCAGAAATACAGCCCTTGTTCCATTCTACCCAAGCCCATTAGTTTCCCAGTCAAAAGGTCCTGAAAGGAACAATTTTCAGAATTGAAATTGGCTCGACAATTATTGTCCTCACAGACTTTGGAAACAGCTATAAGATTAAATTCAAATTCTGGGATATAGAGAACATTTTTAAGGATAATGTTTGGGCTAAGCTGAATAGTGCCAATCTTTCTGACATTAGTAATATTTCCATTTGGAAGTCGAACATTTATGGAATCAGGCTTTGTAGAGGTACTAGAAAACAAAAATTCGTGACAAATTATGTGATCACTGGCGCCTAAATCAATAATCCATGCATCAACTGAAATATTATTAGTCTTGTTTGATGAAGTACCTGAGAAATTTGCACTTTTGTCAACTGTTTGTAGCTGATTTAGCGCCTTCATTATGTTCTGATATTGATCCTGGGATATAGGTTGATGAGCTTTGTCATATCCTTGTGCTGACACCTGGTAAGCAGAAAATTCTTTTCCTTTCTTTTCTTTGCCATTGGGTCTACCATGTAATTTCTAGCATGTCTCAATGGTATGATGAGAACGCCGACAATATTCACAATATTTGGAAGAACGAGCGGCGCAAACCGGGGTGGGAAGCTCGGGTAGGGATTCATTCCCGACCCACCCGGATTGGATTCGGGTTCTCCATTTGGGTTGTAGCTGGCCCATTGTTGTTTTGGTCCGGCGACCCATGGTCCTTGAACTGGGAACCATGGCGCATACGGCCACGAAGTTGGAGTAGGAAGTTGCTCGGTGGTTGGAGTAGGAAGTTGTCCAGTGACTGGAGCGAATGCAGATTGGTCGGACGACTCCTCTGTTGTGTTTCTTGGTTGATCCGGATTTTGGATTTCTGAGTTGTTGGAGTTCTGCATATTGAATTCCTCTTTTCAATGTGCTGTCTTTGTTCTGCAGATGGAGATTTGCAGCAACAAAAAATAGAAGACAATTGGAGGCAATTCGGAAAGAATGTTGCGGAAGGTGGATCAGAAAAGCTGCTCTGATACCATGAAAGGAAATGCAGAACAATGGAGAAAAAGGTTCTGTGTATTTTCTGTATTACTAAATGTACAAGAAGTGTCGGTATTTGTAATACAAGAGAAGGGAAAAAGAAGAAAAATAATATATGCACAATATTGTTTTTCCTAAAATATTCTATGTCTATGATCTGCACTATCAATTGCAATCTTAATAGATAAAAACAAATTCTCCTTCCAACAGTAGCAGTTGGATATCTTAATAGGTCAATCATGAGATGCTTCTTGAGCGAGCACAAAGATGAGGTAGTGAAGTCAGGTGAAAATCCGGATACTGCATGACTTTATAACGATGAAATCAAAATGTGGTCTGTAATTCTAGTCCCCACACAGTACATGAGAAAGCAAAAGAGAAGCTCATTGAGACATTCATCAGCACATCTTAATGCCCCAGCAAAGACTAGATGCTGGTCTAGTCTGGAAAAAGAACATCGACCCGGAAATGCTCAGGGCTCAAAGGTCAAATTCTGTGCCTCGTTTCTCACCAACTCGAACGGCACAGAGGAGAGGCATCTCTCTCCGAAGCTCGGAAACAAAACCTGCACCAATTATTCTATCAACCAGTAATTCAAAGCCATTATCTGTTCAAGCAACTTGTTTTAAGCCCAACAAGTAAGTTTAGGCCAAAAATGGAGCCTGAAGCTATTATCTAAGCAGAGGGGTCAAGGGTCTAGCAGGCCCCTGATCATTGACTACGATTATCCAGTCCCTTAGCCATTTCACTCTAACAGGAAGACCGGTGAAAACAATCTTGAGCGCAAAGAGAACCTCACATTGTTCGTTTCAGAGGAAAGATCAATGAAGAACGGAGGACTTACCACTATTAGTTTTCCAGCATTCTCCGGCCTCTTTGCGATTTCAATTGCTGCCGCCACCGCAGCACTGAAGGAAATTCCCACCTGCATTTTACAATTTTAACATCAGAACAAAAGACAAGACACAGCTACTTCTATTACTCTGAAATGCAATTGCAGGGATTGCTACTACTTCTATAACTGCCAAATGTAATTGAGAGATTTGCTGTGGGCCATAAACATGAGAGGGATGATCAGGAATGATAGGTGACGGGAACTTACAAGCAAACCTTCTTTCACTGCAAGAAGCTTTGCAGTTTCAATTGCTTCATCGCTTGATATCTGCAGGAAATTATACATATTTGTTCTCAGGAATTGCCGATGAAACTGATGAAAGGGATCGAAGCTGATGCAAAAGGTCAAAGTAAAGCTTGGCAGTGACCGCAAATACTCACAACTGGTTAGAAAGCATGGAACTTTGCCGCATGCCCAGTTATCACCAGAGATAAGGTTACTTTGTTCAACCAACATAATTGTCTGTGTATGACCTTCAGATGGTGAAGTGGAAAATTGGACAGCTTACACTACGAGACTGCAGCCTGCTATCCGTGTTTTGAATATCAATATGATTATTGTCTATCACATTTCCCAAGTACCAGTGCAAAATAACGATTACAACAATACATCAACATCTACATAAAACGGCAAGCTAGCAAAAACACATTTTGTGGAGATCAGCACAGCGGTGGCATTTGTTTGCAATTGCTTGATTTAGGAAATACTTCTAAACCTCAGGAACTTCTTAAGTCAAATCGTTTTCATATGTAACCAGTGACCAGTAGCATATGAGAAATCAAACATACTGGTTCGATCAGAGGCCAGAACGACTAAAGCTCTCGGTGACACGTGAAAGAGCCTGTCACATCACTTCAAAAGCCTGTTGTCGCCATAAAAGGTTTGCTTTTCATCGAAATTATTAAATGAAGGGAAGAATTCTTACTCGAATAACGTCATCAATAAGGTCAACTTCCAAGACACCTGGAATGAAACCAGCACTTATCCCTGGGATCTGGTGAGGACCCACCAGAAGCAGTCAGCAGCAACCTATGAGACAACGTAAATCATCTAAACCTGAAAAGACTAAATCTGCAACTGCAATATCCGAGAGAGATTGGTGGTTGTTTTTCAAACAACTATCGAAGAGAGAGAGGTGCAAATATTTACTCATTCCTAAACCGTTCAATAAGGCCATAGATGTGGCAAACATGGATGTAGACGAGACCTTTACAAATTTCGAAGTTCATAGAAACAGCCTTGAAGTCCACATGCCCCAGAAGTTATAAGGCCTTGATTCAAGAAGCTCCATCGACATATCACAATAGTGCCGCAAATTGAAATATGGAAATGGAACACCACTTCAAATCCAGAACTTCTGTTAGAAATATTGGCAATGTGCCATACAGTAAAACTTGGGAGCCATAACCTTTATATTTAGCCCCGTCATTATTTTAAAGAATTGCAGTTCTTTTCTTTTTTGATCAGCCTATTTATATCGACAATTTATCATCTCATATTTCAGCTTTCTGCATAGACTGCTTCTCTCTCTTTCTGTACATTGATGCGAAACTATGAGCCTTGAACTCTAAGGACTAAAAATGAGACCCCATCGTATCAATCTTTCATAAGTAATCGACCAATCTTAATGAAACAAAATTGGATGATAAACTAGATTGTGCATGGAGATTTAATAATTGCAAAAGGTAGAACAAGTTGAAGGGAACTAACCAGGCTTGCCTCCAGATAATACAGGGCTTTCACAAATAGAAGAGAATCAGTAAAGAACTTAGACTAAAGGGAAAAAAAGAATAACATGCAGCTGATGCAGCTCTCTCAACACAAAAAGAATGTTCAGACACAAGGTTTTTTATTCAAGGCATCCATAGTTGATAATTACCCAAAATTGACTATATTTTGTCCGAGTTCAACACATGACAAACAATATCATAATAAAAATTTACCTTAATGTCAGGGTTTTGCTCTTTCAAAACTTTCCAGCACCAGTTATAGTACCCCCAGTTCAGATCCCGGAAAAAAAGGCATCCTCTTTTGCTCCCGAGCCTTTCCATGTCGCAGGTCCAGTTGTTTCATAATGTATCTAAACAGAACAATGATAGCCAAGCTCAAGTTCATGTCGTCACCTGTGTATACAACCGACAAGACATGACAGTTGACCACACATGTACCTTTTGGGTTAGCAGGATTCTCGAACTGCTGAAGAATGTGAGAGTTTGGTGTCTTTGCCATTATCTCCTCCGCCTTCTGAATGGCCCCCTTACAGCCCTTGGCAGGATCGGTAAGGACCAACTCAGCTCCAAAAGCACGGAGGATGATCCTTCTTTCCAAACTCATGGATGCTGGCATTGTAATTATTAGCCTGTAGCCCTTTGTTGCTGCCATGAATGCCAAGGTAATGCCAGTATTACCACTTGCAGGCTCAATCAGTACACTCTTCAGCAATTTGGAATTAAAAAGTCAAAATGAAAAATCCATCGGCAGAAGAGCTTCATTTCTATCTAAATTCATCTGCAACTGTGCATAATACCAATACATTGAATATCACTACACAAGGCAAAGAGTCATAAACACGAACAAATAAACCAAGTGTTTGCTTCCTATCATTAAGACTGAATAAATTCGTTGTGAGAAAACAGACCAGTGTAGTTCGTAAAATATTGCACATGTCAAGAATCAACACCGTTACAGAGTTCTGGTCATGCGCCATATAAAAACAAGAGATTGGGAGTATTTTGCAATCCACTAACCTGACCAGGTTTGATAAGCCCCTTGGCCTCAGCATCCACAAAAAAGATGCAGAAGTCAAGACTCAAATCAAAAATCACTTTGCTCTACAAACTCATAAAGAATCTTTCCATTTCAGAGCAATCAATAAGCTCTAAAAATGCAATCCTAAACTAAAGATAACATTTTGATCCAAAACTTGTGATAGCAGAAGCTATGCCTGTCCTTGACACTAGAGCATGGCTCCATCAGTTCAAGCTTTGCCGCCACACGAGCAATGCAGCCATCTACTACATTGTTGAGGTACACCAACGGTGTTTTACCGATCACCTATCACCCCAGAGAATCATAAGCAAAAAATATGGACCCAACACGTGCGCGAAATCACACAAATGGCACCAAGGCTATATAATCAATTGGGCATACGCACCTCGGTGATGTCTTTAGCGATTCCAGACTTCTCATCGGCCATGTTTCCAGATCATTGCAAGCAAACGGCAAACTCAAGCTTTGAGGAACAAAGACCTGGCATATTAACTAACTTAGTTTCTTTTATATATCTTGTTGTAATTATAAGAAATCTCTTTTTAATTATTTAAATGTAATATTGATACATAAATATGTGAATCCTTCTTATTTTCACAGTTGATCGATTTATATGAGAAAATGTCATATCCCTAGTAGTTTGAAGGTTATATTTTGAATTTGTAACGTTAAAACTCTTGAAGCAATGAAGAATGAGCAAAAGAGTTCTCAAAACTAGGGGTGAGCATGTTTTTAAGGTTGGAGTTGGAATCGAAGAACCTGTCAAGTTTTAAGTTCCAAAGTATGCATGATAAGTTTTGGATTCCAAAAATTGGAAAAACCGTTTTGATGAGCATATTTCAAGTATTAGATAAGTGGAATATGAAACCTGAAACCTGGAACTTGAAATCTAGAACTTGGAATAAATTTTTGTTTTCTGCTTGGTCTATGTCTTTGTGTGCTTTTACGGTATTTCATGGTATCCAACGACGAGTATATAATCTGGAACTATTAGTCTGAGTTTCCATTTTATGATTGAGATTTTTACTTCACTAATATTTCATTTCGTATGTCTAAATATAAGTTATGATTAATTGATTTTAATAGTAAGTAGTGGTCATTAAAAACGATGATTCATTGTAATCATTGAATTAATAATCTAGGTGGAACCTACGTAGAACCCGGAATCGATTCTAGAACCTGTAACAGGTTAGGTTCCAAGTTTCAAGATATATAAAGTAAGTTTCAAGTTCCAAAAAATAATAAATTGTTCTAGCGGTAAGTTATAGGTTTTAAATGGAACTTGTATGAAATTTGAAAGTGCCCGCCCCTACTCAAAACCTCCTTGAAATCACCAAATGAGCGAAAAAATCTAAACAATCGAAACCTTAGCTCTATGTGGGTTCACGAGTTCGATGATGTAATGGCCGTTTCTTGTCCTCTGGCGATATAATACACTAAATAATATATAAATAACACACCCTTTTCCCAGATTAGCATTGACCTTAGAATTACAGGAAGCGAAATCGCCTTGGACATAAATACAAACGAGCTAAAAAAGATACGACACTTTTCTGAATGAGTCTCACGAAGGCCTCCGTCAGAGCCACGAACTCCGGGATAATTTAAAGGGTTTAATTATATGGGACCCTCGGGGATTACGCTAATCTGGGAAAAGGGTCCTCGTAATTCAGAAAAATTTTACTTTCGAGGAGATGACAGCTGGGTCATTTTCCGAATTTGTACTCTTTCCATTTTTTTTTTCCATTGGAAGCAAGCCAGTCAAAAGATTAAATGGAGGTCGAGGAAGCTGAATCTGACCTGATTTCCAGGATACGTTAACAGGGAATCGTCACCGGTGAAGACGCCGAATGAATCAAGGCTATTCATTGAGGGATAATTTCTCTTGATATTTCCTTCCTTTGCCCTTTACAATAAGGAAATACAAATGTTTCCTTTCCATAACACGCGCAATGTTAGAAGATGATATCTTGGTCAAATACATCGATGGAAAGTGATGTTGGAGGCAAGCCAATGAACGTTTGCACGCTGAAGTGGACTCAATTGTTGATGTTTCTTTTCTGTTTTTTTGCTAGGAAAATTGATTATGTTACCTTATATAGGCTTGGGAATTAATGTTATGTTAGATTCAAAGAGAAAGGGACCAAAATGACAATAGATATAATTCTTTAAATTTGGTTATACGGGGTGATATGATTTTAAAGATAGATCAAAATGATAAAAGGAAGGTTTGGAGTTTTTTTTTTTAAAAAAAAAATCTGTGAAACAATTCGCCTCACGAACTAATTAAGTCCACACGAGGCTTTTGACCAATTTATGTAATCCTAACCTAAAATAATCTACACGCAATTGGTAAACTTAAATAGGCGATCTCAAAGTCATTACTTAAAAACCGCTGGATGCCCTCAACTCATTGAGTTAATGCTAGGATTAATTTGGTCATATTTGTTTTCGTAAAGCTCATGAGCAAAAGTGGAGGATTTTTTTTTTTTGACCATCATACTCTAATTCTCAAATCACCCTTATCTGGCCTTTTTACAAAGCATGAGAGTTGAGACTTATACTTGAAACTAAAAATACGTTTAGTAACATTTTTATTATGAGGAATAATTTCTTTTTAGAAATAGTCTTTTTTGTTTTTAATTTCAATTCATTGAAACAATTTTTGAATAAAAGAATACATTTGGTAACTATACAAAATTTATATTCTATGAATAAAAAAATTGTGGGAATATGTTTGGTACGACTCAAATTTTTTTTTGTAACATAATTTTTTTTTAATTTTTTAATAATTTTTTTAGATTTTTCTTTTTTTTTCCCCTTCATGGTGATCGCCTACGATTGGAGGCCAATGGTCACTTGTCGGCGATCGGTTGGGGGGTGGTGGACGGCAGGGGTGAGGGGTGGCGAGAAATAAGAAGAAAAGGAAAGAAAAGAAAATTGTTTCCGAGAATAAGAAGCTATTTTTTTCTACTTTTTCTGTTCCGAATCTACTCCTCTACTACTTTTCTCTTTTAGAGAATAGAAATATTAGTTAACATTACCAAACGAATTTCTATCTTTTTTTTTTTTTTCGTTTCGAGGAACAAAAGAACAGAAAAACAAAAAAATAGGAACATTAACACGCATGCCCCAAACATCCCAACCTCCAACCTATTCACTTCCCATGCGAGAAGAGTGGCCATAGGTGCAATCTCAAGTGGTTAAAACCAAGGATTGTGAAATACTCATTTTCACTCAAACCATGATCCCATTTTCCTCCCCTTTTTTGGTCTGATGTGTTCAATCTCTCATGTCTACTAGATTTTAGAAAAAAAACCTGACGGGAATTGCTCGAGAAGGTATATTTTTTATGCGGTAGATATTGGGAAAAGTTACCCTTTTGGCTAACGTGAACATGTTTTCTTCTTTCTAGCAGGAAGCTCCTCGGAGACCGACATTTGCTATGAATTTGAGAAGTCTGGGTTGAGGCCGGAATCCGACGCCACCATGACTGGGCCACAGCCGAATCCTTGCGAGGATGAGCTTAGCTAGAGTATGAAATAATGAATGTTTATATGTGGGCATAGATAGAGAAAAATTAGCGAATGTTTAAAGCCAATTTCCAATAAAATTGTTTATGTGTGATTGATGTTATCTGTTGCGTGTGAAGCTGAGAGATTAATCCATAAGAAGGGATATGAAGCAGAGACTAGTTCCTGTAATGCGTATGAATTCAATTTGAAAACGAAAACCGGTGCATTGACTAGAGAAGGAGCAAAAGTAGGCTCATCCATGAGAAAATAATAGTGTGATTGGAAGAGCTATTCACGATTTAGGAGTCACTTTCCTTTTTATAAACTAGGAGTAGAACAATCCGCGTCATGGCTTCCCACTTAAATATGAGTTCTTTAGGACATGAATCATACCATAGCTATCGATTCCTGAGTCAAAATTGTGATAACGCTCTCGCCACTAGGTCAATCCCAAGATGTGTTAAGAGTCGCCTTCTTTGCAAAATCTGAATTTTACCATTTCTCCAAGATGATATTAGGGAGACAAACAGAAACTTTGCAGCCATTCTTTTCGTACCAACCGATTCTATATTGGAGAATAGCATGATCAATTGGATGTTGCAAGACAAGATTTGCATTATTCAATTGTTGGAGGAAGATAAGGACATTAGAAGTCAAATTAAGCTTTAGAGGAGGTTTATGGGGTAACCAGTTACCAAGCCTGCGCAAATATGTCCTTTATCTGCATATAATGGTATTTTACATGTTATTTTTCAATCTGTGTTAGTTTATAATTATTGTCACCTGTCATTTCTATGATTGTGTTAGTCCAATATTTGTGTAAAGTAATTTTTTTTATAAAGATAAACATACAAAAAAGGAAAATGCTTAAAGATAATTGTACAAAAGGCAGCAAGTAAGTTAAACTTAAAGTGCAGTTAAAATTTATATATGATTTAAAACATTAGAAGAATAGTTTGAAAAACATTAAGGTAATTGTAAATTTTAGTTTATTCTTATTATAGAATATGGTTGTCCTTATTTGGTACCATATTCTTTGGATGAAATTTAGTATAAGGTAAAACTCGAAACTATCTTTCTTTATCTTTATTTGAGGTGAATCGCTAGTTTATGATAAATAGGTGTCAAAAGTAAGAGCAAATGCATAAACAATAAAATAATAATAATATGCTATTTTTGTAATTGTTTAAATTTCATTCCAAGTTTATTTTAAATGGTTCAAGGATTTAAGAAATAAAAAATAATTATGAATAAGTTACACTCAATTATTATATTATATTATATTATATTACAAGTGAATTCTGTATAATTTTCACTAAATAGTAGGTATACTTCATATCATACAAATTTTATTGGGAGATTTTTTTTTAGTATTAACATTTTACCTTTATAAGATGCAACTTTTAATTTTTTAATTAATTTTTTTATCATTTATAATAAAGTAAGTTTATTTAGTCATGTAATAATAAAAGATATATATTTTGTTGCAAAATAGTTTAGTAAGAATATTCCTTTTATTTTGTTTGATTCCCATTTTCTTTTATAGACATATCTTTTGAAATGTTCTTTAACTAATTTCAATTTAATACTTTATTAAGCTAATATCAAATGAAGTTAAATCAAATCACGAAAGAATCTATAATTCAAATTATTTATAGTTCATATATGATTCATGTGTACTATTTGTTATGAGCAAAATGTCCTCTCTAGATACAAATATGACAATGAATATCTTAGAAAATTTTCAAAAACGTCATAAACCTATTCCATTTTTAATAACTTAGTTCTAGACTTTTTAATTTTACCAATTAAGTTGAAAATATTTTGATAATTTGACAATGTAGTCTAAGGTATCAAAAGAACCTTAGAGTAATCTAGTATAATTAAGTCTTGGAATCCATTTAATCTCTAATTCGTAGGAGTAAAGTAAATCTCCCAATACTTTACTTAATTTTTAATAGATGTAGTAAAAAATACATTAGTGACGGCTCCCAAATGAAAATGATCTTGCATATTAAATATTTCGAACCTAGATGTGAATTGGTATGGGCTTGAGCCTAAGCTAGGTGCAAACTTAGAAAACCATTAGCCAACTCTTTTGGTGGTTTACTTTTGAGAGGATCGCAACAGCTTGGTGATTCTCTGGGGACATGAAAAAATCTTATTGGACTAAAGCTGATAATCTTTCTTAACAAATATTTTTGTCTACTGATGAAGATACAAGGTACAAAGTTGTTGATTGATTAGTTAAGGCCCAAAAATGCAATGCCTTGCCCTTGTAACTGGGGCTTTAGACCTCCTCAAGCCCTCTAGGATCTTCTTTGCTTGAACACTCCTTTAAGTTTTATTCTTGACCAACACCAAAAAAAAAAAAAAAAAAAAAAAAAGAAAAAGAAAAAAAGTAAGTCTGGTACCAAACCAATCAACTTCAAAAAGTTGGATTGTCCCATGATGAACTTTTCCATGTCCATCCCATTTGACTTGGCCTCAATGAATCGGTCCTTAATAATCTTATTCTAGTACCACTTCCACTTGTTGGGTGTAAAATCGTGGTCATGATAATACGAGAAAATTGTAATTAGAGGACACATTTTCAAATAAGAAATATTATTTTGCGTAGCTATTACAGACACTATATATAAATAGCTAAAAACCACGACTCACCATTTTATTTAATTTTCTCACATCACACACAAACACTTAGATTAAACTAGCTTAGAGGACACATTTTCAACTCCTTTATTTCTCTCCCTCATATACGAGCAAACTCTCTCTTTTCTCTCTATACTCAAGCTCGCTAGCCTTAAGGGAGGCTCACCCTATGGCTTTATGACTACCATTCTCAGGCTTTCCAAGGTTTGAAGCTCACAAACTTTGAAAGACGAAAGTCTTAACTTTAGGATAGCTTCACGTGTCACTTTACGAATATGACCAATAGCTCCCCATCTTCATTTTGTAATGGAAAAACATTCACCGGATATCTCCCATATAGCTCCCCACCATCCAGCCTTATTATTTGGTGAGTAGTGGCCCAGGTAAGTAAAAGCGCGCATGATAATTACTTTATTTCTATTTCAGAACAAATTTTTTATTTCAGACTTGTTTTTGGAATAGAAATCCGTTTGGTAAAATTATTTCATTTATTTATTTATTTTTGGAATAGATTTTTACTCCAAAATAGGTTTGGAATAAAAATTAGAAATATTTTTTTTTTTACTTTTCTATTTATAGAACATAAATGAGAAATAAAAACTCTTCTCATTATTTGTCCTCCCTATTAGTCGATTGCTCATCCATAGTCACTGGCCACCGTTCACCATTCGTTGTCATCACTCCCCGCTTGTCGCCATGACCAATCGCCGGTCTCCTATTGTTGGCTGCCATCAGAAGGGAGAAATTTTATGTCGTTATCAAACAAATTTTTATTTCGTGAATATAAATTTTGTATCATTATCAAACGTGTATTTTTGCTTAGAAACTCATCCAATAATAGAATTAAAATAATCTATTCTTTTTTCAGAAATCAATTTATAGTGAAAATGACTATCATTCGCACCCTAAACCTTGATTTCTAATATGATATGCACATCAAGAAACGAGGTCGACATACGAACGTCTGAACAAATCGAAAAGATGGGCTTATTTTCGGGGCTCGACAACCCTCATCAGCGTCTTGCTTTTTGAATCAGGACTTGGAACATCTGGTGGGCGACAATTTTTAGGCGCTTACGGCTGAGTTATCTGGAAAAAGAAGCGGTACTTTACCTATCGTCCATAGGAATGAATACAATCCTGCTCCTGATTCGAGCTGCCCCATACACAAAGTGTCTATTGCCGAGCATAAATATCCGGGACCTTCACTTTAAAGGGCTCGTGGTGCTAAAGGCGGGAGTGAGAGGGCTGCAAACTTCTCTGGTCGTGCATCAGATGGCACTTCAAGGAAACCTCTGGCTTCTTCGGCCTTCGACGAAGATTGTTTTAATTTGCGAGACGCCTTTAGTGATGTTTGCACAAGCTACCGATGCAACTGTTGACGTAGATTTCAGTCTCTGGATGACTAGGGAATTTACTTCCACATGTAATCAACCCTTGATTTTCGCTATGTCTATCCGATAGTGCTTCACATTGGGTATCAATGAGGGATGTAATTGGAAGTTTGGGTCCCACTTCAGTTTAAAACCCACCTTAGGGCTAATGCAATGTATGCTATCTGATCTGATGTGTGATTTTATACTCAAGTTTTGAATCAATGTATTATATCTCTATTTCCGACCAACTATCAAAATGATTCATTCCGTATATTACAACCTCTTCTATGTTAAAAACTTGGAAAAAAGGCATCAGAAGTCTTGAACTTTTTCAAATTATTTAATTAGGTCTCCAATCTTTTGTTTTGTGGAATTAGATCCCTAAATTATATAGATTGTTCAAGTTGGTTCGTCCATCAAAATAGAAATAGAAAATGCCGATATAAACTAACTCATCAATACATCGACCTGGTCAAACAATTTATAAAAGTCAAAGGATTTCTAGTGCATTTTTCCTTAAAATAACTTTTTGTTAATAAGAAAAAACGAAATAGCAATTAAAAGCAAAATATCAAGAATGAATTAGAAAGGAAAAAAAATAAAAATTCTCAACCTGTTCACTTCCTTTTACGATCGATTCATGCTAGTATAAAAATTCTGAACTTATACTTGTGTATCACATTTACTCTAAACATTTTTCTATGACATGTGTTGGAAGATACGCAAGAAGATTCTCCACACCATTCAAAGATCAATCATGATCAATTAGTATCGGATCTAATCAGATCCAAATTGTAAAATATTTAGTTGCATTTCTTATACACATTTTTGTATTATAACAATAGGATATTGTACATTGAAACATACATAGAGAATACAAGGAATTCTCAAGTTCTTTCTCTCGGATTCTTCCCCTCCATCTTCTTTCATGGTATTAGAGCTCTTCTAATCCTGACATAGCTTCCGCACTTCTCTTTGAATTGCCTCCGGTTCTTTTCTGTTTTTGGTTGTTGCGACACTTGCAAAACAAAACAGCCCCCGGCAGGAATTCCTCCTTGAGTCTTCGTTCTTTGCCAAAGAAAACCCAACCTGCAGAACAGAGTTGCTGTAAAATTTCTTTAAAATTCTTCATCATGACAAACCCACAAACACTTACCTCAGCCACCGAAGATCAGTTAGCAAGGAATACGACGCTACATGCTTCGCTCAATCCAGATTCATCCATCATCACTCCCATACCAGAACAGCAACCCAGTCAACGCCAAATTCACGCACAACACACGCAATGGCAACATTTTCCGGCTCAGTTCAATCCAGGGTTGCCTTTCTCAGGCTATCCTTATCAGTGGATGCCATACCCATGGATCCATGGATCAAATCTAGACACATCACAGCCGGGCTACCAAAGCGTGCAGACTGATGGAGGCCTATTAACCAACACTAGGGCAGGCTCAACCATCAGCCTTGAGCAGACGGGCGGATCAGGAAATTCGAATGCGGGCACCTTCAATCCAGGTCAGACTACAAACAATCCAGGATTCCTAACAGGGTTTCTACCTTTTCTCTTCGCGGCCGCCATGGGTCGCCCAGAACCCGGTGACGCGCTGTATGTCTCCAATGCCGACGGACCTGAGTTGCAGCTTATCAGCCACCCCCTCACAAGACCGGAGAATTACTCAAATTGGGCACGCGAATTCCATCGAGCCCTCATAACAAAAGATAAGGAGGGATTCATCGACGGAACCATTCCGGTCCCAATTGATGAAAAATTAGGGCAACAATGGAAAAAATGCAACCACTTGGTCAGGACGTGGACAAGAAACTGTATAAGCCCAGAAATAGTTGCCGGTTTGCCTCCCATAGAGGATTCAAAATTTTTTGGGATAATATGTGCGAGATGTATGGAAAACTGGATCGGGCGAGAATCTTCTCGCTACATCAGGCCCTTTCCGAACTGAAGCAAGGAAACACGTCTGTGACGATGTGCTTCAACAAACTCTTAGCTCTCTGGAATGAGCTAGAAGCAGCGGAGGAGAAGCTCAATGGACCCGAAGCCACCCTCTAACAATACAAGGCGATAAAAGACAGAGAGAAGGCGACACGGTTCCTGCTTATTCTTAACGAATCTTACCTTCATTTCAGGTCACAGATACTCGCAATGGAGCCTGCACCCTCGATCGGCCGTATATTTCGGCTCGCAGTGCAAGAGGAAAGCCAAAGGCTCGCCTCGACGAAAGGCAAAGGGGCAAAAACCCTAGCACTGGCCGCGAGAAGCGAAAGGGGCTTGTGAACCCTAAAGAAGAGGCGCGACGCGGTGCTAGGGTTCGCGGAAACGAAACCCTTTAAAGGGTCTACTTCGGACGGCCACAATCGCGCGCCTCGATCAGACGGCTCAAGAGGGGCGCGCAACTCTGGAGATCTAGACGGTGGAGATGTTTTTGTCATTAAAGGATCCAACGGTGGACATTTTTCGAAGAATTACGGGCCAAATCCTTATGGGCCTAATTCCTATGGGCCAAACTCTTATGGGCCGAACTCCTATGGGCCTAATTCCTATGGGCCGAATTAAAAAAATAAGGGGAAATTGTATTGTGGTTTTTGTAAACGACCCCATCACACAGTTGAAAATTGCTGGAAGTTGTATGGCAGACCTGGAGAAAAAAAGGGCAAGGAAATATCAGTAGCAGCATATCAAATCACAGGACAGGCAAATGTGAATCAACCCATTACTCATGGTGAATATGAGCAATTGATGTAGGCACTACAAAAATTAGAAGTTCAAAAGATGGGGAGCAGCTTTACAGGTATTTCTCATTGTCTGATAAACAATATATCGAGAAATACTTGGATTGTTGATTCTGGAGCCAGTGATCATATTGCATTTGAGAAGAAATTATTTACCACCATTAATGAAGAACTAGATAGCCCTATTATAGTACAATTACCAAATGGCAACGTTACTCATGTCACTATAACTGGGACAATTAATCTTAGTTCTCAAATTGTTCTCACAAACGTCCTCTATATTCCTGAGTTCCAGTTCAATCTTATATCTGTGTCTAGAGCCTATAAGGAAAATTCATGTCAAGTTTCCTTCAATGCTGATAGTTGTCAATTTCAGGCCATTCCGACTGTGAAACTGATGGGATGGGGTAATCTATCTGAAGGATTATTTTTCTGGAGAAGTTCGCCCAAGAACCTAGATCGATTTCCTTGTAATAAACAATCATTGTGTAATTTGACTACCAATGATAAAAATTTCCTTTTCCATTCCAGATTGGGTCATAGTTCTTTATTTCCCTACTCTCAATGTCATATTTGTCCCCTTGCAAAGCAATCACGTACCCCCTTTTCATTAAGCAAAAGTCGTGCAGTTGATATTTTTTCTTTGCTTCATATTGATGTCTGGGGACCATACCATATACTAAATCATGATGGTTCTCAGTTCTTCCTCACCATTGTGGATGATCATTCAAGGGCCACATGAATTTTCCTCATGCAGTCTAAGAGTCAGGTCGTGTCACATTTAAGAACCTTTCTCTCTCTGTCAAAAACTCAATTTGGGAAAACTGTCCAAAAAATTCGGACAGACAATGGGAAAGAATTTTTCAATTATGAGTGTACAACTTTATTATCATCCCAAGGGATCTTACATGAGAGTTCATGTACTTACACACCACAACAAAATGAAATAGTGGAAAGGAAGCACCATCACTTGTTGGAAGTTGCCCGTCTTTAAAATTCCAGGCTTCTATTCCGGATATTTTTTAGGGAGATTGTATTTTGACTGCAGCATATTTGATCAACCGTATGCCGACCAAGATTTTTAACGGTCGAAGCCCCTTCGAACTTCTTTTTGGGAAGAAACCAGATCTTAATCATCTGAGGATTTTTGGGTGCCTATGCTATGCTTCTATAGTAGGACCTAAGGATAAGATAGGTCCACGAGCTCATCGGTGCATATTTATGGGGTATCCTACATTACAGAAGGGGTACCGAATATTTGATCCCTCTACAGGTGACTTCTTTGTTAGTAGGGATGTTCAATTCCAAGAAGATTTTTTCCTTTTTGCTACCCAGGAATCAAGCACAGATAGATCGGGACATTCTCATACTCATCGTATCAAAGAGTCCATTCATGATCCGGGATATGTTCTGGTTCCATATTCAGATAATACAGGTACTGATCCTATACCTACTACGGCCATAACACTTTTGGCAGCAGACATGGATCAACACATGGATGAAGGAATTGCTTTAGAGTCATCTCCTGTGGAGCTTCCAGCAACTCAATCATCTTCTGAAGACATCCAGCCAAGACGTTCGGGACGAGCCACACGTCCACCAACTTGGACCAAAGATTACATATGTGGAGTAAGAAATCCACTAGGTATTCTTTTTCCTATTTCTTCTTATGTTTCCTTCGATCGATTATCCGAGGAGCATAGATGCTGCATTACCCGCATTTCTGAAGAGCGAGAGCCTTCAAGCTATGATGAGGTAAGCACTGATCCGCGATGGCAGAAGGCTATGGAAGCAGAATTGCAGGCACTGGTGGATAATCAGACATGGGAACTTGTCAGTCTGCCTCCACATCGTAAGCCAATTGGATGCAAATGGGTCTACAAGATCAAATATCGAGCTGATGGTTTGATTGAAAGGTACAAAGCCTGATTGGTAGCAAAGGGTTTTACACAGAAGGAAGGTTTTGACTATCATGAGACATTCTCTCCCGTAGCTAAAGATGTTACAGTCCGATCCTTCCTCTCTGTAGCAGCTTATTAGGACTGGCCATTACACCAGATGGATGTTCACAATGCCTTCCTCCATGGAAATCTAGATGAAGAGATTTATATGGACATACTACAGGGTTTACGGAGACAGGGGGAGAATAAAGTATGTTGTCTTCGCAAATCCCTATATGGGCTTAAGCAACCGTCCAAGCAATGGTACGCAAAATTTTCTGAGTCCTTGATAGCTGCTGGTTTTCAATAGTCCAAATTTGATTATGTCGTTTTCACATGGACCAAAGGTACGTCATCTATATACTTGATGATATATGTAGATGAAATACTAATTATGGGCAATGATGAGATAGCTATCAAAGGCTTCAAGCAATACCTGCACTCTACTTTCCATATAAAAAATATAGGGTCGCCAAAGTATTTTCTTGGAATAGAAATTGCTTGATCAGACCAAGGAATATCCCTCAACCAGAGGAAATTTGCCTTGGAAATCATATCAGAAGCAGGATTGTCAGGATGTAAGCTAGCTATAATTCCAATTGAGCAAAATATCAAGCCGACCACAGTAGATTATGATGCTGGAATCTCTCAAGAAGCCGATCCTGTACTAAGAGATCCAATGAGTTATCAGAAACTTGTTGGGAAGCTCATATATTTAACTATGACCAGGCCAGACATTACTTATGCCGTGCAAACCCTAATTCAGTTCATGCACAGTCCAAAGCAGTCCCACATGAGTGCTGCACTCAAAGTGGTAAAGTATTTGAAGAAATGTTCTGGACTTGGGATTCTTCTCTCCAAGAAATGTGATATGAGGATGACAGCATATTGCGATGCAGATTCTGCAACCTGTCTGATGAGTAGGAGGTCCATAACTGGTTTCTGTATCAACTTAGGGGATTCTTTACTTTCATGGAAAACAAAGAAGCAATCGACTATTTCATTATCCTCAACAGAAGCAGAATATCGGGTCATGGCAAAAACCACATGTGAGATAGTGTGGCTACGTGGATTACTTCGAGACCTTGGAGTACAAGTTCAAGGGCCAACGAAATTGTTTTGTGATAATGATGCGGCTCTCAAACTTGCCTCAAACCCAATCGTTCATGAAAGAACGAAACACATAGAAGTGGACTGCCATTTCACATGAGAAAAGATCTAACAAGGGAAAATCGAGACACTGGGGATTCGAACAGAAGAACAACCGGCGGACGTCTTCACCAAACCTTTGTGTCAAAGTCAGCACGCATATCTCCTAAGCAAGCTAGGTGTCTTGGATATCTACAAGCCACCAGCTTGAGGGGGAGTGTTGGAAGATACGCAAGAAGATTCTCCACACCATTCAAAGATTAATCATGATCAATTAGTATCGGATCTAATCGGATCCAAATTGTAAAATATTTAGTTGCTTTTCTTATACACATTTTTGTATTATAACAATAGGATATTGTACATTGAAACATACACAGAGAATACAAGGAAAATTCTCAAGTTCTTTCTCTCGGATTCTTCCCCTCCATCTTCTTTCAACATGGATATAATCTTGGGTTTTTTGGCGCCACAAAAAAAATTATAGTAAATGTGTCACACTGTACAAGTTTGGAGTAAATGTGTCACATAGGTACAAGTTTGAGATTGTTGGTATCATAAAAAAATGTTTAGGGTAAATATGGCACCACAATAGGTAAAGTTTGAGATTTTTTTGTGGCTTTTACCCTTTATTAAAACACCAATCCCATCAGACCAACCCAACACTCTCCAGCCCGTCCATCAAACCCGACCACTTCAGCTTCATTGGGCTCGGTCAGTCGAGCTCACCATATCACCAAGCACAACCCAGACCATTATATTGCCCCAACCAAGCCCATGAAGCAAGACTTCAGCCCATCAGCCCGATCCACTTAGCTGGGTAAATTGAGCCCAACAGAGAAAGCCTTCTCTCTCTCTCTCTCTCTCTCCCCCCCCCCCCAACTCTCCCCGGATATTCAAAGACAAATACCAGAGACGAACGTCGCACGTGTGCATATAGGGAAGCAAAGCATGGGCGCTCAAGAGGCCCACCACAACCAGAAGCTTCTCCACCTTTATTCCTACTCAATCGCGCCACCTCCAACCTCCGCTAGCTACTGTCCATTCTCCATCGCCAACCCCAACCCAGCGGCGCAACATATATATGCATAGAAACAGAGCATACTAAGAGATACAGAGAGTTTGAGCAAGATGATCTCCGTTCAGGGACTTTTTACTTTCATTCCTCTCTTCCACCTCCAGTCCATTCATAACAGTCATCCCCATGGCTGTTCATTACACTCATAGCCGTGCCGGAGCTCCTCTGTTTGCTCGCCCCTATTTTTGAGTCGATGTGCCCGAAGTACCTTGGACTCGTCTGTTCTACCATCTCCCACTCCAATTTTTGACGCTGTGGTTTCCAAGACCTTCTATTGCCAACCTAACAATCGATCGTGACCAGAACAACTCCTCATCAAGGTATCTGTCTACTATGCTTTGTTTTGATTTGAATCGAGCATGTTTCAGTGCACGATTGTCTCTCAGCTGGCCTCAGATTCATTGATTCATCTTTGTTAAGGCTTATCTTAGCTTCTCTGACCTTGTTTGTTTGTTAATCGCCTCGTTCATTAAAATCGCCACTTGTTTGAGAGTTTGCTCCAGGAGTTTGAATTGAAAATTTTTATCTGGTCTAAGAGCTTAGTGCAATTTTTTCAATGCTTGAAAGTTTATTTAGCCTGTGGCTCTGTTTCTTTAGTATTTTGTTTGCCCATGAGATGGGCGGTGATGCTAAATTATCATCCCCGCATTTGTCATATTTTGGACTTTCCAATATTAATCGCGTTCATAATAATTAAGGTATTTCGTATATCTTAGATATATGTTTGAAATAGGCATGAGAATCTTAAGATATCTTTAGAGCTATGTTGTAAATTGATATCAACTATTTGATTCCTTAAATGAGTAGGGACTGGGACTAGTAAATCATGAAATTCTTATATGGTAAACAATGATTATTCATTTTGAGAACATTAATTTCATGTTAATCAATCTCTCTAAATTATTTAATAGCCTTAAAACCATTTTCTCTTCAATCGGAGATTAGAATGGGCACCAAAATTTTCATATAAATAACTTAAATATTAGTTATCATCACTGAACTTAATATATTCAAATGACTAATTATAAAATCATTACAATTAGCATCCCATCACCAACTTCTTCATCATCCATGACGTCCAAATCTAGTATTTGCTAAAAATAGGATGTGTAATCAGTCCAAATTCAAGAAGTTGGAAGAGTCATAAGCTAGTTACCGAATGACAATCTTCGTGATTTGGTGGTTTAATTGTATGCTAGAGGCCACTTTGCTTATACTGCGAGCAATATAGTGGGGGAAAATATCACTTTAAGAAAAGTGATCACACACCTCAAATCATAGGCTTCTACAGGAGACGTATGTCTAAGGGTGAAGCGGTAGAAAGGAGCGGTGGTGGATCGGCTGGAAAGGGTTGATGGGGTGGAGGGTGTCTACGGGGTCGTTTAGGTGGAGAGGGTGGACAGGGTACGGGGGTAGAGCAGGTGAACGGGGTGGAGAGGGTGGATAGGGAGCAGAGAATGGAGTAGGAGAACGGGGAGGAGCGTGTTTACGTCCTTCATCTTTCAGTAGGCCGGACGTGAGGGGGGGGAGAAAAGGAGGAGAGAGAGTGAGGTCAAGTCCCTCATTAATGCCCCATCAAATGGGTAAAAATGGAAAAGGGCAAGGAAGGGAACCGCATTGGAATTTGGGCAGTAAGGAGGAAGGGGAAAAAGGTTACCTAACCTAGCCTAGTCTTCACCTATGTACTTGAGTGCAATCCTCCAGCCTCTCTCTCTCTCTCTCTCTCTCTCTCTCTCTCTCTCTCTCACTTTCACTTCCATTTTCTCTCTTGGGCTCTCTTTTCTCTCCCTCGCCTTGGATAGCTGAACCCCCCCCCAAGCCATTTTCATCTTCATTTAAGCTCGTTCTTTGCTTATTTCCTTCATTGAGGGCCGTACTGCTGCCAAACCGCCCCCGGATTGCCGCAGAGCCGCCACCGGAACCGCGACTAGCCATCGTCTAACTCCCTTAGGCATGCTGGACACATGACCAACAGCCTTTAGCTACTGTCCAGTCTTGTTGTTCCTTCCCCTAACATATTTCAAAGCCTAGATTGTTTGTGAGTGGCTTTCTAGCCTTCATTTAGGGCTTTCGTTGTACTTAGGGAGTAGTTTAGGGCGGATTAGTGGTAATCTATATCATTTGGATGATGTGCTTGGTGGTTCCATGGTTAAATATGCTATTTAGGTTATGTGCTATGTGGTTCCATGGTTAAACATGCTATTTAGGTTATGTGCCATGTGATTCTATGGTTAAACATGCTAGTTAGGTTATGTGCTATGTGATTCTATCATTAAACATGCTATTTAGGTTATGTGCTATGTGAATCTATGGTTAGATATGCTAGTTAGGTTATGTCTCATGTGATTCTATAGTTAAACATGTTAGTTAGTTTATCTGACATGTGGTTCCATGGTTAAATATGCTAAGGTTATGTGCTATGTGATTCTATGGTTAAATATGTTCTTTGGATTATGTGGCATGTGATTTAGTGGTTATCCATGTCAATTGGATGATGTGCCATGTATATTAATGGTTAAAAATGAAAAATGGTGTATGTGCCATGTGATTAGTGGATAAATATGATATGTGAATTATGTGTCATGAGTTTGGAAAGTGAATGGTGCATATATGTGTGACATAAGTGAGATAAGTGTATGAAATGATAGCATTTGGCAAGGGAAGTTGCATATCGCATGAGCATCACATGGGTTAAATAAGAAAGATAAGAAATGTAGTATGTGATGGTATGCCCGTGTGATCACCTAAGGTCCTGATGCATTTTATGCAGGGTGTGAACCCGTCCTATGGCGTTTCACGTGGGAGGATGCTTGATTAAGTTCAGATGCCCCCAAGTTAACAGGATGCTGTTTATAGATGGATTTCGGAACGAAACTCCTTACAAGAATGCCCACAAGTCAATGGGATGCCATGCTCGATGGGTTGAGACGATGCTCGGTTACGCCGGATGATTTGCGAACCTTTAGGTTCTTTAGGTCTTGAGGGGCCATAATAATTTGAAAGCATTATCTCGAGGGTTGCATGGTAGTATGGGATGTCATGCGATTCTCGAGACACCACGTGTGTAAAGTGCATAAATGATGATTGCATATGATGTGAATGATGCCATAGTTTACACATATATGGCATGGATATATTTATGAGTTACTTGAGAAAAGTGCATGGCATGAGTGCATGACTTAGATCATAATGCATTTTCCTATGGTTGGCTCGAGAACATAAAGTCTATGTTATGAAATTGCCTATGCATCTACTTTAATGGCCTTATATGGTAGACAAGTTGTTATGAGATTGATGAGAGTAAAGCAAGAAGTGTGTTGCCATGTTTTGCTATCGATAGACAATTGCATGTTTAGGACGCTTTCGAGGTGCACGACTTCCCTATGCGAAGTCTAGGGAGTTCACTCATTAAGTTTATCTCATTTCTATTTGTTGAAATGTTTTCGGGCCCTAGGAATGACTGAACCATTCCGTCATATTCATTTTGGCCTTCCTGTAAAGTGTAGTCAGGAGATGACAGAGTACCCGGTAGTAGGAACAGTCGACGTGCACTACATGCGATATGTCATGACCATTTGGGTTGATGAGGTTTGCCTAACCTCGTGCCACATCGATTTGTGGCATGGTACTTTTGGGTAGGCGGCGAGAGCCATGATCCCATCCACGTTTTTGATGGTCCGTTGGTTGCTGGAGGATTTGAAGACGACATCAGTTGGGATGCCAATAATGGTGACGTTCTCAATGGGGAGGTGTTTGACCCTTAGATCGACCCCATGTTGGTTGCCGTGTGGGAGGCTTGGACCTCAAAGGCCATTGGGGCTCAGGTAGACGAAGGGTATTAGCACTTTTTGGACCACCCTCATAGTATTAGAGACGTAGGTTTACCCTCGGGCCCTTTTTGGAGGAAGTCATAGCGAAGCGGTTAGGTGTGTCGGATATGTGAAGCTGGTTGTTAAATTTTAAAGCCACTATGTATGAGATGATGACTCATGAATCTTTTCTATTTATATATAACTATGTTTTAACTATCCTTGCTATTTGATGATTGGAGATTTGTTTACGTTTTCGCTTGTGCATTTTAATGTTATTACGATTTGGGTTGGCAACACCTCTTGCAACGTTGCAATCGAATGACCAAAAGATAAGTAAAGGTTTGATGGGCGCGGGTTGTCGCACAGTCGTAAAGGTTCAGGGCGTGATTGTCATACCCTCGCCCCACCTCTGGCACGAGAGCATGACTCGGCGGGTTAGCATTGATGCCCCAGGCAACATCGAACGTCCTGAAAGTTTTTTTTCTTTAGTTAATCACATACGGAAACGATTATAAACAATCCTCGTACAAATAAACTTGGAAGTCGGGCAAGACATATGCAAGCCAAGCAAATAAAAGCAACATATTCATATACATATTCACATATCAAAAGTTGTTTTGATTACATGCCTATCCTAGTCCTTGGCTACTTATTTTCGTTTCCATATATAGTCAATCAAAAGGTTGGGGTAGCCTAACTCCTTTACCAAGCTGCTCCCAAAAGCAGCCCCCATGCTAAGTTCATTCCCTTCTTGGACTCATAAAGTAGTAGTTTTCTTCCGGTAAGTGATGTCCCATTCTAAGTCTACTATGTCCGTCACGGTGGTAATAATATCAATAGGGAGTTTAGGACGGATGAGCAATGGGATTAGTTCACCCATCACACTTGAAATTGTGAGAACAACAAGAGTGAGTCGATGACTCAGTAAGTAAAAATCTTTAATTCTCCTACAGGAGGACATCTCGACGTCGATCGTTGGATACAAGATCACCACCCACTTGTCGATGTCGAATCTATAGCACGATTCGTGCCTTGCCTTACTTATGCATATTAAAGGTTCTCAACCTTCTAAGTGCTTTCAAGAATCAAAGACAATGAGTTAGTGCATATGAACATGCTTTCTAAAGATCCGTGACTTATGATAATTTCGATCACAAAAAGGGATGCGTGTATCTCGTGAAACTCGTTCAAACACTAAGTGATCCAATTCAAGCATATGCTCAAATTGATGCAAGAACTTAACAATACATATCAAAACAAACCCAACCTTTGCAAGTGTCACACATGGACTTTCATTTTTATTTTTAGTATCATATTAGTCAAAATTAATCGACTCTTCCGGTAACAACTAGGCATCAGTCCCCTTCTTGGCAATCGGCATCGTCCTGATCTTATTATCAAGACAATATCTAGGGCAACCCCCTCGGCATCGGCCTTACATGGGCTGGCATCGTCTACGATCTCAATATTGGGACAACATACGGGCCTTTACCCCAAGCAACGACTCGGCATCCCCCAACGTTATATAAGTCTATCGTGTGTCCATGCATTTCAAGCATCAACTGATTCATTTTATGTTTAAACTTTTAGCTGAATGAAAGGCCCGAACGCGTGCCATGCAAGGTGAACTAATGAACGACTCTTGTGTTTTATTAAATCAAACTCATGCTAGATGTGATTTAGGCTCGTGACCTTAACTTAGAACCATTCGCTCAGGCTTTAGCATTGTTCATAGTCATCGAGACTTCCCCTCGACATCCGAGCGTGCTCGACACTCATGCGAGATCATGAACTTACTTAATACAACAACAATCAATAGAAACACAACAAGCATAACAATAGAAAGCTAACACAAGCAGATGATGACATGATCCTAAAATCAATAAGCGTAGCACATCGCCCTATCGAAGAGTTAGGAAAATCTACTTACTATTTTTTGGACCTAACTCCAAGATGCTTCTTTGGTGGTCGGTTGGCATCTAAGGTGACTTGGTAGAGAAGGGCGTGAAAGAGAGGAGAGGAAGGGAGAGGAAAAAAGAGAAAGACCAAGCCTTAAAATGGGAAGAGCCATTAAAATGTGAGAATGGCTCTTCCCATTTATAGGCCTCATCCTCTTAGATTTTTATTGCAAGCTCATGATTATGCCTAAGAGGCAAGTTGGCCTAGCTATCCTCTTGAGTTGGCGCCTAAGTCTCTTGATGTTCACTTGTGATTGGTTCACATATTAACTTGTTCTTCAAGGCTCATTTTAGGTTCGTTATTGCTTATAGTGCCTAAGGAGACACACAAGCCTTTTGATGCATCATGTCCTCTTCTAATTGGCTAGTTCTTGGCTTGTTCACCAATCCTATAATCTAGGGCCTTCATACCCTAAGATTTACCTGAGATCTGGTCATCAAGAAACTTGGACTTTGGACAACTTGTTCTCCAAGTTAACCACATGAATGTGTGACTCATTAAACTCATTAATTAGCTAGCTTCCAAAAGCATTTAATACATTCTTATCTTCAAGACAAAAAGACTCTAGATTGTCTTCCTCCTCAAGTTAGGCATGTAGCCCCATTCCCTTCCACGTTTGGCGTGTGGTTTTACCATTCTAAGGTGAAAACAATTTTGAACAACTTTCGAAATCAATACTATTAGCTTAGCAAACAGGCTCAAAAAATTATAAAATTTTAATATGTTGTAAAGAAGACCTTGGAAAACATTTTTTATACAGGAATCCAAGCCAAATTCATTATGTGGGAAGAGCAACAAATCATTAAACACAACCCAAAAATTCGTTCGTCGAGTAAATTCAACGGTCACAGAGAGAGACTCATCTCAAAATATGAATTTTCACAAAACTCTTTGAAATTTTAATATATTGTAAATATGGATGTTATTTAAAACTTTTATGAAGGAAGCATGTCGAAATTCGAAAGGGAAGATTTTATAAAAATTCGAGAAGGCAACTTGGTTATCGTTTTCACTATACTCGGTAGGTTCTATACTATAATTGATTAGGCCTTCTTTCCAACTATTTCACTTCAGAAAAATCTGAAATTTAAGTATGTTATAGATTAAGATGTTTTGAAAAACTTTCATGAGGAAGTTTCTCCAAATTCGAAGTCTAAAGAGCTCTATAAAATTGGAAAGCAGGAAAGGTCTAGTAGTTTCGAAAAACTGGAAAGTCAAAACCTATAAAACTTAAGGTGGCAAGTCCATGGAGGAGAGGTGGCGCCTTCTTGGCTTGTAAGATCACTTGTCATCATTCCTTTAGGCCATAAGTCATCCCCTTTCATTAATTATTTGGGATACATAAGCTTTTACACTCATTATCCTCGTTTAATGCATTTGACTCTTGTTCTTCAAGAAGATTAACCTATTTGACTTAGCCTCATAGTTGGGACCAAAATAAAGGTCGAAATCGAGGTTGTTACAGTGACAATTCCTCTTATGGTCTTTGTGTGACCATTTGATGTGGGACTCTGAATGTCTAGCTTGTCTCTATTCTCTTGTGGTGTTTAGCCTTCCATGCAAACACCTTCAATTTAGGATCCTTGGCTTATCTCTATTGCTGTGTCCAGCCTTCCATGCGAATGCTAAGAGTCCCACATCGAACAATCATGCAGGGACTGTAAGAAGGATTGTGAATAAAAGCTAATTCATGCCTTTCTTGGCCTTTTGGTGAAGATTAAGTATGGTATTTGTTCAATGTGTGATGTTTACTCAATTTTTGTAGCATTTTGATCTTTTTGTGGGTAAAGAGCAAATGTTTGATTTTAAAGGAGAGGGGGCTCCATCGGACCAACTAGGAATAGGACCATCGGTCCGGTCTAGTTCTTGGTTCCTTGACCAGTCGGTTTGGTTCCCGTTCCAGGGTGGGACCAGATCGGACTGAGAACCGATCACCCCTGCAACCTAGAGCTCTAGTTTTAGCCACTATAGAGAAAAACTATTTTTTATAGTGTTATACCACTTTACATGAAGACCGAGTTTGAATAGTTCATATGCAAATTGTCTCCTTTTACCTTATGGTTTAAGATTTTGAATTGAAAACACTTACGTGCTCTACAGAGTTCAGTGCGTTATTTCCATACCTTCAAAGTTTATTTAGTTTGTGGCTCCCTTTCTATGGTAATTTGTTGGCACAAAAGACTAGTGATGATGCTAAAATTTTATCCTACATATATGATATCTAGTATTTTCCTCTGTTAATTACCTTAACAATATTTCGAGTATTTTGTAAATTTTAGATGTAGGTTTGAGATAGCCAAAAGGATTCCTAAGATGTCTTTAAAGTTGTATAGTATACTCAAAGTCGATATCGACTATTTGGTTTCTCAAACAAGTAGAGACTAAGAACGACAGGATGATTTCGGAAAAAAATGATTATTCAACCGTAAGAGGATCAATTTTGCCATTCATCAATCTCTAAATTATTAGGTTGCAACAACAGGCACCAAAAGTTCTAAATAAATAATCAAAATACGATTTGTCAATTCCAAACTTCTGTATTTAAATCCTAAGGATAAAATCATTACATTAGCTTGACATTACCAAATTTTAAATAACATCATCCATGACATCAAAAGGGGAATTATCAAAAAAGTCATAATTCTGTTAAATTGTGGTAATTCAGTTGTAAATCTTTGCTATTTTTGCTAATTGTGTCCTAAACCTTTTATATTTGTGACAATAAAGTCCATCCGACAGTTTTGGCTCGCAAGATATTAACATGGACGCCAACCATCTAATGTGACTTGGCCGGTGCTGACGTTGAATTTATTTAATAATACTTTCAATTTTTTTTTTCATTTACCCCTTTTTCTTTCTTTTTTTTTTTTCTCTTCCTTTCATCTTAATCCTCTAGCCAACGAGTTCAGCCCCACTGGCTATTGGTGAGGGTGAGTCTTACCTAGCTATGGCAAGGCTCATCCTCGCCGTCATTGGCAAGGTCAAGCCTTAGCATGCCTAGGTGAGACTCGAACTTGCCAATCCTTGCGTCTGGTTGGTCACCGAGATGAAGATGAAGGGAAGAAGAAAAAAAAAAGATAAAGAAAAAATAAATAATTCAAACAAATATTAAAATATTATTAAAAATTGTCTATGTTAGCATTGGCCAGCCAAAATTGGCTTGATGGACTGAATTGATATAAATGCAAAAATTTAAGACTCAATTGACGAAAAAAGAAAATTTTTAGGATTAAATTGATTCAATTGTAATAGGTTTAAGATAATTTTGGTAATTTTTCCCATCAAAGTATAATATTTACTAAATTAGGATGTAATCAATCCAAATCCAAGAACTAGGAAGAGTCATCTATGAGTTAGCAAATGAGGTTCTTAGTGATTTTGTGGTTTTATTGTATCCTAGAGGAAAAATGAAAAATAGATCATAAATTTTGATTTAATATGTAATGTTATTTTTGGACTTTAAATTCGATTAATGTGATCATTGAACTATTCCTAAATGCTCAATTTAGTCCCTAAATTTTTAATTTATTCAATATAATCTTTCAACTTTTTATAACAAAGTCAAATCAATCCTATTTACAAGTTTTATAATTATATTGTGCCCGTATTTTATAATATCCTTTCAATTTAATCCATTACCTAAATCAACAAAAAAATGATATTTTCTATTACCTTTTTACCTTTTCAGTTTTTACAAATACTTCTATAGTTCAAATTCTCGTGTTCCTAACCTTTTACATATTTAAAATTTTCAAGTTTTGTGTTTCGTATATTCTTAATTAAATTTTAGTTAACTATGCATACTAGAAAATTAAAATAGCATAAATATCAACTAATGTACAGGTTCTACTTTCCTTTTAAAGAGATTACTGAATATACTTAAATATAATTATGATAATATTTATAAAGACCAATAAGGTAAAAAAACAATTAAAAAAAGCCATGTTTTGTTTATTTAGGAAATAAAAAGATAGCAACACTATAATTATCATAACTTTTGACATTTTATGGAAATTGAGGAACATCTTAAACATTTAAGAACAATTCAAGGATCACATAAAATAAATTAAAAATGTAATGATAACATTGCACATTGACCAAAATTTAAAGACTATTTTATATCATTTTCTTTATCATAGAATTGATTTTATTTTACATAGGAGCAACATAATGGGGGAAATAACACTTTAAGAAAATTAATCACGCGCCTCAAATCTTGAGATTTCATCCCCGACATCTGTTAATGCTGCTGGAACAGTGGCTTCAATAGACCGGTGCCTGGGAAATGGTACTCAAGCAGCTTAATGTCTGGCTTTTCAAACTGAGCTGGTCGTATGGGCCTTCATTCGGTCACACTTTTTGAAATTAATATACCAGCTCTAATGATGTAGTCCGCGAAGAGCCGGACAAAGCGAGACTTGTACTCAAGTGGAAAGAACAAGGCAAGGTATAGACTCAAGATAACGGAGAGGGCAATGGTTCCGATGGCCCAGATGACAATGGCAATCCAATTGCGTTTGCTTATGGTCACATAGACCCCCGCCATGAAGGCCACTCCCATTGTCAAAAGAGCTATGAGCAGCAGTGTCCTTGCTTTTTTAAGGGCATAAAGCATCGCAACCGAATCACTTATCTGTGTCCATAGAAGGATTACAACTGAAATTATCGAGCTGTACATGGCTATGGTGTTGCTGATCACAAACATGTCGTATATGGGTTTGTTCAACAGCGTAGCAATTCCTGCATCTGGTTCAGAGTTATTATATCCTCCAGGAACAGAAAAGCCAGCGGCAAATGTAATAGTGGCAACAAGCGTTGCCACAACCATACGGGTGTTGGCCTCAGTTTTTAGTCTTTCTGAAGACTCTGGATCTCTCGCCAAGCCTTCGCTTTTTGTTTGGCAAATTCCTTCGTCTTTGCTTCTATGTGCTCCAGCCGAGACTAAGATAATTCCTGTTAAGCTCTGGTCAAGCATTATAGAGAAAAGGACCGTTATTATCTTTAAAGTTGGACTAGCAATCAAAGATTTAAAATTCAAAACCTGAAATCTTCTCAATTTATGCACAAACTTCTCAATGCCATCAATTTCTGAGCATACTGTAGAAACTTAATTTCACTTGGTAACTTCTGGGGGAGTTCCAAGAGTCAAAACAAACTCTAATTCCATTCGTCTCCCCCAAAAGAATGTAGCTAAAATAATAGTAAAAAATAAAAGTAGAAAACTTGTTAATCCAATTTGTCAAGACCATCACCTCACGAAGTGGAGCATCGATTTTTTCCAGTTGCTCGTCTACAATGTCGAGAGCCATTAAGTTGTCATTGTTTACCAGCTTTAGATCAACTCTTTTGTCCCGGGAGAGAGAAAGCAGAACCTCGGGTTGACAGTGTAATGTAGCTATATGTAGAGGCGTATTTCCTTCTCTGTCTTTGGCATTTATAAGCTTCTCAACCTTAGGATCTCCGAGTATGTACTTTACCACTGAGACCCTTCCATACTTTGCCGCAACGTGAAGTATATTTCGTCGTTTCTTTAAAGTAAGCAACTCTTCTGGATCTGGCCAATCTTGAAGCAGCTCCTTGATTGTTTCGAGATGACCCATCTTACACGCTACGTGGATTGGAAGATAGCTATTTTTGTTACCCACGTAGGTACTCCAAGTGAACTCTTGGACCAAGAAGTTGACTCCCTCGACATAATTCTCGTATGCTGCTAGATGGAGGGGAGTATCATTTCCTGCACCTCTTAAATCAAATAGCTGTTTCTTCCGCTCCGACATTCTTCTGAGCATATCTATATCATTTGAGAATAGGAAATGAATGAATTTGTGTCATGCTCATGATCAGGGTCCGCTAACTTTACCCTTAAACAATTTTATTTACTTGAAATAAACAAAAATGCAAATTTTCATCGATCACATAGTTAAAAGCTGAACTTTAATGGATAATTTCTGGATAGGTAATGGAGAATGATAGTGACATTCATTTCCAAGAAGTAGTCTACCCCATTGGCGTAATCAAGGGGAGCAATGACATGAGTCTCCTCCTGTTTCAGGAAATGTACTTGGACAAAAATATAATTAGTGCAGTATCGACAATGGCATAATACTATGAGTATCGACTACTGAAGTATTAAATTGATGGCATTCTTCAAGGGGTAAGTCTTGCCTGGACCCCATATCCAAACATATCGTATCTGCCTTCTCTGGGCTAAAATTTATAGGAAATTCTGAAAAATCAATGCGGGCTTAGGAAAAATTAAACTATTTTAGCAAAAGAACAAAAAATTTGAGTTCAGATGTTTTGGGTGCATTTGGTTTAGCATTTTGAAAGCCCCTTGGGAATGCTGAACCAAACGCACCCTTTATGAATAAGATTCAATTGCTTGTATGAATCAAAGGAGACACAAGTGAGAACCACAACGACAATCACTGACCTAATCTTTTGTGCTTCACGGCTCCGTGAACTGGTGACAGGCCTAGCATCCCGGACATAAGGTCTTCATTCCCATCCACGTTCAACAATAGCTCAAGAATCTCCAATTGCCCTGTCTCAACTGCCAAGTACAGAGGGCACCTGCTTTCGGAGTTCTTCTGATACACCGATCTTGAGCCATGCCTCAGGAGCAGACGGGTCATATTCAAGTCACGTTTCTTCACGGCCTCATGCAGCGCCGTGTTCCCCACACCATTCTGCGCGTCCGCATACATCTTGCAGCCGAGGAGCAGCTCGGCCGTCTGGATCTTGCCAGCTCTTGCCGCGATGTGGAGCGGGTTGTCCCCTAGGTGGTTCAGTTTGAAGGTGGGACACCTGTCAGGTCCAACCTCGAGGAGAGCTCTGAGGATGTCGGGGTTCTCAATACCTGCAGCAATGTGAAGCAACGAGTTTCTAGAAGGGCCCCGTATTGTGACGATGTTGGACAAAGAGACCCCCTCTTCAGCTGAATATTTTTCAAGGGCACTGATGAAATCGTCTACTTTGCCATCTTTCATGGCGGCATGCAGCAGCGGATACACATGATATCTGAATTCTACTTGGCGGTATGGTCCGTTAACCAACTCTAGTTCTCTCAATCTGGCCCTTCTGTGGTTCCAGACTTCATCATCATTGATAGGTATGCCTACGTGAATGGGAAGCATCTTTGGGCTCTGGAATTCGAATGAGGTCTCCAACAAATTTAGACGATAGTCTGGTTGAACTCTCATGCAGGGTCTCCTCTCCAAAATATATTGCACAGCCAACAGTGTTTTTCCCCACCCCTCTAGCTGTCACTGCACATCATGTGACCAACAGCAATTCTTGGGGAAAAAAAAACCTGTTGCAGGCGAAAACATCGGCGACAGAATTCATTCTTAAACATTGTACTGCATTCTTATTAAGAAAATCGTCTGTGCAGAGTAGTTTAAGCAACTAATTCCTTAAAAACCGTTCGTGCTGCGAAATTGCACAAGACGTTAATCTGAAGTTCAGAAGATTTTGTAAAAGGAATCCGATTCTGATTCAACCACAAAATGATCAAATTATCGAGTCCCACGTTTTTCAAATTAAGATGGATTTGCGAAAATGTGTGTGAAAGGCCTGTCAACTCCTTATAAGGAGTTCTGAGATGAAAATTATCGGCAAGGTATGTACTGCTTGAAGATTTAACAAATCAACAAAACTACTCGGCTAGTAGTGCGAAACTGAGATTTGAAAATGAAACTGGAATTTATATTGGAACTTGGAAATCACAACCTGCTAGAATCTAGTACTCGAAACATGGATATTATATTCACAGGACAATTAGCGAAACGAAAAATGGAAAGCATAAAATTAAATTTAAAACTAAAATATTGCCAATTAGAAGGGAAAGTCAGACGGAAGTTCGGGAAAGTTCTGGCATAGTTGAGAGGGTCATCTTTTTTCCTCTGTTTCGAGCATTCAAAGATATTGAAGCTCTGCGATGCTTTTCTCCTTTTCCCATTAATATCTTCACGTTCTCAATAGTTGTTTATATAGCACAAAATCAACATCGCTTGATCTCGAAATATATTGGTTCTTCTTCTAAAGCAACGTTACATTGACACCATATCAACGTCACTTGTTCCCGAAAAATAGTGGCACATTTTTGGAAGCGGAACTATTCATCCCATTTTGGCACAAAGTACATGGAATGAGACATTGGAATGTTCACTCAAACTTTCATCTAGTACAAAATGTGAGAATGTGAGGCATGCTGTGTATGGTTCATTTTCACATACACACATCCAAAAAGTCAAAACTGAATTTTTACACACATCCAAAAAGTCAAAACTGAATTTTTATCTCAAGTTTCATTCATTTCATGAAAAATGTGATGATTTTGGAAAATGTTTTTCAAGGAGTTATTTTCTTGGAAAAAATGAAAATATTTTCCGATACTTGGCTGAAACCTTAAAATGAATTAAAAAATATTTTTTGTTGTTTAGTATTGAAAATCAAATTTAATTTTCCTCTGTGCTCTTATTTTAATAATTTTTAATTTTTAATTTTCCTTTTCTCCTTTTCTTTTTTTTACAAATCGATTTTTTCATTATTTGTAAATTCCTTTTTCTTTTTTTTTTCTTTTTTGATTTGATTTGATTTTTTTTCTTTTCCTTTCTTCTTTAGCTAGTCGTCAGCGAGCTTGCTCGATTCTAGTGAGTTGAGCCGAGCTGAACCGAGGCATCCTTGGGCAATGCTTTACCTTGCCAAAGCTAGTGAGGTCGAGCTCGAGCCTCGCCAGAGGTTAGGGAGGATGTCCCACACATCATGACAGGCACTGAAGATGAAGGACTGGACAAAGTTGAATCCGAAGAAGCCGTGGAGGTAGACGAAGGAGATGGAGCTGCAAATCTCGTTGCACCGCCAGCGGAGGAGGTAGTACGTGATGGAGGAGAAGAGAATGAAGAAGATAGCGTTCATGAGGTATAGCGGTAGCTGCAATGTGTCTGATGCCTTCAGCGATGAAGGCTTGCGACGATTGACGGCTGAAACCGACAACCGAAGTATCTTCCGCTCATGGTGGCTGCAGCAACAGGGATCGCAGCCTTGCGAGACTGCGCTGCACGGGCACTTCGGTTGTGGTTGGCGGACGTCCAACGCTATCACTAGCGGTGAGGTTGAAAGCAAAAGGGGGAGGAGATCGGCCTTCTAGTAACTTCTAAAAAAGAAAAAAAAATAAAAGAAAAATAAAAAATGATTAAAACGAGTGCGCGGATGAGAATGCGCTTGGTTTGGATAGAAGAAAGAGGAAGGAAAATGATTTCCCTTTTTCATTTTCTCCACTTTTGAAGGTATATTTTCAATTGACGGAAAATGCTTCCTTTGATTTATATAATTTTTGTGAACGAAACACAAAGAAATTAGAAAAATATTTTTTCTAAAAGTTGATTTCCGCTAAACGAATGGTCTGTGTGCCGACAAATCCACGTTTTCTCTTACTCTGGCTAGTTGACCTTGTCGATTTGGAATAACCTAACGGATACTCATTTGTCCTTTTCCGGTAGACCTTAAAATCTTTAGATCTGGTTCTTCATTGCTTCGACGAATACTTCACGTGCTTGCATGTGCTGGCGCCCCAAGTCAAAATGCACCACAAACTAATCCTTTTGCTTTAGTATACGAATGCATGCTGACAGAAAAAATATATAAAAGAAAGTGTCTTGCGCACGACCACCAAAGTCCAGAAAATTTTTCCCTTGATGAACATGTTTTGTCTTTCATAAAAGTGAATATCCTTTGGGCACTTTCGAATATAACGAATAACCTATTTGCGCATCGCTTCTTCAGGTAAGGAACTGGTACATGAGCTGGAGACAGATGCGTTTTAGGGGGCAACGGCCGTTGGAGTGGCCACTAATTGTCATGTGCCTCCACTCTACGCTTCATCATTTCGGACACGAGTCGCTCAAAGCTAACTGGTCTTGTTATTTATTAACAGGCGATGTCGATCACTGGTTAAACATACATGATAAGAAATGCTTAAATTTTCTTTACATTGCTCATGCATAATATGAGTGAATTAGTGCATAGAAATTCATAATTTTTTCCTCTGTATGGTTACGTGACAAATGTCTCGAGTCTCTCATTAATAAGATGTAGTTGAAAAGTATCCTTTCAATTTAGCTCGATTGAATGCATTGTAATGTAGATTTAATGCTAATGAGAACCATAATCCCAGTCATGCAATAACGAAATTTTAACATCTAAAATTTATTGGGGTCAAGATATAGGAATTAGTGGGGTCATATTAATATATATGTCTACAATTTGACTAGGGGCAGTTGCCCCACCTTTTTACAAGGTAGCATCGCCACTGCCGACTGAAATTATAGAAAATTGAAGTGTGAAACTGAAATAAAACTGTAGTAGTTGAAAATGAAACTGGAATTTAAATTGGAACTCAGAAATTACATCCGCATTTTGCTTGTTTTGATCTAATGCTCTATTTGTTTCACAAAAAATATTTGTTAAATAATTTTCGATGATTGGTTCACTTAGGAAAATGAATCAATGGAAAATGTGTTCTTAGTCAATGGAAAACCTATGCTTAAATTAAATTATTTTCTCTTTGAAAAAATTAGAAAATATTTTTCAAAATATGACTAGATATTAGCGGTTAGACCCAAAACTTTACACATGGGCACAAAACCCCAATATTAGTTCTCGTTTCTCATCATTCAGGATTAGATTTCTGATGACCGAGCCCAAGTCCATCTAGACTAGGCCTAGAACCCCCGTGCTCGGGCCCTTGGCACCCACACCCGGATCCATTGAGGCTGGTTCCAAACCTCTAGTGCTCGTGCCCAATGCCCCGGCACCCAAGCCTAGGTCCATAAAGGCCATGTTGGAGTCTTAACGCTTGAGCTCTAGTCCTCGACACTGAAGGGCGAGGTCCACAAATGCAATGTGTGGGTCTTGGTGCTCGGGCTCAAGGGTTAATGAAATGTTCGTTATTATAAAAGTTTTTTTTGATAAAAAATTGGTTTTTAATTATTTTTTATTTATAAAAATTCAAAATTTTAAGTATTTTTATTTTATTTTTTCCTTTTCTTTTTGCTTTTGGTTTGGCGAATTGTCGCCGCCGTTGCTTGCCGTTCGCTAGTGCCATCCGATGCCACCGCCACCACCGATTGCCACCGGTTGCCCCTGCCAACCACTCATCGCCGGGGTGAAAGAAATTTTATGTCATTATCAAATTAATTTCTATTCTGAGAATATAAATTTTGTATCATTATAAAATATGTAGTTTTATTCAGAAACTTATCCATGAACATAATAGAAATATTTCTATTCTAGAAATTATTTCTTAATAGAAATATTTCTTATTAGAATGGTTATCATTCTCGTTTTATATTTTCTGCGAAACAAATGAAACTTGATGATCACATCTTTGGCATCTCTAGAAGCTTCCACAAACAAATCCAAATAACGGAGAGCACATGCTTGCCGAGGAAAACTGCGGGCATCTTTCCGACCAAGCTGTACATATTTGATTAAATGATTCTTCTTAAGCCGATGTCTTTCCATGAACCAATAATTTGTTGAACGAGAGCAGTGAGCATGTGTCGAGTCGTTGCCTTCTTCTGGACCTCAGCCTCCGGTTAATGCGGTGCATAACTGAAATTAATTCAAAACCCCAAGGAAATTTGTCTCAAATAATGATCAGATTCATACAAGAAAAAGCACGTGGTGTTCTGGTCTTAGATAGTACCCCGACAACTGTAATGAGCACTGACGAGTATAGTCAAGCTGAAAATTTTGTGTTAACTATACTTGCAAGTACAAAAATGAAATAAAAATGATTCTTATTTACTTAATGAGAAGGGTTGGTGATTTAGCCAAACACGATGTGTAGCTTCCAATATATATCCATATCTTTAAGGCAAAATAACATCAATAATTTTGAAAATTTGACCTCATACGTAATGTCATCTAGGGATGTTAAATTTATAGATTATGATCCTTCAATAATTCCTACCTATTTAATATAGCTCTTTTGTTTTAATTGATTTTCAAGTTTTAGCCAAATAATGGAAATTGAAAAAAACTGTTATTTTCCAGAAAATGACTGCTTTGAGGAATGCTACATTTTCCAGCAAAACAAATGAAGCTTAATGATGGTTACACTTTCGGCATCTATAGACGCTTCGACAAACAAATCCAAATAATGGAGAGCAGATGCTTGCCGGGGAAAACTGCGGGCATCTTTCCGACCAAGCTGTACATATTTGATTAAATGATTCTTCTTATGCCGATGTTTTTCGATGAACCAATAATTTGCTGAACGAGAGCAGTGAGCATGTGTCGAGTCGTTGCCTTCTTCTCGTCCTCAGCCTCCGGTCAATGCGATGCATAGCTGGGAATTAATTCAAAACCCCAAGGAAATTTGTCAAAAATAATGATCAGATTCATATAAGAAAAAGCACGTTGTGCTCTGGTCTTAGATAGTACCCTGGCAACTGTAATGGACACTTACAAGTAGGGGTGTAAATGGGTCGGGTCGGGTCTTGATGTTACCCGACCCGACCCGACCCGACGCAAAACACACTAAACTCGCATAGGAAATTCGGGTCGGGTCGGGTTTCCGGGTCTTCCTTTTTTTCTTTTTTTCTTTTTTCTTTCGGGTGAGAGTCGAACGGGGGCATTCATCTTCATTGTTGTTCGTGACTTCTCGCAAGTTATAGGTTATTACGAAACATTCCAAGCCTCGGCTTGGCTCTTTATTTTTTAGCATTGGATTGATTTTTGTCTCTTTTTTCTTTTGGCTGGCCTCAAATGAATGTATCTTCTACAAATGAGCACAAGCATATGCATGTGGGGAAAAGAAAGAAGTTAAAATGGGGTTGGAGAGAAGTAAATGTTTAAGAAATACATTCATACAATTGGAAAAGAAGATGCTAGAGAATCGGAAATAAGAAAAGCTGCACTTCTTGCCAATGCCCACGAATTCATAAGGTATGGTGAGCTCGGTAAATATGCTGAAAAGGGTTTTACTTTCTAGAGTAAAATATGCAATCTTCTCCTTTCTTCAGAATCTGCTAGGATGATTAAAAACCTGATAAGCAACAAGCTATTATTCAACTAGGAAGATTTTATGACTTTGTATCATTGACAGCAGCAGATGTTCCTTTTGGCTGATATAGCAACAGATAGAGGTTCCTCCTTGTGGCGGTGCCTACTACTCTCTGATCAAATTACAGAGCAGCAGCTCCCCCTATCGCTAAAAGTAGAACACAGACAGAATGATATCTTGGATCACATCTTGTTCTTCTAAAAGATGAGCTTCATAGTAGGACTATGCCAGTTTTTGTTTCTCATGTAGTATACCCAAGGAAAATGATGTAATTATTTTGCACAAATGGAGAATCAAGCTGTCTAATTTTGTAGTAACTTCTTGTGCAGCAAGAATCTCATGCTATTGCCAGAACTTCTTTGGACAAAAATGAAATCATGCATCGTGCAAGATTGGCCATTATCTGTCCTATAATTGATCCAACACGCACCAAAGATACACAAAAATTAACAAAACCAGATTCTCCTCCTAATGCATTTTACCATTTGACTGGCCTCACAAGGTTTGACTTGATGTCCCCGAGACTTCCCTGCAGTAAAAGGAAAAAGAAAAAGAGATGGTGATATGAGAAACTAAAGGCAAAATCATACTCTTTAGTACAATCATCTTTAGTGTATGCAGAAATCTTCAGTTCACAATAGATAACAGGTCTCTCTTATCATCACCTCAAAAAGTTTCTTATGGTCACATAATCTGTCTAAAAGAAGCAAATTATTTGAACAATCTGACAAATCTAATACATCACAAGGAAACCCAAATCCACGAACTAGCTTAGCAGCATATACCGCATGTTTTGACTTGCATTTGTTGGCTTTAAATAGTTATTGCCAAAATCCGATACATAAAACATGAAGCAGTGAATTGAAAAGCTAAGTGAGCACTTGTATATTTGTAAGCTGATATAACTAAAAGGATGCTGATCTTGTCAGGTTTTATCCCCGCATTGTGTAAGTTTGACCAGACAAAGGAGGGCATCATCTCCCCGCCCGTGAATAATGAACCCCGAAATCAAGCCATTCCATGAAACTATATCATGTGCAGGCATAATGTTAAAGACTTTTTTAGCAGCATCCATAATCCAACACTTTGAGTACATACTGATCAATGCGTTTGCTACCTCTAAATCTGAAAATAATCCAAATTTAAGAACATGGCAGTGAATCTGCTCACCCATCCTATCAGACCCTAAAGTTCCACAAACACCAAGTATTGAAATTGATGCAATTTCATCAAGAATTATGCTCCCTTCTACTTTACAACGGCAAAATAGTGATATTGCCTCATCCGGCAGCCCATTACGTGCATACCCACATATCATAGAAGTACAAATAATAGAGCTATCCCACTCAAAAGGCCATCGTTTGAACATTTTTCCAGCAGCCACCATCCTCCCACAATGAGTGCACATATCAAGCAAAGCTGCTTCCACACAAGCATTGGCCAGGAGACCAAACTTGATAATAAACCCTTGCAACTGCTCACTAAGTTTCCCTTCCCCAAGCAACCCACAGGCCTTAGCAACAGTAGTTAAGGTGTAGTCAGTCAACTCCAAGCCCTCCTCCACCATACTAATAAATAAATCTAGCACTTCAAAAGCTTTGCCATTTTCACAAAGTCCTGCCAAAAGGGCATTATGTGAAACACAATTCTTCTCTGGCATTATATGAAAAATCTCCATAGCCAGATCAATCAACCCAAACTCTGCATATGCTCTGATCATCTCTGTCCAAGTGATAACATCCCTCGTGGCCATCTTCTCAAACAAGGCCTCCACATCGTCTATGGTTCCATATTTTATGTAAAATCCGATAAGTGCATTGTTGACACTCAAGTCAGTCTCCACACCAATTCTAATGGCATGAGCATGAATTTCTTTTCCTCTAATTAAACTATCAGTGTCAGTACAGGCAGTCAAGAGCACAGAAACGGTCATATGATCGACTCTAAAACCATCCCGAAACTACAGTATTCCAGGAAGCACAATCTTCCCTCTCCCCGTCACCCTGAACCGCTTCGCCAAAGCCTATCCACAGAATTCCCCATTCACACTCCAACCAACCATTCATTTTAACAAGATAAGCTCAAACAAGAAAGACCCATCAATCAATTTTAAAGAACTTTACCTCCTGTTCATGATGTTGTTCAGAAAGCACATACTGCTCAGCTAGCTGCTTCAACTTAACTTTTAACCTGAACCCAAAGAATTTCATAGACAACTAAATGCATCAGACAAGCAATTTCCTTAATACAAGAATCTAAAAATTCAAGCGCACAGAAACACAATCGCCGAATCAAATCTCCCCGCAACGAAGAGCAACAGACAATCATCAACAATCGCCCGAGCGGAAAGTGGCGACTTTGCGAAACGCAAAATTCCCGATCTCCACGGCCAATGTTGAGCGCCATCGAGCAGAAATTCGGGACGGCATTTGACGAGCGGCGAGAGGGGGGAAGGCGCGTGGATCTGGAGGGGGGCTCCTCACCTGCCGGGACTTGGAAACGAGGCGAGAAACGAGCGCCATGATCACCGAGCGAACCCAGTCCCCGAGCTGTCGACGATGGTTGGCCGCACGCGGCGGCAAGGGTTCCGGCGTCGGCGAGGCGGAGGCGAGGGGTGGCAACTGCGACGGCGAGGCGGAGGCGCGTCGATCGGAGGGCGGCAGCGGACTCCACGAGAAGGCGCACTCGTCGGAGAAGAAGGCGGAGCCGACGAGGTATGTGCTTCAGTGCTTGTGTTCGACTGGTTGTGTTTGGGGCTAAAGTGTTTGTGTTTTTGGCATGTTTGGACTTTAGAATTAACTTGTTTCGGGTCGAACAATGTTCGAACCCTGACCCAACCCGAAACACATTTTTTTGCTTGTTTTATATTTGTTACCCGAACACGAAACATGTCGGGTCGGGTCGGGTTTTTTTGACACCCCTACTTACAAGTATGATGTTCTGAAAATTATCGTCGTCACTCAGATTGCAGTGCATAAAAAAGAATTGATTCTTATTTATTTAACGAGAAGGGTCGATGATTTAACATATATATATATATATATATGTTGTATATATCTATGTCTATTAGGAAAAATAACACTAATAATTTTGTAACTTTAATCTCATGTATAATGTCATTGGGGGACTTTTAATTCATACAATATAATCTTAAATTATTACTACCTATTTAATGTAGCCTTTTTATTTGATCAAATAAGGGAGAAAGTCATCACAAATCCCTAAACTATTGAAATATGTAATCTAATCCCTAAATTTTTAATTTATTCAATTTAATTCCTTGACTTTCAATAAAATAGTCAAATCAACCATCCAATACTATTAACAAGTTTTCATTATTATACTATCACCCAGATTTTAGAATAGCATATTATTTCAATCAATTTCTTAAATAAATAGTAAATATGCTATTTTTCATTACTTTTTTTTAATTTTTTTTAATCTTTATAAGTCGACACCATCGTGAACCACGTTTAGCATGGCAAAGATGAGCCACCAATCCTTTAGCGTGCCCAATGCCCATGTTGTCGGCAAGATTCAGTCAAAGACTGCCCCCCAGGGAAGAAAGACGAGGATGCGTTTCGTCGGTAAGAAATAATTCAGCTTTGTGAGTCTTATACTATTATACTACGTTGACTTTTATGCTGACTACAATCATTCACTCCTTAATAAAAGAGATAATTGCACTCAAAATTTCAAGATTTTAAAATTTTAAAACTTTAAAATTTTAAAACTTATAAAGAAAGTACAATCAACTCGTAAACTTTTTGTGGCGCAATTGAACACTAGCATTTATTAAGTTAATGTGATCTCGATTATAACAAATAGTTTGCTTTCTCTAGATTATCTTTCAACAGGATCAAGGGCCTAGGGGGACCCTCATCATGGACTACTATCCAGTCCCTTAGCTATTTCGCTTTAACAGGAACACCAGTGAAAACAATCTTGACTTGTCCATGACAACTCAGGCACCGCAAAAAGAACCCACCATCATTATTCGTTTCAGAGGAAAGATTAATGAAGGTCCTAAGCAAGATCTTAAAAGACTTTGACCACCGGGAATAGTTCGGGTAAAGGCCGGGAACCGGACCTCGAAAAATATTCCGGCTCCATTGGTTACTCCCGTCCACAAACCCCCTTACAAGGGTTAGGGGGGCCACCTCTGAACCCGCGATGCCTTCCCCGGGGTTGCCCGGGCGTGGTTACCACTGTTCGTTTTCCAACATTCTCTCCCCTCTTTGTGATTTTAATTGCCGCTGCAGCTGCTGCGCCAGAGGAAATTCCCACCTCCAGTTCAGAATCATAACATCAGAATAAAAGACGACCCAGCTACTCCTACTCTGAAATAAAGTTGCAGGGATAGCTACTACTTCTATAACTATCAAATGTAATTGAAAGGATTTGCTGTGGGCCATAAACATAAGTAAGAGTCACAATCAGGAATGATAGGTGATGGGAACTTACGAGCAAACCTTCTTTCACTGCAAGAAGCTTTGCAGTTTCAATTGCTTCATCGCTTGATATCTGCAGGAAAGAATATATATTTGTTCTCAGGAATTGCCGATAAAACTGATGAAAGGGATTGAAGCTGATGCAAAAGGTCGAAGTAAAGCTTGGCAGTGACCGCAAATAACCTCAACTGGTTAGAAAGCATGGCCTTTGAAACTTGGCCGCGTGCCCAGTTATCACCAGAGTTATGGTTTGTTCAACCAACATAATTGTCTGACTATGGATGACCTTTAAATAGTGAAGGTGGGAAATTGGACAGCTTACACTACGAGAATGCAGCCCTGTTATCCGTGTTTTGAATATGAATATGATTATTGTCTATCACATTTCCCAAGTACCCAGTGCAAAATAACGATTACAACAATACATCAACATCTACATAAAACGGCAAGCTAGCAAAAACACATTTTGTGGAAATCAGCACAGCGGTGGCACTTTGTTTGCAATTGTTTGATTTAGGAAGTACTTCTAAACCTCAGGAACTTCCTAAGTCAAATCGTTTTCATATGTGACCAGTGACCAATAGCAGATGAGAAATCAAACATACTGGTTCCACCAGAGGTCGGAATGACTAAAGCTCTCGGTGACACGTGAAAGAGCCTGTCACATCACTTCAAAAGCCTGTTGTCACCATAAAAGGTTTACTTTTCATCGAAATTATTAAATGAAGAGAAGAATTCTTACTTGAAGAACTCCATCAATAAGGCCAACTTCCAAGACACCTGGAATGAAACCAGCATCTATCCCTGGGATCTGGTGAGGACCTACCCGAAGCAGTCAGCAGCAATCTATGAGACAACGTAAATCATCTAAACCAGAAAAGATTAATTCTGCAACTGCAATATCCAAGAGAGATTACTGCTTATTTTTCAAACAACTATCGAAGAGAGAGAGGTGCAAATATTTACTCATTCCAAAACCGTTTAATAAGGCCATAGATGCGGCAAACAAGGATGTAGATGAGATCTTTACAAATTTCGAAGTTCATAGAAACTGCCTTGAAGTCCACATGCCCTAGAAGTTATAAGGCCTTGAATTAAGAAGCTCCATCGACATATCACAATAGTGCCGCAAATTGAAATATGGAAATGAGAACACCACTTCGAATCTAGAACTTCTGTTAGAAATATTGGCATTGTGCCATACGGTAAATCTTGGGAGTCATAACCTTTATATCTAGCCCCATCATTATTTGAAAGAATTGCAGTTCTTTTCTTTTTTGATCAGCCTATTTATATCGACAATTTATCATCTCATGTTTCAGCTTTCTGCATAGACTGCTTCTCTCTCTTTTCATACATTGATGCGAAACTATGAGCCTTGAACTATAAGGACTAAAAATGAGACCCCATCATATCAATCTTTCACAAGTCATGGACCAATCTTAATGAAACAAAATTGGATGATAAACTAGATTATGCCAGGAGATTTAATAATTGCAAAAGGTATAACATGTTGAAGGGAACTAACCAGGCTTGCCTTACGATAATACAGGGCTTTCAACGGGTTCAACACCATAGAGCTGACAAATAAAAGAGAATCAGTAAAGAACTTAGACTAGAAGGGGAGAAAAGAATAGCATGCAGCTGATGCAGCGCTCTCAACACAAAAACAATGTTCAGACGCAAGGTTTTTTATTCAAGGTATCCATAGTTGATAATTACCCAAAATTGACTATATTTTGTTTTAGTTCAACACATGACAAACAATATCATAAAAACAATTTACCTTTATGTCAGGGTTTTGCTCTTTCCGAAACTTTTGAGCACCAGTTATAGTATCACCAGTTCCGATCCCAGAAACAAAGGCATCTATTTTGCCTCCCGAGCCTTTCCATATCTCAGGTCCGTTTGTTTCATAATGTATCTGAACAGAACAATGATAGCCAAGCTCAAGTTCATGTCATCACCTGCATATACAACCGACAAGGCATGACACTTGACCACACATGTACCTTTGGGTTAGCGAGGTTCTCAAATTGCTGAAGAATGAAAGAGTTAGGTGTCTTTGCCATTATCTCCTCCGCCTTCTGAGTAGCCCCCTTAACGCCCTCGGCAGGATCGGTGAGGACCAACTCAGCTCCAAAAGCAGGGAGGATGATCCTTCTTTCCAAACGCATAGATGCTGGCATTGTAATGATTAGCCTGTAGCCCTTTGTTGCTGCCATGAATGCCAAGGCAATGCCAGTATTGCCACTTGTAGGCTCAATCAGTACACTCTTCAGCAATTTGGAATTAAAAATGAAAAATGAAAAATCCATCAGCAGAAGAGCTTCATTTCTATCTAAATTCATTTGCAACTGTGCATAATACCAATACACTGAATATCACTACACAAGGCTAAGAGTCATAAAAACGAACAAATAAACCAAGTGTTTGCTTTTTATCAGTAAGACTGAATCCATTCGTTATGAGAAAACAGACCAGTGTAGTCCGTAAAATATTGCACATGTCAAGAATCAACAACGTTACAGAGTTCTGGTCATCCGCCACTTAAAAACAAGAGATTGGAAACAATCCACTAACCTGACCAGGTGTGATAAGCCCCCTGGCCTCAGCATCTGTAATCATACTATAGCCAATCCTATACGAATCATGCAGCGAAAAAGATGCAGAAGTCCAGACTCAAATAAAAAATCACTTTACTCTACAAACTCATAAAGAATCTCTCCATTTCTGAGCAATCAATAAGCTCTAAAAACGCAATCCTAAACTAAAGATAACATTTTGATCCGAAACTCGTGATAGCAGAAGCTATACCTGTCCTTGACACTAAAGCATGGCTCCATCAGTTAAAGCTTTGCCGCCACACAAGCAACGCAGCCATCTACTACATTGTTGAGGTACACCAACGGAGTTTTACCTATCATCTGTCACCCCAAAGAATCATAAGCAAAAAATATGGTTCCAACACGTGCGCGCGAAATCACACAAACGGCACCAAGGCAATATAATCAATTGGGCACCCGCACCTCGGTGACGTCTTTAGCGATTCCAGACTTCTCATCGGCCATGTTTCCAGATCACTGCAAGCAAACCGCAAACTCAAGCCTTGAGGAACAAAGACCTGGCATATTAACTAATTTAGTTTCTTTTATTTATGTTGTTGTAATCATAAGAAATCTCTTGTTAATTATTTAAACGTAATGGCGATACATAAAAATGTGAATCCTTCTTATTTTCACAATTAATCGATTTAAATGAGAAAATGTCATATCCATAGTATTTTGACGGTTATATTTTCAATTTGTAACGTTAAACTCTTGAAGCAATGGAGAATGAGCAAAAGAATTATCAAAACTAGGGGTGAACGTGGTTCCAAGGTTGAAGCTGGAATTGAAAAACCTGTTAGGTTTTAAGTTCCAAGATATATAAGATAGGTTCCGAGTTTCAAAAATTGGGGAAACCGTTTTGACGAGTAGATTTCAAATATCAGGTAGGTGGAATTTGAAATATGGAATCTCAAATTTGAATCTGGAACTTGGAATAAGCTTTTTTTTGGTTTATTTTTTGTGTGATTTTACTATATATAATGGCGTCTAATGACGAGTGTATAATTTGGAACTACTAGTCTGAGTTTTTTTTTTTCTTTTTTTGATATGATTGAGGTTTTTACTTTGTTAATATTTCATATTATTCATGTGTCTAAATGTAAATTATGGTCAATGGATTTTAACAGCAAGTAGTGGTCATTAAAAACGATTATTCACTGCAATCATTCAATTAATAATCTAAATGAAACTTGAATAGAACCTGGAATCGATCATGAAATCTATGACATATTAGGTTCTAAGATTAGAAAAAAGAATAGGAATGTGTTTGGTATGACCCACAAATTTTTTTGTAACGTAAAATTTATTTTAATTTTTTAATAATTTTTTTAGATTTTTCTTTTTTTTTTCCTTCTTGCTTGATCGCTAGTAATCGGAGATCAACGGTGGCGGCCAAACGCATTTCTATTTTTTTTTTCTAATCCGAGAATAGAAAAAGAATAATCTTTCATAGTCTTTATCTTTGTAGCGCAAATTGTCCTAGGTTGGTGGCCTCCTTCAAAGACTTATCATGGAGGCCAACTGAGGCAATGCACTACCTTAGTTTCTCAATTGTGACAACCTTTGATAATATATCTATTGGATTTTTTGCACCAAGATTCTTCTTCAATGACAAAGTCCCATTATTTATCAACTGACGAATTTGATGATACTTTAACTCAATTTGTTTTGCCTTTGAATGAAATATCGGATTCTTTGCAAGACAAATAGCACTCTGACTGTCATTGAAAATAACATTGCTATCATGCTCCTTGCCTATCTCCTTCAGAAAATTTCTCAACCAAATCATCTCATTACCAGCTTCAGATATATCAACATATTCTATCTCGGGGTTGAGATAGACACAAATGTCTGAAGTTTAGACATCCAACCGATTGCACCTAAGGTAAAAACATAATGAGGTGTTCTTCTTATTGTCCAAGTCACCACTAAGATTCGCATCAACAAAGCCTTATAAAGTTACACTGTTTTTCATAAAACATAATGACATACCTGAAGTGCCTTTCAGGTATCTTAATAACCACTTTATAGCTTTCCAATGTTCTATTCTTGGATTTGCCATGTATCTGCTCACAACTCCCACTACATGAGTTATGTTTGATCGAATACATACCATAGCATACATTAAACTGCCAATAGCCGATGCATAAGGTACTTTAGCCATATACTCTCGCTCTTCATTTGTCTTCGGTGATTGCCTTTTTCAGAGCTTGAAGTGACTTCCTAAAGGTGTACTTCTAGGTTTTGCATTCCGAACTTCGAATCTGTCTATCATCTTTTCAATGTATTTTTCTCAAGATAATTTTAGAATTCCTTTAGATCCATCTCTTGTGATCCTCATCCCAAGAATTTGATTTGCTAAGCCCAAGTGCTTCATCTCAAACTTTTTTGACAATTGCTGCTTCAGTATATTGATCTCTTTCATGCTAGATCATGCGATGAGCATATCATCCACATACAACAGTAAAATAATATCACAGTCATCAAATTTTTTGAAGTATCAACAGTGGTCCATATCACTTTTAGTGAACCCGTTACCACACATAAAAGTATCAAATTTCTTGTACCACTGTCTAGGAGCCTATTTCAAGCCATACAGACTTTTTTCCAATTTGCAGACATAATTTTCTTTTCTAGGAACACCTTATGGTTATATCATGTAAATATCATCCTCCAAATTACCATGGAGGAATGCAGTCTTAACATATAACTGCTCCAAATGTAAGTTCTCAGCGGCACTCAATACTAACCTGATAGTAGTTAATTTCACAATTGGAGAAAAAAATCTCTGTGTAATCAATTCATTCATTTTGCTAGAACCCTCTTTATTACTAACCTTGCTTTGTACCTTTTGCTGCCATCAAGTTCTTCTTTGATCCAACACACCTACTTGTTCTACGATGCTTTCTTCCCATTTAGCAATTGAGTTAATAACATTTTTTTTCTTCGAATGAATCTAACTTATATTGCATTGCTGACTCCCACTTAACAAAATTTTTAACCTCCACTGTTTTCGAAAATTTTTTTGGTTCGCTAGCATAAGTCAAAAGCAAATAATGCAATAATGGAGAATATCTTACAAAGTTTAGCTATTCAACTAGATCTTCGGAGAGGTGGTTCAGTGTGCGTAATTCTTGTTCTAGTTTTTTATTAGAGTCAACAACAATAGTTTCATGAATTTCAACTAACACTCTTAGAAACCCCCTCTAATTTAATCTCTATTCTCTAGCGTTTGTTTTTTCACACTAGATTCTGGCTCAGATTTGTCCTTATACAACTTGTTTTCATTGAATGTAACATTAGCGGTTCTTATTATTTTTCTATTTTATTCATCCCAAAATCGATAACCAAAATAATTAGAACCATATGCAATGAAATTTTTTTTTTTTACTTTACAAAAAAAAAAAAACGTTTTTTAGCTTTTGCATCAAGCTTATCTCTATTTTGTCATTTGTAAATATGACCATTGATGCCGTAAAAGACATTAAAAGTCTAAGCTAGTAAAGAACAATGTAAAATTACTTGGACTCCTCACTTCACTAAGGAGTTGTTTAATGCTATTGAAGTCAAACACCGTATATAAAAATTATAAATAATATATTAGATATATTAAATATATAATATATTTTAGATATTATATATATATATATTATATAAAGTCGAGGTTGGTTCGGGTTGACCCACCCTAAACTCCCGGACTAAGGACCAATTTGCACAATGTTGGTCCAGAGATCTCGTGACTAAGGACCGACCCAACACTTGGAAACCGGACCAAGACAAGCAAGGTCGGGCCGGTCCGGGTCACCCAAGGTTGATCCTAGACCGATGCTCACCCCTAAGGGGAATCGCTAGTTTATAATAAATAGATGTCAAAAGTAAGAGCAAATGCATAAACAATAAAATAATAATAATATGCTATTTTTTAATTGTTTAAAATTCATTCCAAGTTTATTTTAAATGGTTCAAGGATTTAAGAAATAAAAAAATAATTATAAATAAGTTACACTTAATTATTATATTATATTACAAGTCAATTTTGTATAATTTACACTTAATAGTAGGTATACTTCATATCATACAAATTTTATTGGGAGAATTTTTTTTTTTGTATTAACATTTTACTTTTATAAGATGCAAATTTTTTAATTTTTTATTAATATTATTATAATAAAGCAAGTTTATTTAGTCATGTAATGATGAAGACATATATTTTCTTGGAAAATAGTTTAGTAAGAATATTCCTTTTATTTTGTTTGATTTCCATTTTCTTTTATAGACATATCTTTTGAAATGTTCTTTAACCAATTTCAATTTAATACTTTATTAAGCTAATATCAAATGAAGTTAAATCAAATCATGAAAGAATCTATAATTCAAATTATGAATAGTTCATATATGATTCATGTTTATTATTTGTTATGAGCAAAATGTCCTCTCTAGCTACAAATATCATAATGAATATCTTAGAAAATTATCAAAAAAGTCATAAACCTATTACATTTTTAATAACTCAGTCTGAGACTTTTTAATTTGGCCAATTGAGTTCAATTTTTTTTTTTGATAATTTGACAATGTAGTCTAAGGTATCAAAAGAACTTTAGAGAAATCTAATATAATTAAGTATTGGAATCCATTTAATCTTTGATTCGTAGGAGTAAAGTAAATCTCCAAATACTTTACTTGGTTTCTAATTGATCCACTAAAAAATATATTAGTGACGGCTCTCAAACGAAAATGATTTTGCATGTTAAATATTTTGAACCTAGATGTGAATTGGTATGGGCTTGAGCCTGAGCTAGTTGCAAGCTTAGAAAACCTTTAGCCAACCCCTTTGGTGGTTTACCTTTGAGAGGATCACAATAGCTTAGTGACTTGCTAGGGACATGAAAAAATCTTAGTGGACTAAAGCTGATTTTCTCTTTCTTAACAAATATTTTTGTCTACTGACGAGGATACAAGGTACAAAGTTGTTCATTGATTAGTTAAGGCCCAAAAATGCAATGCCCTACCTTGTAACTGGGGCTCTAGACCTCCTCAAACCCTTTAGGATCTTCTTTGCTTGAACAGTCCTTTAAGTTTTATTCTTGACCAACACCCAATAACAAAAAAAAAAAAAAAGTAAGTCTGGTACCAAACCAATCAACTTCAAAAAGTTGGTTTGTGCCATGATGCACTTTTCCAATGTCCATCCCATTTGACTTGGCCTCAATGAATTGGTCCTCAATAATCTTACTGTAGTAGCACTTCCACTTGTTGGGTGCAAAATCGTGGTTGTGATAATACGAGAAAATTGTAATTAGCAATTTGAGACACACTTATACTAAATTGCAGTACAAATATAACACTCAAATAAGAAATATTGTTTTGCACAGCTATTACGTACACTATATATAAATAGCTAAAAACCACAACTCACCATTTTATTTAATTTTCTCACATCACACACAAACACTCAGAGTAAACTAGCTTATAGGACACATTTTCAACTCTATTTCTCTCCCTCATATACGAGCAACTCTCTTTTCTCTCTATACTCAAGCTCGCTAGCCTTAAGGGAAGCTCACCCTATGGCTTTGTTACTTCCATTCTCGGGCTTTCCAAAGTTTGAAGCTCACAAACTTTGAAAGACAAAACTCTTAACTTTAGGATAGCTTCACGTGTCACTTTACGAATTTGACCAATAGCTCCCCATCTTCATTTTGTAATGGAAAAGCATTCACTAGATATCTCCCATATAGCTCCCCACCATCCAACCTTATTATTTGGTGAGTAGTAGCCTAGATAAGTAAAAGCGTGCATGATAACTATTCTATTTATGTTCCAGAATAATTTTTCTATTCCAGACTCATTCTTGGAATAGAAATTTGTTTGGTAAAATTATTTCATTTTTCTATTTTTGGAATAAATTTATATTTCATAAATATGTTTGGAAACCACTGGGGTTTGCTTCAGTGGCCACTCTTCCAACTTGGAAGGGGGAGGTGGGTTTGAATCCCCACATTCTCATGGGGGATTGGGGTGGGGACGAGTTAGTTTCAAGAGCGGGTTTTCGACTCTCACACCCCGCACGGAGAGAGGGCAAAAGTCTAGAGAATGAGTGTTAGAAAGTAGGAATATAGTAGGACCGACAAAAAAATGTTTGGAATATAATAAATAGATGTCAAAAGTAAGAGCAAATACATAAACAATAAAATAATAATAATATGCTATTTTTAATTGTTTAAAATTCATTCCAAGTTTATTTTAAATGGTTCAAGGATTTAAGAAATAAAAAAATAATTATAAATAAGTCACACTTAATTATTATATTATATTACAAGTGAATTTTGTATAATTTACACTTAATAGTAGGTATACTTCATATCATACAAATTTTATTGGGAGAATTTTTTTTTTTTTTGTATTAACATTTTACTTTTATAAGATGCAATTTTTTTAATTTTTTAATTAATATTATTATAATAAAGCAAGTTTATTTAGTCATGTAATGATAAAGACATATATTTTTGTTGGAAAATAGTTTAGTAAGAATATTCCTTTTATTTTGTTTGATTTCCATTTTCTTTTATAGACATATCTTTTGAAATGTTCTTTAACTAATTTCAATTTAATACTTTATTAAGCTAATATCAAATGAAGTTAAATCAAATCATGAAAGAATCTATAATTCAAATTATGAATAGTTTATATATGATTCATTTATATTATTTGTTATGAGCAATATGTCCTCTCTGGCTAGAAATATAACAATGAATATCTTAGAAAATTATCAAAAAAGTTATAAACCATTAAATTTTTGCCAATTTAGTCTTAGACTTTTAATTTGGCCAATTGAGTTCAAAATCTTTTGACAATTTGACATTAGTCTAAGGTATCGAAAGAGCCTTAGAGTAATCTTGTATAATCAAGTCCTTGAATCCATTTAATCTTTGGTTCATAGGAGTAGAGTAAATCTCCCAATACTTTACTTGGTTCCTAATTGACCCACTAGAAAATATATTAGTGATGAATCTCAAACGAAAAAGATCTGGCATGTTAAATATTTTGAACCTAGATGTGAATTGGTATGGGCTTCAGCTTGAGCTAGGTGCAAGCTTAGAAAACCATTAGCCAACTCCTTTGGTGGTTTACTTTCAAGAGGATCGCAACAGCTTAGTGACTCACTGGGGACACGAAAAATCTTAGTGGACTAAAGTTGATTTTGTCTTTTTTAACAAATATTTTTGTCTCGTAACGAGGATACAAGATACAAAGTTGTTGATTGGTTAGTAAAGGCCCAAAAATGTAATGCCCTACCTCGTAACTAGGGGCCTCTAGACCTCATCAAGCCCTCTGGGATCTTGTTTGCTCGAACACTTCTTTAAGTTTTATTCTTGACCAACAAAAAAAAAAGAGAGAAAGTCTGGTCCCAAACCAATCAACTTCAAAAAGTTGGATTGTGCCATCATGCACTTTTCCAATGTCCATCCCGTTTGACTTGGCCTTAATGAATTGGTCCCTAATAATCTTATTCTAATACCACTTCCATTTGTTGAGTGTAAAATCGTGATTGTGATAATACGAGAAAATTGTAATTGGCAACTCAAGACACAATTATACTAAAATGCAGTACAAATATAAAACTCAAATAAGAAATATTGTTTTGCACAGCTATTACAGACACTATATATAAATAGCTAAGAACCACAACTCACTATTTTATTTTATTTTTTTTAATTTTCTCACACCACACACAAATAGTTAGAGTAAACTAGCTTATAGAAGGATACACTTTCTAACTCTTTTATTTCTTTCCCTCATATACGAGCAAACTCTCTCTTCTCTCTCTATGCTGAAGCTCGCTAGCCTTAAGAGAAGCTCATACTTTGGCTTTGTGACTTGCATTCTTAGGCTTTCCAAAGTTTGAAGCTTACAAACTTTGAAAGACAAAACTCTTGACTTTGGGATAGCTTCACGCGTCACTTTAAGAATTTGACCAATAGCTCCCCATCTTCATTTTGTAATGATAAAGCATTCATTGGATATCTCCCATATAGCTCCCTACCATATTATTTGGTGATAGTAGCCTAGGTAAGTAAACCTTGATTTCTACTATGATATGCACATCAAGAAACCAGGTCGACATACCTACATCTGAACAAGTGAAAAAGAGGGGCTTATTATAGAGGTTCGACAGCCCTCATCAGCGTCTTGCTTTTCGAATTGGAACTTGGAACATCAGTCGTCGGTGACAATTTTAGGGCTCTTACGGGCTGAGTTATCTGGAAAAAGAGGCGGTACTATCTTTCGGATCCTTTGCTGCTACATATTGGTACGTTGCCTATCGTCCATAGGAATGAATATAATCCTGCTCCTGATTCGAGCTGCCCCACAGACAAGTGTGTTTTGCCGAGCATAAATATCTGGGACCTTCACTTTAAAGGGCTCGTGGTGCTAAAGGCGGGAGTGAGAGGGCTGCAAACTTCTCTGGTCGTGCATCAGATGGCACTTCAAGGAAACCTCTGGCTCCTTCGGCCTTCCACGAAGATTGTTTTAATTTGAGAGAAGCCTTTAGTGATGTTTGCACAAGCTACCGATGCAACTGTTGAAGAAGATTTCAGTCTCTGGATGACTAGGGAATTTACTTCCACATGTAATCAACCCTTGATTTTCGCTGTGTCTATCCGATGGTGCTTCCCATTGGGTATCAATTAGGGATGTAATTGGAAGTTTGGGTCCCACTTCAGTTTAAAACCCACCTTAAGGCTGATGCAATGTATGCTATCTGATCTGATGTATGATTTATACTCAAGTTTTGAATCAATGTATCATAATATCTCTATTTCCGACCAACTATCAAAATGATTCATTCCGTCTATTACAACCTCTTCTATGTTAAAGACTTGGAAAAAAGGCATCAGAAGTCTTGAACTTTTTCAAATTATTTAATTAGGTCTCCAATCTTTTGTTTTGTGGAATTAGATCCCTAAATTATATAGATTGTTCAAGTTGGTTCGTCCATCAAAATAGAAATAGAAAATGCCGATATGAACTAACTCATCAATACATCGACCTGGTCAAACAATTTATAAAAGTCCAAGGATTTCTAGTGCATTTTTCCTTAAAATAACTTTTTGTTAATAAGAAAAAACGAATTAGCAATTAAAAGAAAAATATCAAGAATAACTTGGAAAGGAAAAATAAAAATTCTCAACCTGTTCACTTCCTTTTACGATCGATTCATGCTAGTATAAAAATTCCAAATTTATATTTGTGTAACATATTTATTCTAAACATTTTTCTGTGACATGGATACAAGCTTGGGGTTTTTTGCGTCATAAAAAAAAAAATAGTAAATGTGTCACGTTGTACAAGTTTGGAGTAAATGTGTCACATACATACAAGTTTGTGATTGTTGGTATCATTAAAAAATGTTTAGAGTAAATATGGCATCACAATAGATATAGTTTGAGATTTTCTGAGACTTTTACCTTTTATTAAAACACCAATCCCATCAGACCGACCCAACACTCTCCAGCCCATCCATAAAACCCGACCACTTCAGCTTCATTGGGCTCGGCCCGTCAAGCTCACCATATCACCAAGCACAACCCAGACCATTAGATTGCCCCAACCAAGCCCATGAAGCAGTGTATGGGCGCTCAGGAGGCACACCACAACCAGAAGCTTCTCCACCTTTATTCCTACTCAATCGCGCCACCTCCAACCACCGCTAGCTGCTGTCCATTCTCCATCGCCGACCTCGACCCAGCAGCGCAACATATATACACATAGAAAACAGAGCATACTAAGAGATACAGAGAGTTGAGCAAGATGATCTCCGTTCAAGGACTTATTACTTTCATTCCTCTCTTCCACCTCCAGTCCATTCATAATCATCCCCGTGGCTGTTCATTACCCTCATAGCCGTGCCGGAGCTCCTCTGTTCGCTCACCCCTGTTTTTGAGTCGATGTGCGCGAAGTACCTCGGACTGGTTTGTTCTACCATCTCCGGCTCCGATTTTCGACGCTGTGGTTTCCAAGACCTTCTATTACCAACCTAACAACCGATCGTGACCAGAACAACTCCTCATCAAGGTATTTGTCTACTATGCTTTGTTTTGATTTGAATTGAGCATGTTTCAGTGCATGATTGTCTCTTGGCCGGCCATTGATTTGTCTTTGTTAAGGCTTATCTTAGCTTCTCTGACCTTGTTTTTGACCAATCACTAGATGTTTTTGTTTGTCAATCGCCTCGCTCATTAAGATCGGCACCTGTTCGATAGTTTGCTCCAGGAGTTTGAATTGAAAATTTTTATCTGGTCTAAGAGCTTAGCGCAATTTTTTCATGCCTTGAAAGTTTATTTAGCCTGTGGCTCTGTTTCTTTAGTATTTTGTTTGGCCATGAGATGGGCGATGATGCTAAAATATCATCCCCGCATTTGCCATATTTTGGACTTTCCAATATTAATCACGTTAATAATAATTAAGGTATTTCGTATATCTTAGATATATGTTTGAAATAGGCATGAGAATCAAGATAACTTTAGAGCTATATAATAAATTGATATCAACTATTCGATTCCTTAAATGAGTAGGGACTGGGACTAGTAAATCATGAAATCCCTATATGGTGATTATAAAAAAAAAAACAATGATTATTCATTTTGAGAACATTAATTTCGTGTTAATCAATCTCTCTAAATTATTTAATAGTCTTAAAATCACTTTCTCATCAATCGGGGATTGGAATGGGCACCAAAAGTTTCATAGAAATAACTAAAATATTAGTTATCATCACAGAACTTAATATATTCAAATGACTAATTATAAAATCTTTACATTAGCATCATATCACCGACTTTTTCATCATTCATGACGTCCAAATCTAGTATTTGCTAAAAATAGGATGTGCAATCAGTCCAAATTCAAGAAGTTGGAAGAGTCATCAGCCAGTTAGCGAATGACGATCTTCGTGATTTGGTGGTTTAATTGTATGCTAGAAGCCACTTTGCTTATCCTGCGAGCAATGTAGTGGGGGAAATATCACTTTAAGAAAAGTGATCACACACCTCAAATCATAGGCTTCTACGGGAGACGATGTCTAAGGGTGAAGCGGTAGAAAGGAGCGGTGGTGGACCGGCTGGAAAGGGTTGACGGGGTGGAGGGTGTCTACGGGGTCGTTTAGGTGGAGAGGGTGGACAGGGTGCAGGGGGTAGAGCAGGTGAACGGGGTGGAGAGGGTAGATAGGGAGCAGACAACGGAGCAGGAGAACGGGGAGGAGCGTGTTTACGTCCTTCATCTTTCAGTAGTCTGGCGTCACTATGAGTTTTTAATATTTTGGTTCCTGCAAAGTAGTATTCCTGGGAAGCTCCTTTGGTCCTGCTCCTTGAAATTAATATAGCAGCTCTAATGATGTAGTCAGTGAAGAGCTGTAAAAGACGAGAATTGTATCCAAGTAGAATGAACAAGGCAATGTAAAGAATCAATACAACGAAGAGGGCAGTGATTCCGACGATTAAGGCAACAACCGCGATCCAAATGCGTTTGCTTATGGTCACATAGACCCCCACCATGAAGGTCACAGACATTGTGACAAGAGCTATGAGCAGTGATAGCCTTGCATATCTAAGGGTATGAGGTGCCATATGTGAATCATCGATCTGTGTCCAAAGAAGGATCACAATTGCAATTATCGAGTTGTACATGGCGATGGAGTTGCACATCACAAAGACATCATACATCGGTTTGTTCAACAATGTAGCGATTCTTGCATCTGGTTCAGAGCTATTATATCCTCCGGAAATAGAAAAGCTAGCGGCGAGTGTCACACCAGCAATGAGCATTGCCACAACCATACAGACTTCGGCATGCCTCTTTAGTGTATCTATGTCCGAAGGCTCTCTCTGCTGGCCTAATCTTATTGTCTGTGAAATTGCTTTGTCTTTGCTTCTGGTTGCTTTGGCATATATTAAGATTGTCCGTGTTAACCTCTGGTTAGGAGTAATAGAAAAAAGAAAAAAAAAAAGACTGTCATTTTCCATAAAGATGTACTCACAATCAAAGGTTTAGTATTCAAAAACACAAAACCTTTTCAAACGATACACAGACTTGCAATTGCAATCTTTCTAAGCTTACGCTAGAAACTTAATTCCACTTGGTGGCTTTAGAGGAGTTCAACGGGTCAAAATAAACTTTAGTTTTCATCTCTCCAAAAGGAAGTAACCAAAACAACAGTAAAAGGCAAAAGTAGATAACTTGTTAATTTATTTGTCGATATCATTACTTGGTGAAGTGGAGCATCGATTTCTCTCAGTTCCTCATGTACAATGTCGAGAGCCGAGAAGTTGTGGTTTACAAGCCCAAGATTAACTCTTTTGTCCTGGGTGAGAGAGAGCAAAACCTCGAGTTGCCATTGTATTGTGGCTACATGGAGAGGCGTATTTCCGTACTTGTCTTTCGCATTTATAAGCTTCTCAAGCTTGGGTCACCAAGTATGTACTTCACTATGGAGGCCATTCCATTTTTTGCTGCAATATGAAGTATATTTTGCTCTTTGTTTAAAGTAAGCAACTCTTTTGGTTCTAACCAATCTTGCCAATGTTGATGCAGCACCTTAATTGTTTCGAGATGACCTGTAAAATTTTTTCTCACAAACAACTAATCAATCAAGAAAATAACGGATCCATATATGATTGTCTACACTTTGCTGCTCAACTAGGCCCGTTATCAATAGATGCCAATACCCAATTCAATCAGATCACCGTAGGGTTCAACAAATATTGGAATATCCATTAACCCGATTATTTAAAATAGAAAATCAATTAATTAATGTAAACCCATATTATAGGAAATTTCCAACATTCTCCCATTGGGCTACATTAAATAACTTATTTTATTTAGAAAAATATTTTATATTGAAAACGACACTATCGGGTTAATAAATAAAAATTTTGTTTTATGTGGTCACAACTTTAAAAATAATATTCCAATAACGGCATCTCAAAACCAATCCAATCCTATATAACCTCAGTATAGGACTATGGAGATCAATGTGTTAAGAAAATACCACAACACATGACCTTCCATAATCACATATAATAAGTATTATATTTTCATGGATCATGAGCGTAGTAGTGTAGTAAGAAATAGTGCCAACATATGATCAAAATATACACTATTTCTTATCGGTCCTCAATGCAATTTCTCAACAACATGAAACTGCATTAGCGCAATTTCTAAACAACATGAAATTGCTTCAGTGCGATTTCTAAACAACATGAAATTGCACAATTATGTTACAATCCAACATGAGATCTCATAATCAGTGACATCCAGTCATCTTTAAACTAAAATTTGTTTAAAGATACTGTTTTATACTTCTATTTCTCAATCAACAGGAGAAATGATAACAATAGAATCAACAATGATGATCATAAAAAATAAATGCTTTAATAAAGATCATAAAAGCATTATCAATTTGCATATAATTATAATATCCAGAAAGACAAACTATACATAGCTCCCACTAACAAAAGAGATTAAAAGAGTCTAAAACACCCATACTCTTATACATGGCCTTTAAACAAAATGGGTAAATTGTTTGTTAAATGATTAGCTAACATGGACTTGGTTCTAATATTATCAATCATAATATCTCACTTTTTGACCAAATTCGTAATGGTATAATATTTGATCTCCATGTGTTTGGACGAATTGATAATCTTGTCATTTTAAAAATAAAACACAGCTGTAGTGTTGTCACATATAATGCAATAAGATCAATTATGGGCAATGAGTATTTCAACAAAAATAATTAGTACACAAACTTCCCTTTGGGCAGAGTGTATAATGCACCATTATTTTTCACAGTATGAAGTTTATAAAGCAACAACAATAAGGAGAATTACATATAATTGTCAATGATCCATCCCCTTTGGGCAGACAAATCATTTAAATTATACATTTCCATAATATCAATATATAGAGATGATAAAAGAGAATTACATATAATCTTCAAGGATCAATCCCCTTTGGGCAGACAAATATTTTAAATTATATATATATCTCCATTATCTCAACATAGAGGGGAATTACACATAACTCTAAAAAATTTATCCCTTTTAGGCAGATAAACCTTTTTAGTCACACATCCCCATCATTCATCTCTAATATATCAATATAGAGAGGAATTACATATACTTTAAAAAATTTATCCCCTTTGGGCAGATAAATCTTTTTGAGTCATACATCCCCATCTTTTAATTTTGGAATTTATCTTCATGCAATTTTCAAATTAATATACACAATAACCCCCTTTGGGCGTGTGATTGTATATACTAATTTTTATCAGTAAGGAACTTCAACAATTTACAAACTTTAACAATTTGTAAATAATGTTCCATTTAATCAATGCCCAAAAATTCATCAAATAATATGAAGCACTTTATGACATGTGCTTCCCAAGATCATATTGCATTTATCAAATAACAATTTTTGCCACAATTTTATGTGCCTATTTCTACAAGAAAGTATAGATAATCTATACTAAATTAGGGAAAGTGGATATTGTTATCCTATCCCTCATACCCTATAATAAATTTCCATAAATTAAAAATTGGAAATATAGGCACAAAATTATTTTTCATTGAATTAAATATGGATAACAATAAATAATTCCAAATAAATATTTAAATATGCCAAAATTAAAATTTACGATACCAAAAAATCATAAATTAAAAATTAGGCATATTAAAAAAAAATTGAAACAAAACAGGTCTCAAAGGAACCCTAAACACATCCCCATGCACCATTCCGTATGCGTGGGGCTAGAGGCTCGATTGGGGATCTTTATCAATCTCCATGGTGCTTTATTAAATAAGACACTCTTGCACCCAATAAAAATCCAAGACGAATTAATCGAAGAAAAGAAAAGAAAAAAAAAGAACTAAATCGTCCATATCCAAGCTTCAAGAAATTATTGTTCTTGTCTTGTAGCTTCAATCTACTGCTACTCATCTTCAAAAACTATAATACATAATACTAGAACCTCTAGACCTCAAAAATCAGCAAGATACAATTAAAAAGAAGTATCTCTAGTTTCACCCCATCTAGAGGCTCTACATTTGCATCGTCGAATTTGCATGTCCTTATAGTATTTACGAGATCAACATCACATAAGCCCCAAACCAAATTCAATACATAAATATCCCCATGAATATAATAATAATATTCACACATACGTGAACCAAAAAAAAAAACTTAATTTCATCAATACCAAGAAAATTCAGCCCGTTAATTCACCATGTTACAAGTTCATTCATGTGCTTCTCGTCATGCACCATCTACAAATTTCCCCTTTTGAACTTGGGGTTTCTACAAAGCACTACACAATAGACTATGGACTTTTCTTCCTCTGCTGAAAACTTCAGCTTTCACATCTCTTGGTTTGTAAATTGTTGAAGTTTCATTGTATCACCTTCAATGACATTTTAAACCTTAGTCAATAAAACACCAATGCATCGCAGGAGCCGAGCGAGCAATTTGCAAAAAGATTAGAATTTGGAATTTGCTGGTCATGCCACATTACTCAGCAAATCAACTATGAACCCAACAAATCCAGACAAACAAGTTAGCATAAAACCGCTCGTACAAGCAAAAATCACAGTTTGGTCTTTTGCTCACCCCACAGTCAACATATTTATGGCGAAATCACAATGAAGCCTTAAAGCAGTGGTTTCATTCAACAAGATGCACGCACTGCACGCGAAAAGCAAAAAACGACTATTTCCATCTTTAAATTTTGATATCCCTGACAACTTGAGAAATCTTAGCCATTGGTTCTCTTTTCCAAACCAAAGGGAGCACCATAGCCCCAAAGCTTCAGCGACTCACTAACTACTTAATATAGAAATAACTAGAATCAACGAAAAATAGGGCACAAAACTCGACTCTATAACATCAAAAACCTCGAAAAGCACCCCATAAGTGTCACCCATTGTGTACGTGGATCAATTGACGCATAATCTCGGTCCACCGAGTAAAATGGCAAAGCGGCAATCAAGGAAAAGGAAAGAGGCGCAAGAACCTAATGTGAACGCATAGAAACCCCGTACACACAATCGCACCGAAGCACGAGGCGGGAGAAAGAGAAGGCAGAAACCCTAACCACTCGTCTAGAGGGGAACAAACAATCAGTAATCTCTAAACCAACCGTTGCTACTGTCGAATAAAAATCGAAGGTAACACTAGAATATAACTTAAAATTCTAGGACTTTTTCTATATATAAACCCTAGAATTTCAAATTTAAAATTCTCACTCAATTCTCAACAAAACCATACAAATTATATATAGTTAGAAATATCTCGACATGTAGAACAAAAGCCCTAAGGTTTCAAGATTAATCGAGCAAAAAATTCACATGAAAAATAATGCCCATATTCGACTCAGAGGAAAATTTCGAATTTTTCCATAAAAAAATTTGGGTTCTACAATCATATATGATTGACTCTGATACCACATGTAGAAAATTTTTCTCATAAACAACTAATCAATCAAGAAAATAACGGATCCATATATGATTGTAAAACACCGGATCAATAAATACATTGGAATTAAAGCGTACCTATTTGAGCCATTGTTTTACTTGAAGGGATCTATTGGAATACCAGATCTTCCTCTCTATGACCTATTTCAGTATAGCAGCTTTCAATGGGATTAAAGCAACTGATAGGTATAACCTACCCTTTTATAGGCTAGAGAGGGGACCTAGCAAACCCTAATCAACAGCGTGTCAACTAGGCCCTTCCCATTACGGACTTCAGTCAAACACAATTGCCTACACTTTGTTGCTCAACTAGGCCCGTTATCAATAGATGCCAATACCCAATTCAATCATATCACTGTAGGGTTCAACAAATATTGGAATATCCATTAACCCGATTATTTAAAATAGAAAATCAATTAATTAATGTAAGCCCATATTATAGGAAATTTCCAACAGACCCTTCTTACATGCAACGTGAATTGGAAAATAGCCCTTTATATTGTGCTGGAAGGTGCTCGAAGTGAACTCATTGACCAAGAATTTAACTCCATCAACATAATTCTCGTGTGCTGCTAGATGGAGGGGCATATCCTCTCTAGCATCTTTTAAATCAAATAGCTCTTTCTTCTTTGTTGACATCTCTTTCAGCATATCTACGTCATTAGAAAGTTGGAAATGAAGTCATGCTCATGACAAAGGTTTTGGTAATTTTGCCCTCTATCCATTATATTTTTTAAAATATTACGTGGACTACATAATTGAATTCTAAACTTTTGGGGGATAATTTCAGTATAAACATTAGAGATTCTCCTATGGTGGTTAAGGTGACTCAACCAGTTCTTCGAAAAAAGCCTTTCAAATTCTTTGATTTCTGGATGGAGCACCCGTCCTTTCCCGACATTGTAGCGCATGTTTGGAATGCCTCGATAGAAGGGGTCTCTATGTACAGGCTGGTTAGTAGATTGAAGGCTTTGAAAAGTCGGCTCAAGCAGCTGAATAAAGTTTCTTTCTCCAACATCTCCGAGAGGGTTGCCGATTCCAGAATGCTTTTAGGTTAGCCCGGCTTGACCTACAAAGCAGACTCGACCAACGATCTCTTGGCAGAGGTAGAAAAGAATCATCGGAAGACCTATTTGGAGTTGAGGAGTCAAGATGAGTCTTTCTTTAGACAAAAATCCAGGATTAGATGGCTCGAGAAAGGCGATAAGAATACTAAGTACTTCCACCACTCCGTCACTACAAGACATCTGAGAAACAGGATACTATCGGTTCTTGATAGGAATGGTGACTTGGTTACCGAACCAAGCCTTGTACAGGACACGTTCGTCTCTCACTTCCAGGAGCTATTTACGTCGCGTCCCCATCAGTCTAGCCTTACTTTGCTAGACCTCCAACAAGCTATTCGGTGCCCTCTCAGTGAGGATCAGATTAATCTTCTCTTGCGACCTTACTCAGATCAAGAAATTCAGGATACCTTGTTCTCCCTAGCCCGTGGGAAAGCCCTTGGGCCAGACGGGTTCGGTGTGGAATTCTTCAAGAGCAATTGGGAGATCATAGGGCCCTCGGTTGTTGAAGTAGTAAAGGAATTCTTCATCACGGGAAGGCTGTTAAGGGAGTTAACAACACCATCCTTGTACTGATCCCTAAAGTACTAATGCAACCTCGGTCAATGATTATAGACCTATTGCTTGCTGTAATACGATCTACAAATGTATCACCAAGGTCTTAGCTAATCGGGTTACCACAGTGCTTCATGACACTATCAGCCTTTCTCAGAATGCATTTGTTAAGGGCCGACGCATTCGGGATAATATTCTTCTTGCTCAGGAATTATTTGCTAGTTTCCATCTTTAGCCGTATACCCCTAAATGTGCTATTAAGGTGGACTTTCAGAAGGCCTATGATACGGTGGACTGGGACTTTCTTGAATTGGTTATGTGTGCCTTTCGTTTCCCGGACCATCTCATACGGCTCATTATGGTATGTGTGCGCACTCCCAAGTTTTCTATCTCCTTAAATGGGGGAACTTCATGGTTTCTTCCCTAGTGGACGTGGCGTTCGTCAAGGGGATCCCATGTCCCCCTATCTCTTTACCTTGGTTATGGAAGTCTTCTCAGGGATCCTCAGTGCGTGTGCGGCGCAGCCTGGTTTTAAGTTCTTTTGGAGATGCAAGACTACAAGATTATCTCACCTATTCTTTGCAGATGATGTCTTTTTCTTTTGTCGAGCGGATATGGCATCCATCTCTCTTCTAAAGGGTGGTCTAGATACCTTCTCGGCTTGGAGCAGACTAAAGCCAAATAACAACAAAAGTGAGATACTTCTTGCGGGTGGGTCAGAGGAGTTGCGAAATGAGATCAAGGATGCCCTTGGTTTTATTGAAGGAAAGCTTCCGGTGCAACATTTAGGAGTTCCTATCATATCCTCAAGTTTCGGCAAAGCGGACTGTGTGTCCTTAATTGATCGTATTACGGCCGGGTTCAATCCCGGGACCCGCGCTTTCTATCTTTCGTCGGGGTGCAGCTTATAAGGTCAGTCATTCATGCGATCCAAGCTTATTGGGCGAGTGTTTTCACCATACCTGTTGCAGTATTGGATCGTATTGAACAAATCCTCAGATAGTTCCTTTGGAAGGGACCCAGCCTTGGAAAAGGTTGCATGAAAGTATCATGGGAAGAGGTGTGCCTCCCAAAGGAGGAAGGAGGTCTTGGTATTCGCAGATTGCGAGATTGCAACAATGCGGCCATGCTCAAGCACATTTGGATCTTGTTTACGGATAAGGAGTCCTTATGATGCAAATGGATCCACTCAACCTTCTTGAAAAGGAAGAGTTTCTAGATAGTTGAGGTGCCGAAATATTGCTCTTGGGCTTGGAAGAGAATCCTACACCTGAGATTCGAGACCCGACCCTATTTCTTCTGGAGGATCGGAGATGGCCGGTCAATCTCCCTCTGGTTTGATAATTGGCACCAGAGAGGTCCATTAGATCTTATTTGCTCATATCCGATGATTTTAAATTCCGGTTTATCCAGGTGTGCCACGGTGGCAAACCTTTTCTCACCGGTGGGACAGGCTTTCAAGACAGTGATTGAATCTTGGGACCAGCCCCTCCCTCTCCTCTCCAGAGCACTGGACCGTTTTGTTTGGAGCGAGAGCCCTTCTGGTCTCTTCTCGGTCGCCTCGGCGTGGTATATCATTAGAAGAAGGAAGGATAGGGTTAATTGGGCTTCCTTTATCTGGAATAAGGCTATCACATCGAGATATCAATTTAATCTTTGGCTTATTATAAAGAACCGTCTTCCCACCAAACCTTGCTTATGTCACATGGCAGAATTGGAAGAGAGGTTTGTGCCTTTTGCAAGCTGACGCCTGACTCCATCGATCATCTTTTCTTCCGGTGTTGCATCACTGCCAGCATGGCTTTCTTTTGGGCGGCTAAATGCAATCTCCTGTGGCGGAACAAGACATGGTCTGAAAATCTTCAATGGGCGATGAAATTCCTCTCCGGTAAGGACTTCTATCGCTTCATTGGCCGCTTTTCTTTTGGTGCTCTCTACCATCTTATTTGGAAGCACAAGAACGACATATTCTTCAGAGACCATACTGTCGTAGTTGCGACAGTTAAAAATCACCTCATCAATGTGGTGAAGGATAATGCCTTAACCTTCAGAAATATTGAAGATAATTCAAGAAACAGAAGACTCCAACGTAACTGGGGGATAGATCCTTGTATTTTCCTTGAAGGGGTTTAGGGACAACTTTCAATTGGGTTGCGGCCTTAGTCTCCTCGGGCTCTTGATGCTTGATAGCATTCGCCTTCTCCCTTTGGCTCCACCTCTGCTCGCCTTGTTGGTATGACTGCTATTCTTCTACGGCGGTGACTCCTCCTGGTAGCTTTATGTCTTGTTTTATAGCTGGTTGTTTTCATGAGGTTGGTCTCCTTGTGGCTTCCTCTTGGCCTTGTGCGGCCTTCTTTTCCCGTTTGTCCTTCCGCCTCGTTGTATAGGCTTTTGTGCGCTTTGGCCGCTGTTGGTTCTTTTACATCCAGCTCCCTTCTACTCGCATAGACTTTTGTCTTGATGAGTGCAAATTTTGTGGTGTCGGATATTGTGTAAATGTTGGTTCAAAGCTCTCTATATTATTACTTCTTACCAAAACAACAACAAAAAAACATTAGAGATTGCTTCAAAGCATGGAGACATTCATCTCCAAGTAGTGATTTACCTTATGGGAGTAATCAAGGGCAACCATGACATGAGCCTCTTCCTGTTTTACAAAAGGTCCTTGGACAATACTATAAGTAGTGTAGTATCTATAATGGCTTACACTATGACTATCGACTGCTGAAGTAAAGTGATGACAATCTTCAAGGTAAGTCTTACCGGGTCCAAGTCCAAAATTTATGGGAACTCTTCTATAATTGATGCAGGGTCTAGGAAAAGCTCAAACCATTCTAGAAGAAGAGTAAAAAATGTAAGGTTAGCTGTTTTATGAAAAAGATTTATACGTTCGACGATCTCATATGGATGCAAACTAGACACACATAAATGGACTCGCTAATAAATTAACCAAAGTGTGAACCGTAAATACAATCACTGACCTATCCTTCGATGCACCACAGCTCCGTGAACCGGAGACATGCCTTCAATCCAGGAGGAAAGGACTTCATTCTCATCCACCGCTTGCAGTAAAAGCGAGAGAATCTCCAAGTTGTGCGTCTCAATCGCCAAGTACAGGGGCACTTTCCCTCGTTGTTCTTCTTATTCACCGATTCTGAGCCTTGATGCAGGAGCCGATTGGTCAACTCATAGTCACCGTTGCAAAGGCCTGTTCCCCGCATTGTTCCATTGGTCCACAACTCTGTCGAACTTGAGGAGGCGCTTGGCCATGTGGTTCCTGCGGGCTCTTGCTGCGACGTGGAGGGCTGTGTCCCCTCTGTTGTTTGCCTGGGCGACGAGCTGCTCGTCATCAACGACCTCGAGGAGTGCTTGGAAGATGTCGGCATTCTCGATACTCGCTATGACGTGGAACAACGAGTTCCCACATGGGCTCTTTGTGCTAATGATGTCGTATAAAGAGGCCGTCTCTTCAGCGGAATACTTTTCGAGGGCTTTGATGAACTCGTCCAAGTCGCCTCCTTTTGCAGCGGTGTATACAGGTGCAAGACTTATGAATTCTACTTGGCGTTTTCGTCTTTCTACCGACTCTAGTGCTCTCAATTTGTTTATTTTCTGCTCCCATTCAGGATCGCCCATATCTATGCTTGCGGTATCGCCTTTCATCTCTAGACTTTGAAATTTGAATATGGTCTCCTCCAGAGTTAAGACTTTTTTGCGGCGTCTCTTCTCCAATATTAATTGCACAACCACAACTTGGAGATTTTTTCTTCTCTAGCTGTCAGTGCACAGCGCTAGTAATTCTTCAAAAAATACATCCACCACACAATTAGGAAGATTTCAAAATTGAAATATTATGTATAGAGTATAAAATTGAAAGATTTTATTGCATTTTCTTCATTTATGTTGCTTGCTGTAATATGTGACGACATGCACATACTCTTGTTATTGAATTCTTTTATATCAAAATGGTGGTGCATTCCAATTTCGAAATCAAGAAAAAGGGTCAAATACATTAGATCGAATTTAATTCACAAAGTGCTTTTGAAATTTAGATTTGCAAGTATTCTCTTTTATTTGAAAGATAAATCACAAAAGTCTTAAGAAAAATAATGGGGATTTAATGACAATAATTAGGTTAGATGTTCAATCATGGAACTTTAGTTGTTTAGTAATCAAACATGAATGAATTGTTCATGCAAGACATTACCTTTGTGTCTGTACTTTGGCAATAAAAAAAATAAAAAAATTATCATGGATGTACAAAAGTGCAGATAGACAAAGGATTCTCCTCACGGTCTCTGCTAATCTAGGGCATGATATGGGGATGTAACTTGAAAGCAAAGACAAAGCATGGACCTTAATATCCGATCAACAGAAGGTATTTTTTTTTTTTGTTAAATTATGTTTTGAATTTGAGCGTTTACAAAACACGATTCGTTGGAAAAGAAAAATATAAAATAAAATGAAAAGTGAGGAAAGTTTCCTCTTGCTGCGGAATTCTTTACGAAACAGAAAAAGGAAAGCTGCGTGTAGCCTCTGTACGCGAAGAATTGAAAGTGGTGGGCCCAAGGTCAAAAGTTTGACCTTGGGCACACACTCCACGCCGAGAGAAGGAGCTTGCGGAATCCGAATTCCTTTTGGCGTGAAGACTCCGCACGTGAACGGAAAGTGGTGGGGCCCAAGGTCAAACCTTTGACCTTGGGCACACACCCACACACACGTATAAAAGCATAATTTGCAGGTCTTCGTTCCTTCTTCCGAAAAGACGCCGCCGAAGCCCTACGTACGTGAGAAGACGTCCACGCCGCTTGAAGAAGAGCCGCAAGATCTTGAAGCCTCGTGAAGCCGTACATAGAGAGTTTTGTCCCGCATCTTGTTCGTGAGTTTATACCTGTCAATTGTTTATTTATAAACACTTAGGATTTTGGGTTAAATCTAGATGTGGTAAACGCTTGAGCGATTGAGCGATTGTAAACTTTGATTCTCCGATTATAGTGAATTATTCACTGCTGGCTCTCCCCGTGGACGTAGGTATCGATATTCGAACCGAATCACGTAAATTTCTAGTGTTCTTATTTTTCTCGTTTATTTCTTTGGAGTGATTTCGCATTGACATAAATTGCAAGATTCTGTTGTTTCCGCATATTATATCTCGACACTTTTTTTTTGCCTCTGTTATGTATTTATTCTTATATCTTGTTCTTGTAAATGCTTTTTGATATGTTTAGACACACTTTTAAATTAGATATATGTTTTGCAGGGATTAGTTCCAGTTATTTTAGAACTCTCGCCCTTGGCAGAACATTGAATGTGCGCTAGACATATTTACGTGAATTGGAGGAAGTACCACAAAGGCAAGGCTTGACAAAAGCGCTTTTGATGGTGATCTAAAGCAACACTACATCCTTACTTAAGGACATAAAAGTCCGGGGGCTGAGAAGAATTCGAGAAAAGAAGTAAGTTGCCGTGAGATGCCCACGAGTCACTAATTGAAATTAGAGGAAAACAAGGCTTCATAGGGCTTATCGCCATGTGAAGTGAAGCACAAAAAAAGAAAGTTTGTGGTCAGCATGGAAAAGCAAACTCGATCTTGTGGATCATGGGACATACCTGGTATGAGGAGCCTGACAAACTATTCATGTAATCGGCACAAGAAGGAGATCTTAGACAAACATATTTGTTCACCATATATATATATATATATATATATATATATATATATATATATATATATGTAGAAGGATGGAAGAGAGGGAGAGGTCTCCAAAGTGAAAGCATGAGTGGAAAGAAACTGTTCTTCCTATGAAGAAGAGACATTTATAGGGTGATGAACAATAAAAAGTGCTACAGTGATGAGCAGTATAAAATGAATAGTGATTTTGCTACCGTGATTCTACAATAATTTGTCGGCAACCTTTTGCTACAATATTTGATGGCGCTATTGTAGTATTTTGTCATGTGATCTTGCAGGTAATCATTTGTCGATGATTATATATATAATAACGAGGAAAGTACAAATAAATTTCTAAATCTATTACATTAATATCAATTTAGTCTTAAATATTTTAATCGGACAAATTTAGTCCTAAACATTTTGTATTTGTGCATATTGAGTCAATTCGATCAAGACAACTTTATTACTCCAACGTTTTCCTCTCTCATGTTGGTCAACTTTTAGTTTCTTTCTTGAAGAGCTCGCTCCCTTGCCTTTGCACCTTTTGAACGAATCAGGACACTTGTACTTGGAGTTCGAAGCTCTTTGTGAGCTAAAACCAACATAATAAATGTCAGTTTCCAGCGTAATCGCTAGGAGGCGGTCCTCTTCTAGCTCAAAATGGTGCACTGCATCCTCAAAGGTTTTAATGTTCTCATTATAGGTCAGGTGCACATTCATATGCTCCCAACTATGAGGCAAGGAAAGAATCACTGCCTACACTTGTTACTCATCAGTCAGAACGTGGCTAGCATTCTTAGCTCATTAATCATGTTTGATATCTTTCTCAAGTGTTGTTTCATGGTATGACCAAGAGGTTTCTTGTAAGAGTCAAACCTTATAGTGAGCAGTCTTAGTTTGGTCACCGATGTATGACCAAATATTGTTGCTAATGATTTCCACATTTCTTTGGCATTTTCAAAACGCCTAAACTCTCGCATGACATCATTCTTCATGCTGCTCAGCAACGTGATGTGAGCAAGTGAGTTCTTTCTCTTTCATGAAGCAAATGCCTCCTTATCTCATTTGTATTGTACAGTGTTCCCATCTTCAGGCTCTTCCATAATCAAGTTAAGTGCTTCTAATGCCTCTTACTCTTCCATCACATATTGGATTTTTATATACCATATTTCATAATTATCGCCATTCAATTTCTCTCCTTTGCTCAACTCAGCAACTATGCCCTTAGTTACTGAAGTAATTGGATATGAATATATTAGACACATGTACGAATTATTAGTGCCTATCATTTATGCATCCATTTTGTATAAACTCATCATATTAATGAATAATCTTAAATAAGGTTTCAAAATCAAAAGGTCACTAATGTTTCCAATCATCATCCAAAATTCTAAATTGAAATTATCATTATTATAATATTATATGCAAAATAGGTTCTTAGAAGCTACAAAAATTTCAATAAACTATCTATAGCAATTAATAATAACAGAAGTAATCAACATTGAATATACATTAACAAAACATAATGTAACCAATACATCAATAGCTACAACAACATTAATATGGAAGGAACTATCTACATAAGATATCCATAAAATATACTAAGTAAAAAAAAAAAAAACAATAACACCAACTTAACCTATGAATAGGGAAAGATTTATCTAATTTCTTAGTAATTTCCTTTGAAAATTTTAGAGGCACATTAGGCAACCATGAAAAAACAAATGGAAATCCCTTAGGATTTTTCCTCGCACATTCGTCCCTTGCCGGGTTGAACTTATTCCTTGGGTCGAAGTCTTGTAGCTTCAATCTTATAGTATTCCTTTAGAAAAGCCACTACAAACTTCTTATAATAAGCCACCCCGTTGACCTCCCATAGGTGATTCAACACTCTTTGCCATTTTAATATTAATTAAGAACCACATAATCTCAAAAGCCGGCATGCGATTACCCTTCCAAATGACTTGTTGTATCTTCTTATTGACCTTGAGAACATATTCAAATATATCACAACTTTCCCATCGATAATTAGCCAACTCGGCTATTATTCTCACAAGTCTCACCTTTTGTCTTTCTGACTGTGTGCGAATAGGTGTACGGATATGAAGGGGAGACATTGTTCCTATAATAAATGTAGAACAAAAAATGATTACTTATAATCCAAAGGGACATAATTGAAAAAAGACACATTTTCTCTTCTTTTTTTTTTTTTTTTCGGTCAACGGTCAACGATGGTCAATAGTCAACGCTAGTCAACGGATGACCGGGTCAAGTCAGGGGGTTAGGGTGAAACCGACCGACCCAACTGATGACGCCATCGTGACATCATCAGCACATGTCTTGCACTTGCGCGGTTGGCTAATGTCGTGATAACGTGAATAGGTACGCGCCTGGGGAAACTTCTAGAAACTTTAGGTCATGTGTGGCAACATGTTCGACGGTCCCCAATGGTGAGCCACTTGTCATATTTCTCATTTTGATGAGAATTACGACCCTACACTTTCAAAAATGAGTTTTGACTCATGGAAAATCAAAAGGAGGTGAACAATACGTGGGTGTCGGGATTAAAGTCCCTTATCGTCTCGACGGCCACATTTCTCAAAATTTCGGCCAAAAAAATTATAAACATCAATATTGATCGGGAAACATGAGCAATATTGCTCACGATACCAATGTTGGAAACAGATTCCTGAAAAACGAATCGATACTCGAACGATCGAATACAAAATAAATACGAAAACGTGCTCCCAAAAAAACATGTACCATCGATCAAAGACATGTCACGAAGATGGACATACTTTGTTTGCCATAGATTAAGTACTCATTATAGTCTTAGAGGAATTGAATGAAGCCTTGGAGTTTCATTCTTCAAAAGAGAGTTCACCATTTTTCTCAAAAAGGGAAAGAAGAACGTACCGTTTCGTTCGGTTCAATTCTTAACGTTCCCCTTTTACTTTTTCTTATATATATAGCAGGTAATTATTACTTAAAAAATAATCACTCTTCCTCTCTTATGGACTCTTCCTTTATGGGCCGGGTTTGGCCCAACATGGGTAAATAGGCCTGGCTTAACCCATGAAATTAAAAACCCATCATGCATAAACAGACTCACTATGCCTACTGCATAAGAAATATCCAGTTGTGTCAACGTTGGGTAAATTGAATTGCGGACTAGATGGCAAATACATGGTCATATCCTCAAGATGTTTCCATTCTTCTACTCAAAATTTCACATTAACCTCCATGGATGTTGATAATGGCAGGTAATCAAGCAACCCAAACTTTACAAATAATTCTTTTGCAAAATTTTCTTGGCATAGAAACAAACCATTTTCTCTTCAATTCACTTCATGTTTGAGAAGAAAATGTTTTAACTCGCCAAGCTCCTTCATTTGGAATCAAACTAATGGGTTCCCCTTAACAAAGTATATTTCTCATTCATCTTCTTTAGAGATGATGAGATTATCACGTAAACCAGGATAATGGCCAATTTGCCATCTTGTACCTTCAAGAATGAACTTGAATCGCAAATGTTACTGAATAGACACTTTGGACGAAATCTTAGCAATCTTGCCATATCATGCATGGGGCGCTTGTTTCCAGCCGTATAGTGTCTTTCTCAACGTACTCAGGTTAGAGAGATTTTTTGTCTTTTCAAATCATTGGGCTTGGCCCACGTAGATCTTGTAGGAAAGCATTCTTCACACCGTCTCTTGTAGCTTCCCTTACTTGCTGGCGGCAAGGTCGTTGTCTAGGTTTACTCAACTGAAAGTCACATTAGAAAAGTGCCAAAAAAGTCCTAAACCTTTTGCATTTGTATCAATTTAGTCATAAACCTTTTTTTGGTGCCAATTAAGTCCTAAACCTTTTTGCGTTGTGCCAATTCAAAGACTTTTCCGGCCATTTTGGCCGGATTTTGCTTATGGACGCCGTCGGCCGACGTGGCCTGATCGGCGCTGATGTTGACAACTTTTAATAATATTTAAATATTTTTGAATTTATTTATTTATTTTTTCTTTTTATTTTTCTTTTTTTCTTCTCCTCTTCTTCCTCCACTGGTTGCCGGACCTCGGCGACCCGCCTAAAGGCGACAGCCGGCGAGGTTGAGGTCGACCTCGGCCGGCCACCTCACTAGTGGCCGCGTGGGCGGCCTCGCGCTAGGAGGCGAGGCTTGCCCATGGCCGGCAAGGGCGAGCCTCGCCCGCCCGGCGTGAGGCCGCCCTCGAGGCCTGGGCAGTGAGGCTCGCCTCGCCAGATCTGGTGAGGGTCGAGCCTTGCCCATGGCCGGCGAGGCGAGCGAACCTAGGGAGAGAAAGGAAATGGTGAGATCTGGAGGACAGAGGACCAGATCTGAGAAGTTGAGGACCTGCCGTCGCTGCCCCGTCGCGATCGTCGCTCCCGCGCCGCCTCCACCCCCCAATGCCATCGCCTTACTGTCCTCGCCAAACCCCGAGCCATGGGCAAGGCTCAACCCTCACCGAGATCCGGCGAGGGCGAGCCTCGGCGCGCTCGAGCCTTGAGGGTGGCCTCGTGCCGGGAGGGCGAGGCTCGCCCTCGCCGCCCTCGCCGAATCGGTGAGGTCGAGCCTCGTTGGCCATGGGCGAGCCTCGCCCTCGCTAGATTCGGCGAGGGCGAGCCTTGCCGCCCGCCGCGAGGCCGCCCACGCAGCCACCGGCGAGGTGGCCGGTGAGGTTGACCTCAGCCTCGCCGGCCATCGTCTCTAGCCGATCACCGAGGTCCAAGAACAACCAGCTGGAGGAAGAAGAGGAGAAGAAAAAAGAAAAAGAAAAAGAAAAAAGTTTTAAAATATTAAAATATTATTAAAAGTTGTTCACGTCGCCGCGATCAATCATGTTAGCCGGCCGGTGTCTAGTTAGCAAAATCCGGCCAAAATTGGCCGGAAAGGATTGAATTGGCACAACGTAAAAGGTTTAAGACTTAATTGGCACAAAAAAGTTTATGACTAAATTGGCACAAATGCAAAAGGTTTAGGATTTTTTGGCACTTTTCCCAATGTAGTTAATTTTGCAGAATTTTCTTTCTCCCATGGATTTACCCACGCGGTCCTTTGGTTGATGTAGGAATTTGCTCACTTTGAGCTTCTTATTGATTTCTTCAAAATTGGGCAATAGTATTGCAAGCGACGAGTTCTACAATGATGATGCTTCATCAAACATCCCATCTCGTGGAATGTGTTGGCGAATTGTTTATCACATTATCTCCAACCACACAAGGAGCTTAACTTCAGCTTTGTGGCTTACCTCATCATCCCTTCCAATGCTTGATTTATGGACTCCAATCTATTGTGTACGATGTGTTGGAAGTTTGTTTGTAAAACAAACTAAGTGTATATTTCTTTGTCCCACATAGGAAAAGTGGGAGGAGGCGGATCATTTAATAAGTATGGGGCTTCGTTAGTATATTTAAAGAAAAAATTGTGTGGGCTAGACCCTACCATACCCACGTGCAGGTGTGCGAATAATTGTGTGATTTTGTCATGATTATTAGGCGCACTTAGAACTTTGCACGCTTATGTGCTCAGGTTTAATTAACACTAACCCCTTTGTTTTTATTTTATTTTATTTTATTCCATATGGTTATCTTGTTAACTTTAATTAGTTCAAAGGTTGTTTTTGTTTATTAAGAATTTTCAGAAATTATGAAAATTCGAAATTTTATTTATTAAAAAAAGATTTCTTTATTTTTTTATTATTCCGAATTTTTATATTTGTGTCTTTTCAAGACAACTTTTTGAATTGATACTCATTCATTTTGCAACATTTCTCGAAGAGTTGCGTTTGTTCATTTTTCAACTTCTTCTGAATGGACACCTTTGTTCATTTTGCAATTTCTTTCGAAAGGATATATTCGTTTACTTTACAATCTTTCATAAAGAGTTGCCTATGGATCTTTCACAAAGAGTTGCCTATGTTCTTTAAGATCCATTTATATATATGTTAGTATTCCGATGAACGAAATGATATCATTTTTTTTTTTTAAGAGTCTTCTTTCCAAAACTACAATCATATTTTCAATTGTTTCCTAGAGAGACCCTAGAGAAATACTAGAATTATTATATAGTATTCTCATTTTGAGACTTTATTGTATCTTGGAGGATATTTACTAGTGACCATCAGCAACTTTATGAGGTAAATAAATCCTTAAAGAAAGTAATATCATGCCTCAAAGTCCGATTTGATTGCTCTATTGATTTGAAGCCATATTTTTACCAACTATTTTAAGGATTTATTTTGTTTAACAATGGAGTTAGAGATCAAGACATGGTCAAACTGGACCTGTTCGATGGGAACGACTTTGCTCGCTGGAGGGACAAGATAATGTTCTTACTCACTGCCTTGAAGATTTCCTACATATTGTATCCTAACTTGGCACCTATAGAATATCTGAAGCCTACTACTGAGGGAGGATAGCCAAGTGCGGAAGCCATTGAGAGGGTTAATAAAGAGAAGAAGAAACGTGTGGAGGATGAATTACTTTGTCAAGGACACATTTTGAATACACTGTCCGATCGTTTGTATGACTTATTCATTGAAATGGAGTCGGTTAGAGAAATTTGGAATGCATTGGAATTCAAGTACAAAGTGGAAGAGCAAGGTATCAACAAATATCTAATCGCAAAGTTTTTTGATTTCAAGTTTATTGATACCAAACTCTTGTTGGAACAAGTCTATGAATTGCAAGTGTTAGTGAATGAAATTCGTGCCCTCAAGATTCTAGAAGTTTTTCAAGTTGGAGCAATTATTGCGAAATTGCCTCCAACTTGGAAAGATTATGAAAACAAGGTTGATGCACAAGTTAGAGGACTTCACCTTGAAGCAAACACAGAAACATCTTCGCATTGAGGAAGAGTCGTGTTTACCTGATAATTCTCTTTTGTACAATTCCAAAGTGAATGTTGTGGAAAGAAAATGGAAAATTGGCCAGAACTTCAAAGTAAAAAACAGATAGAAATTTAAGAAAACACAAAAGACGAAAATGGTTGCTTTTTTGTTTGTGGCAAAATAGGGACACTATGTCAATGATTGCATTCACCGCAAGAGTATTTCAAAGGACAAGAACATTCCAACAGTGAAGGCAGATGCAAATTTGGTTGAAGAAAATTATGTGGCCATAATTTCAACCATGTTTTCGAACATGAAAATTTTTAAAATTAATGATGTGATGGCTATGGTTTCCGAAATCAACTCTACCACTGTCCAATCCGGTTGGTGATTAGATTCTGGAGCAATAGTCCATGTGTGCAAGGACAAATACATGTCCAAGCAATTTGAAGAGACTGTCGACTCAAATATTCAAGAGGTCTGATGGTGAATAATGCACTTATAAAGGTTGTTAGAAAATGCATAATGGAGATCGACTTCAATTATGGAAAGAAGATTACTCTTCTTAATGTGTCATTTATACTCGAAATTAGGAAGAACCTAGTTTCTATTGATTTACTTTGTAACAAGGGGTTTCAGGTCTTGTTTGAATTTGACAATGTTATCCTGTTGAAGATGGGCTGTTTGTGGGAAATGGTTAGAACAATGATGACATGTATCACTGAGTATCAATAATGGTCATGCCTTGAACCTCGAGCGTGTGCCCATTCCTTGGTGGTCGATAAAATTTGCGACATCCTGCAATGCGTCGCCTACCCATTCATTTTAATGCACATGCGGAAGCGAATTACTAATCCCCGACATCAACAACATGTGATAGAAAAGCAGAAACAGATTCACAAACAAAATACGCTTTTATATACACACTGAGTCACATACAAAAGTTAACGACCAAAAATCTACAAAAGAGGTCCATCTCCAAAAGGTGTCTTAACTGACCTATACCTCAGATCCCCTCAGCTCAGCTCTAGATCCTCCACTTTACGATCCTGAAAAGAATTGAGCCCATGACGGGGTGAGATATAAATTTCAGCGAGTTCACGTTCAAAACCCTGATTAGGAAGATAATACGCCTAGAGGCGTCCTAACCACACAATCACACAACCATAAAGACTTACCTCATCTCAGATCCTCCTCACAGGTCAGCATAATTCATATCACAGCTAGCCACAAAAACATGAGTAGCAAATAAGCTCATCAACTGGAACGCCACACTCGATTTCAACCAAGCACAGGAGTCCTGATTATAGAGCTAAATCGTTATGACACGTCCCATACCGTGCCACGCAATTTTGTCCCATAATTCAGCGCGTTCAACTCAATTAATCATGCGTTCCCAGTTTTGATCTCGGCTTATAGCATGGCTTACTCGCTATTCGGCGGTCTTCTGGCATAGCTAGGCGTCGTCTCACCCCATTGAGCACGGCTACATCTTTCCTAGACGATTTTCCCGAAGGAGCATAGGTCCAGAATCTACTGTGACCGGCTTCCGTTGTATAGGGGTGTCCCATAATAAGGGGTAACGTCCAGCTTAACAGCTTGGGATGAGTTCTCTTAACCAACACACGACCATTCAATTACAACCAGGACATCATGCTTTGTACTTAAATGTCCCCATTAAGATAATACACTTGGCTCATTTTCTTCATATTAAAAACACCCGGTGAAAATAGTCGTGTGTGGGTACACGGTCAGATAAGACTTTAAAAAGTGATACCATTCATTTTAAAATCCCACTATTTTATATAGTATATAAAACTATTTTTGGTGTTAAAACCCGACACTTGGGATTTTTTGAATAAATATCAAAATTTCAATTAGCACTCATTTGCACAAATTAACACCCAATTGCATAAACTGAACACACAATTGCAATCGTATTAAATTCTGGTCACCACTATCTCGGTATAATTTCTGGAAAAATATTTAAAAAATAATCAAATAATTTCCAAAATTAATTAAATAATTCAATTTAAATTTAATAAACACTAACTTAGGCTGAAAATTGCTAATTTCTAACCACCTAAATCACTAATCTAACTAACCTAAATTAATTAAACATGCTAATAACTACCATAATCTAATCTTAATTTAATCTAAACACCCCTTAAACGTCATTAACACCCTAATGAGAGTTTAGTGCATAAGCTCACCGGTTTAGCACAAAAACCGGTTCACCGCAACGGTGGCGCGATGGCAGTCGAAACTTGGGTTTGTGGCGGCGCCAATGGGAGCTTGGACTAGGTTGAAAAAGCCCAGCAAGCCCACAGTGAAGTTGCTAGCTCGGTCCTGACTTGAGGGAGCTATTGGTCGCGGCTGAGCTTGGTTGGACCGGTGGCCGTGTGTTGTGAAATAGTGAAGGAAGAAATGGAAAGGAGTGGGCTTGTGGCTTCTACCTCTCAGCTGGACTGTGAAGTGATGAAGGAAGAAGCAGATGGGTTGGTGTGGGCTGGGTTGCAGGCATAAAGGCAGTAGGCAATCCACGATGGCCTGCTGGGTTGACTTGGTGGAGTGGACTGGCGGTTGGCAACGTGAGAGGGGATCGTGGGGTTGTCGATGGGGATGTGCGGCACTAGACTGGAGGAGAAAATGATGGAGCTGCTGGAGTCTTCGAAGGAAAAAATGAAAGGAAGAAAAGGCATAATAGAGGGGTCGGGGGAAAGAGACGCACGAAGAAGGAAAAGGAAGCAGAAAGCGTGCAAGAGAAGCCGATGAGGGGGGGCAGAAAGTCAATAAGAAATATTCCATTTTCATCATTTCAAGGTCCCACAAGCCTTCATTTTTATCCCTTTTGTCCCTCAACACTTTCTTGCACAATAATTCCACAAATAACCAAGTTGATGTCCAATTGTTGCAGCCCCCACACAAGCCTATGAATTTAATCACTTTGGGCTTCAATTTCTTCACTAATCTCTCCAATTTGATGACCAAATTTGTTACGGAGGAAGCCTACACAATTTCCACAATCTCCCTTCACCAAGTAGCTCACTTTGGAGGCTAAAAATCCCTTCAATTTGGCCCTTTCGAATTTCCTTTCTTTTTCGAATCGTCCAAATTAATTTTCCATAAAAATCTCGGACTCAACGGAAATTTCCCAAAAGACAAGGCGACGTCTTATAAATGAATCGTGACATGCTCAAACTTTTAATTTCTGAAATTAGGTTTGAATTTCGTGGTTAATTTTAACCGGACGTGATTTTAGCGTGACCTAACCTACTAGGTAGCTTTTAGAAATTTTTAGCGCGTTTGACCCGTGATCGATTATTTTCGAGCCACAATGTACATTTTCGACACATTGGCGACTCTCGGTTGTCGTGAAAATCTCAAGATTTTAAATATGGATATAGGGTATAGAAATGACAAAAAAATCGGTCTAGTGCCGTTTAACAGAAATTTTGCAATTAGGTGGAATCACCCATACACTAACCACATTCCCCTGTTGAATCGACCTATCTCCAATTTTTGATCGATTTTGACAGTGTTATAATGACCCTTGCAGATTAGCACGGTTGAGCAAAATGATTCCTGGTCAAATTCTCAAGTCTATTGCGTTTAGATTCCTTAACGACTTCACCCGATAAATTAGTTATCCCGTGAGTGATCAGCTCGGGGAAAAGAACTATAGGCGCGTGATGAAAAACCCAACTTATTCAATCGAAAACATAACCTGAAATTCAGGATGTTACAACTCTTCTCCTCTTATAAAAATTTCTTCCTCGAAATTTAAATCATTACAAATCTTTAAACAAAAATGTGGGGGTATAATCGTCTCATCGAATCTTTACTTTCCTAGGTTGCTCATTCTGTGCCGTGGTGTTGCTAGACTACTTTAACTAACAGAATCGTCTTGGTGCGTAGAATCTGTTCTTTTCGATCCACATTCTGAACCGGGCTTTCTACATATGACACTCTATCGTCCACGTCTAACTCTTCAAAATTTAGCACGTGGGTCGGGTCAGGCTCATACGTCCTCAACATCAACACGTGAAAGATGTCATGCACTTGCGCCAACCTTGACGGCAATGCAAGATGATACGTTAGAGTCCCGATTCTTTCCAGAATCTCAAAGGGACCTACGTACCTCAGACTTAGCTTTCCCTTCTTGTCGAAGCACAAAATACCCCTCATTAGTGACACCTCAGAAAGGCATGCTTACCAACTTGGAATTCCAATGGCCTTTAATGCTTATCATCATAACTTTTCTAGCTGCTCTGAGCGGTCTTTAATCTTTCCCTGATGGTGGCAATTGTATCCACTGATTGCTGAACCAACCCTGGACCTGTGATCTTCGTTCTCTGACCTCATCCCAACACACTGGCATTTTGTACGCTCTGCCATATAACACTTCAAAAGGAGCTATCTAAATGCTCTGCTGGTAGCTGTTGTTGTAGGCAAACTCAACAAGAAGAGGCTGTTCCTCCCAGCTTCCCTTGAAATCCAACAAGCAAGCTTGTAGCATGTCTTCGAGGGTTTGAATCGTCCTCTTAGACTGGCCATCCGTCTGAGGATAATAGGCCGTACTGTACTGCAGCTTCGTTCCTAGAGCGACTTGCAAACTTTTCCAAAAGGCAGTTGTGAACCTCGGGTCTCTATCTGAAGTAATCCTTACCGGCACTCCATGTAGGCGAACAATCTCATGTACGTACAATTCTGCATGCTTGTCTAAATCAAGGTCCTTTCGTACTACGATGAAGTGAGCCGACTTCGTCAGTTTGTCGACCACTACACAAATGGAATCATTACCTCTCTGACTCCTAGGTAAGCCCATCACAAAGTCCATTGTGATGTGTTTCCATTTCCATTCGGGAATCTTGAGAGGTTGCAGAAGTCCTCTTGGCTTACAATGCTGTGCTTTCACTTGCTGACACATCAGACACTTGGCGACATAATTGGTGATGTTTGCCTTCTTACCAGACCACCAATAGTGTTGACGTAGATTCTGATACATCTTTGTACTACCAGGATGAATGCCGTATCTGCTACGATGAGCTTCTGACAAGATCTCCTCCTTAAGCTCTGCATCGTCAAGTACACACAATCGTCCTTGGAACCTTAGTGTTCCGTCTTTAGCAATCTAAAAGTCAGCCTTCCTCTTTACGGTATCCTCTTGCAGAATCTTCTGAATTTCTGGATCTGTCGGCTAAAGCGTCTTGATTCTGATCTGCACCTTCGGCTCAATTTTGAGGGTGGCCATAAGATTTGAAAGGTAGCCTACCTCAAACCTGAAAATTGAATCTCGAGCTCTCTCGAGTAAAATCCACTCCTTGAGCACCATCTGCACTACTGAAGATTTCCGACTTAGCGCATCTGCGACCTTGTTAGCCTTTCCAGGGTGGTATAGAATATCACAATCATAGTCCTTCAGGAGTTCCATCAAGCGATGCTGTCTCATATTCAACTCCTTCTGAGAGAATAGATACTTGAGACTTTGATGCTCAGTGAAGATCTGGAATCTTTGTCCACACAAATAACGTCTCCAAATCTTTAGTGCGAAAATAATCGCGGCGAGTTCTAAGTCACGCGTCAGGTAATTCAGCTCATGAGGTCTCAACTGACGGGACGCGTATGCAACAACTCTACCATGCTGTATCAACACGCAACCCAATTCTCTAAATGATGCATCACTATAGATCTCGTATCCTCCAAGACTAGATGGAATTGTCAACACGGGTGCAATAGTTAGCTTTTGCTTAAGCTCTTGGAAACTATGCTCGCATTTGTCTGTCCACACAAATTTCTCTTCCTTCTTCAATAGTCGAGTCAACAGCGACGCAAAAGCTGAAAATCCTTTTACGAACCTTCTGTAGTATCTTGCTAAACCCAAGAAGCTTCTTATCTCTGTCACAATAGTCGGTCTTGGCCAATTGATTGCTACTTTGATCTTGGTTGGGTCCACAAAGATTCATTCGCCTGAAATCACGTGATTTAGGAAAGCAACACGAGTCAACCAAAACTCGCACTTACTAAACTTGGCATACAACTCATGATTCCTCAGAGTCTGGAGTACCATCCTCCAAAAGCCTCTCGTGTTCCTCAGGACTTCTCGAATATACCAGGATATTGTGAATGAACACGATCACGAACTGATCCAGGTATTCTTTGAAAACTCGATTCATCATATCCATAAAAGCAGCTGGGGTGTTCGTCAAACCAAACGACATTACAGTGAACTCATAATGGCCGTATCGCGTATGAAACACTGACTTCGGTATGTCCTCCTTTTTAATCCTCAACTGATGATATCCTGTCCTCAAGTCGATCTTAGAAAATATCGACGCTCCTTGCAACTGATCGAACAAGTCGTCGATCCTCGGTAGTCGATACTTGTTCTTGATCGTCACCTGATTGAGTTGGCGATAGTTGATGCACAGGCGCAATGAACCATCATTCTTCTTCACAAACAGAACTGGTGCTCCCCAAGGTGATGTACTAGGACGTATGAATCCCTTATCCAACAACTCCTACATCTGCACCTTCAGTTCTTTCAACTCAGACAAAGCCATTCGGTAAGGAGCCTTAGAGATTGGCTCTGTCCTGGGTGCTAACTCAATCACGAACTCTATCTCCCTTTCTGGCGGTAGACTTGGCAATTCCTTTGGAAACATGTTTAGAAATTCTAGGACCACTGCGATGTCCTCGATCTTCAACTCCTCAACTGTCATATCCACAACAGTCGCTAGGTCACCTTGGCAACCCCCGTCTAACAAATGGATTGCCTCAAGCGACGAGATTAAAGGGATCGAGGGTCCTCTTGACTTCCGATAAATTCGAAACTTTCATCCGTCAATAGGTCAAGTTGTACTACATTACGACAACAATTCATTACAACAAAAAGCTTATTGAGCCAAACCTTTGTATATCTGACGTCAAAGTTATACATAAGCAAATTGGTCAAGTACAACTTTAGCCAGTGATTCTTCTTTCTACAACTTTATTACAACAAACTGAAATTCTACAAACTTAACCAAAACTCCGCTACGCTACTATGATAAAATCACCCCAAAACATTCTTCCTCTAATCGGTGCATGCTTCGGTTCATTCCTGTCCCTTTTACCATCCTAGTAGCGTCCTATCTGCGATAGTAGTGCTTATGCTCTCTTGAACCTGTGCAGACAATTCTTCACCTGATGGCCATGCTAGTCACATTCATAACATGCTCCCGTGATGCCAAGACACTGGATTCATCCATGCTTCCTTCTACAAACTTGGCACACATCCGGTGAGTCCTCTGCCTCCTATCAGGTGATAGCACGCACCATTTCTTGCACCGGAGGCCTGTCCCAATTACCCCACTGTGCATTCTGCGGCGCATTCCCTCTGCTCTATCTCATCGGCGGTGGTGGCGGTAGCTGTTGTGGTTCCATCTACTTGCGCGGACAGTCCTTGATCAGGTGGCCGTACTGGCAACACCCGCAACATGCCATTGTCTTTTTAAAACACGGGGCGGTTCCATGTCTTTTCCTACATACACGACACACACCCTTCTGGTTGGGTGCTGGTTTTCCCATTATACTCATTCGAATGGGACGATTGAAGTGCTTTCCTTTTGTCATCGGTTTCCTCCTGAATCGGTTGCCATCTCTGTTGGAACTGAATCTTCACCCAGATGCAACGGCTTGCTCTTGGATCACATCTCCATGTTGGACCTTAGTAGGTGTGGCAGTAACGGCAGCTACGGCATTGGTGGCGGCAGTGGCAGCAGTAGCTTGATCCTATGCTTGCTGACCTAAAATGCTTCCCAAAGTCTCTAGCACCTGAATGATCTCGTCGAACCTAGGATCGCTCGGTACTGCTACACTCTCAGTATCGGCCTGCGACGGTACTCTTACACTCGCGCTGGCCTGAGCTTGCGCTCTACCTCCGGTACCGACCCCTGTCGGCGTCCTACCCCAAGTTACAGGTCCTACCAACCTATTCCTAGGAGTTCTTTCCTACTGATCACTCATGCTACAGGATCTTTATAGAAACCCGTTTTCCAATTCCAATACCAGATTAGAATTTGAGTGACCCCACAAACAAACTACCAATCAGCTATCAATCACATGTATCAACCAAGTTAAAAAGCTTGTCCTACTATCTCATAACCCATCACACCTTATCACTCCAACTATCGACCAGCTGATACCACTCCAGGCGGGGATATCACGCCCCAAACCTTGAGCTCGTGCTCATCCCTCGGTGGTCGATAAAATTTGCGACATCTCAGGACGCGTCGCCAACCTAATCATTTTAATATACATGCGGAAGTGAATTACTAATCCCCTGACATCAACAGCATTGAATAGAAAAGTAGGAAACAGATTCACAAGCAAAACTCGCTTTTATATACACATTAAGTCACATACAAAAGTCAATGACCAAAAATCTACAAAAGAGGTCCATCTCCAAAAGGTGTCCTAATTGACCTACACCTCAGATCCCCTCCGCTCAACTTTAGATCCTCCACTCTACGATCCTGAAAAGAATTAAGCTCACAACGGGGTGAGATATAAATCTCAGCGAGTTCTCGCTTTAAACCCCGATTAGGAAGGTTGTACGCCTTGAGGCGTCGTAACCACACAACTACACAATCATAAAGACTTACCTCGTCTTAGATCCTCCCTACATATTAGCACAATTCATATCACAGACAGCCACAAAAACATGAGCAGCAAATAAGCTCATCAACTGGAACGCCACACTCGATTTCAACCAAGCACAGGGGTCCTGATTATAGGGTCAAATCATTATGACACGTCCCATATCGTGCCACACAATTTTGTCCCATAATTCGGCACATTCAACTCAATTAATCATGCGTTCCTAGTTTTGATCTTGGCTTATAGCACGGTTTACTTGCTGTTCGGCAGTCTTCTGGCATAGCTAGGTGTCATCTCACCCCATTAAGCACGGCTATGTCTTTCCTAGACGACTTTCTCGAAGGAGCATAGACCTAGAATCTACTGCCACCGGCTTCCGTTATCCAAGGGCGTCCCATATAGGGGTAACGTCTAGCTTAACAGTCCGAGACGGGTTCTCTTAACCAACACACGACCATTCAATTACGGCCAAGATATCGCGCTTTGCACTTAAATGTCCTCATTAAGATAATGCACTTGGCCCATTTTTTTCGTATTAAAAACATCCAGTGAAAATAGTTATGTGTGGGTACATGGTCAGATCGGACTTTAAAAAGTGATACCTGTCTTTTAAAATCCCACTATTTTATATAGTATATAAAACCATTTTCGATGTCAAAACCCGACACCCGAGATTTTCTGAATAAATATCAAAATTCACAAATTTTGGAATAACCAAAATTCGATCGGCACTCAATTTGCACAAATTAACACCTAATTGCATAAACCGAACACACAATTGCAATCGCATGAAATTCCAATCACCGACTATCCTGGTATAATTTCCAAAAAATATTAAATAATTAAATAATTTCCAAAATTAATTAAATAATTCAATTTAAATTCAATAAATACTAATTGCTAATCTAACTACCTATTGGACTAATTAAATTATACTAACCATTCTAACTTCAAGGCCACATACTAAATTAACTAAATACAATTTCTAACAACCTAAATCACTAATCTAACTAACCTAAATTAATTAAACAAGCTAATAACTACCCTAATATAATATTAATTTAATCTAAACACCCCTTAAACGTCATTAACACCATAATGAGAGTTTAGTGCATAAACTCACCGATTTAGCGCAAAAAACTGGTTCACCACGACGGCGGCGAAACTTAGGCTTACAGCGGCACCAACGGGAGCTCGGATTGGGTGGAAAAAGCCCAAAGCAAGCCCACGGTGAAGCGGGCGGCTCGGTCCCGACTTGAGGGAGTTGCTATTCGCGGTTGAGCTTGGTTGGACCGATGGCTGTGTGTTGTGAAATAGCGAAGGAAGAAATGGAGGGGAGTGGGCTTGCGGCTGCTGCCTCTGGGCTGGACTATGAAGCGATGAAGGAAGAAGTAGATGGGTTGGCGTGGGTTGGGTTGCAGGCGTAAAGGCATGAGGAAGTCGACAATGGCCTGCTGGGTTGACTTGGTGGAGTGGACTGGCGGTTGGCAACGTGAGAGGGGATCGTGGGGTTGTTAGTGGGGACGTGCGGCGCTGGACTGGAGGAGAAAACGATGGAGCTGCTGGAGTCTTCGAAGGAAAAAATGAAAGGAAGAAAAGGCAGAACAGAGGGGTCGAGGGAAGGAGACGCATGAAGAAGGAAGGGGAAGCAGCAAGCGTGCGAGAGAAGCCAATGAGGGGGGGTAGAAAGTCAACAAGAAATATCCCATTTTCATCATTTTGAGTTCCCACAAGCCTTCATTTTTATCTCTTTTGTCCCTCAATACTTTCTTGCACGATAATTCCACAAATAACCAAGTTGATGTCCAATTGTTGCAGCCCCCACACAAGCCTACGAATTTAATCACTTTGGGCTTCAATTTCTTCACTAATCTCTCCAATTTGATGACCAAATTTGTTACGGAGGAAGCCTACACAATTTCCACAATCTCCATTCACCAAGTAGCTCACTTTGGAGGCTAAAAATCCTTTCAATTTGGCCCCTCCGAATTTCCTTTCTTTTTCGAATCATCTGAATTGATTTCCGTAAAAATCTCGGACTCGACGGAAATTTCCCAAAAGACGAGGCGACGTCCTATAAATGAATCGTGACATGCTTGAACTTTTAATTTCTGAAATTGGGTTTGAATTTCATGGTTAATTTCAACCGGACGTGATTTTAGCATGACCTAACCTACCGCGTAGCTTTTAGGAATTTTTAGCACGTTTGACCCGTGGTCGATTATTTTTGAGCCACGATGTACATATTCGACACATTGGCAACTCTCGGTTGTTGTGAAAATCTCAAGATTTCAAATATGGATACAGAGTACAGAAATGACAGAAAAATCGGTCTAGTGCCGTTTGACAAAAAATTTGTAATTAGGTGGAATCACCCACACACTAACCACATTCCTCTATTGAATCAATATATCTCCGATCTTTGATCGATCTGACAGTGCTATAATGACCCTTGCGGATTAGCATGGTCGAGCAATTTATTCTTGGTCAAATTCTCAAGTCTATTGCATTTAGATTCCTTAACGGTTTTACCTGATAGACTAGTTATCCCGTAAGTGATTAGCTTAGGGAAAAGAACTATAGGGGCATGATGAAAAGCCCAACTTATTCAATCGAAAACAGAACCTGAAATTCAAGATGTCACAATAATAATATTACTAGTTCTGCTTATAAGATTCTTCATTTTTATGGCATAGTAGATTGGCACATATAAATATTCATTATTTGAAGAATATGAAGAAGTTAGACTTGATAAATTCCAATGGCGAATTTGATAGATGGGAAATATGTGCTAAGTCCAAATTTACTAAGAAACCATTTCCTAGTGTTAAAAGAAATTCAAATGTATTGAATTTTGTTCATAGTGATATATGTGAATTCAATGGCATGCTAATGCGTAGTGGTAAAAGGTATTTTATTACTTTTGCGGATGATTGCACTAGGTTTTATATGTTTATCTCATGAGGTCGAATGATGAAGCATTTACCATGTTTAAGAAATATAAGGCTGAAGTCGAAAATCAATTATAAAAGAAAATTAAAGTTCTATGTTTAGATAGAGGTGTAGAATATTTTTTAAATGATTTCTCTTCATTTTGTGAAGAACATGATATTATTCATCAAGTTTCAGCACCATATACTTCATAACAAAATGGTTTAGCTGAAAAGAAAAATCGATCTCTTGAAGAAATGGTTAATTGTATGTTTCAAATTCAAAGCTGCCAATTAATTTTTGGGGAGAAGTATTGCTTACTGCATGTTATATTCATAATAGAATACCTTTCAAGACAAATGATAGAACCCCTTATGAAGTATGGAAAGGTAGAAAACCAAAATTTTCATGCCTTAAATTGTGGGGGTGTTTGGCATACTATCGAGTACTAGATCCCAATAGAACAAAGATCAGTCCTAGAGCTATCAAAAGTGTTTTAGTTGGGTATGCCGAAAGTAGTAAAGCTTATAGGTTTCTTGATGTAGAATCCAATGTCATTGTAGAATTGAGAGACGTTGAATTCTTTGAGAATAAATATTCTACGGGTTCTGAAATTATTGAAAATAATTCAAAATCTATGGAAACTCAAGTAGATTCTCAAGAGAAAGAAACAAATGATTCTAAAGACATGATTGAACCAAGGAGAAGTACTAGAGCTAGGAAACTAAAAGACTTAGGTCCAGATTTTGTTACTCATGTTTTTCTTGTATGAGAAGACAAAGATAATAACGTGGTAAATAAATACCCTTTAGTATTAAATTTAGAAGATGATCCTAAAAGCTTTGATGATGTTATGTCTTCTAGAAATGCTTCTTTTTGAAAAGAAGCTGTAAATGATGAAATTGACTCAATTATGTCCAATAAGACTTGGGTATTAATAGATTTATCAAAAGGATCCAAACATATTGGGTGCAAATGTATTTTTAGAAGAAAATATCATTTTGACGGTTCTATCCAAGCTTTTAATGCTAGACTTGTGGTCAAGGGATATAGACAAAAAGAAGGAATAGATTATTTTGATACGTATGCTCTTGTTGCACGAATAACTTTTATTCGAATTCTTTTTGCTCTAGCTTCCATTTATGATCTTTGTGTTCATCAAATAGATGTCAAGACTGCTTCCTTGAATGGAGACTTAAATGAGGAGATTTTTTTATGGAACAACCAGAGGGTTTCGTTCTTCTTGGAAATGAAAAAAAAATATGTAAATTGATTAAGTTTTTTTATGGGCTTAAGCAAGCTCCTAAAAATGGAATGAAAAATTTGATTCGCTCATATTGTCTAATGGTTTCATCCACAGTGGTGCCGATATGTGTATATACTCTAAATTCACTAAGGACTATGGTGTCTTAGTGTACTTATATGTTGATAACATGCTTATCTTTGGAACAAATATGACTGGAATTATTGAGACTAAGAAATATCTAACTTCCATATTTAAAATGAAGGATTTGGGTGAAGTAGATACTATCTTAGGTATTAAAGTTAAGAAACATATTGGGGTTTTTTATTTTTTTTAAGCCAATGTAGTTATGTTGAAAAATTGTTAAATAAATTTCAACATTTTGGTTTCAAGGAAATAAGTACTCCATTTGATTCTAGTATTAAATTAAATTATAATATTGATAGAGCGGTCGCATAACTTGAATATGTGAGCATTATAGGGTCTTTAATGTATGCAATGTATTGTACTAGATCTGATATTGCTTATTTTGTATGCAAGTTGAGTAGGTATACTAGTAATCCAAGTACATAATATTGAAGAGCTATTACCAAAATTTTTGGTTATCTTAAGAGAACTAAAAATTTAGGATTGTTCAATAATAATTATCTAGCTATATTAGAATAATATACCAATGCTAGTTGGATTACAAGTGTGGGAGATGAACATTCCACTTCTGGATGGATTTTCACACTAGGTGGAAGTGTTGTATCTTGGGCAAGTAAAAAACAGATATGTATAACTCACTCAATAATAGAATTTGAATTCGTTGCTTCAGCAGCAATTGGGAAAGATGCCGAATGGATTAAGAACTTATTGTTGGATATCAAATTATGATCTAGTCCTATACCTCATACTTCTATCCATTGTGATAGTTAGGTCACTTTGGCAAGAGCTTATAGTAGCACCTATAATGATAAATCTAGACATATTAGTCTAAGACATGAATATGTGAGACAATTGATTAAATATAGTACCATAACAATTGTTTATGTGAGGTCAAGTAATAATCTTGCCAATCCTTTGACGAAAGCTTTACCAAGAGATATGGTAATAATAACCTCACAAGAAATGAGGTCGAAACCCTTTAATTGAAATCACCGGTAACGGTAACCTGACTTTTTTCTAGAACATCACTATTTACAAGGTTTAATGGATAAGAACAAGTTATTGAATATGATTGTTTGATACTAACGTAGCCTTGATATGAGAAGTTAGTATCATTTGTTATGTTTTGTAGGTTGAATTGAATTCTTAATAAAGTATAGTACAAACTTGTAATATGTTAATACTAATAGAAACACATGGTAGATACTTTACCTATATGAGCTTAGAAGTGGTGTCGCTTCTTACGAAAGTTAGGATTGCTTTCTAGAGAGCTTATGAAACTAGATTAAGCATAAGACCATAATAGTGCGGAGTAATATCGCTGAAACAAGAGGTTAGTATATGTGCGGTATGTCCAATTATATTATATAAAAGTACAAGTTTAAAGCTGAGCTACTTGTCACTTTGATGGAGTTTTGAGATACTTGCGCTAAGTAAAGGTTTAACTCGAAAGAGACCTTTGTGACATCCTGAAATTACAATTCTGTTTTCAATTGAATGAATCGAGCCTTTCGTCGACGCGCCTATAGTTCTATTCTCTGAGCTGATCACTCACGAGATAACTAGTCTATTTGAGGAAGCCGTTAAGGGATTTTAACGCAATAGATTCGAGAATTCGACCAGAATCGATCGCTTGATCGTGCTAGTCTCCAAGGGTCATTACGGCATAGTTAAAAATTGATTAGAGACCGAAGATAGGTCGACTCGATTGAGCCATGTGACTAAGTGTGGGTGATTCCACCTAATTGCAAAATTCTCGTCGATCGGCACTAGACCGATTTTTCTATCGTTTTGGTACCCTGTGTCCGCATTTGAAACCTTGAGATTTTAACGACAACCGAGAGTCGCTAATGTGTCGAAGATGTACAATGTGGCTCGAAATCGACCATGGGTCAATTGCCCTAGAAATTTCTAAAAGCTACTTGGTAGGTTAGGGCACGCTAAAATCGCGCCAGATTGAAATTAACCGCGAAATTAAGTCCAATTTCAGAAATTGAAAGTATTGTCACGTCACGATTTATTTTAGGACCGTCGACTCATCCTTCGATGATTTTTCTACAAATCGAGAATTTTGGCGAAAATTCAATATAGGGCCCTTTTTGACCGGAAAATTCAGAGGATCGTTTTTTACCACGTTTTTGGGATGCAAGTTGGTTCTATTGGCAAGGAAAAATGTGAATTGAAGTGTAGACATCTTAGTTGGAATTATGGGGACCGGTTTAGGTCCAATTGGAGAGAAATTGGTTCAATTTGGGGAAGTTGTGACCAAATTCGTAGGCCATGGGGGGAGGGACTTTTGGACCACTTCAATGGCTTCCTAGAGAAGCTTGTTGGCTACATTTTGGCTTAGGATGGGGTAGACATGGTGGGGAGCCATCTAATGATCAAAATAGAGGATATTTTGGCTTTGGGACCCTCCACTTGGGCAGCTGTCTTCTTCTTTTTCTTCTTTAGCAGAGTGTTTTCTCCATTAGAGGCCATTTTAAGCTCCCTAAGTTGCAAAAAAACCGAGCCAGCTACCCCCTGTCGTCACACGCCTGCCGGACAGCCGCCGCTTGCCACTCACACGCGTCGCGCCCCCGCACGAGCCCGCGCCACTACCACGTTGTCCTGCCTGTTCCGTCACCGTGCCGCTCCTCCCGAGCCTCCTCAAGCCACGTCGAGCTCAGCCGGAGCCCCGTCGTCGCCATTCCGTCGCCGTCCGCCTCTACTGTTCATCGTTGCAGCTCCGTCCGCCTATCCCGTGCCGTTTCTAGCCCTTCCAGTCACTCGACCCAACCATTTCGGTTCTTGGACAGAACCGAAATCCAGCAAGGGACCGTGAGCTTCAAGGCTCGTTTTGGGCTGCTTCCGGGCCTCGTCGGGTGTCACCGCTTTGGAGTTTGTTGCCCATCTCTGCGTTGCCATCGTCGTGGACTCATCGAATTGCAAAACCGGTGAGTTTACTCACTAAACTCTGCTTATGGAGTTAATGATGCTTAAGGGTTGATTAGTTTAGGCTAAGTATGGTTTATGTAGTTATTTAGAACAGATTAGCGATTTAATTATTCGTTTATGCATGTTAGGTGGTTAGAATGGCTTAATTAGAGACTAGATAGATCGTATTATTTATCTAGATTGGTTCGGAAATTTTCGAGTTCGTCTCGGTGTTTAATTAGGCTTTTCCGGCCTAAGTTTCTATTTATGGTATTTAATTGTATTTATTTAATTATTTTTGGTATTTATTTAATTATTTATTATTTTTTGAAAATTATACCAGGATAGCCGGTGACCGGAATTTCGTGTTGATTGCAATGGTATACTCGGTGTATTTAATTGAGTGCTAATTTATGCAAATTGAGTGAAATTGGTGATTTTGGTCTTTTATTCCAAATTTGTGGAATTTCGGTATTTTAATCAGAAAATACCGGGCGTCGGTTTACAACGCCAAAAATATCTTTGTGGACTATGTGAATAGTGAAATTTTCTAAAAGAAAGATGTTGCACGTCAGCTTGTGAGAGCAGTATACTGTATCAGCATATGTGCTTGGATACGTCAGCTTGTAAGAGCAGTATACATTTATTTAAGCTTGTAAGAGTCCCTTTGCATGTCAGTTTGTGAGAGCAGTATACTGTATCAACCTATGTGCTTGAATACGTCAGCTTGTGAGAGCATTATACCTTATCAGCTTCTGTGAGCTATGATCGTTTATCAGCTTGTGGGAGCACGATCTTTTTATCAGCTTGGATGAGCTACTATCTATCTATATCAGCTTGTGAGAGCTATGACCATATATATCAGCTTTTGAGAGCATTGATCGTCTATTTCAACTTGTGTGAGTAGTGGTGGTATCAATTGAGTCGATAGATGGAATTGAATTATATATGGTCTTGATTGATAGATAGTACGGATCATGTTGATGGTCTCGAACTGAATTGATTGACTGAGTGGATTGATGGATCGATGATTTGAATTAAATTGATTGGTTGAGTATAGGTGGCTCAGAGTTTAGGGGGTGAACTTGCTGAGACATTGTCTCACCCCGTTGTGGGCTTAACTTTTCAGGTCTCTAGTGTGAAGAACCCGAAGCTTGAGGCGGAAAGGTCAGAAGCATGGGTGGCTCAGAAGTTCCTTTTGGAGATAGATCTCCTGTACTTAGACCCTAGAGTTGGCCTCTGTTTGTAAACTAGATTATTTATAAAAGTGAATCTGATTTGAAATTGGTTGTCCTGCTTTTCTATCCTACCTTTGTTGTGGTCAGGGGATCTGTAATTTGCTTCCACATGTGCATTAAAATGAATGGGTCGGCGACGCGTCCTAGGACGTCGCCAATTTTATTAACCACCAAGGGATGGGCATGGGCTCGAGGATCGAGGCATGACAACCTTTATGTATGTACATTAATCTTACTAAAATTTTGGCTATTTAGTTTTAAAATTTTTAATTTTGAGATCTTTGTTTTATAAACAAAGTGCGGGATTGTTGGAAGTTTGTTTGCAAAACAAACTAAATGTATGTTTTCTTGTCCCACATAGGAAAAGTGGGAGGAGGTGGGTTAGTTAATAATTATGGGGCCTCTTTAGCGTATCTAAAGAAAAGATTGAGTGTGGGCCCCACCATACCTGCATACAAGTGCACGAATAATTATGTGATTTTGGTGCGATTATTAGGTGCATTTAGCACGTTGCACGCTTGCGCACCTATGGTTTAATTAGTATTAACCCATTTTTGTTTTTTTTATTCCGTACGGTTATCTTATTAACTTTAATTAGGTCAAAGGTTGTTTTGTTTATTGAGAATTTTCGGAAATTATGAAAATTCGAAATTTTATTAATTAAAAAATGATATTTTTTTTATTATTCCAAATTTTTTATATATGTGTCTTTTCAATACAACTTTCGAAAATGATGCTCGTTCAGTTTGCAACCTTTTCCGAAGGGTTGCATTTGTTTATTTTTCAACTTCTTTTGAATGGACACATCTGTTCATTTTGCAACTTCTTTCGAAAGGATACATTCGTTCACTTTGCAATCTTTCACAGAAAGTTGCCTATGTTTTGTAATACCAATATATATAATATGTTAGTTTTCTAGATGAACGAAATGAGGTCATTTTTTTTTTTCGAGTCTTCTTTCCAAAACTACAACTATCTTTTCAATTGTTTCCTAGAGAGACTCTAAAGAAATACTAGAATTGTTAGCTAATATTTTCATTTTGAGATTTTGTTGTATCTTGGAGGATATTTGCCGGTGATCATTAGCAATTTTGTGGGGCAAATATATCTTTAAAGAAAGTGATATCATGCCTTAAAGTCTAATTTAATTGTTGAATTGATTCAAAGCCATATTTTTCCAACACTCTGCTCTGAGGAAAATTACCAAAAATGTCTTGTACCTATTGCATTTATATCAAATTAGTTCTCAACCTTTCAATTTGACCAATTTAATCATAAACTTTTTGATTTACCTATTCAATCCTAAACTTTTCAATTGAACCAATTTAATCTTAGACATTATAATAATTTGCCAATTTAGTCATTTCGTCCAATTTTCGTTAGAAATTATTGACGTGGTGGTCTATCTTATATAACATGGCTAGCACTTGCGTGAACGATTTTTTATTTTTTCTTTGAGGGCCGTGACACCCTCACCCCTTGCTAGCCAATGGGCCACTTAAGAAACATATGCCAAACGAGTTTCTTGAATAGAAATTTCTCACCTTCAGTTATGAAGTTAAGACATGGTTTATTTTATTCCACTATGGTTGGCTGATCTAAGCATTGCGTGCCTTTTTTTTGGAAAAAGAAAAGTGAATTTACAAAATTCAATAGATATGTTAATACGGGAGAATGGAGGCAAATCAATAGTTTCTAAAAGGCTATCAATTAAAAAGGAACTAATCGGACCGGAACCACCCGGATTAGACTGAATTGGCCGATTGGGTCTAGTCCTTGGGGGTGCCAATCTAATTCCCGGTTCTCTAAAATTGGAACCAGTGATATTGGTCTAGTTTTCGATTCCGAGGATGGAATTGCTTGGATAAGACCGATTATTTTTTTGAA